>CM067482.1:25502393-25597400 GCA_034552555.1 Semaprochilodus insignis
TGAATCATGATTTAGAACATGCTCATCTGAATTATGTTTTATCTCATGGATTTTAATTTACTTTCTCCTCTTTTTGTGTCACTGAATGTTATACTTCATTCCCATGTAAAGGAGCCCTCCAAAGAAATCTAGATCAACAGTTTAGTGCTACAATGTAAATTAGAAAGTAGAAATTCAAAAGAGAGTTCAAAGTACAGTCATCCATCCAAAGACAGGCTAAGGCCCCCCCTGGATAGCTTTACATGTCTGTGAAACCTACAGGCCTAAAGCCCGATTGAGTCATGGGCTGCAGCCTGCTTCTACTGCAGGCCCTTTATCGAATATTATCACTCTATTATGACTCAATACATTCCAAATTCTTTTTCAAATGCTTAATTCTTCTTCTTACTCCCCTGAAACTAGCTTTAAACCCTGATAGCACCATCTAATAGCAGCTACTGTTTACTACAAGGACAGGTTTAACCTCACATTGCTTAGTTTCTCAAAGCAGCCAAGGCAAAGGGTTCCCATTGATCTCTAGGTATTAGGTGAAGCTGGAATCCAACATAATTCACTTAATGCAAGTAAGTAGAATATATATTCTAATGTATAAAGACTTCTTCCACCATGCCTTAGATCAAGAGTTTAGATATACAATGTAAACTAGAAATTCAATGTATGGTCTTCCATCCAAAGACTTACCAAGGCCCATCCTGCTTAGCTTCACATGCCTATGAAGCCTACAGGCCTACAGACCAATTGAGTCACTGGCAGAAGCCTGCTTCTACTGCAGGCCATTTATAGAATTTTATCACTCTATTATGACACAGTACATTCCAGATTCTTTTTCAATTGCTTAATTCTTCTTCTTACTCCCCTCTGACTAGCTTTAAACCCTGATAGCACCATCTAATGGCAGCAACTGTTTAGTACAAGGACAGGCATAACGTCACATTGCTTAGTTTCTCAAGGCATCCAAGCCCAAGGGTTCCTCCATGCCTTAGATCAACAGTATAGTCCTGCAATGTAAACTAGAAAGTAGAGATTCAAAATATGGTCCCCCATCCAAAGACTGACCAGGGCACGCCCAGCTTAGCTTTACATGCCTAGAAAGCCTATAGGCCCAGAGCCCCAAAAAGTCATGGGCTGAAGCAAGCTTCAACTGCAGGCCCTTTAAAGAATATTATTAATCTATCATGACTCAACAGATTCCAAATTCTTTTTCAAATGCTTAATTCTTCTTCTTACTCCCCTCTGACTAGCTTTAAACCCTGATAGCACCATCTAATGGCAGCTACTGTTTATTACAAGGACAGGCTTAACCAACAGAGTGTGGTGATGTCAAGGCGTGCCAAGTTTGGTTACTCTATGACCTTCCGTGCCCTTGCTAGGCCCCGTAAGACTGTTTTTTCCCACTTAAGGCTTAAGTCCAAATTCACATTTACCAAATGGATTTTGCTGTAACTCTCTGACCTTTGACCCTAGAGTCACCAAACTCTGGCCATGTTATCAGAGTGTGGTGCTGCCAAAGTGTGCCGAGATTGGTAACTCTACAGCATTCCTTTCCCTTGTCAGGCCTCATCCATTCACCAATTACCAAATGGATTTTGAGCTAAGTGCATGACATTTCCCGCTGGAGTCACCAAACTTGGATCAAATCATGAAGGTGTGGTGATGTCAACGTGTGCCAAGTTTGGTGACTCTTGGACCTTCCCTGCCCTCGCTAGGCCTCATACAATTGGTTTATCCCAACTCAGGCTTAAATCCAAATTCACATTTACCAAATGGATTTGGGACTAACTCCCTGACTTTTGACCCTAGAGTCACCAAACTCAGGCCACTTCATCAGAGTGTGGTGATGTCAACATGTGCCAAGTTTGGTAACTCTAGGACCTTCCCTGCCCTCGCATGATTGTTTTTTCCCACTTGAGGCTTAAGGACAAATTCACATTTACCATATGGATTTGGCTTTAACTCCCTGACCATTGCCCCTATAGTCACCAAACTTGGACCACATTATCAGAGTTTGATTATGTCAGTGTGGGCCAAGTTTGGTAACTCTTCAACATTCCTTTCCCGTGTCAGACCTCATCCATTCACCAATTACCAAATGGATTTGGACCTAACTCCTTGACATTGCACCCTAGCATCAAGATACTTGGATCAAATCTTCAGGGTGTGGTGATGTTAATGTGTGCCAAGTATTGTTACTCTAGGACCTTCCCTGCCCTCGCTAGACCTCATATGATTGTTTTTTCCCACTTGAGACTTAAGTCTAAATTCACATTTACCAAAGAATTTTGGCTGTAACTCCCTGACCATTGACCATAGAGTCACCAAATTCGGGCCACTTTATGAGAGTGTGGTGCTATCAACGTGGGATAAGATTAGTAACTCTATAACATTCCATTCCCTTGTCAGGCTTCCTTCATTCACCAATTACCAAATGGATTTGGACCTAACTCCATGACATTTCGCCCCCAAACTTGAATCGAGTCATCAGGGTGTGATGATGTCAATGTGTGCCATGTTTGGTGTCTCTAGGACCTTCCCTGCCCTCGCTAAGACTTGTACAATTGATTTTTCCAACCTAAGGCTTAAGTCCAAATTCACATTTACCCAATGGATTTGGCTGTAACTCCCTGACCTTTGAGCACAGAATCACCAAACTCGGGCCACATAATCAGAGTGTGCTGATATCAACGTGTGCCAAGTTTGGTAAGTCTAGGCTCTTCACTGCCCTCGCTAGGCGTCGTACGATTGTTTTTTCCCACTTGAGGCTTAAGTCCAAATTCACATTTACCAAATGGATTTGGCTGTAACTCCCTGACCTTTGACCCTAGAGTCACCAAATTCGGGCCACGTCATCACAGTGTGGTGATGTCAAGGTTTAACAAGTTTGGTGACTCAAGGACCTTCCCTGCCCTCGCTAGACCTTGCTAGATTGTTTTTTTCCACTTGAGGCTTATGTACAAATTCACATTTACCACATGGATTTGGCTGTAACTCCCTTACCTTTGACCCTAGAGTGACCAAAATCGGACAACATTATCAGATTGTGGTGATGTCAGTGTGTGCCATTATTGGCAATTCTCAGACCTTCCCTGCCCTCGCTCGGCCTCATAAGATTGTTTTTACCCACTTGAGGCTTAAGTCCAAATTTACAGGGACCAAATGGATTTCGCTGTAAATCCCTGACCTTTGACCCTAGAGTCACAACACTTGGGCCATGTTATCAGAGTGTGGTGATGTCAAGGTGTAACAAGTTTGGTTATTCTAGGACCTTCCCTGCCCTCGCTAGGCCTCGTAAGATTGTTTTTTCCTACTTGAGGCTTAAGTCCAAATTCACATTAACCAAATGGATTTGGTTGTAACTCCCTTACCTTCGACCCTAGAGTCACCAAATTCGGCCACATTATCAGAGTGTGGTGATGACAATGTGTGCCAAGTTTGGCAACTCTGGTCCTTCCCTGCCCTCGCACGGCCTTGTACGACTGTTTTTTCCCACTTGAGGCTTAAGCCCAACTTTACATTTACCAAATGGATTTGGCTGTAACTCACTGACCTTTGACCCTAGAGTCACCAAATTCAGGCCACGTCATCAGAGTGTGGCCATGTCAACGTGTGCCAGGTTTGGTAACTCTAGGACCTTCCCTGCCCTTGCAAGGCTTAGTAGGATTGTTTTTTTCCCGCTCGAAGCCTAAGTCCAACTTTAAATGTACCAAATGGATTTGGCTGTACCTCTCTGACCTTTGAGCCTAGAGTCACCAAACTCTGGCCACGTCATCAGAGTGTTATGATGTCAAGGTGTGCCACGTTTGGTAACTCTAGGACCTTCCCTGCCCTCGCTAGGCCCTGTATGATTGGTGTATCCCACTTGAGGCTTAAGTCCAAATTCACATTTACCAAATGGATTTGGCTGTAACTCCCTTACCTTTGACCCTAGAGTCACCAAACTTGGGCCTCGTTATCAGAGTGTGGTGATGTCAACGTGTGCCACGTTTGGTAACTCTAGGACCTTCCCTGCCCTCCCTAGGCCTCGTAAGAATGTTTTTTCCCACTTGAGGCTTAAGTCCAAATTCACATTTACCAAATGTATTTGGACGTAACTCCTTGACCTTTGACCCTAGAGTCACATTATCAGAGTGTGGCCCTGTCAAAGTGTGCCAAATCTGATAACTTTACAACATTCCTTTCCCTTGTCAGGTCTCATCCATTCACCATTTACCAAATGGATTTAGCTGTCACCGCATGACCTTTCAGTCATCACGATGTGGTGATGTCAATGTGTGCCAAGTTTGGTAACTCTAGGACCTTCCCTCCTTTTGCTTGGCGTTGTACGATTGGTGTATCCCACTTGAGGCTTAAGACCAAATTTACATTTACCAAATGGATTTGGCTGTAACTCCCTGAACTTTGACCCTAGAGTCACCAACCTTGGGTCACGTTATCAGAGTGTGGTGACGTCAATGTGTGCCCAATCTGGGGCTTCCGGTAAGGAATGCGCTCCGAGTAGGCGTGCGTTAGCACCTCTCTCATAGCTACACAATAATATACTTTTTCCTTTTGCGACAACAGAATTATTATCTTGTTAAAGCTTCCCTGACATCTTTCTCATTTGAATTAGGGTTAGTTTGATGTCACACAATTTTAGAGAGAGAAGCCTATTTAAAACTGCATCCACCATGGCTTGCTCGCAGCCAACTCTGGAGCAGTTGCTAATTACGGGGGCTAATACAGGGTGACACGCTAAGGACTCAACCGACTTTCGAGCCCAGGCAGCCCCTCCCACGACACTGCGGTGCCCTCAGAGAGGCCTAGCTCACCGGCAGCTAACATCATGGCTGATTCAACTGACACTCCACCTTGGTTTCTGCCAGCGCTCAAAAACTTGAAAAGTTCTTTGCTTTCGGAGTATACTGTGGCTCTCTCCAGTGCTCTACAGCCCATTGCTGACACTCTGGATTCAGTTAAACAAACGCTCGAATCTCATTTGGGAAGCATCAAGGCCCTGGAAGCCTCCGCCTCAGATCATAGTGATAGAACTGCTCAACTGGAAAATCGGTGCAGATCACTCACTGCGGAAAACTCCGCACTGCTTGACAAGCTTGATAACATTGAGAACCATTCCCGTTGCTCAAATGTGAGAGCCATCGGAATCCCTGAGAAGATGGAAGGTGCAGACCCAACAAATTTCATGACGGAACTGCTGTTGGAGGCATTCGGCTCGGACTATTTCCAGCATCGGCCCATTCTGGAAAGAGAGCACCGGCTTGGCTGATCAGTTGTGGCGGGTGGCACAGACTCTAACAAGTCGAGGCCCTTCATTATGCTCATTCACTCATTTCAGGACAAGGAATGCGTCCTTAGAAGGAGCAGGGACGGTGTGAGTTTTCGAGGCCACAATATCAAATTTTTCCGGGACCCTACCCCCCCCCCCCACTTTCAGTTGTCACTGGGTACACTTTACCATTGCAAAGGAATATGTGTTGGCGTTTCCGGGGGTGGCGGTGCATTTAAAAGGTATACATGCTTGATGTGTTTTAAGCCAGTCTGTTGGAGTAGTTTTCACTGGAAGTACCTTCAAAGTGTGTTTGACTGTCTAGATGTCACATCCTGCCTTGTCTTGCCCATGTTTGTCTGTTCTCTGGTTTTCTGTTTCTTGTCACTTCCATGTGCCTTTTGTTGTCCTGTTCCATGTGCTTATGTTTGTTTTGGTTTTTGGCTACTCCTGTCTCCGCCCCCTTGTCAGTCCCTTCACCTGTCCCTAGTTTGCAGCTCCGCCCTTTCCTAGGTGTTCCTTGTTAGTCTTTGTTCTCTTATACTCCCTGTGGTAACCTGGTTCAGTGTTTCTTAGTATTTTTTGCTTTTTTGGTTTTGTTTTGTTTTGTCTTGTTTGTTCTGTTCATTAAATACTTGCACTTGCATCCTGCCTCCTCGTCCTGACCCCTCGTGACACTAGAGGCCGGTTGTTCCGTCTTAGGGTTGGGGTGTGTTGTGGTGTGTGTGTGGTTTTTTTGGGGTTTTTTTAAATTTATTTATTCCCCCCTCCCCCAATGGCACTTTCTCTTTCCTCTCGAGGTCGTTATGCTTTTTGCCTTTGTCTATAATGCACGCCTAGGGTTTTTTTTAAACCACATTTCTTCTTTTATTTATTTATTTATTTATTTATTTATTTATTTTCATTTAAACAATGCAAGTCAATTTAACTAATTCAGTTAGATTTATTTCCTGGAATGTCAGGCGTCCACGGTCTCGAATTAAAGGTTTTCAATCATATTAGGTCCCTCAATGCTGATATTTTTCCAACTTCATCCTCATTCAAGATCCTTTTCTTTTTATTCTCAAGTACATTCTTCCTTTTCTCGAATTGACTATTTCTGTCAGTCACAAATGCAGTTTATCACCCAAGCTGAGTACTTGGCGATAGTTATTTCAGACCGTGCACCACTTACCCTCAGTCATTATAAGGGAGATCGCCCTCAGTGGCGTTTTAATCCAACACTACTCTCAGAGGAAAATTTCTGTACCAAGATCTGATTCCATTAGTTTTTTCTTACTAACAAAACTGATTCTGTTTCTAACTCAGTGCTATGGGAGGCACTCAAAGCTGTTATCCGCGGTGAAATTATCTCCTACACTTCTTATATTAAGAACACCAACAAGAAAAAGCTGGATGAGCTTTCTAGTTCCATATTATCTTTGGACAGCCATATTTTTTCCTGTCCCACTCCAAAATTGATTGAAAAGCGGCTTGACTTACAAACAGAATTCAATTTACTTTCCACAAAAAATGCTGAAGCCTTTATTTTACCATCTCAAGGTTTTCTTTGAGTATGGGGATAAAACTGGGCAACTACTAGCGCATCAGTTAAGGAGACAGGCTGCATCTAGACTAATAGACCAAATCAAACCAAAGGGACACTCATGGAAATTTACTGACTCATCCTAAAGACATTAACAGGGTTTTTAAAAATTACTACTCTTCATTATACACTTCGGATGGCCCAGTTAACACTGCTGCTATGCACTTATTTATAGATATATTAGCACTCCTGGTTTTAGACCCTATATTGGCTGCAGAGTTGGATCGCCCATTTACCTTAGGGGAAATTTCTGAAGCTATTAGATCCTTAAGTAGTGGTAAACCAGATGGGTTTGGAATAGACTTCTTTAAGAAATTTGACAACCAACTGTCACTTCTTTTGTTGGAGGTATTTAACGAATCCTGGAGAAGGGGTTCTCTGCCCCCTTCTCTGACACCAGCTAATATCTCACTTATTGTTAAAAAGGATAAAGTTCCTACGTTCTGTAGCTCATATCGCCCCGTCAGTTTGCTTTGTAATGAGCACAAAATCCTAGCTAAGATTCTGGCCAAACGCATTGAGACTGTCCTCCCATCTATTATATCTGAGGACAAAACAGGATTTATCAAAGGGAGGCATTTATTTTCTAACATTCGTAGACTTTTAAATATATTATATACATCTGATAACTTGCAGATTCCAGAAGCTGCTGTTTCACTAGATGCAGAGTAGGCCTTTGATCGTATAGAATGGGACTATTTATTTCTAGTCCTTAATAAATTTGGGTTTGGAAATATATTGATTTCCTTAAATTAAATTGCTTTATATTGCACCATTAGCTTGTGTCCATACGAACTCTTTATATCCGGATTATTTTTCTTTACATAAAGGTACACACCAGGGATGCACCTTATCACCTTTACTTTTCGCTATGGCCATAGAACCTTTTTCAATTGCTCTTAAAACAGCTCCTGGTATTATATATAAGGAGTCACTCGGTATGGAACTGAAAATAGGGTCTCCCTCTATGCGATGATCTCTTGATGTATGTAACTCACCCCCTCTCTGCCATTCCTGTTATTAATTCCATTTTAGTAGAATTTGGCTCATATTCAGGCTACAAGCTAAACAAAAAAAATTCCAAAAGCGAATTTTACCCAATTAAAGCTCCTGCTTCTATAATAACACAAACGGAAATCCCTTTTAAGCTTGTGCCGGACGGATTTAAATATCTAGGGATTTAAATTACCTGTAAAATTTCACTCATTCAGGATGCTAATTTCTCCCTTCTACTCACTAAAATGTGCAGTAGCCTCCCCCTCTCTCTAGCAGGTAGGGTCCAATGCATTAAGATGAATGTCCTCCCTAAATTTGTATTTCAATGTCTTCCTATTTTTCTTCCCAAATCCTTTCTCTAGATAAGGCTGTCACTTGGTTTATTTGGGGTGGTCGTGTCCCCAGTATCAGGAAAGGAATTCTTCAATGTCCCTGTTCTTTTGATGGCTTGACCCTCCCTAATTTTGTGTATTACTGTTTTGCAGCCAACATACAAAAAATGGCCTTCTGGTTTAAATACCCAGAGGCTGTGTGGTGCATCATGGAATCCCTCTCCTGTCACTCATCCTCTATTTGTGCCCTGGTCTATTCCTCTCTTCCCATATTTCCCTCTCGCTTCTCCTCCAGTCCGTTAGTAGTGTCTACTCTAAAGATCTGGACCCAGTTTCGTAGAATGTTTCACTTTATGGAGGCGTCTGTCTTGAGTCCAATTTGTAAAAACCATTTATTTAAACCTGCAACCCTCGACTCCAGATTTACAGGTTGGGAGGGGAAAGGTATTATCAATTTTAAGGATTTCTTTGATGATACATTTATCCGTTTCTCCTCAATAGTTTCCAAATTTAATCTCCCTAGAACAGACCTTTTTCGATTCTTCCAAGTTCGACACTGTGCAGAATCCCTTTTTCCCCGTGTTTCCGGAATGTCCCCCAGCTCTTCCCTGGGAGGACTTTTTTACTGTGTAAACCGAGGGAAGGCTTATTTCAATTTTTTATAAAAAATGATTTTGTGGGAGGCGGAGCTGGGTCTTAGGTTGGAGGAGAGATGGTGGACTGAAGCTTTAGCTAGAGTTAATTGTTCATTCTCTTGCGCAAGGCTAAACATAATGCAGCTGAAAGTTGTCCATAGGGCTCATCTCTGCAGTACTAAGTTAGCACAAATCTATCCCGAGGTTAAGCCAACCTGTCCTCACTGCGATGAGGATCTGGCAACCCTCTTTCATATGTTTTGGTCTTGTCGTAAACTAGGGAGATTCTGGGACTTTGTATACTCTACTCTTTCTACAGTCATTAAAAAACATCTGAGTCTCTGCCCTCTGCTAGCTATTTATAGTATGTACATCGGCACTACCCAGCTGAATTCCAGAGAATTGGACTCTATTGCTATTGCTGTTACTAGCTAGGCGTAGAATTCTTGTCAGCTGGAAGTCTCGCTCTCCTCCCTCTTATTCCCTTTGGCTGAGAGATGTTTTCTTTTTGCATCTCACGAAGATCAAGTTTAGTCTGAAGGGTTCTGTGGACAACATTTATAGGAGCTGTTCCCATTTCATCACCTTTTTCAGGTCCCTCCCACAGCTTCCCGCAGAGGACCTGGGTAATTCCCCCTCTTATCCACTTAAATCCACAAATTCACATTTATCAAATGGATTTGGCTGTAACTCCCTGACCTTCGACCCTAGTGTCACCAAACTTGGGCCACGTGATCAGAGTGTGGTGATGTCAACATGTGCCACGTTTGGTAACTCTAGGACCTTCCCTGATCTCGCTAGGCCTTGTACGAGGGGTTTTTCCCACTTGAGGCTTACGTCCAAATTCACAGTTACCAAATGGATTTGGCCGGAACTCCTTGACCCTTGATCCTGGAGTCACCAAACTCGGGCCACGTTATCAGAGTTTGGTGATGTCAAAGTGTGCCAAGTTTGGTAACTCCACAACATTCCTTTCCCTTGTCAGGCCTCATCCATTCACCAATTACCAAATGGATTTTGACGTAACTCCTTGACCCTTGATCCTAGAGTCACCAACCTTGGATCAAGTCATCAATGTGAGGTGATTTCAACGAATGCCAAGGATGGTGACTCTAGGACCTTCCCTGCCCTCGCTAGGCCTCATACAATTGTTTTTTCCCACTTGAGGCTTAAGTCCAAATTCACATTTACCAAATGGATTGGGCTGTAACTCCCTGAACTTAAAACCTAGAGTCGCCAAACACATGCCAGGTCATCAGAGTGTGGTGATGTCAGCGTGTGCCGAGTTTGGAAACTCTACAACATTCCTTTCTTTTGTCAGGCCTCATCCATTCTCCATTTACCAAATGGACTTGGACCTAACTCTATAACCTTTCACCCTAGAATCAGCAAACTTGGATGAAGTCATCAGGGTGTGGTGATGTCAACGTGGACCTTCCCTGCCTTCACTAGGCCTCATACAATTGGTTTTTCCCACTTGAGGCTTAAGTCTAAATTCACATTTACCAAATGGATTTGGCTGTAACTCCCTGACCTTTGACCGTACAGTCACCAAACTCGGGCCACGTTATCATACTGTGGTGATGTCACCGTGTGCCAAATTTGGTAACTCTAGGACCTTACCTGCCTTCGCTAGGCCTCGTAAAACTGTTTTTTCCCACTTTCCAATTCACATTTACCATTACGGGGAAAATATGGTTTCAGAGAGACAACAACATTACTTTTGTCAGAACGATTTTGTCATGGCTTATGGCTGTCCAAGCATTGGTGTTTGAGGGCTATAATTCTCACATGCTCGCGCCACGCTTTTGCTTCATGTCTTTGGCAAGACATATGTAAGGTCGAAAACCCATCCGCGGTGAGGCTTTCCTTCTCTGCCTGTTTTCATGCAGTCTGCTCCTAGACTGTTGCGTGGTTTATTCTGAGCCAAGCAGTGCTGCAACAGCATTTTACAATCAGTGACTATGTCTAAAAGCATGAACATGTTCATTTGCTTGAGGATATGCAGGTAATGAAAGTGTTGAGGACGAGTTTTCCCCATCTTTTCGGCGGGGTGCATGGCTATCCAGAGCCGCCAGCCCTGAATCTCACTACTGGAAAAATATGGTTTCAGTGAGACAACGTCATTTCTTTTGTCAGAACGATTTTGTCATGGCTTATGGTTGTCCAAGCATTGGTGTTTGAGGGCTATAATTCTCACATGCTCGCGCCATGCTCTTGCTTCATGTTTTTGGCACGATAAATCTCAGGTCGAAAACCAACCTGCAGTGAGGCTTTCGTTCACCACCTGTTTTCCGAGAGAGCCAAGCCGATATAGTCTCTGCGTTTAGTGCTATTTCATGCAGTCTTCTCCTAGACTGTTGCGTGGTTACTTCTGAGCCTAGCAGTGCTGCAACAACATTTCATTTTACAATCAATAACTATCTCCAAATAAAAGCATGGAAATGTTCATTTGCTTGAGGATATGCATTTAATGAAAGTGTTGTTGAATGGTGGGGGGTGTGGTTATGCAGAGCCGCCAGTGCAGAATCTCACTACGGGAAAAATATGGTTTCAGTGACACAATAATATTTCTTTTGTCAGAATGATTTTGTCATGGCTTATGGCTGTGTAAGCATTGGTGTCTGAGGGCTATAATTCTCACATGTTGGCAGTAGTGTTTTTAATATAAAGTTTATCTTGTTCAGAGGGTAAAAGCTGTATGCTACTCGTTTGTAGGGTTGTGGCTGTACAGTTTTGTCCCTGCCCAAGTTGTAAACCAGTCGAGGTAACTCATGCAGCATGCACCTGAGAAGGTGCTATGACCAAAGGAATTTAAGTAATGTTTTAAACGGAGTATGGTGTCTAGGTAAATGAATTGCTCTGTAGGTAACTGTAGGCTGGTTGTGCTGTACTATGAAGACCATTCTGCCTTGGGAGTGATCCTGTGTGTAATGTAACGTTGTATTTTTAGTTTTGGTAATGTGGGGTGGACTTTTATGCCACCCGAGGTAATTTTATTCACATTTTGGCGTTTTGAAGACTTGTTAACAGCTTGTTTGGTTCCTTTTTAGAACTTTCCGTGTTGGCTGCTGTTTTGCCTCCTATTGTCTGCCGTGAGCTCAGCTACTAGCCTGTTCGGTTTGCAGCATGCTAAGCTATTGCCCCGCCCTGTCTACAGTGAGCTCAGCTACTAGGCTGCTCGGTTTGTAGCCTGCTACGCTATCGGCCCACCCCATCTACAGTGAGCTCAGCTACTAGCCTGTTTGGTTTGTAGCCCACTAAGCTATTGGCCCGCTCCGTCTGTAGGTAGCTGACCTACTAGCCAGCCCTGTTGGTAGCCTATTAAGCTATTAGCTTATTTAGCTTATAGTGCGCTTAGCGGCTAGCCTGCTTTGCTTACAGTGTGCTCAGTTGCTAGCCTATATTGCTTATAATTTGCTGGTTAGATTACATCCCATTTACCTTAAGAGCTAGCTGAGTGGATTGCTGGTTGGGTTTATATTGCTGTCTGTTGGCAATTTGTGTATTTTTGTACCCCTGAGTGTTCTTTTTATTTTACTAGTTTCTTTTGTTTGGTTTGTTTTGTTTTATTTATGAATCTATTGGGGTGAAAATAATTGTCTGCCTTGTTCAGACAAGCCACTGGGTTTTTCCTTGGTTCCATCACTTTCTTTTTGGGTTGGAGCGGGGCGGATGGTGTTGGTTAGGAGGCGTTTTGGCCAAATGGTTTTATCCTAGAACCTATGCGCTGTGTATGTTTGCTTGTGGTGTTGTGAATGTGTGAACACTTTTCCTCACCTTGTTTTCCACTGTTAGTGATCTGCACGGGAGTTTGTGCTGGTAGTTAATACCCCTTTGTTTTAGTCCCTTAGTCCCCTCCTGTGGCCAGATCTTCCCACTCCACCCTTATTGTGACTTCAGTTGGTGCCATTCTGTGGTTTGATGTACTTTTATTTCTTTTAACTGACATTTTATAATATATTTGTTTTTTTGGCTTTAATAAAAGTTTGTCTTTTTGGAAAATCTCTATCAATTACTCTGTACCAAGGGGAGTCCTGTTTTATTGTAATACCAGTAATCAGAACTGTGATAAAGTATATCTTTGGGTGAAAGTCCCAAGGTGGCGTAGTCAAGGGTAGACACTCGCGCCATGTTCTTGCTTCATGTCTTTGGCACGATATATCTAAGGTCGAAAACCCACCCGCGGTGAGGCTTTCCTTCTCTTCCTGTTTTCTGACAGAGCCAAGCCGATACAGTCTCTGCATTTAGTGCTACTTCATGCAGTCTGCTCCTAGACTGTGGCGTGGTTTATTCTGAGCCAAGCAGTGCTGCAACATTTTACAATGAGTAACTATGTCTAAAAACATGAAAATGTCCATTTGCTTGAGGATATGCAGGTAATGAAAGTGCTGAGGACGAGTTTTTCCCATCTTTTCGGTGGGGGGACGTGACTATGCATGAGCCGCCAGCGCTGAATCTCACTACAGGAAAAATATGGTTTCAGAGAGACAACGACTTTTCTTTTGTCAGAACGAAGTTGTCATGGCTTATGGCTGTCCAAGCATTGGTGTTTGAGGGCTATAATTCTCACATGCTCGCGCCATGCTCTTGCTTCATGTCTTTGGCACAATAAATCTCAGGTCGAAAACCCACCTGCGATGAGCCTTCCCTTCTCTGCCTGTTTTCCGACAGAACCAAGCCCACAGTCTCTGCGTTTAGTGCTATTTCATGCAGTCTTCTCCTAGACTGTTGCATGGTTTCTTCTGAGCCAAGCAGAGCTGCAACAACATTTTACAGTCAGTAATGTTAGAGAGGGTGTTGGGTTTGAATCCAACACGAGACTGATCTAGACTAGTGCTGATTTAGTTGGACAGCAATCACCTCAAGTTGTCCGACAAGAACACAAAGATGCCACTTTTCAAACTGTTGGTTTATTCACACAGTCTCGAACATGCCACTCATCTATTAGGCTGAACACTCTACACCTGAATATATAAACTGTGGTTTCTATAAACACAAATACACACAATGTACACAATTATTAAATAAGTGCAATAACAAATGTGTGACAATATTGTGCACATCACATACTAATGTAGTCCTGACATGTCAAGTCAACATTTAGTCAAGTCAACATTTATTTATATAGCGCTTTTTACAACAGCTGTTGTCACAAAGCAGCTTTACAAAGAATCTGGTGTCCGAGCCCCCAGTGAGCAAGCCCGGGGCGACAGAGGCAAGGAAAAACTCCCTCAGATAAAGGAAGAAACCTCGAGAGGAACCAAGACTCAAAAGGGGAACCCATCCTCCTCGGGTCAACACCAGATAACAGGACAAGCAAAGGAAAGGAGTGAAGTTAGAGAAATAAAAGTCTGATTAGTCTGTAATTAAGTAGCTGGGTCATCGGATGGGTCAGCGGGACGCAGGCCAAGCTTCCAGAGTGCAGGACAGCCAGGAGCTCCGAGGTGGTTAGAGGCAAGCAGTGGCACCCAGTCAGAGCAGAGCATTGGACCACACAGGATGGGCAGCAGTTCAGCTCAGGCAAAGAGAACAGACAGACTGTTAGCTTTGACAGAAGAACTGAACACACTATATGGTGTTAACAGAGTGCAGCAGTGACTCCGGTAGGCCTGGCTATTACAGCATAACTAAAAAGGGAGAGCCAGAAGGTACCAAAGACATGAGGGCTCCCTGAGAAGTCAGCGCCCCCCTGCTCCACCGTCAACAAACCTGAGTGAATATGATTAACCTTGTAAGTCGCTCTGGATAAGAGCGTCAGCTAAATGCCATAATTGTAAATTGAACGTGAAGAGCAGCGGGACGACAGCACCAACATTCCCAGCTTACCAAACACTCTCTGTCAGTGGACCCCTGGACCTGCACCTTTTATCTAACAGAAAAACTAATTACCAAAAGCTTGACTAAACAAATAGGTTTTAAGCCTAGACTTAAAGATTGAGACTGTGTCTGAGTCCCGAACACTGACTGGTAGGCTATTCCAAAGCTGGGGGGCCTTGTATGAAAAGGCTCTGCCCCCTGATGTAACTTTGTTAATTCTAGGCACTACTAGAGTGCCCGCACTTTGAGACCTAAGGTCACGTGACGGTTCGTAATGTGAGATGAGTTCGGAGAGGTACAGAGGAGCGAGGCCGTTTAGGGCTTTATATGTCAGAAGCAGAATTTTATACTCTATGCGGAATTTAACTGGTAGCCAATGTAAGTTAGATAAAACTGGGCTGATATGATCAAACTTTCTAGCTTGTAAGAACTCTAGCTGCAGCATTTTGGACTAACTGGAGTTTGTTAATACTTTTGCCAGAACAACCAGAAAGCAGGGCATTACAATAATCCAGCCTTGAAGTGATAAAGGCGTGAACTAGCTTTTCCGCATCCTGTAGGGACAGGGCATTTCTTAGTTTTGCAATATTGCGTAAATGTAGAAAAGCTATTCTAGTGATGTTAGTGATATGCTCATCGAGGACCAGATCAGGATCGATCGTGACACCAAGACTTTTCACAGATGTAGCTGGTGTGACTAAGAAGCTATTAAGATTGAGTGATAGTGCAGACAGCTTGTTTCTAACAGTTTTGGGACCAAGATGAAGAACTTCTGTTTTGTCCGAATTAAGTAGGAGGAAGTTACTGGACATCTAGTCTTTAATGTCTCTAACACAGTCCTCTATCTTATTAAGGTGAAGAGGATCATCTGGACTAACTGAGATATACAGTTGCGTGTCATCAGCATAGCAGTGGAAATTGATGTTATGTTTTCTGATTATGGTGCCAAGTGGTAGCATATATATGGTAAATAATATAGGTCCTAAGACAGATCCCTGTGGAACACCAAACTTTACTTTTGTGTGAGTAGATGACTGACCGTTTATATTTACAAATTGATAACGGTCGCTTAAGTAGGATCTGAACCATGAAAGAGCTTTTCCTGTTACTCCTACAAGGTTTTCCAGCCTGTCTAGTAGGATGGAGTGGTCTATTGTGTCAAATGCTGCACTAAGATCAAGTAGAACTAGTAAGGATAAGTTTCCTCTATCAGTGAATACTAAAAGATCATTTACAATTTTCACTAGCGCTGTCTCAGTGCTATGATGAGGCCTAAATCCAGACTGGAATTTTTCATGTATGTCATTCCTGTGCAGATAGGAACTTAACTGTTGTGCTACAGCTTTCTCTAGAATCTTGGATAGAAATGGTAGATTAGAAATAGGTCTGTAGTTTGATAACTCATAAGGATCAAGATTCGGTTTCTTAAGTAAAAGTTTAATTACTGATAGTTTAAGAGAATTTGGGACATAGCCAAGGCTAAGAGATGAGTTTATTAGAGACAGAAGAGGCTTGGTTATTTCTGGTAGAACTTTCTTGAGTAAAGTAGTCGGAATTGGATCTAGTATGCATGCAGATGATTTTGAGGATGAAATAATTTGAAATAGTTCTGTTTGTTGGAGTAGAGTAAAAGATTCCAGCCTCTCCGCAGTAGTTATACTATGCTCTAGATCGGCATTAGCTGTACATGGCAGTACACCTGTAGCTGTTAACTGTGCATTTTGTATTGTTAGCCTAATCATTTCAATTTTATGATTGAAGAAATTCATAAAGACATGTATCTGTGGTTCAGTCGCAGATTGACTCTTGGTTAATTTAGTGATTGTGCTAAATAATAATCTTGGATTATTTTTGTTATTATCAATCAGTGCAGACAGATAAGCTGAACGTGCTGTGGTTAGAGCTTTTCTATATTCTAAAAGGCTATCCTTCCAGGCAGACTGGAATACTTCCAGTTTAGTCAGGTACCGTTTACGCTCTAGTTGTCTGACAGTCTGTTTTAGAGCTCGAGTGTGGTCAGTGTACCATGGAGCAAGTTTTTTCTGCCTAATTCTTTTACGTTTTAACGGAGCCACCTTATTTAAAGTAGAGTGAAAAGTGTCTGCCAGGCATTTGGTCAGAATATCTAGATCAGTAGGTTCAGACAGACAGCTAAAAGAATTTGACAGATCTGGGAGGTTTTCGATAAAGCTACAAGGTGTAGAGGGTGTCATAACACGCTTAACACAATATTGTGTAGATAAACCTATAGTACGACTAAAGCTGATTTGGTATGAGATTAGGTAATGATCTGAGACTGCTGTGGTCTGAGGAAGTATACTTAGATTGTCTATGTTTACTCCGAAGGTTAAAATTAAATCCAGAGTATGGCTGCAGTAATGAGATGGTCCTATTACATTCTGAGTGATACCAAACGAGTCTAAGATGGATAAAAACGCCTTACTTAATGGGTCCTGTGGTTTGTCTAGGTGGATATTAAAATCTCCAACAATTATTACTTTATCTGAAATTGTTACTAGGTTTGATAGAAAGTCAGCAAATTCCTGTAAGAACTCAGAATAGGGCCCTGGTGGCCTGTAGATTGTACTTAGTGAAAATGAGTGTTTTTTTGTTTGATCGCTTATATTGAGAAACATAATTTCGAAAGAAGAGAATGTGCAGCCTGCTTTCTGGTTTATTACTAAGGAACTGGTGTAGATAGTTGCTACACCTCCACCCCGACCGTTTAGACGAGGACGGTGTATGTAACTATAGCCTGTCGAGGTGGCATCATTTAGAGCGAAATATTCTTCAGGTCTAATCCTGACACAGTGCATCAAAATTATGATCAGTAATGAGTTCATTAATAAGGATGGCCTTAGACGTAAGAGATCTGATATTGAGCAGACCTAGTTTCAGACTTAAAGTGCTATCATTGTGAACTGGTTGAACTGGTCTGATATTAATTAGGTTAGTAACACTAACTTTTTGCCATTTTCTAAAATTTTGTTTGATTCGGGGGACAGACACAGTCTCAATTCTATGGATCCTAAGTGGCGTCTCTAGGCAGCGAGCAGACACTTGGTTTAGCCTGTTTGTCTGTCGCCTGGTCTTGGCCCTGGTTTGTCAGCGACTAACTCTCCTACTCTCACTAAGACTTCGTGCTATATTACAAAAAATGAGAGCAGCACCTTCCCGCGAGGGGTGGATACCGTCCCGACTCAAAAGACCAGGCTTACCCTCAAAAGTAGACCAATTGTCTACAAAGCCCACATTGTTTTCTGAGCACCACTTGGACAGCCAGCAGTTCAGCGACCATAATCTGCTGTAGATTTCGGCGCCGCGTCTAACTGTGAGCCTAATTACGTTATGCAAGGCATGAATACAGTCTGACAATTAACAACCAGTAGAGTTTTAACCACTGCTCTACAATAGCTTAAATTCTGAAGATATAGGTCATCTGCATTAGTAAAATGATTGACATTGGAAATACAGACAAGGTAACTATTACAATTACTAGATTTACAATTACTGTGCTATTTGGCATAGCAGATGTAGACTGAAATAGGATACTGTCTCTTTAAGACTGCACGCGTTACCATGCCACATTAAGCGCATAGAGGACGTCTCTTTAACGGCGCACAAAGCACCATGCGCCACGGAACATAAGCAAACACAAACATATTTACGAACTCTCACAGTCTCAGGACGCACAGCAGAAACAATGATGGAGAAATTGTCCATCCCAGAGCCCCGTAGTCTCCAAAAGCTTGCTGCGCTGATATCCCTCACTCCGGTGCGCTCCCCTCAACTCTGCGCAGCAGCAGGTCCAGGCGACGGCGGTGCGAGGTAATTGAAAGAGGCTCTGATTGGTTCTAGAGCTGAGCACTATCTGGCACCAGCTTAGCACGGGGGGCGGGGGCGCTGCAGAGCCGCCAGCGCCGAATGTCACTACGGGAAAAAAATATGGTTTCAGAGAGACAACGACATTACTTTTGTCAGAACGATTTTGTAATTGGCTTATGGTTGTCCAAGCACTGGTGTTTGAGGGCTATAATTCTCACATGCTCGCGCCATGCTTTTGCTTCATGTCTTTGGCACTACATATGTAAGGTCGAAAACCCACCTGCGGTGAGGCTTCCCTTCTCCGCCTGTTTTCGACAGAGCCAAGCCGATATAGTCTCTGCGTTTAGTGCTATTTCATTCAGTCTTCTCCTAGACTGTTGCGTGGTTTCATCTGAGCCAAGCAGTGCTGAAACAACGTTTTATAATCAGTAACTGTGTCTAAAAGCATGAAAATGTTCATTTGCTTGAGGATATGCATTTAATGAAAGTGTTGACGACGAGTTCATCTACTGGGGTGGCCAGCGCGGAATCTCACCACGAGAAAAATATGGTTTCTGTTAGACATTGAAATTTCTTTTGTCAGAACGATTTTGTCATTGCTTGTAGATGTCCAATCACATTGGTGTTTCAGGGCTATAATTGTCACATGCTTGCGCCATGCTGTTGTTTCATGACTTCGGCTCCATAAACCCAAGGCCGAAAACACACCCGCAAGAGCCTCGCACATGCGCAGATATATTTTCTGCTTTTAGTGCTATTTTATGCAGTCTGCTCCTTAACTGTTGCGTGGTGTTTTCTGAGCCAAGCAGTGCTGCAACAACATTATACAGTCACTATTTCTAAAAGCATGAAAATATTAATTTGCATATAAGCATTCAATGAAATTAGTGAGGACGAGTTTTAGCCATCTGTTCGTGGTGGGGGGCGTGGCTATGCAGAGACGGCAGCACGGAGTCTCACTAGGAGAAAAATATGGTTTCAGTTAGATAACGAAATTTGTTTTGTCAGAACGATTTTGTCATGGCTTATACTTCTGTCACAGACTATATTAAATGCGTTGCAAACATTATTATGACGCACACGGGTGTTTTGTTTTAGTGATACGATAACTCTGCCCGTTTTGCGACTGTGTCGAAGGTCTGTAGGCACGAAATAATTCGTTAGGTAGTTAGCTTTTTAGCTAGCTAGCTAGCTAGTCAGTTTAGGTCTGTAATATACATTACAAACATTTGTATGTCCCACACAGGTGTTTTGCTTTTGTGACTTAAAAACGCAGGCCGTTATTAAGGCTGTTTCGAAGGGAAAAAAAACAAATTAGCTAGACTGTTAGCTAGCTACATAGCTAGCTAGCTGAAGTCCTTGTTATATCCGTTACAAACATTTTATGACCGACACAGCTACTGTGTTCTGTTTTTGTGATACGATAACTGCCCATTTTAAGGCTGTGTCAAAGGTCTGTAGGCACAAGCTAATCATCTAGCTAGTTGGCTTGTTAGCTACCTACCTAGCCAGCTTAAGACTGTTATTTGCTGTGTTATATCCATTACAAACGTTATGACCCACACAGGTCTTTTGCTTTTGTGATACGGTACCTCTGCCCGTTTTGCGAGTCGAAGGTCTGTAGGCATGAAATAATTCGCTAGCTTGTTAGCTAGGTAGCGAACTAGCTAATGGTTAACTTTCCCCATTTCGGCTTTTTTTTGAATGTTACTAATATTCACTAATTTGGCTAACCATCTTTTCTTAAATATGCTATAGGTACCCATAAGTGGTAGATCTATATGAAAGTGAATAGAAATAATTTTAAGGGATAACTGAAAATCATTTTTTTTGCTTGTACATTGATATTGAATATCCCTGGTGAGGAAATAAAGCCTTGTTTTCTGTTTAGTCTACCCTGCCGAGTTTGGGCAGCAGTAAGAGACCACAAATTCAGTGATGTTAGCAACTTTACTCTTTTCTTGCAAGTTTTCTCCAGATACACTGTTTGGGGCATATGCCTTTTGGTTAAGTGCTATGGCAAGGTTTGGTGTGTCATAGCTTTGTACTGTTTAGCATCTTGCATTTATTTAACCTTAAATACAGTCACATTGTCACATATGTATGGCTTACTCTGCACCACATGATTGACATGACATAGTAATATGTTATTCCTTTTGATTCTGGATCTTGAGCAGGAATTTTTTAATTAATATTTTTTGGCATAGGCAACTGTAACAAAACTATAGTGCTTTAACGTCTAACACAGTATGCATTGGACTTGCAAATTGTGTACTACTAAAACAGACTTGGTTAAACATTATAGACTGCAGCACGGCTGTGATAGGCAACCAATGCCATGTCCTTACTTGGATTGTTTTTGTTGCTTTAAAACTTGGGGTAGCTTTAAAACTTGGGGTAGATCACATCTGTCAAGAAAACACTGAAATAATCAGCTTTTATTGCCAATGCTGCAATGCTGTACACATTCTCGACTGAAAAAGAGTATTTTGAACATCTTGGTCGACATTTAAAAAAAAAGAAGATAAGATTAGCTGTGTTTTCAAAAACTGCGATTTCAAAATGGCACTTTTGCTTCCCACAGAAGTTGCAAGCATACTCCCCACTCGATAGATGACTTCAAATTGATGACACTGAAGATGTTGATGGTAATGTCAGAGATTTGCTGAAGTTGATTGAAAGAAGCTTGGCTCACTTGTTTTTGAAACTAGAGTGTATATTTAATGTGCCCAACAGATGCATTGATGTGGTTGCAGAGATTTTGCATTTTGTTTCTCATTCAGCTTCTACTGCCATCATAAAAGACATTTTACAGTCTTGTTTGAGGAGGCACAATTGTGAGATCATTGTGTCAGAAATGGTAAATGACCTTTGTTGTGCTAACCCCATTAGCTCTATTTTGAGTAGAGGTGGTCGTCTTACCTCTGTCTACAAAAGAAGGGACTATTTTAAGGAACACTTTTCTGTGGTTGAACTCATTGAGTATGTTGTCAGTACTGAACGCAGCTTTCAGTATGTTCCAATGCTGAAGTCATTCCTTCAGCTTTTGAGCAGGACAGATATACAGGACCTAATCTTGTGCAATTGTATACATCATTTTATGATGGCGCTTTTTACAAAAAGAATGAGTTGTTTTCAGGAGGTGACATTCCCATAGCTCTCATTGTTTATGTGGATGATTTTGAAATATGCAATCTTCTCTGTATGTTCAGGAAAAACACAAAATCACAGCTGTGTACTGGGTGCTAGCTGATGTCCCCTCACCGATCTACACTAAACTCAGTCTTTTTAGCAGTTCTGTGCAAGGCTGTGGACATAAAGTGTTTTGGTTACAGTGCTGTGTTGGAGCCACTGCTCAAAGATCTTGTGATCTTAGAGGAGGAAGGACTGTATATTCCAGCACTGGGGAGGAGAGTCAAAGGTACAGTGTCCAGTGTTGTTGCAGACAATCTTGGAGCCCATACTGTGGGAGGATTTGTTGAGAGCTTTTCCTGTTCACATGTCTGTAGATTTTTGTCTAGGTGAGCAGTCAGACTTCAGACTAGAGAAGTGAGAACACAGGCATTCCCACCCAGGACTAAAGAACAGCACAGACTGCGTATTCAGTCTGTACAGTATAATGCCAGTTTCACTCGTGTTTGTAGTGAAGAGGCAGCATGCACTTACAGGAAAACTGAAATATTTGGATGTTTCATCTGGCTATCCACCTGATGTGTTGCACGATCTCTTTGAAGGTATAGTGCGTCTAGAAAAGGCACTGTGCCTCAGAGTGTTTATTGAGGGTAAATATTTCACTCTTGAGCTGAACAGATACAACAGAGAGATCTCCTATAAATGGTCAGACAAGACAGATGCACCACAGCTTGTCCCTGTGAACTTTGCTGCATGCAAAAGTGTGGGAGGGAATGCCCATGAGAATTGGACATTGCTGCAACTCCTGCCACTTATGGTTGGATCAAAAATCCCTGAGGGTGACCCAGTATGGGAAGTGCTACTTGTGCTAAAGGACATTGTTGAGCTTCTTGTAACACAGAGGAGACTATTTGCTACTTGGATAGCAGGATATCCAAGCACAGACATAATTTTCTGGAACATTATCCAGACATGATTGGTGTCACTGTGGACAATGTGGTTTGAGGCAAAACACAGCTTTTTTAAGCGTGTTGTTCAGCATACTCATAACTCTCGAAATATTCTTCTGTCACTCTCCATGAAGCATCAGTTGATGGTTGCTTATAGCCAACATGATTCCAATGATGTCAGACCTCTACTACAGGCCACAACATTGTCTACAGTGGATATCAGTGTGCTGAGAGAGGATATCCGGGAAGCATTGTAGACTAGATTCCTAATGAGGCATGTGTCCAAATAGCTAATAGTGTGAGTTATGGTGGCACCAAGTACTCCAGTGGAATGACCTTGGCTAATGGTTCCACAGGTGGTCTACCACATTTTGGAAAGTTGATCCAAATTGTAGTTGTGAAGGGTAACGTTGGTTTCAATGTAAACTGTTTAAGTACTTGGTCAGTGGAACATCTGAGGAGCTATGTGCTTGAGAAGACTCGTACTGTGAAAATCCTAGAACCAGCCGAACTATCAGACATGTTCCCTTTACCATCTTACATGATTGGTGGAAGAAACATGGTGACTCTCAAATGCTACATTTATGTTCCATAGTGTATTTAGTGTAAACAAGACATGAAATTTACACTCAAATATTACATTTTTTAAAATAACCTTTTTACCCACAGCAGTAATCAAATATTTAATTCTGACATCTCTAGTGCACATTCACAACCATTTAAAGTAACCTAAAAGGTATATTTGTCTTTCAGATTGTCTGATGTCACAACCAGCTCAACTCCAAGTGGTCCTTGCGGATCATGATGTCCGTAAACTGCCATTGCCATCGGGAATTCCTGGGAACAGCTTCACTCAAGTGTCTGTGATGCATTTGGGATTACTGGAAACTTCACTCTACACTATAAAGATGTCGATTTTGGTAATGATTACTTCTCCCTATGTTCAACAACTGATACCAAGGATAAGGACACAATCAAACTTTGACTCTGACTGATGTGACTAACATGACTGATGGCTGTGCTCCTTCTTGTGATCAGTTGTGTGAAGATCAGTCTTGTTTCTCTTCTGCATCAAGTAGTGATACACTGCCTGTCTCATCATCTGAAGATAGAACAGGACACCGTTCACAGCGTTGGCCCTCTGAATTCAGTCAGCCAATGAAAACCTCAGTAAGGATCGGACTCTTCTAAGTGGTAAAAATCTCATCCAACTACTTCCAGACATTCTTGGAAAATTAGCAGAGGCCATTTATGAGTATACTACCTATCCATCAGGTCTGCAGATAAGTTAGTAGCAGAGGCCCTAATTCATAAGCACCCAAAAGCCAGGGTCCTTTAATGGGTGTTATGGATGGATGCAATGCCTGAAATATTAAATGAGCAACTTCAGATCCAAGCTTCGAGGTCTTGGCTGTCCAGAACTTGATGTAAACTCACTCAAAAGAAAAGCAGCACATGAGCAGACTCCTGCAAAGAATGTAAAAAAAAAAACACGAAAGGCTGAAGTAAATTACCTACCACCTCACACTCAAGGTGAAACAACTGCAAGTTTAGAAAACGAAGTGGAGTGGAGCTCCTAACTGAAGTAATGAAAAAGGGGAATCTCCAAGGTGGTAACTGAGAAAATGGTCAAGACGTTCTCTCTTCGCAGGCCCATGCCATCAATGACTTCATGAAGCGATGGCCTTTTCTTTATAGTGCAGCACAGGTGAGACTGTACTAACATTCGGAAAATGGTTTAATTTGACCTAGTATTTTGAACCGTTGTTTACTATGTGGATGAAAGTCGACTTAGTTCATGTCTTTTTTGCCCTGCATATTAATGAAGAATTCAAGAGGCTAACTACAGTTAGCCTTGAATCAACCTTTTTGGCCAAGCTTGACCAGTGCACCCCAAAACTGATGAACTTGGCCCAGTCAAAGGGTGGAACTGCGGGCCTAAAGATCAGGTGCGTTAAAGACAAGCTACTTGAGGAATAACTATGAACTTTGAATTTTTATGCTTATTACTAAAAAGATTTTAATCATTTATTCAGTTAAATTGCAATCAAAGGAGGGTACTTGTAGATCAGACTTTTCTCTCTCTCTCCCTATACACATATACACATTTTTTCCTTCATGAATCAAAATAACACGGCTGAGGGACGGAGAGAAGCTGCCATTTGCAGCCTGGTGGTGTATTTTGGAGAGAAGGAGGAGGACCTTTTCATAGAATACAGTGTATGTACTTCAGGACAGTTTTGCTTGAACCAAACATGAAAATGATCGAATGAGTAGAACAAGGTGTGTTTGAAGAAAAAAATCACCACACTGTACAGAAATCCAGCAGTTCTGCACTGTGCTGTAAGCTTCGGTGGTGTTCCTTGTTGAAGCACATGGATTATTGTTATTGTAAACAGGAGAGAAATGTCTTATTACACTGTTGAAGATTCCACAAAATTAAATATTCAACAAAACTGATATACGTTCACCTTGGTTATTGTGTTTTTCAATTTGGTGAGTTTAAGTGATTAGTTGTGACTGTCTTGCTGGCCTGTCACACCATCGTGAAAGCGGAGCATTTGACAATGTTAAGCTGGGTTCACACGGGGGACACCATAGACTTGAGGATAACTACAAATCTGCAGGTAAGAAAAATAAAGTGTATCTACTTGCCATATTGTATTAACGTGAGCAGTTGTGTGTGCGTGTATAATGTATAATTTTTTTCTTCATTTTTTACAGATTGGCACACCATTGACTGCACGGTGTATGGTGTACAGGGCGGTGCTGATCTGGACAGCACTGGACAGTCTGACGAGTTGCTGGACACATGGAATGAAAACAGCTTTACAGAAAAGGTGGATGAAACAGCGGATACCAGACCAGCTAATGTTGGACTAAACACAACACTGGATGAATTGAGAGACATTGATGGGGTGAACTTAAGAGCAAATCAGGAGCAAAAACATCGGGTAAGTAGTTCTTACCTTTCTGTAGAAATTGAGTAGCTTAGAAAAGTGGTGAGACAAGATTGTCTACGTTGTCCAATAGCATTTTTAACAATCAGCTATTGGGCGTACGTTTAATAACACTATAAAGAGACTAACGGAGCATAACCTTATACTAACAGAACAAAATAAAAAAAATAAATAAAGTAAACTGTACGCTGTCTGAACAAATATTAAACCAGATGCTAGTGATAGATGCTATGTGTGAAGATCACGATCAGTAATTGAATTCTTTTACAAATGTAATGTATAGTCTCAACAAAGTTTTACAGTTAAAACTTTCCCCAGAATTGTCTGTTGCGGGGCTGTCAACAAAGTAGTCGTTGTAAAGGTCTTTTGCTATATTTTTACTTACTTATGCATTAACCTGGTTTATCTGAGAAATGGTGGTGTTGTTGACGGTTATACCGTGGTGCCGAGAAGTAGGTTTAACACAGTTGTGCTACACAGGACATTGAACTATCGAGATGCCCCATCCTCAGACATGGCCTCATACACCGTCTATGTACACAATATGCTATCAGACATTGTTTCATTCTCCAGGGTGTTGGCTGGTGATGGTAGTGTTATTGACATTACCTTAGGCAATAGATTAACATCTGACATAAATCTTGTCTTGTCTTCAAGAAATGGTTATAGTCTCAGACGTTATTGAAAGGATTATGCAGAGTAACAAGGGTGTTAAAACAGACAGTAGTTTGGTGTTGACTCTCTCCACAGCTATGGGTAAAAATGGCAGTGTTCGGCGTAAGCTGCGTGACCTAGCACACGATCAGGTCATCGATAATAACAGACTAAATCTTTTTTGCCCAACAAACATCTCAAGTAACCTCTGTTTTGCAATCTGCCTTGCCCATTTTCTGAACCCACATGCATTGCATAATGTGTTAGAAGCTGTAAAAGAACAGATACAGACACACGTTGGCTACACTCATGATCACAGTGTTGGGTTTAATGACATTGGCTGTTTCGAATAGAAGTTTGGGGTTAAAATAGTTATTCCACAAGAGTAGTTTGTGAAGTTTAGAAAAGTACCAAACAAAAGACAAACCACATGCCAAGACTGTTCTGTACCTCCATGACAGTCATTATTACTTGGTAAAAATTTTTGAAAGTGTTCATGGGTGTGCCGTATGTTTGAGTTTTGTTAATAGGGGTACACAGTAGCAAAAGATCGTAGTTGTAAATACTGTTGTGATGTGTGTCAAGATGCTTTGTGCCACAAGAGACCCAGGCGTGTCAACTGCTTGCGCTACTGCAAGTCCGACTACTGTTATGAACAGCATGAAAAACAGAAACAACAGCCGACTACAGGAGTGATGGCTTCCTCATGTGATCTGACCAAGTACTGTAAAAAAATGCAGACATCGCTATCATATTAGTTTAACAAAGCCAAAATCCCACAAATGTGTGTCCGGACGCTGTTTTCATTGCGGTGAAGAATTAGTATCGGATGTCGTACATGAATGTTACATACAACCAATCAAATTACAAGAACCCAGCAATTCGTACGTATTTTTTGACTTTGACACTCGAATTGAAAACGGCAAGCATGAAGCTAATTTTGTCTGTGCAGTTCACAGCAGAAAAGTTTTGTGCTCATAACTGTCTTTCATTGCCTTCCATAAAAGTAAGTTTCACTTCTTTTGAAAGCCCTGAGGTAACTGCTCCTGTACATATTCCCTCCAAATATTCTGATCTGGCGGAGGTGTTCAGTGAAAACAACGCTTCCTCCGCATAGACCCAGTGATGGCGCCATCAAGCTTATAGACAACCAAATACATAACGCTCGGTAGGCAATGTGGGTTGGCAGTACATAAATTCCGTAAATGAACAGTAACTGTCCATTAAAGTTGCCACAGAATGCAGTCTTTTCAGTATGTAATTTTTTTTTCTGATGTTCTACATAGAACGTATGTGACTTTGTTCAGGGTAAAACATGCCCAGATGTGCCCTGTATGGCATATTGATTTGTAGTTGATTTTTGGTCATCACTCAAAAATCCTGCTACATCAATGTTAATTCAACATTACTTTGCTATCTGGGTTAGTCAGTGTGGGACAGTCAGTTGCTGACAAACCAGGGCCAAGACCAGGCAGCAGACAAATAGGCAAAACCAACCAAAAGATGCCACATAGGTTCCATACAATCAGGTTTGTTCTGCAAATCAAGCAAAGTTTGTTTTACTAATCTTCTAATTTAATGTAAGACCAGTTCAACCAGTTCACAATGACAGCACTTTTAGTCTGCAACTAGGTCTGCTCAATATAAGATTCCTTACATCTAAGGCTATTATCATAAATAAAATGATGCTCTGTGTCTCACAGAAACAGGGACTAGACCTGAAAAGTATTTAGCTCTAAATGAAGCCACCCTGACAAGCTACAGTTACGTACATAGTGCTTGTCTAAATGTCCGGGGTAGAGGCATAGCTACCATCTTTACTAATGCCTAAGGAATAAACCAGAAAGCAGATTTTCTTAATGCAAGTGATCAAGGATCAAATGAAAGCTCATTTTCACTAATTACAGTCTACAGGCCACCAGGGCCCTATTCTGAGTTCTTACAGGAATTTGCTGACTTTTTATCAAGCTTAATAACACTTTCAAAGTAATAATTGTTGGAGACTTTAATATCCACCCATACAAACCACAGGGTCAACTAAGTAAGGCATTTTTATCCATTTTACACTCTTATAGTTTCACTCAAAATATAACTGGGCCCACTCATTACTGCAACCACACTCTTGATGTAATTTTAACCATTGGTGTAAACAGATAATTTAGTCCTTAGACCACAGCAGTCTCAGATCATTATCTAATCTCATATAAAATTAGCCTTAGTCATAATGTATGTTCGTCCACACAATATTGTGTTAAGTGCATTATAACATCCTCTACACTTTATCGAAAACCTCCCAAATCTGTCAAATTGAATTAGCTGTTCATCTAAACCCACTAATCTAGATATTTTGACCAAACACTTGGAGTACACATTTCACTCCACTTTAAATAAGGTGGCTCCAGTAAAAAGTAAGAGAACTGGGCAGAAAAAGCTTGCTCCATGATACAATGATCATACTCAAGCTCTGTAACAGACAACTAGAGTGTAAATGGTGCCTGACCAAACTTAAAGCATTCCAGTCTGCCGGGAAGGATAGCCTTATAGACTATAGCAGAGCACTGTAACTGTAGCATGAAAATACCAAAAATAATCAAATATTATTTAGCACAATCTCTAAACTAACTAAAAGCCAATCTGCTACGGAACCCCAGATACTGTCAGCATACAGTAGCAATGATTTTATGAATTTCTTTAATAATAAAATGAAAACAATCAAGTTCAAATGCACAGTTGACAGCAACAAGTGCATTGCCCCGTAAACCTAATCCAGATCTAGAGCACAGTATAACTACTGCAGAAGGGCTGGAATCTTTTACCTTACTTTAACAAACAGAGCTCCTCGAAGCCATCTACCTGCACACTAGATCCAAGTCCTACAAGTTTAACTAAGTTTTGCCAGAAAAAAAGTTAAAAAACATTTTTCAAATATCTCTTAAACTAGCAGTAATTAAACCTCTATTTAAGAAAAACAAATCTTGGTCATTTTGAGCAAGCAAACTATAGACCAATTTCTATTTTATTAAAGATTTTAGAGAAAGTTGTAACATATGTTGTAACAATTAAGTTCCTACCTGCACAGGAATGACATACATGAAAAATTTCAGTCTTTAGGCCTCATCATAGCACTGAGACAGCACTAGTGAAAATTGCAAATTATCTTTCAGTATTCCCACAAAGAAAACATATCCTTACTGGTTTTGCTTGATCTTAGTGCAGTGTGGCCATTCGGTGTCCTTTAGCAATCCAAGATCGCACATACAGCACAGGGTTGAATTGTATGAGCAGTGGGCCAGCAAGTTTCAGAAACAGAAGAGAGGATAATGTGGAAGTGTGTGGACGCATATTGTGACTGGCAAATCAGGTTCATTTGGGAGAAACCCCGCTCGCACTTGCGATTGGAATGCTGTTCAAGGCAACCCACAATTGTTTTAGTCCATCAGGAATTGCCAGTGCATTTGAGTCCCTGTACTCCCTAAATGCCCGACTTGCTGTGCGTAGGCTATCAATTAAAAGCCGCTGACAGAGTGATTCAACTTCTGTCTCTTCATACTGTGGCTCTTCGCCCTCAGGCCAGTACTCTAGGTAAATAACCTTCAAGTCTTCAATGAATCTGTTGTGCATCATGTCAGATCCTCCATTTAGGGCTCAGTCACTGGGCTTGCTGTTGTTCAGTCTGACACCTTGGAATCTGTTCTCGCTTATTGCTGTGCGGAACACTTCAGCATGCCGCCCTGGGCGTTCGGATATGGCATAAAGAACTGTAACTAATTTTTCTACACAGCCTGCACTGTTCGAAAACTTGGACACCCATCTAGCATCCAAAATCCGACCAATTTTGCCCAGTTGAACATCTAATCCTTCCGCGCACTCATTCGGTTTTTGTTTGAGGTGCTGTAAAGCTTGTACAGTTTGTCCATCATTTATTTTAAAATAACTGACAGCTCCCATCTCTTTTATAACATTGGCTACAGCGAGCTCCAGCCTATGAGCCAAGCAGTGCCAAACAGTAATATTAGGAAACATGGCCTTTAGCCTAGCTGCTACTCCACTCTACTCCACTTTTGCCCCAGCATGCACCATCATATGTTATTCCAATGAGGGTTTTGGAGAGAAATTCCCCAGTCATCTCAATGTTCTCCAGTGCAGATAACAGATGTCGCACGATGCCCTCAGCTGTAAGGTCATCCAATTCCACAAGATCAACGGAAATATTTGTTGGCATATTCATTTCGGGCAACTGAAGCCTGACATATACAATTAAAAAAACTCTTCCTGCTCACACTTGTAGATTCATCTAGTATGATGCTGATTTTGGGAGCACAAAATACAATTCTTTCAAATAATTTGTTCTTCGTCTCTGGAGAAATGTGCCTCTGTTTATTTGAACAAGCAACATTTGAATGGAGAATTCTCCCCATGTGAAGTCCATTTAGTCCCTGACACTCGATTTCTTTTTCAAAGCCATAGGTGGGCCGATTGCGCTTCTCCTCCTTGTAAGCTGTTCTAAAAACCTGGGCTGTAGTAGCGATCTGTTCAGATTGACTGTTAACTACAGTTTGTTCAAGAGTGTTTTCTTTACACTTTTCAAGGATGTTTGCTGGTGCTATATGGGCTTTGGGCTTTGTTTGAAAACTTTTTTCCTGAGTTTTCCTTGCTGTTTTTTTTTGCTGTTGTTGGACCTGGTGCTAGTGCTGAGTTTACCACTGCCAACCATTCCAGTCTCCCTTGATTTTTAAGCATCTTGTTCTTCCACATCACTTTTCCTTACTACTTTAAGAAAAGACAACAGTCAGTTGTCAGTGAATCATCTGCTTACACAAAAGTAAAGTTTGGTGTTCTACAGGGCTCTGTCTTAGGACCTATTATTTCAAAGAACATATTACTAATAGTACTAGGATAGCTTTCCTACATCTACGGAATATAACTAAGAAATGTACTGTCCCTACAGGAGGCAGAAAAGCTAGTTCACGCCTTTATTACTTGGATTATTGTAACGCCCTGCTTTGTGGTTGTTCCAGCCTTGACAAGCTTTAGTTAGTCCAGAATGCTGCATCCAGAGTGCTTACAAGAACTAGAAAATTTGGCCATATCAGCCCAGTCTTATCTACCTTACATTGGTTCCAAGTAAAATTCCACATTGGGTATAAAATTATTTTCCTGACATATAAAGCTCTAAATGGCCTTGCTCCTCAGGACCTTAGTAAGCTTATCTCATATTATGAACTGACACATGATCTTATATCGTAAAGTGTTGTCTCACTATTAATACCTAGATTTAATAAAGTTACTTCAGTGGGCAGAGCCTTTTCATACAAATCCAGCTTTGGAATAACCTTTCAGTCAGTGTTCAGAACTCAGACACAGCTGCAATCTTTAAGTCTAGACTACAAACCTATCAGTTCAGTCGAGCCTTTGGTAATTAGTTTTCCTGTTAGATAAAAGATGCAGATCTGGGGGTGCACTGACAGAGTATTATGGTAAACTGAGAATGATGGTGCTGACGTCCTGCTAAACTGGCTGTAGCAATTGGGGCATGGGTGGGGCTATACTGCTCTAGTTTGAATGGACTGAATGGGGTTAAACTGCTGTAGGGTGAATGGGCAGGGTTAAACAATAATTCAACAATTAATAAAAATAATTAAGTGCAACAATAAGCAATAATTAGAAAGTTGAAAGTAGCTGGTGATACTACGAATCTGCTGGGAATCAAGGAAACAGGGAGGCGAAGGGGTCAAGTGGCAAAGGAATCATAGATGTAGAACCTGTCAGAAACAAACGTACTTCAACGCGCACCAAGCTAAAAGTCAAGTGGTCTTTATTTGACAGTTTGATCAGCAGCAAACACAAAATTATCATAAACAGGTCGAGGCTGAGAGAGAGGGAGAGAGAGAGAGAGACAAGCCAGGGTCAAAAACGAGAGAGTCAGTGTGTGTGTGTGTGTGTGTGTGTGTGCATGTGTGTGGCTTATGTAGTCATGGGGAAATGAGGTGCAGTTAGGCAATCAGAACTCTGGAGACCTAGCTTGAGGAAGTGGAGCATGTGGCTGTGACGTCATCAGGGAGAGAACTCTGGGAGATGGAGTCTGGGAGATCTGAGACGGCCGGGAAAGACCCGGAAGCGTGACAGAACTGAAGCCCTTAGTTAGGTCTTAGGGTCAAAATCTCTCCAAATCTACAGCAAGACACCACCCACTTGTCAGGGAGTGTTGCCAAAAGAAAGTATTGGTTGTGAAGAACCAATAAACTCAAGCCCCTGTAGCAGATTTGGCCTTTTCCATCCATATGACGTTCTGAACATTCCAGTCAAAATTGACCTTTTGACCATGGTACCATGTAGAACCCTTTTTCCCGCTCTGAGATGATCAATGGTGCCCTTCAGGCTAGAAAACAGTTTGTCGAAACTGCTGTTACTGTCACCTTCCCCACCTCCATCTGCCCCACAGAGTGCATTCCAATGTACTATTATATTAGTTCAAAGACCCTTTTGTAAGACATACTCAACATCGTACGCCATCCATACATAATTTTCCTGTCTTATTTGACCTGTCAGAACTGTTCCTCTTCCGTGTTTAGTTAAAATACTGTACAATAATTTCTCTTTGTTTCTTTCCTTCTCCATCATTCTTTCAAATTTGTAAGATTCCTAAGCTGTAAACCAATTTCTTTAATTGAGCTTATTATTGATCTTTGATAACACCTTGTAACGCCTTTTCCATTTATCAGTGTTTTAGCAATCTAGAACGGTCGTATATTGATATATGGCTGTATTCATTTTAATTACGTTTTGACTTATTTTCTTTTTATTTGCATGATCATGTAATCGTTCTTTCTCCTAGCAACAGGGTTGCTAGAGGTTAACTTAGTGTAACCCTTGTTTGAAATTAGAGTACTAATAGATAAAATAGTTTTATAAATAGTTTTAATATGGTAGATAAAATAATTTTTCCAACAGAATATTACCATTTACAACCATGCTAATACTGATATATGAAATTAAATCCTTGTAGTGAGTATTTTAAGTTCCGTGGATCATACTTTGAAATCATAACACATGTGAAATCATCTTATGGTGAAGTTGAGCAGATATACCACTGTATTTACTAGCAAAATCTCACTGAAAACCAAAATGTGTCCACTGTGCACGCCCAGCTCAGCTGAGCTGTTCCTGGGGTCACTTATCTATAAGCATCACTGCAACAGTGACTCACCAGTACATAGACCAGCGGCTCTCCCTTTAAGCTTCCAGAGGCAGAAAATCACTCTCACTCCTGTCTCTGATTCAGCTTTGATGTTGAGTCATATTATCATATATCTGTGACATCATCCTTTTAATACTTTTAATACCCTTTTAATTCAACTTAAAATAGCTATCTCTGAGGTATTTCCAGTAGTTTAGACAAGTGAATATAATGTCACAATTGATGTAACAATTGTGGCACACATACAGTAGGTTTGAGAAAAAAATAGCATTAATAGTATTTAAATAATAGTAAAAAATGAAAAATCAAAGAGATAAGTAATAATGGTTCTTACAGTCTGTTTTACAGGGGTGCCAATATTTGTGGATAGCACTAAGTTAATATATTCTTATTTACTTTTTAAAAATTTTACAATTGTAAAATTTTCAAAACTTAATTTTTTTTAAAAGCATTTTAATATAATATGACAATGTTAAGATAATATTTAAATTAATTGTAACTTGTTTAGAAACCTGCCATCTTTATTTCTTTATGGAGATCCCTTTATTGAGATCCCTTTACCAAATGGGCAAGGGATTTGCCTTGGGATTGCCGACACCTGTAAAAGTAGTAAAATGTGTTACCTTGTGAGTGATGCTGAATAATGGCCAGAGTGCTAATAGCAAGGTCAGTGATGTGTTTAAGCGGACCAGTGGACCCAACCTATGCCACGAGAACACACCCAACATCAATCTGAAACCACCACCTGTCTGCACAGTGCCTTGTTGACAACCAGGGTCCATGGCTTCATAGGGTATGCAGCATATGCAATCCTTACCATTAGCCCGAAACAGCTGGTGGAGTTATTGAACTACGCCACATGTTGCCGGTCCCGTTAGCAACCTCACAAGCCCAGGTGAAGTTTCCTGTGGCGTGGTGTTAACAGAGGCACTCTAGTGAGTGTTTGCTCACATCCCACAGAAGCCAAAGGACGCTGCACCGACCTGTGGGATCTGCGTGTGGGGTGCATGTCTGTTTGCATAGACAGTTATAGTCAGATGCTGCCAGTCCCAATCATTAAGCACCAGTGGGCAACCACTGCGCTGTCCACTGCAGGTGGTAAAGCTTTCAATGAAATTTTCCTGATACACATATGACACTGTGGATCGAGAAACGGTAAATGCCTGCACAACATGAGAAAAGAATGTCCTATCTGGCACCCACTATCATGCCTTGTTTAAACCCTAATTCACGTTGCCCTGCCATGAGCACACTGGCCAGTGTTCAGGCTTACTCACAGCCTCATTCACCTTATGCATTCCCAAGCTGTCCCCTAAACGGTAAACAGTAATTTTATAATCAATTCACATTTACAATCTACATACTGTTAGTTTGTATGTTTTACATATGTTAAGTTTTGACTAATATTTATTGAGCTACAGATGCAGAAGTAGTGTCTCTCAGTATGGCACTGGGCCGTCATTTTTGCTAACATGCATACGTCTCAGCATAGAGTTGTAGAGGTGCAGAATTTGCAGTAGGGGTGGAGGTGGAGTGACACCAGGACATATGACGTGTGACAACAAACAAAAACAAAAAGCTAGGTCATCTATTTAGTTAGCTAAGTTAGTTAGTTAGTTAATTGGAGCTTGCAAGTAGTTAATATTACCTATACTAGCTGCTTCCTTTCAATCTTGACAACAACACAAAGGAAATTAAAGTTTTTAGCTCACTAGAAACCTTGCAATTTGAGATGGTCTGACTTCAGCCATCAAAAGTGGATAAAATCACACAGCATGCCTGCTGCTTACAGGTTGTAGTTGGTAATGAAGGTGCGTCGTAGAGGGCCTACCAGACCGTCTCCTCCACCCCAGCTGTCTTTCACCCACCACAACCGGTTCTCCACATTCAGCTTGCCGCCTACACCAACACCAGTTTCTCGGCCCTTTTCGCCTGTCCCAGCACCTCGGGCCTCTACACAGGACTTGGTTTATGTCATCGGTAGTTCTGTTGTCCGCCACGTTAAGGTAAGCGGTGTTAATGGTATTGCTACTGTTGCTTGCTTTCCAGGTGCTCGGGTACTGGACATAGCCAGGCGTCTCCATACTGCCCTTAGCAAGCAAAACGCCTTTGGGACCGTGGTCATCCATGTGGGGACCAACGACATCCATGCCCGGCCGTGTGAGGTCCTGAAGGAGCATTACCAGACACTGCTGGATACAGCCACGAAAGCAACGGATGCCAGGATCCTCATCGCCGGACCTCTCCCCACCTACAGGAAGGGTTGCGAGTGGTTCAGCAGGCTGGGCTGCAGTCCTGGCTATGCAACTGGTGTGCGGTCAACGGCCTCGGTTTCGTGGACAACTGGTCATCATTTTGGGAGCAGCCGGCTCTCTACCGGAGGCACGGGCTTCACCCTAGTCGTCTAGGATCCCGTATACTCTCCCGGAACATCGAGAGGGCCATCCGCTGACTACAGAATGTAAGTAGTGCTGATAAACAGCCCCTAGCTAACTCTAGAAATGTCAGTATGAATACTACTGTCAATGCCGTAAACAAGGCAAATACTCTTATAATTATATATAATAATGTGGTTAACAGAATTACTAATACTCATAGTTCTAATGCCAGTCATGCTAATGCAAACATTCCCAATATCCCTACCATGTCCTACAGCATTGAGACTGTGTGTGTTATCCGTCCCACATCGACGTAGAATAATCTGTTCCAACAATCTTGTTAAAGTTAAGTTAACCTCTCGTAGTGGCAGCGCTAGCAGCTCTCGCATTAAACTTGGTCTATTTAATATACTATCTCTGGCACCCAAAGCAGTTATTGTAAATGAAATAATTACTGATAACCAACTTAATGCTCAAATTGAACTGCAGGCCATGAAACAAATGCTTTTGAATTCCAAAGTATTAGAGTAGCCAGCCCCTGTACTGCATCTACATAGCTTTATATTATCTAAAGTATATCGTCCCCTGGGTCCTTACTCTGAATTTCTGGTAGAGTTAGCAGAATTTCTAACATATATAGCTTTCTCTGCGGATAAGGCTCTTATAGTCAGAGACTTTAACATTCATTTTGAGAATAACCAAGACCCTTTAAAAATAGCTTTTGAGGCTGTCATTGATGCCATGGGCTATACTCAAAACATGCTAGGGCCTACTCACCGCTGTAACCATACCTTAGATTTAGTATTATCATGAGGAATTAGGGTAGAAAACTTGCCTCTACTATAGATGCCCTTATAAACAGCCTACCAGATCTACCAAACATCCCTGCCCCGTTGGGCCTCGAAGAGCTTGAAAGTAACACTGAAATCCTGCAATCCACTCTTCAGTCAACTCTTGATGGTGTGGCACCCATTAAAGAAGAAAAATGTTAGAAGAAAGACTCTTGCTGTAGACTGTTTCCGAACTGAGTGGAAAAACAGTCATAGAATATAAGCATACCCTAAACGCAGCTAAATCTGCCTACTTCTCATCACTCATTGAGAAAAACAAAAATAATCCTAAGGTCCTGTTTAGCACTATATCTAAACTAACTAGTAACATTAAACAGTTTGAAGATTGTATTCAAACAACATACAGCTGTGATGACTTAAGCAGATTCTTCAATGGCAAAATAGAACATATTAGAACACAAACCGACTACGCCTGTAAATCTAATAACACAGCATGACGTGTGCCCTGCCAGTCCAATAGGCAAACTGCTATCCTTTAGCCCTATCCCCCAGGATGAATTAATCAAGCTAATTAGCTCTACCAAATCCTCAACATGCATCCTAGACCCAATACCAACAAAACTACTCAAACAGATCGTCCCCTGTGTGATTAAACCTCTGTTAACTATAATAAACTCGTCCCTCAGTCTTGGACATGTACCGAAATCCTTAAAACTTTCTGTCGTAAAATGCTTAATTAAAAAGCCAGAACTCGATCCCAATGAGCTTGCCAACTATAGACCAATTTCCAATCTCTCTTTCATAGCAAAGATCCTAGAAATCTCCCAACAACTATGCTCCCACCTACATGAAAACTCTCTTCATGAGATGTTTGTCTGGCTTTAGACCTTTTCACAGTACTGAAACAGCATTAACTAGAGTAGTAAATGATCTCCTTATGGCGCTTGATAGTGGCCATATCTCTATATTAGTTCTTCTAGATCTCAGCGCTGCTTTTGATACTATTGACCACAAGATCCTCCTTGACAGGCTAGAAAGGGTTGGCATTAAAGGACAGGCTTTATCCTGGTTCAGATCATATCTGACTGACCGCTATTAATTTATTAGTTTCAACAATAAACACTCTGATCATACACTAGTAATATACGGTGTTCTTCAAGGATCAGTGCTCGGGCCGCTTCTTTTCTCTCTTTACATGCAGCCTCTTGGTAACATAATCCGCAGGTTTGACGTCAGCTTTCAATTCTATGCAGATGACATGCAACTCTATATATCAGCCATATGAGGCTTTAAACCTAAATAAACTTAAAGAACGTGTTAATAATATCAAAAACTGGACGGCTAACAACTTCCTTCAACTTAATCCAAACAAGACTGAGGTCCTGCTACTTGGACCCAAAGCAGAGAGAACTAAACTCTCCCAATTTGTCCTGAATTTAGACAGCCACACTATTACTCCAAGCTCAACTCTAAAACTCTTTAAAAAAAAAATAATAATCTAGGCGTCATCTTTGATACCAGTCTATCTTTTGATGCACATGTTTGTAACATAGTTAAGACGGCATTCTTCCATTTGCGTAACATCTCTAAACTACGCAATATCTTATCCTTGCATGCCTTTATAACCTCTAGGCTGGATTATTGTAACATCCTTTTAGCAGGATGCTCAAGTAAGGCTCTACATAAGCTCCAACTGGTCCAGAATGCAGCTGCTAGAGTCCTTACAAGAACAAAAAAAATCTGACCATATATCCTAAATATTGTCCTCATTACACTGGCTACTGATTAAATTTCGTGTTGAGTACAAGATTCTACTCTTAACATATAAATCATTAAATGGCCTGGCCCCGGAGTATCTTAGTGAATTACTTCAGTCATACAAACCAACACGTGCGCTCCGCTCACAAAATAACAGCCTGCTGACAGTCCCTAGAATTAGAAGAACCACAGCAGGTGGTCGAGCCTTTTCTTGTGTAGCCCCAGAACTGTGGAATCATCTCCCTTTCTCCGTTCGGGACTCAGACACACTCTCTACATTCAAAACTAGACTCAAAACTTACTTGTTTGCACAAGCATTTGGCTGACATAATCTGTTTACCACTACAATTTACATTTCTCCTTATATGGACTAAATACACAAACTGTTTTCCTCTCTCCTGCCCTCTTATCTGTCTTCTCTATGAGCTGATCGATCCTGATGGATAACACCGAGGAGCTACTAGCACAGAGGAATTCTCTCCAGGACTCTCAGGATTACACACACTCAATCATACAACAATTTGCAATGCCTACCTCTCAGTCCTCCAGATCAGCCTCTCTCATTTTCTCTCTCTCTCTCTCCCCCCCCACACTCCCTTTTTCTTCTTTGTTGAGCCCAGGAATGACATTTCTCCTGAGTGATCACATGGGAGCCCCCAGAGCTGCTAGAGTCACCAGAGTCACCATCACCTCCACCGTGGGTCTCCGGCCCTGGTTTCTCCAGTTCATCACCCGATATGACTACAATGACTACAATGACCGCAGTAGAGCCACCAGCTTCTGGCGCTGATCATGAACTCTCACTTAAACAGAGAACCTATGGGTTGGCTCCACCTTTGGAATTACTACCTCCTGGATTAATCGGAATGTATCTAATAGATGTTCTACGCTCCTTTTCCTGTTAGTTCTGTCTTTCTCTTCTCAACCCGGGATCGACTTGAGGAGGATGGGTTCCCCCCTCGAGCCTGGTTCCTCTCGAGGTTTCTTCCTTACTCTAAGGGAGTTTTTCCTTGCCACTGTTGCCTCTGGCTTGCTCACGGGGGGCTTGGACCCGGATTTCCTTTCCTACGTCTATACATGGACTCCGTGTTTTTCTTTTCCTTTATATAGACTGCTTTTCTGTGAAGCTGCTTTGAGACAACATTAGTTGTAAAAAGCGCTATACAAATAAATATAGATTGATTGATTGATTGATTGATTAATTGATGAACTAATGCTCTGTCTCTTTAGTCTAATGCCATGTAAAGGCTTAATGCTTAATGCTGATACAGATAAATATTTTGTCTGACTGCCTAAGACTTGTCTGCATATATACTGTTGTCAGGAACAAACGTACTTCGACGCGTGCCAAGCTAAAAGCCTTGGTTTCTCAAGAGAGAAATCCAGAGAGCAGAAGGGTAGGTCAAATCACAGTAAGCAAACAGAGGAGCGAACAAAACCAGAAGGGGAAATCCAAAAGAGAGAGTCAAGAACAAAGATGGGTCGATAACAGGAATAACAGAGAATAGCTGTTATTCCTGTAGGAATAAGAGAGAACGGTCAGTACACAAACAAGGTTTGGCAATACTTCGCAAAGTGGATGTGTGTGTGTGAGGTGTATGTAGTGATGGGAAAACGAGGTGCAGATGGGCAATCAGAATTCTGGAGACCTAGATCGAGGAAGTGGAGTGTGATCCGGTGTTTCGGAGCATGTGGCTGTGACGTCATCAGGGAGAGAACTCTGGGAGATGGAGTCCGGGAGATCAGAGGCGGCCAGGAAACCCGGAAGCGTGACAACTGTATATATGTACAAGTCATTCATTTTTCAAGGAAAGTCAAAGGGAAATAAGTGGAAAAATTAGAGAAAACTTTTAAGAGCTACAGAAAAAAATTGGACTCCTAAAAACCACTCCCAACAGTTGGTAGCCCACCAAAACCGTCCCCATTACACAGGACATAAAGCTTTTTTGATAGAGGAGAAAATAAAGCTCCTTGCCCTTGCTTTATTTATTACATTTATTTCCACTGTGAGAAGGCAACTCAACATTATGGGTCTGTGTGACTATTAACAGACTTAACTTGACGTTTGCAGAGCTAAAGGTAGAACCAGGTTTATTCAATTGGCTGGTACACGGAATCAGCAGCAATGACAAAGCGAACATAACACAAGACAACAAGCTAGGGGTAAAAAGCAAAGAGCAAGCAAAAACACAGCAAACAAATCCAAAGGAGCAAACTAAGTCAAAAACCGGTAAGCCAAAACAGAGTCAAAAACCAGAATAAACAAGAGGCAGAAGTAAATGGGGAAACTGTTGAAATAGAGCTTCCATAAGGAACGGGGTTCAAGAGTAAACTGAATAAATGACACACAGGTGGAACTGATTAGAACTCGGGTGATGACAAGCGTGGAAATTGCCTGTGATTGGCGGTTGAGGGACATGTGGTGTGGATGTCACTGGCTGGTGGATCTTGGGTAGAGGGGTTCGGGAGGTCGGAGTCGGAAGGAGAACCCGGGAGCGTGACCGTCCGAAATGTGTAAATAAACAAATCAAACAAAGAAGCTGCTGGTCTTTATTAGAACAGTAGATTTACCACTCCAAAGTGAGAAGCAGAAAACATCAAACCAACAAACAGATGTTACAGATGGATTACAGTAGTACAGTAGCTTATACACATAACACAGCTTACTGTCAATTTCTTTTTGCCTAATGTAATTACATAAGGTTTCTTGATAGTTGTAACAGCACATTCTCTCCCATAATCACACATTCGTAATAACATAAGTGTAATTGGCTTTTTAATTAGACTGGAACAGCAGATTTTTTGGCATTATTAAAATTGTGTAATAACTTTAACTTTTTAGCATTTCTAACATTTAGCTAACGTTTACTTAGTTATTTACTTTATGTAATGTGACAGAACTTAGCCAGCAAAAGCAGATGACCACTTTCCAAAACAGTAAGTTTTATGTTTTATTTGTTTTGCTTTATTACTAGTACTCCCTATTAGCTGCTATGTTTTTCTTCATGGGATGTAAATAAATGGGTTTCATTAGATTTCTCAGAAAGCAATGTAAAGTTGCAAGAAAAAGTATGTGAACCCTTTGGGATTACTTGGATTTCTGCATAAATTGGTCATTCAGTTTGTTCTGATCTTCATCTAAGTCACAACGATAGACAAACACAGTCTGCTTAAACTAATACCGCACAAAAATTATATGTTTTCATGTTTTATTGAACACAGCATGTAAACATTCAAAGTACAGGGTGGAAAAAGTATGTGAACCCCTAGGCTAATGACTTCTCCAAGAGCTAATTGGAGCCAGGAGTCAGCCAACCTGGAGTCCAGTCAATGTGATGAGATTGGATGTGTTGGTTAAAGCTGTCCTGCCCTATAAAAACACACACCAGTTGAGTTAAAAGAAGCATTCTCAAGAAGCATTACCTGATGTGAACCATGCCTCACACAAAAAAGCTCTCAGAAGACCTACGTTCAAGAATTCATGACTTGCATGAAGCTGGAAAGGGTTATAAAAGTATCTCTACAAGCCTTGATGTTCATGCGTCCACGGTAAGACAGATTGTCTACAAATGGAGAAAGTTCAGCACTGTTGCTACTCTCCCTAGGCGTGGTCGTCCTGTAAAGATGACTGCAAGAGCACAGTACAGAATGCTCAATGAGGTGAAGAAGAATCCTAGAGTGTCAGTGTTAGGGAAAGTTATTGGCTAGGGGCAGATACTGATTTTCACGTTGGACCACATGGGGGCGCCAATCACTGGGGTCTTATAAACTATGGGCTCAGCCTGAAATGGTGGCTGGAGTAACGGCGGGAAACAGTGGTGCTTTGAACACTGCACATCGGACTCTCCCAGAGAGAGGTTGGCTCTCTCCTTGGGTCTGGCTCTCTCTCTCTCTCTTCTTTCCATCAACATATAAAACCCGAACGCTACTATGAACACAGCTTGAGCTGGCCGACCACGGGTTCATGGACTGAGCACTGTATGTTGAAGTAAGGTGTTTTGTTCCTATGTTAATAAAATTGCATAGTGTTTGAAGTGTGTGCCATTGCTTAATTATTTGGTAAAAATGGCTGAATTTGATCCAGAGTTTTTGGAGCAGGAAGTAAATCGTGCATGCTTAGTGAGACTTTCAAAGACTAACTTAATTAAATTAGTAAATTTTTGTGAGACAGAGGTTCCTCTGGAAGCCAAGAAAAGTGAAATAATAAGTTCAGTTTTACTTTGTCTTGGAGTGCCTGATATTGAGGCACAATCAGCTAAGCGTAAAGAAGAGTTAGAGGAGGAGGAGAGTCGAAAAGAGAGAGACTTGGCAAGAAAAGAAAGAATTTGCTTTGATGCAAAAGGACAGAGAAGAGGTGTTGGCCCTAGCAAAGGTAGGTCAAGTTTGTCAAGAGATTTTTCAGGAAAAATTAAGACCATCTGTCCACCAACAGAAGCTCAACAGAGGATAGGTGATGCAACAGGACAGCGACCCAAAACATAGAAGTAAATCAATAACAGAATGGCTTCAACACAAGAAAATACGCCTTCTGGAGTGGCCCAGTCAGCGACCTGACCTCAACCCGATTGAGATGCTGTGGCATGACCTCAAGGGAGCGATTCACACCAGACATACCAAGAATATTGCTGAACTGAAACAGTTTTGTAAAGAGGAATGGTCCAAAATTCCTCCTGACCATTGTACAGGTCTGATCTGCAACTACACGAAACGTTTGGTTGAGGTTGTTGCTGCCATAGGAGGGTCAACCAGTTATTAAATCCAAAGGTTCACATACTTTTTTCCACTCTGCACTGTGAATGTTTACATGTTGTGTTCAATAAAAACATGAATATATATAATTTTTTGTGCGGTTTTAAGTTAAGCAGGCTGTGTTTGTCTATTGTTGTGACTTAAATTACATCAGAACACACTGAATGACCGATTTATGCAGAAATGAATCCCAAAGGTTTCACATACTTTTTCTTTCAACTGTATATATTAACACTCAATTATTACACAGTACTTGCATATCAACTACAGAGGAACGGTCCACTCATATTAAAATTAATTACTGTGGAATAATTGTGTTGTAACATGATAACCTGATCAAATCACATGGATTACTATTGATCTGTAATTACAAAGTAGTATTACTTCACAGAAAATATCCACTTATTTTAAAGTGTAACTTGTACATAATTAATGATTTGATTAAGGACTGCAGGATCAAGGATTAAAAAAATCAACTACTACTTATCCCAGTATATCTGTTACATTCTAACAAAGGACTGTGGACTAAGGTGGCCAACAACTGTAAAAAGAGAAGTATCAAATATAAAATGAAATAACAATAGGAAACTACTCTAGGCTGCATTATAGTGTCTTACCTAACTAGCAGAAATAACAGAGCTAACTGCTAAGCTATAACAAGATAATGCAGGGGGTGCTAGAATCAGTCAGGTTACCTGCGTGTGGCAGTGTAAGTGTAAGGGAGACAATAACACCTGGTAAACAAGGAGTTAACAGTTACAGCTGTTACCTAGCAAAGTAAATGTTAACTGAATGTTAGGAAAACTGTCATTTCTAGTATAAATAATGTTTTAATGTAAGTTATTACACACTTCCTTATCATGCTGGACTATGACTACTTACAAGTTAAAATTATACTCGTTATTACCATTGTGTACCTTTATGTGTAATTACATGAGCAACAATACGGTGATACAGCTATCAAGATATCTTAATATAAAGTAGAACCCAAGGGTAAAACTACAGATAAATCCAGAATAGGAATCAGTATATATTTTTTTAAATTTCATGTAAGAATGTTTGTTCTGACTGTGTAAAAAGCTTGTTTCATAATCTCTCAGAGCTGCAAAGATTTGCAGTGATAATCAGTGTGTTCAGATAATCAGTGTGTTATGAAAAGAAATTGCATCTATTTGGCACTTTGGGGTCATTTTGTACTTTTGATATTTTCACTTCAATAAAATTATATTCATAAACTGATGTACACCTTTAAATTACAATTAGCAAATTTGATATGGTTTGGTTTAACTGCATAAATTAATCAAAAAAAAAAACACATTAATGACTTCGGTTGTATCTCAGGAGTGGGAGCAGACGGCCCCCCGATGTTGCCATGGCAACCTGGAGTAAGGTCTGTTGGTGGTGTTTTGGAGGCTTGGTGATGGTATAAAGCTCTGATCACCATTACTGTTATTGTTATTCTGTTGTTATTATTAGATTTTTTTATTATCATTAGCATTATTGTCATCATGGCTATTAAGTGCCAAAATATATGGATATTGAACTGGCTTGATGATTAGCAGATATTTTTTGCACCGCCGCTTCAGATCTGACCAACGAGAGAGGAGCTTGCATTTCTGAAGGACGAGGAGAGAGAGAGAGAAAGAGAAGGAGGAGGAGGTGGAGAGATTTGCGGTGTCTGCTGGAGCTGCTTGCTGAAGGAGGGGGGAGCGGAGCTGCTTGTTGGAGGAAAAAAAGAGAGAAAGGGGCTGCAGTCCCATCACGTTCTAGTGCAAGAGCGGAACATCCATGGCCAACAGCACTGGCACCTAACACTGCGCAGAACAGAGTAAGTAATGCCTCAATATCTCTCATATGTCTTGGTCCAGCATTTTCAAACCCATTGTCTCAAATACCACCCCCTTGCAGTCCCGTAGGTACTGGATATAATGGGGCTGTGCTATGTTGTTGCTGTTAGCTATCCTTAGATTTTAACCCTGTAAGCATTGCTGCAAACCAGCATAGAGCTCCTTTTGTAAGGTGTGACTGGTCCACATTAAACTCTGATCTCCGGCTCGCTGTACACAGTAGTGTTTTCGAATGGCGCTGAATTGTTGCCTTATGTCTGAATCTGAGAATCTAATTAGGCTCTGTTGTAGTTGACTGGAGCTAAGGCTTGTGTTTTAGTGTATTATTTGATAAATGTCAGCACTGTCATAACCAATACCTTTTCACATTACATCCCTGAGGGCCATGTTGCTCATATTAGCTAATAAGTGCTTTAGGGATTGAAACGAAATATTCTTGAGCCCTTGATATCCAGTAACGCCCCACAGAGCTTCCGACGAATGTTGATAGATCACTAATATCCTGCTTATCCCACCAGCAGCAGCAGCAGCAGCAACAGCAGCATAAGGATAGGCTTTGTTTTTTTATGTTATGATACTAAGCACTGCTGTATACTGGACATGTACGTCAGTGCGGGCAATCAATACCACCACCCATGAAAAATTCATGAGGAGCAATAAAGGATGGTCGTCTCCACCCTTGCACTTGTCTCGATATCAAATCAACGTAGTTGCAATGATTACTATTCATTATTCTCTTCTGTCTTCTGCACCTAAAGCCTCTTGTGTTGTTGTTTTTTTTTTTTTTCGTTCAATGCAGTGAAGGAGCTCTTGATGCCATGCACTCGACTGCCTTTGGAGAAAGGATGCTGTGGCTCACTCTGCTGAGCTCTATTGCACTTGGGTGGACGACTCCAATCCCTCTGATGGATGATTCTGAAGAAATAGATGAGCCATGTTTTGAACCCTGCTATTGCGAAGTGAAAGAGGGCCTGTTTCATGTGCACTGCGACAGCAAAGGATTTACAAATGTTAGCCAGGTGGCCCAGTCCTGGCTGAGGCCTTTTAAGCTCTACCTGCAGAAAAACTCCTTACGGAAGCTCTATTTTAACAGTTTTCTGCATTTGAACAATGCAATCTCCATAAATCTGGGCAATAATGCTCTACAAGACATTCACGTTGGGGCATTTAATGGCCTGAGCTTCCTAAGGAGACTTTATCTACATGAAAACAAATTGGAAGTGTTTCGGAATGACACATTCCTCGGACTTGAGGGTCTGGAATATCTTCAAGCGGACTACAATGTCATCAAGAGAATAGACAGCGGAGCTTTCCGGAACCTCCACAAGCTCAGAGTGCTGATTCTCAATGATAATTTGATACCTGTGCTGCCAACTTTCCTCTTCAGAACGGTGTCTTTGACACACCTGGACCTGCGTGGAAACCGCCTGAAGATGCTAGCATACAGGGGCACCCTGGAATACATTGGACGGAGCCTGATGGAGATCCAGCTGGAGGAGAATCCGTGGAACTGTGTCTGTGATATTGTTCAGCTGCAGGCTTGGCTAGAAAGAATACCATACACTGCAGTGGTTGGAGAGATTACCTGTGAGTACCCTTTCCATCTCCATGGAAAGGACCTTAGAGAGATCAAGCGCAGTGAACTTTGCCCTATGCTTACAGAAGCAGAGGTAGAGGCTAACCTTGGAATCCCTCACCTACCATTTTACACAGAAAGGATCAGGCCAACAAAGCCCTCTTCTATGGTCTCTCCCAACACTCTTTCCTCTGTGGAACAAAGGGAGAGACCCCCAAAGCCAACAAAAAGACCAAGGCCATCGAAGACTCCACCTACACCACGCAGTGCATTCCCAAACCAGCCCCCAATTGCTGGATATCAGACCAGACCACCAATACCAATTATCTGTCCTATTGGATGTACATGTAACTTGCACATTAATGATCTAGGTTTGACAGTCAACTGTAAAGAAAATGGATTCCGAAATATTTCTGAGTTAATGCCGCGACCACTGAATGCTAAGAAGCTTTATCTTAGTGGGAATCTGATACAGAGGATTCACAAGTCTGATTTTTGGAATTTTTCTAGTCTTGATTTGCTGCATTTGGGAAACAACCAAATATTTGATGTTCAGGAGGGATCTTTTTCTAATCTACCCAATTTGAGAAGCCTATATTTAAATGGGAATAACATTGAGAAGCTAACCCTGGATATGTTCCATGGGCTTCAGAGTCTACGCTACTTATATTTTGAATACAATGAAATAAGAGAAATTCATCCAGGTGCTTTTAGCTTAATGCCCACACTTCAGCTGGTGTTCCTGAATAACAACCTCCTGTGTACACTGCCTGTGGGAGCATTTGCAGGCACTTTACTCACACGTCTCAATCTGCGCAATAACTACTTCCATCACCTGCCAGTGAGTGGGGTTCTGGACCACCTGCATGCTGTGGTCCAAATTGACCTGAACCAAAACCCTTGGGACTGCTCCTGCGATATCATCCCACTCAAAGAGTGGCTGGACACTCTCAGCTCGGTGGTCATTGTAGGGGAGGTTGTCTGTAAAACTCCAGAGGCGATGAATGGGAAGGATTTACGCTCCCTGACCACTGAGGTGATTTGCCCAGAGTTACTGCAAACCTCCCCGTCTCCAGAGAACTGGATGAATGGACTTTCTACCTCATTCCCAGGGGCAGGACCGCACCCTACAAAAGGCGCCATCCCTTTGTCAGTGCTCATCCTCAGCCTACTCATTCTGTTCATGTCAGCGTTCTTTGCAGCCGCGGCGTTGTGTGCCTACGCTCTAAAGAAGCGAGAGAAGCTGCCCTTCAGGAAGCAGGGGGAGGTGGGTCTGGCAGGAATACAGATGGAGTGTGGGATTTTCACCGAACCGTCACCCACCCTGCCTGAAACTCCTCCTTCCAACCATGTGTACGACTGCATCGCCGCGCCTTCTGCACACATGTCACAAGACGCCATTTACAAGAGCAGTAGGCAGGAGGATCAGAAGCATCCACTCACAGAGCCTGAGGAGAGCGACTCGAATTACAGAACAATGCTGGACAAAGAAAAAGAGTGGACTATGGCTGTCAGTAGCTCCCCCATTAACACTATAGTGTCCTTGGGGATGCCGTGCGCAGACATTGCTGGATTGCATGAAAACGGAATACTCTGTCCAACGGTGATTGACAGCCAAGGCCCCACCCCCAAGGTGGGGTTTGTAGACAGCCTGTTTGGCACTCCGGGGTTCAGTGATGTGCCTGACAAGCATGTACACTCTCCCCCAGAGTATCCTCACGCAGAGCAGGACCCTAGGCAAATAGGGGCAAGGACAGGGTGTCCTAATCAAATCCACAGAGATTATCCTGAACTAAGGGCTAGACTGAAAACCAAGGTGGATTACATCGACGTGCTGGAAAGGTCGTATCAGTTCTAAAAATTTACAGACATGAAATATATCTCCCAGAATTAAAAACAAAGACTTCAAAGGAACTTGTTGCGATGTAAGATTTTTTTCCCTCAAGTTGCTCTGGAGGAAAATCCTGCACTCTGTTTTGTATTAAGTGCCTTCAAAAGAGCAGCCAGCAATGTTGTAAATGGTTATTTTTGTATATTCACAATTTTATTTATCTAAAACACAGATTTAGAGTAGAAGAGAATGGCTTAAGTGCCGCCATCAGATGCTGCAAATGTTTATGTGCAAAAATGGAACAAGGGATGCCTTTGAATGCTGAGGGGTTTGGGCTTGACTTTGAACACTTGGGGGGTTGGGGGGTCTTGGCTTTTAATTTGTTTGCATACAAACATCTAAATCTTGTTGCTTTTTTCCTGAACTTATAAAATTATCCTTCAGCAATAGAGATACTGCAGTTATTGTATAACTGTTAAGTGCTTTGTTGAATCTGTATTTTCACAATGAATAGGTTGTCTTTATTGGAGCTTACTAATTATTGTTATGGACCACAGTATGATCAAAACATGCAAAGTGGAAAACTTGGATGTTTTCAATCCCAAACGATCTTTTTACAACCCATCTTTCAATGACTAGGAGGGACTTGTGCATATATTTATTCATAGATTTCAGTGTTGCAATTATTATTATTGTACATCATGTTCAGTCAGTGTATAATGATTATGCCTCTGATTTAGCCTTCCTTGAGAAAACAAACCCTGAATTCAATAAAGGACGTTAAAGGAATTCATAGTTTGATGTTGTGCATGAGGCAACAAGTGACTGCTGGTGAAATGGACATCATGGACACGAAAGTAGGGCTTTCACACACTCACATCCATGGTGCCAAATCCCTCAGCCAATAGCCAACACTTCAAAAGAGTCTCACATGGGTTTTCAGTGACTGGTAGTTTACATAACTGTGAAATTTGTCCCACAGATGCCATGAAATTAACACACTGAGTTTGTGAAAAAGGATGCTGGAGCTTCGTATGCTGGAAAGTCTTAAGCAGCAGAGAACTCTAATCCCTGGAGTGTCCTTGGGAGGGCATTTGTTAGACACACCTTTTCACCATGCTCCTCTCAGCTTAACCCACTTATTAAGTGTTGCATTAGAGAGAGAAAAATACGTTTTTAGTATTATGGAAAATTGAGCCACAAAATGTAATTTAATTATTTGGAGTCATATCTTAGCATGCTTTGGGTTGCCAAAACTGCTTTCACATTGCAAATCTGTTTTATTTTATTTTGATTGTTTTTGGAGTATATGAATTTTTCCAACACCTGATGTTGTGGAATATACAAAAATACAAATGTGTTAGGAAGCAAAATAATTTACATGATGGCAAATGCATAGTGAAATGTTTATGATTGCTTGTTTATGCAGTGACTGGTTGTTTATGCAGTGATTGGTTGTTTATTAAGTATCTGGTTGTTTAAGAAGTGTCTGGTTGTTTATGCAGTGATTAGTTGATTATGTAGTGATATTTTTGGCTTTTACAGAGACAGGTTGTTACGAAATTAATTTGTTGTTTATTTCTTCTGTTATTTATACAGTGATTAGTTGATTATGAAGGGATTGATTGTTAATGCAGTGATTATTTGTTTAAACAGTAGTATGTTCTCTATGCAGTGATTGGTTATTTTAGAAACTATTGGTTGATTATGCAACAATGGTTCATTTTATAGTTAATATTACTTCATGGAGTGACTGGTTGTTAATACAGTGATTGTTTATGCATTTATTAGTAGTGTAATTGATTAATATAGCAGTGATTGTTTATACAGCAATCAATTACTTTTTTCTTTTTTATTAGTTATTTATACAGAGATTGTTTATTAAGGGATTATTTGTTTATACAGAGACTGATTGATTGTTTATGAAGAGATTATTCGTTTATAAATGGATTGCATTTGATTATTTGTAAAAAAAAAAGACTGTTTATAATGTATTATTTTGTTTACAAAGTAATTGATTGTTTAGATTGTGTTTATATAGTGATTGATTATGCAAGAAGTGATTATTTGGTTATACAGCGATTTTTTAGGATGTAATTATGTGTTACACAGTGACACAGTGTTATTACAGTGATTGTATAAGTAATTATTTTTTATACATTGAGTGGTAATTTAAAAAAGCTAATTGATCCTCTTGGTTCAAGTGGATATAATGGGCATGGTGTTGCATTGGTTTGAGATTCAGCCTCCTATATCTAAACATGCCTGTCAAAACCCAGCCACCTCATCTGGGTGATAATTCACCAAAGTGTGGAGACAGAAAATCCTCTCAATGCCACTCCACTAACCGTCATTATCTACCTGTTCTGTCCACCTGATCATGCATGCAGAGAATGTTTCAAACTGTTCTCTCACCATTCTCTCACACAGTGGCATTTAATCAAGACAGCCGTTGTTCAATGATCTGCACAACAATGCAATAGCTGAATGATAGTTGACTAGGAAAAAATCTGAATCTGAAATGATATTTGAAATGATATGAAATCTGAGATAACTGAGATAATAACAATAGTAGCAAAAACAATAGGTGATATGGAAGCTGCAATGCAACTGTGATGACAGGTTTAATGGTGATCTGGAATGTTAGCTGGACTAAATGCGATGACAGTTACAACCTAATAGTATGTAATACTTCCATGAGCATGAATAACAGCTGCAATTCGATTTGGCATGGACTGGACAAATTTCTGAAGGTAGGCGACATCAGTGTTCAGTCCAGTCGCACCCCACAGGTATTTATAGCCTGATTGTCCTCGTGCAACGCCATTTGCAGGAGCCAGAAGTTACTACCACCTTAAACACGCAAGGTGACTAATTTTTGTCCAGTGAGCTTAACTTGGATTGTAGCTGGAATAATAGGTGCAATGGCACATGTGTTGGAATGATGGTAAGAATGATATCTGGAATCTCTTTGGAACGATAGCTGGAATAATGCTGACCTTGAATCAGGGCTCCCCAGTCCTTCATTTGGAATTAGGATTATGGCTGAACTGATATCTGAAAGATGGAATATGTAATGATAACTGGGATGATAGCAGCAATGATAGCTGGATGGATATTTGGAATAATAGCTGGAATGACAGCAGGAACAATAACTGGTATTATAGTGGGAATCATGGCTGTAATGACATTGGCAATGATAGCTGTAATGATTGCATCATAGCTGGACTGAGAGCTGCATAGATTCCTGTAATGATAGTTGGAATGTTAGCATAAATGGTAGCATGCTGCCAGATTGATAGCTGGACTGACATTTGAAAAGACGCCTAGGGACGCATACAATGGCTGAACTGATACCTGGAAAGCTTGAATGATAGCTGGAATGGCATACGGAAATATTGCTAGAATGATAGCTAGAATAATATTTGGTATCTGGAATAATGTTTGAAGTGATGCCACCCATCGTTATTTACGTATTAATGAATTTACTATGATTCACCTGCTATGATCCTCGTTCCATGCAGAACACATTGAATGTTCTTCTGGTGTGCTGAGGGTTCCACATTAGCTCAATTTCACGTGAAGCAAAGTTTAATATTCTGCAGTATGTGAGAAAGAATTTAAATTTTTTTGTTTGTTTGAGAAAACATTATTATCAAAAGCTCATATTCAAAATGTATATAATCTATTTTTCCCTGAGATCATATTAGAAGATTTGTGTACTTTTTATTCACAAAAAGACATAATTCCAGACATAAAACTCCCTTTATCCCTTACAATTAAACAGGCTGTTGTTGTTACTGTTCCCATTACATAATGTAAAAATGTAGTAAAATTTTGATAAAGTAGTAGAGATTGTTAAAGTTCCAAAATGAACAGATCACTCCACAGTCCATGCAATGCATATATGGAAACTAATCTGCATAAACAGCCTGTTTAAGGGACAAAGGTTGTCACAAACACATGTACTTATACCTTCTATTTAGCTTGCAGCAGTTTAGTCTCACCTGTCTCAGAAAGAAGTTATAAGGAGTGGGTCAACTAACAACAAATCAGAACGAAATGAAATGTTTTGAAATGTTGGAAGTTTGCATACTGTGTCAAATTCCATAAACGGAAAAAATCAGCTATCCATCCATATCCCTGATATGGGTTCTGGAAGGTGTTGTAGTGTGGCAGTAGTGTTTGATCACTGACGTGTGGTAAGAGCGGATGTGTGGTTCAGAGAGAGATGATGTGCGGTTCAGAGAGAGATGATGTGCGTCTCTGTGATGTGATGCGCAGAGATGATATAAACCATAGAAATTGTGTTTTGCATGCAACACAGCTTGTGCGGCTCTGTGAGAGCTGATGTGCAGTTCAGTGAGAGCTGATGTGCGATTCAGCTAACGCTGATATGTGGTTTTGTGAGGATTGGTATACAGCTGTTTGAGAGCTGATGTATGGTGATATAAAGCTGTAGGGGTTTTGTATGCATGGCAGATTAAGATTGTCCACTAAAAACTGAGTATTAAATCAATCCTTCAAATCTTTAAATCACACCGTTCCTGTATTCCTGCTTTCGTTTCTTTTTCTGGTTGTCCAAACAGGACTTAGAACTGGTTTGAGGAACAAAAATTCAAACAGGAAACGTGTTGTTGTTAAAATATGTTAATATGAAATCATTACTGATTCTCCATCAAGTGAGGGAGGATCTCTGAGCCTGCTCAGCGATTGCCCTCCACTATAGTTACACTGTTTAAAAAAGTCTAAAAAAAACATGTTTTCTGGCAGCAGGGGTGCTGGAAAATGTCTGTAAAAAAACAGAAAAGTACTGTTTAAAAAAAAATAATAATAATAATAGACAGATAATAATAATAATAGATAGATAATAATAATAATAGATAGATAGATAAACTGTAGAAACACAGTAACTACCTTTACCATAAAGATACAATGGGAAAGTACAACTCATCTTTCCCGTTGGATCCTGGTAACATCTATTTGCATATTGTTGTATTAACTGCTGTTATTTTGCACTTTTTTCAGTGCATGACACGTCAATAAACAGACTATTCTTGTATTTTAGTACGATTTTCCTGTCATGTTTTGCAAATTAACCTCTGATCTTTGCGAGTTGCTGGATTGTAGAAATCCACTTGCTCTCTAAAGTGATCTTTGGGAGTTGCTGGATTGTAGAAATCCACCTGCTCTCTAAAGTGATTTTTGGGAGTTGTTGGATTGTAGAAATCCACCTGTTTATTAAAGTGATAACACTAAATACCATTTTGGTGAAATAGCAAGTACATTGGTATAAAACAGTTAAAGGAGCAATTTGTATAATAATGCAACCTGTCAAAATCTTTACTTTAAATAATTTTAATACTTTTAATAACAGTGGGCAGCATATCACCAGAAAATGCACAAACCCTCTACACTGTTAATTCTTGTTTTGCCTGTTTTGGTGATTTGGTTACTTCTTGACAAAAACAGGTGGCAGTGATCATTAGAACAATGGCTTGCCAAGAGCTTCAGTCAAAAATAAAACCAAAAGTAAACTAGAGGGGCAATAAAGCAGGAATGCTATACTAACAAAGTTGGCAAAGGCTAACTATCAGTAAATACATGACTGAGAAACAACTTGTAAGTGTCAGCGCAAAGGGGCATGAATTGGTGCAATGCTGCACAAGGAACTACATAAAGAGTAAGCACATATAGCTGGGTTGATAAGCAGGAAAATAAGACCCAGGTGTTAGTACTCAAGAGGATGGATCGCTGGGTTTGTACTACCAAGGGAGTGCTTAAGGCTGTGAAAAGAGGGCAGTTGGTTGACTTGTTAGCAAACTAAAATCTTGAAAAAAAATGTGGTAAAATCCCAGGAATCTTTGCAATACTTTGATCGAACAAGGAAAAGGTCACGGTCCACTGCTTTCACCTTACTTTTATTCAAGTACTGCCCCTCAGCATCCAGCACATAGCCCTAAAAGGAAATACGATGTTTGTGGAATTCACATTTTCATCCCTTGACATACAGACGGTTGTCTAAAAGTTGTTGGTAGGGCATGTCCTACATGATTCTAGTGTTCCCCTTGTGACATTGAATAGACCAAAATATCATCCATGTCTACTATTATCTAAAAATCTAACGTGTGTCCTCTGTCCTGAAACACTTTGTTGATTAAGTCCTGGAAAGAGCATTTACCAAACTGTATGGCATTACTCATGGTGCCCCCTAGTGGTCATGAAAGCAGTTTTCCATTCATTCCCTTCTCTTGTCCAGATAAAGTTATATGCACTCCGTAGGTCTAATTTGGTAAAAACTGTAGCGCCTCATAATTGCTCTAGAGCTGCTGGAACTAGAGGGTGTGGATATGCATATTTTATTATTAGTTCATGGTAGTCTATGCAAAAATGAAACCCTCCACCTTTTATCTCAATCAAAAAGTTGGAAGCAGCAGGAGGTAGTTGGACAAGTCTAACTTGCTTTCAGAGCTTCATCAATATATTCATCTAAGGCCTTGGGTTCAGGAATAGACAAGGGATAGATCCTGTTCCTGGGGGAAGTGGTGTCAGGTAAAAGATCTATCACACAATCCCATGATCTGTGAGAGGGCAGCTGACTAGCTCTGTTCTTTGAAAACATGTCACTCAGATCACCATAACAAGAAGGCATGGTGGAAGGCTGTGTATTATCAGGACGTTCTACTGTGGTGGATTTGACTGGTAGACTGATACACTTTTGGAAAGCTCTATGGGTTTTGGCTCTGGTGCTATCAGTGTAGTTGAAGCTTTGGTGGACAGATGTAGTTGTAATAGAAGTCAGTAGACATCCGGATGAACAGATTGAGGGGCAATGCTTCGCCATGACACACCATTTCTGCTTGCAGGTCCTTTTAAAGTGCCTTCCTAAAAACTGTGAGCAGGGCAGAGCCGCTTCACCCGCTCTCAGCAGCAACGGTGCAAAATTGAAAGGCATACCCACAAAACACCACTTAGAAGTTATGTGGGCTAAATCAGATCGGCCCGTCATGGCCTTTATTTAGCCCAGAAAAGATGTTGAAATTTAGTCAGTGTTTGTTGATGACATTGTTCTATAAAAGCTTGCCTTCTGCGCATGCAAACATGGCCTGCCTCAGTGCAGGTTGAGTCTGGCCACCTCGCTATGGGCTTTAGATATCGGCTTTAGATATAAATGCATTGTCCTGCTGCTTGAAGACACATAGACACAAAACCGCAGAATACATTCGGAGTGATCGAGTATCACTGACCCTTAAAGTAGCTTGTTATGACTGATTGGTTGCTTAAAATCAACAGTAAGAATAGTTGCAGGTAATTGGAGGTCCAGGAGGGGGAGAAGGGCAGGGGAGACTTCGGACTGTTTGCACAGACAGACAAGCAGGTGGGTTGCACCAGTCGGTGGAGGTTGCTTAGCCTTTGAGAGGTTTTCTCTCAAAGTGAGCCACAGGTTCAGCTTTCTCTTCAGTATTTTTGGACCATTTGTTTATCTCAGAGAAAATGGTGTACTTTTTGTAATGCAGCCTACTTCTCTCTCTCTCATGTGTGGCCAGTGGAGATGTGTGTGACCCTCATGATCTGCTGGGCTTCATTGTTATTCATTCATTTTAATTGTACACTGTTTTATTGAAATAAAGTTTTTGTTTTATTAGTACTTATTGGTCAATTGTATTTTCATAAGAGTGATATAATGAGTTCACAGTTGAAATTAAGTTCAATTTATGTAGCTGAAACAAGTTGAAAAAGACATCTTTTCACCTTTCACTTTTCAACCAAATTTAGATGTGGAGGGGCATCTTTGTCTAGGTCTCTTTTCAACAACCTGACAAAGACATCTTTTCACCTTTTACTTTTCAACCAAAGCTCAATGTTGTGTACATGTCTGGCAAATTCGTCTTTTAAACGTCTTTTCAATGAGTTTTTGCTAGGTGGGTAATATTCAGTGACTGCCGTCCCTCACCTCGCACAATAATGAACCAACATCTTTCCCAGCCTGATAATGATCAAACACTGCCTTATGCCGCACATAGAACTGGGACTCAAATTTTAGCCCCTTATTATTTTGAGGCCATAATGCACCGTTCCAGTAAGTAAAGATAAAGTGAATTTTATTCACTCTGAAGCATAACTGTCCAGGGTTATGCTAAATGTACAAGTTACACTGCATTAAGAAACCTCTACAACTTTCCGTAGAGCCATCATACCTCTAAAGTACAGCTATAGTGACTGCGGAGGGACAGTAGGACTTGGTCGCTCCACTTTAATAAGACCACTGACCACCTTTGCAAGCTTGTAAGACTGCAAGCTTTGCAAGACTGAGTATTCTTGAAAGGTGATCAATCGCTCAGGTTACAGTTATTTGAGATAAACTTGAGCTAGATTAGCTAATTCAAAATAGGCCTGATAGTAAGTTCCTTTGTTCTTGGTCTCGTTGTCTAGGTGCTACAGACAATGGGACAACATCTAGCAAGGGAGGGGCCCCTCTTTTGAGTTTTACTCTGTGGTGAAGGCAAAGCCGGAGAGTGAGAAGCATTGCTGAGAAAGACCTTTTAACATCTGGGGTCAAGCTCACAGCCCCACACATCACAGAATATGATTCGTTTCTGCGTTTCTATTGCTTCAGCACTATTCACTTCATTTTACATGTTTAATTTTATTGAAATTGGTCAAAATTTAGCACAATTTAGCTGGAATTAAACCTTATCTGTACCCCAGCTAAATTCATTATGCCAAAGCAAACTCTTAGCCAAGTCATCGGCACAGTAGCTGAGCTCGGCTCAATTCTTCATGCTAGCTGGAATGTGACAAAATACATGATCATTTTCCAGCCTTTTTTTACTACTTAGAAAGAACAGACAGTTTTTGTTACTGTTTCTTTAAGACACATTTATTGATGTATTTTATGATGTATGTAAATGAGTTCTGTTCTCACAAAACACTGGAACAGCCTTCAAGTGTTTACTCTCATCTATTCAGTTGACCTTGCCCGTTCAGCCTATAACAGTTTGGCCATGCCCTTTCAACCTACAACTGTTCAGCATCATCCATTAAGTCTACTGCAGTTTAGCCCACTCATTTAGCCTACAGTACTTTAGCCCTGTGCTTTCAGCCTATAGCAGTTTGGCCCCACCCATTCAGCACACAGCAGTTTAACCACACCCATTCAACCTAAGATATGGCCCCTTTAATGAAGTATTATGAAACCACTAGAAAGATGCTTTAAAAGATTACTATATCATGCTCCTGCAATTAAAGAAATGCTGAGTCAAAACGTGCTTGTAACAGAAGTCAATAGGCAATAGGCGCCTACTTGTTATCCTCTACCATAGTGAGTTCTGAGTCTGTGGCTTTTCTGTTCTTCCCTGACCTCAGGAAAGATAACTGACTATACTGTATAAACACAATCAGATGTGGTTAAATAAAATGTGAAGTGAAGAATCGGATAAAAAAAAGAAATAAAGTTGCAATAAAGGTGTGATGGAGGTCTCGTTCACACTCTGACACTGTGAGAGCTTGTTTTGTTCAATGATGTCAAAATAAACCGCAGGGCTGTGCTAAAAGTCCTTGATGATAGGAACCAGAGGCAGCACGGTGCTCAGACACAATGAAACAACATTACAAACAGAATAATAAAAACCTGCCTGCTTTATAATTCAACTCGGATGCCATGACATGATTAGAAGCAGAGGATAATTAGTGCATTGTGCTGTGTGTGGAGCTGCTGTCGCTGTACTGTTGCCTCCAGATAAAAACACTCACCACCAGCTATTCTCTCCATCTGCACTGCTTTGAATCACAGACCCAGTAACAGACCCTGTTACTGAAAGGAACCAGGTTTCCATCATCTTAAAAAATGTCTTCACAATAAGTTACAAAAAGTTATTGCAAAAAATGTAATATACAAGAAGGCATTAACCCCCCCACAATGGACAGTGCATTGGCTGCCTGCAGGTGCTTGATGATTGTGACCGGCAACGGCTGGGTAGAAACAGTGCTAACAGACAAACAACTCTGGCAGCACATCCATATTCAATGCAGGAGGGCCCACATGCATGTCCCACAGGTCAGTGCAGCATTCTTTGGCTTGCATGGGATTTGAGAGGAGAGGACCCACCAGATTGCATCACAACATCACAACACCAGACACAGCACCTCATGAGGTGGCATTGTCTGATGAGTCACGGTACCAATTGTTTCGAGCTGATGGACAAATCCACCAATACACTGGAAACGAATAGCCTTATAGATGGTCAGATCATGGTGTATAGCTTTTTAAAGGTTGTTTTTGACATTCCAAAATGACAGTCCGAAATGCCATGAAGCCCCCCTGCCTAGGGGGCAATTCAGCATCTTCAGTCAGCCTGATTGCATGTCTTTGGGAGGAAACCAGAGTACCCACAGGCACGGGGAGATCATGCAAACACCACACAGACAGGCTCCTGGACACCCCACCGCAGAATCAAAGCCAGGCCCTTCTTGCTGTGAGGGAACAGTGCAACCCACCGCACCATCATGCCACCTGTCAAAATGTTGGGACAGAGGAAATTTTACAAAATTGTGAGCCATGAACCATCTGAGCCTTTTATGGGTGCAGAGATGAAGTCCTCTTACCAATTTACCAGCTTATTGCAGAATTTTTCAAAACTGTATAAACTGAATATTATATAAATGTTGCGCTCTCATTTTGCAACCGATTTTTTGAACAAACTGCAATTAAGATGGTCAGCCAAAACATTTGTCATTAGTCATTTCATTGTACCTTTTTTCCAGTTAAAGATTCAAGAGAACTATCCAATCCCCTGATTCCTATTTTTATTGTATTTGACATAATCTTTTCTGGGGTTTGTCGTTAAGCTCCACTTGTGCTTCAGATATGAAAAAATCTAGGTGTTTCTGTCCATCCTTCCACTGTAAGAAAATAACCCAAATCTGTGGGACTGAAAGGATGTGTAGCTGTCAGGAACAAACCCATAAGCCTCAACAATTAAATATAATATGAGATGTTTCAATTTGTGTTCGCACTCTACCTTCATCACACCTTCCACTGTTTTCAGTTTCTGCAGCAATATCTCCAGGGTTCAATGTCAGAAGTTTGTTAAGCATTTTCCATTTCTCATTTCCACATTCAAACACATTCAGTGATAGTAAGATCTGGATTGGTCCATTGTTCTGAGAGCGCCAGCAGTTTCTTTGTTTGATTTGTCACTATTTTCATTTCTTAGTATGGGCATCTTGACAGCTTAGTGTTGAGTTCTCTTCTAACAGTGGAAGGGTGGACAGAAACATCTGTGGATTTTTGCAAATCTGAAGCAAGAGTGAAGCTTGATTTTCTCCTCTCTCTTAAAAATAAAAGCTCTGTTTATATGATGGACACAATGTTGGTCATCTACCAAGTGTTTTATGTGGTTTTTAGGAGTCCTATTTCTCTGAAGCTTTTAATATTATCTTGAACTCCAGTCTTTCGAACAGGGCAGTGTGAATCTGTTTAAAGGGTTAAACTGTGTTGAAAACTGTATGAAAGACTATCACAGTTCTGTATGCATGGCTCTGATTTCAGCTCGATCCCTAAACTCATTTGCAAGGCTAATGAGAGGTGAGGAAATGTGTGAGAGCTTGCTCTCTTCCAGCTTTTAATAAAGATGAAGTTTTTAATGACAGTGTGCTGTTATTCTCTACTCATTATTCTACGCAAGTCATAAATTAGTGAAATTTGGAGTTTTATTTTTTGTATGGTGGTGGTTATACTTCCAATTCACAGGAGACAAGACCTGCACCAGATTGAGCTCTCAGTATCAGTCTAAGGACAAGATCCAAAAAATACCTTACTGGCAGCAATAAAACTTTCTTGTATTCATGTTTATATTCAACTGAACACAATACTGTTTCTGCTGTTTTCCCACAATTTCTCTATTGTTTAAAAGGTTTATCTGTCTCTGGCTTAATTATTTTTAGGATCACATTAACATATTAAAAAGCTTATATCAAACTTTTTTTTACTTGTTTTTGCTTTCCATATTTAGCATTTGTGTCTTGTATCCAAGACATTCATAATACATTTTTCTTTTATTTTTAATATATGCCCATTTTAAAAAAGATGGGACAGTGTGGTAATGTCAAGGTGCCAGACACATCATCAGTTACATTTTGCCTGCTCTACACCTTGGTGACATCAAATGAATTTATTTGTATTTGCACACTTGTAATAAGGTAATAGGAAGGTGCCCACCTGTGTTGTCTTCTTGTCAGGGGGTCCTCGAGTGGTAGCTCCTGCAAGAAATGAAATAACACAGGGTAATAATGATAAGATGACCCGTAATGGAATGAACTCATGAGAAACTGTTTATTGGGATGTTGCAGTGTGAATTAACATGTATCTGATTTCTTTCTTTCCTAATGCTTCTTCCTATAACCCATAGAATGGTACACTCCGAGAAATGGGAGGGGCATTTGGGTTATTAAGGACTGCATGAGGGAAGATGGGGGAGGCATGGCAGACAGTTGGTGCGCTAACTTTAGTTGGAGGGGACTAGCTAATAGTATGTTTTCCTAGTTTAGAAAATGAGCTAGCTCCAACTGGAATAGGCTGGTAGGAGCCTCACAATTGTTTTATGTCTTTTTCTTTTCCTTTTCTTTTGAAACTTTTTTCCTACAATTTTGTAAACACTTAAAAAGCACCATAATAAACTCTGGAATTAATTTGAATCCATATGGCACGTCTCTAGCCTCACTCCATCGACCACTCAGGACCACAATATCACAGACAGGCTGAAGAAAAGACTGGAAAAGTTGTTTAATGCTATAAATAATTCTAATTAGGTAATTTGGCAACAGATCAGTAGCACGATTGGGTATAAAAAAGAGCACCACAGAGATTTTGTTAAGAAGTTAAAATGGGGAGGGTTTCACCACTCCTTGTGCTGACAAACAGTCCTACAATTCAAGAGAAACATTTTTCAAGGTAAAATAGCAAAGAACTAGCAAATAGCAAAATGTTATAATCTATGGCAGTGTTTCTCAACCCTGGTCCTGGAGGCACCCTGCCCTGCACATTTTAGTGGATTTCCTGCTTTAACACACCCCCTATAACTAAAATATGCAGGGCAGGGTGTCAGAGAGTCCTCAGAAATCTATAGATGCACAGGGCAAGTCTGAAAACCAAAGCTGAAAAGCCATCATTTTCAGGCCCTTAGGTGGCACTACATTAAAAACAGACATGATTCTGTAGTGGAAATCTCTGCAGGAGCACAGGAACACTTGTGGAAACCATCATCTGTGAACACAGTTTGTCGCTGCATCCAAGTTAAAACTCAACCATGCAAAGAAGAAACCATAGATAAACAGATCCAGAAATGCCACACGCTTTTCTGGGCTTAATTAAATTTAAGATGGACTAAAGTGAACATTGAAATTCGTTTTGGAAATCATAGACGCTGCGATCCTAAAGGGGAGAGGGACCATCCAGTTTGTTATCGCCGCTTCAAAAACCAGTGCCACATTCTGCACATAATGCAATGGCATGGCTTCGTAGTAAAAGAGTCCAGGTGCTTGCCTGCAGCCCTGACCTGTCACCCATTGGAAATATTTGCCACAATATTAAATAATGGAAACCCTAACTGCTAAGCAACTAAAACCCTATGTCAATGAAGAATGGGAAAAGGTGGTGCAACACAATGTTAAACATGAACCTGTCCCAATTGTTAAAAATGTCTTTGTACTATTTTGAATTAAATATTATATTTTGATTTAAAATGATTGCATGTGATTGCATTCTGTTTTTATTTCAATTTTTCACAGTGTCCCAACTCTTTTAGAAATGAGGCTGTGTGTAATTAAGCTCTGTTCTGGTTGTGCTTCATTTAAAAAGCAGTCCAGTGCTCTATCCTTATGACTTCAGTGTTACTGAGCAGGGCTAATTGGCTGTAAAGTGAACAAGCAGAGTCAAGCTGCTGTAAACTAAACTGGTGGGGCTAAGCTGCTGTAGGGTAAATGTGCAAGTCTAGGCTGTTGTAGACTTAATAGATGGGGTTAAACTGCTGTAGGCTGGATGGGCGAGGCTAAACTGCTGCAGGATAAATGGGTGCAGCTAGACTGCTGCACGCAGAGCAGGCGATATTAAATTGCTGTTGACTGACCACATGGTCCTAAACTGCTGTACTGGTTCTGTAATACAGGCTTGTACATGGAATCCTGATGCGGAGCTTTAATACCGTGCAAGGTTTTCAGGCACAGAGCATTCCCTGACACTGCTGCTATGAGACAATTCATCTTTGATGTTAATTAAGGTAAATTTCAAATACCTGTTTGCTTCACATGAGGAATCTGATGTGTGAGGCAATCAGCAACTTCATCATCAACAACAACAACAGCAACAAAACTACAAACAAGCACAAAGAACAGCTCGTTTCTTTCTCTGCCTCTCTGATCTCTCTTCATTGCTCTTTCTCTCTTTCTTTCTGTGTATCTCTGTAGCATCGGTTTTGTACCTCTGATGTCAGCGCTACAGTTGGAAAAAACAGCTATTGACTGATTATAACATTTAATGCTGAACAAATGCTGCAGTCAACACCAAAATGTTATTGACTAATTATAATTGTTTATTACAGGTACAACTACAGGTACAGAACTGTTATTAGCTGATTATAACTGACTTCCACAGTACAAACAGAGCCAAGTTGTACTACAGCAGTTATAACAGTTATTGCAGAACAGAATTATGGTAGTATATAACAGTTATAACAGTTATCATAGAGCTGAGGTGTGGTTTTAACGGTTTAGCTGTTACAAGAGTTTAGCTGCTATAACACACACTCAAACAATATCTGTTATAATAGTTAGAACAGAGCTGTGGTGTTGTAGGGTGGTTTTAACAGTTATAACAGAGCTGAATTGTGGCAGAGTGGCTATTTTAGCTATAGCTTACAGAAACAAAGCTGAGCTGTGGTGGAGCAGGTACAACAGAGCTTTATTTCGTTTGAGTGATTATAACTAGTAACGGACATGAGTTGTAGTAGAGTGGCTATAACATATTTCAGAGCTGAGTTGTGGTAGAGTAGTTATAACAGTAATAACATAGCTGAGATGTGACAGAGTTGAGTTGGGGTAGAGTGGTTATAACAGGAGTTTTTGTGGCACAGTTATAACAGTTGTAAATGAGCTGCATTGTAGTAAAGCAGAAATAACCGTTACTACAGAGTTATGGTAGAGCAGTTAAAACAGTTGTTACAGAGCCGAGTGGTGGAATGTTATAAAAGATACATTTACATTTACATTTACGGCATTGAGCAGACGCTCTTATCCAGAGCGACTTACAACCGTGCTTAGTGTTCCGTTGGATAATATTCCAGCTAGTACAGGAAGTTCAGAGCCTAAAACTCACCCTGAGCTCAGACACTGCCCGAACAGGGGGCCAGTGCTGATACCTAGATACAGAAGAGCTGAGTTGTAATAGAGTGGTCATAACAGTTATAGCTGACAGAAACAGAGCTGAGTTGTAGAAGAGCAGTTGTATAACAGTTGTATATACAACTTGTATAACAGACAATTATAATTGTATAACAGAGCTGAGTTTGGTAGTAAACTGTAGTAACAGTTGTAACAGAGGTGAGCTGCAGAGTGACAGACTGACCAATTGAACAACACTCTCAGTATTCCTGTTGCACAGATATGAGGGCTGCAGTGTACAATACAGATAAAATCAATACTATAATTTCACTAACAGAAACACCTGTAGACTGGTAGATCTGTGATTGATCTGAGGTTAATAAGGACTTTTGGAGTTATTCATCCATTGCTGATTCATAATGTATCTGTGACTGATCTGCACTTTTGGTGTGAATGATCAGTAACTGAGCCATGATTGATTTTTACTGATGATGTGTACTTTACTGTTGGAATGACTGATCAATGATTGACCCATTATTAATCTTTATAATTAATGTTTGTAGGATTAATCAGTAATCTGTGTTGTGGTGTGACTGATCATAGGCTGGCCCAAGATGCAGCCATAACTGCCTATTAATTCATATGTGCTGTTGACGTGAATGACCTGTGGTTGATCCATGATTTATCAGTGATTGACCATTAATTGACCTATGATTGATCAATGCAAGTGGTGTGATTGATCTGTGACTGAACAGTGGTAATGGAGATATAAACTATAGTAGATCCAGGATTGAATAGAGACATAAACTATAGTAAATACTACATTATATAGATAATATATATATATATATATATATATATAACTGTGCTCCACCACAAGGACTGAATATTGCAAGACGCAAATATGGTATGGGGTAATGTCTGGTTTAAAAAAACACATCTTTGAGAAAGCGAATTGATTGAATTAACTAAATTGCATCCAGTATTGAATAGAAAAAAAAAAACTATAGAAGATCCTAAACAGAAAATAGAAACAAACTATAGTACATTCCATACTGAATAAAGAACTAAACTGTAGTAGATGCAGGATTGGAAAAGGAAATAAACTACAGCAGATCCAGGAGTAACAGATAAACTAAAACATAGTATATTAAGGACTGAAAGAGAAACTAAACTGTATTAGATCCAGCACTGAATAGAGAAACTAAACTACAGTAGATCCAGGACTCAACAGAGAAATAAATGATACTAGATTCAGGTTTGACAAATTATGATGGCAGATGTTTTTTCTACAACACTCCTGCCATTTGCATTGAATTTCTCACTACACACTACACGCATTGTCCAATTCACACAAAGAAAGATACAGAGAGTGTCACATATAATTTGGATGAATGCAGGAGTGCAGTTCAGTTTCAGCAGTGCAACACAGTGGAGTGTGCTGTAACTATTGTCCAGAACTTAATAAGCTCCACACAAAGTCCTGTGGATTAGCAGTGATGTTAGCTTCAGTTAACTCTCTACATGATACAAAGGCAGATCACTCGTGTTTATTATCCTCTGATTTGGACTGTGCTTTACTTTTTCTGTCTTTTTTGTTTGTTATTATCGTTGTTGTTTAGGAAGGTAGAAATCAAATTTTGCAGAGGAGTACGTTCATCAGCGCTTGCATTCTGAACAACAATCATGCACAATACACACACGAAAAAACACTCACAAAGTACACATATTCACTAACACACTTTCACACAATATCTTTGCAATGCCACCAGGCAGTTGTTTCCAGCCCACTTCAGCCAAGACCAGACTCCTCTCTCTTTGAGACCAAAATACTTAAAACTGATACTGAGATCATCTTTTCAAACACGCATTTGAAGTCACTGATAAAATCTGACAAACACACGTTTTTTCAGCTAATTCTACCTTATTCTGCCATCTGCGCTTGCACAATTATCCACACATTCACACAGTACACGCATTCACCCACACAATACACGCCTTCACAAACACACAGTACACACACTCACTCACATCATAAACACACTCAAACAACACACTCACTCACTCACACAGAACACAAGCTAATACACACAATACACTGGCACTCACACAATACCCACATAATTCATTCATACAATACATGTACTTAGCCTCATAGTACACACAGAGCATCTGTGTACTGAAAAGGCAAATTAGCCTGTGTGGTGCATGCTTCTCCTGTTGCTGTTTCTGACCCTTGTTTGAAGAACTGTTTAGCTCTATTCTCAGCGTAAGTAATGGTTGCTTACCAGTGAGGTGTTTGACCAACTATCTTAGCCTCAGTGTCTTTGCTATGTGTAGTTTGAAGCATTGTAGATGTCTCTGCTGGTGCACATCAGCTTTTCCAGAATTCAAAGTCAGCGCATCCCTCATCATTGGTGGACTTGGACAGAACAGATCACCTTTTGGATTTGGACATCTTTGCCTGCATTAACTTCAAATTGAACTATTTGTACATTCTTATAGTCTGGTGAAATTACAGTTTTTTATGACTGCTAACAGCATTTACCAATACTTAAGATACTTTTTTCAAAACTCTAAACACAGCAACACATATACCTCATACAAATAGCCAAATAGTTAATATCCTGTTCAAAAGCACATATTCTTAACTAAATACCAACTCTGCATTTCACAATGCAAACAAAGTTTTCTCTATATACACTAACTCTGTTAAAACACAGCAAACCTGGTTCAGTATCCAATTCTTTCAAAACACTAGCACAGATTATCTATTCAAGAGGAACATAAAGTCAATCACTGCACAACCACTGTCAAAAAACTAACAGTTGATGGCATTACAGAAACAGTATTACATGTAATATTTTACTCTCTCCCAGCAAACAGATATTATAACATCCGCTGTTTTCTTATAAGTCAGTTCATTTTTACTGTAATCCACCATATTTGGACTTTTTACCCAAAGTGTGCATTTTTGGCAACATACTATCTACACAATGAGTGATATTACTGTAACGTACTGTATGGAATGTAGATTAGACAAAACAGGAATCTGTGACAGTCTTGCAGTAAAGGTTATATTTTATTAGGGACATGAAATTGTAGCCTAATTCAAAAAAGAATTACCGTAATTCTAAATGTTACGGGTACCGAATGTCGGTACCAACATAACAGTTAAAGCTCCTGGAAAACAGGAGAGGAATGATGAAACACGGCAAAACGGTTGAACGTTACTGAGTTCTCTGAATCTATTTATTACACTTTTTCTTTCATGTGCATTATGTCACTTTTCTTGGAATTCGCTCTTCACTGTCCTTTTGTTATTATTATAAAATACATTCCATTTTCCATCTTTAAAGCAAATACAACAATATAATAAAACATCAAAAATATCTCTGCATCCATTAATCCCATTTCTTCTTATTCTCTTATGTATGCTTTAAATGATAAGACTGTTCTATCTAACAGAATATAGCGATGAACTGCACTTTTAGCATTACAACAGTACATGTATGCATCAGATGATTTAACAATGAGCTGCAATGAGTTCTCTAAACGAACAGTTACTACAGTATATTAACACAACATGACGTATTTTTTATCTCAATCTAGACTCAAACAGCATTAATACAAAGCAACAAAAAGAACAAGAAACAAAGTTTGGTGAGAGAAACATGACCACTGCTGACACAACTCTTCGGAGCAAAAGACACGTGACGCCGCCCTTAGCTAGCTTCACCCCCTCCCTCACCAGGCTTAGTTTTCTCATTTTAAACAGAAGCTTAATTCTTAACAAAACGATCATCTTGGAGACATTTACCCTATCAGACAGTTGGATTACAACACATAGTGCTTTTTAGTGACGGTTTCAAAGTTTTAGTTCACTTTACTAACCTGGAAAACAGGAGCGGAATGATGAACCACGGGAACACGCCAGGCTCCTCCTGCCAAGCACTGAACGATTCGGTGAACGAATCTTTTGAACGAATCTTTTTAGTGAATTGATTCTAATGATTCAGTTCATCTAAAAGAGCTGCTGTGCCCATCACTAGAACACGGTTGAACGATACTGAGTTTTCTGCGGCTATGAGAAAGATCCAGCAACGCACGTAAGCCAACTCTCCAGCTCACACTGCCCCCTGCTGTTCTCCCATGGGTACAGCAAGCCAATTCTTCAAACTAGAAATGCTATACAGTATGTCGCTGGTCAGACAGAAACATGTAAATAATGAAAGCATGGTCATTTTCTCCCCAAACAAAATTCAACTTTAACCACCAATATTTTTACGAGTAAAGAAAACAATTACAATATTTACAAAAAAAAGTAAACAGTCAAATTCTCCACAGAAATATGACCGCACTTTTGTGGGCGTCACATAAACATAATTAGCCATGGTCCCATATGTACGGTGGCCGAGAAAGCCCAACGCACTGCAAGTTAAAAACGCGCTGCAAAGTCTCAAAACACAAGCATCAAAATGACACGACTTTCACAACATTAGCCAAACGCGCTGCAAGATCTGAAAACACAAGCATCAAAATGAGACCGCTTGCAAACCATTAACCGAACGCGCTGCAAAGTCTCAAACGCGCAGCAAACACTAAAAACACATGCAACTTCCAAAACACATGCAGAAAGCCTCAAAACACAACGGAAGTGTTTCCGAGGACACACAAAATGGACGGACCCGGACCTGGACGTAGAGCCGAGACAGCCCCAGTTCCAGCAAAAGTAAGTTTTATGTGTTTATTAATGAATATTCAGTCGGGTTATTGGCCAGGTTCTTGTGTTAACTTAATAAACAGTTAAACCTTAATTTTAGCCACTCGGTGTGCATTGTTTAAGGTGGAACGAAATGTAAACACGAGAAACTGGCCAATAAACCGAATGAATATTCATTAATAAACAGATAAACTTTTCTTTCAGTCACTCGGTGTGCATTGTTTAAGGTGGAACGAAATATAAACACAAAAACCTGGCCAATAACCCGACTGAATATTCATGGTCCGTCCACTTTCAGTGTCCCTCGGAAACACTTCCGTTGTGTTTTGAGGCTTTCTGCATGTGTTTTGGAAGTTGCATGTGTTTTTAGTGTTTGCTGCGCGTTTGAGACTTTGCAGCGCGTTCGGTTAATGGTTTGCAAGCGGTCTCATTTTGATGCTTGTGTTTTCAGATCTTGCAGCGCGTTTGGCTAATGTTGTGCAAGTCATGTCATTTTGATGCTTGTGTTTTGAGACTTTGCAGGGCGTTTTAAACTCGATGCATGTGTTTTGAGACTTTGCAGTTTTTAACTTGCAGTGCGTTGGGCTTTCTCGGCCACCGTACATATGTGTAAAAATACACATATACAAAAAAAGCCGCACAAGGGGGAAAAAACAGAACACAAAACTGAACGGTCTTGTTAATCTGAACGGTCTTCAGCATTTGGTAACATGTTTTCATCCACATCACAACTGATATTGTCCCTTGCCATGCACCTGGGATAGAAACGCTTGGCATGCCTTATCCACCCCTGGCAGTCTTCAGTTGAAATGTCTCTGCAGCCGGCATCCATTGCATCCAGGAAGGGACATTTGGTCATGTGGCCGATGATCGTACACCTTCAACCTCCAGGCTGAAAAAGATTCCTCAACGGGATTGAGGAAAGGCGAGTACGGCGGGAGGAAAAGGGACATCCTTCTTGGATGGTCTGCAAACCAGTTTGTGATGACATGATAGTGGTGGAATGCTACATTGTCCCATGTAATCACAAATGTCATGTCCTCCCACCTGTTCCCTTTCTGCTTCTGGCACCAGTTGTTGGTAGAGTTCATCCAAAAACGAAAGAAGGAGGTTACTGTTATAGGGACCAATCTGGCATTTGTGAAGGACCAAACCAGCACTTGAGATTGTAGCACACATTGTGATATTTGCTCCTCTCTGACCCGGTGCATTAATGGTGGCTCTTTTCCCAATGATATTTCTACCCCACCGATGGGTTTTTGCCAGGTTAAATCCTGCCTCGTCCACATAAATGTGGGGTCCGACCAGCTTCCAACTCCATGACTCTCTAAAAGAATCAAACACAGTATTTGAAAAATGCATTGTTTACCTGTTAGTTTGTTTAAAAGTCTGGATAATGGAAGCCACAGTTGACCGTCTGAGGTTAGGCTGCACTCTTTCACCAGCCTCTCTCAGTGATAGGCCATGGTTTCTCACATGGTCTATGATGGTGGCTCATCAGTGACAGTAGTTCTTACCCTTCATTGAACACCACCACGCATTCTTACGCATCATCTCCCTCTCCCTTGCCCTGGCCTAACTATTCCTCTTCCTTGTCCAGACAAGATTTTTCTTTCCTTTGTCACTCTCTCTGCTCCTGTGTGCACATTGAGCAAACTCAGTCCAAACAAGCCCTTGTTTTTATGTGTCCATGTCACTGACAGCACCTGGCTGTGTCTCCAACTGGGATTGGAATCAGCTGTGGTTGGTTTAGTGCATTTTATTTCAATGATCTGTACATGCAAAACATGCATTACAGTAATAGCATTTCACCTGCTTTTTTTGCAGTACTTTGCACTTTTATACAATATTTAAGGTTTTGAACATTTTCATTTTCGACATGCTGTGTGCAAGCATTTGTAAATAAGACAAGAAAGATCCAGAGTTTTGTTATTGGGTAACCTTGTGTGTACAGAAAATGTAAGCATTGTAGAAACATGTTAAATGATTGCATTTTATGCAAAAACAACATGAATTGTATTAATGGTATAGCCCACTGAGGACTGATGTTGCGTTTACTGTGGACAAAAGGATGTTAGCAGTCATAAAAAAACTGTAATCTTTTGTACCTCCCTCTTTGGTAATTGTTAAGGAGGATGAACTTCATATATAATAAAGCCACTTGTTTGTCTTTCTTAATTTTGTGCCCTAACTCAGTGTTTGTTAACCTTCAGTTTATTACAGTGCTATCACTTTAACACAATTTAAGTGATGTTGTTATGTTCTGATGTGAAAGATAATAGGTTTTACTTGCTGCAAAGCTTTGTGAAACAGCTAACTGAGGACACGACAACTGAGGGTGAAATTAGAATGTTTCATAAGTGCATTGTATCTGCTGTTTATTCCACGGTGGGTTAAATTTCTGCTCAATGGTGCTGGCAGAATCACCCATGACAGAGAGAAAGAGAGAGAGAGGGTGAGAGAAAGAAAGAGAGAGGTTTATTTGCTATAAGAACAGTGTTGCTTAGCAACTCAAAGCCTTGGCTTCATGCAGCAGTAGAGGTAATAAAGAAATGCACACAAAGCTCATTTCATGGAACATCTTCATCATGATCATAATATCATCCTCTAATCTACAGGGTTTATTACTTGTGGGGGATCATATAAGGACCGGAAGAAATGTTGAGGGTTGTTATAAGGCCTCATTCAGGAGACGCTAAGAAACATAAACAAAGCGTATATTAGCATTTTAGTATTTATTGGGACACTGTCTAAAGCTACAATAAAAACAGAAATGATTCCCAATGTACCAAATTGTATCATTGCCATTTAGCAATAGCACCATTGAGAGTATCCTCTACCACTGTATGATCATGTGGTATTCCAGCTGCACAGTCTCAGCAAAGAAGGATCTGTATCATGTGGTCAGGGCGGCTAAATGGATCATTTGGACTGACCTCCCCAACACCTCACTGACTGACTGATTACTACCTCTGGACTAAATCTTGTTCACCCTGCACATGTATGCACGTTTATGAACAGTCACCTTATGCTGTACATTATTATGCATAGTGTGATTCTATCTCCATATGCTGTCAACTTCTACATGCTGTACATTCTACATATTTTGCACAGTCACTTTACATATTCATAACTTATGTATTCATATTGCAACAATGCAAAATCTTCGTAATTTATTCCCATTCTCCCATTGAGTGTACTGTCCATATAAATAACTTAGCTATCTATATTGTATATTACTGCTCGTTTTATTGTATGTTCTTGGAGAGTGTCACACTAAATTTTGTTGTGTGCAAGTACAATGACAATGAAAGGATTCTATTGTATTCTATTCTGTTCAATGTGACATACAGTGTCAGAAATAATCAAGTCTGTCAGAGATTACTGAACTTCACATGCTTCAAAGTGAGTGTGACGACCATTTCCAATAAAAGTCAGCACCCCTTTCCGATAAATGTTTGTTGCTTATTCAAATCATTTGGAGCTCATTCTCAACATAATGTGACAACAGTGTGCGACCTGTGGCAGGTGTTGCTGCTGCTAGTACCATGTAAGCAATGCAAAAAAAACCAAAAAAAAAAAACAGGCTCGTCCAATCATATCTGTGGGAGGGTCTCCAGTTTTACTTATTTTCATTCGTTGGCAGCTCCTGCAGGTGTGATAGAATTTTGGCTAAAAGCTCATATACGGAATATATGTATCCATCTACAAAATGGATTTGTGGCAACTTATGGTCAGTAAAGCTGCTACAGCTGCTTGTTAGCTAGCTAGGTTTGGGACTGTGTTTGAAACGTCATAAATGCTGCTTACTTCAATAGTATTCTGAGGCAGCAAGGCTACCAGTCACATCTGAATCTAATGTTTGTATAAAACACTGCCTGCTGAGGTTGCTTTGGCTGTTTTATGAAGGCAGTGTAGATGTATTCTTCATCGGCTTACAAATCCCATAATACTTAGAGTCGGCGCCAACACAGGCGGGAAAGCCGAGCAGAATACACTAGCACTGACACAGCAGACATTGCTGCCTTCTAAGGAGACAGCGCAGGCAGCAAGTCATTGAGACAACTGCCTTCAGTTGTAGTCGCTGTATACTAGTAAAGAACACTAGGATTAGCTAGCTAGCTAAGAGGACTACTAGTTTAACTTCACATCATAGTGAGAATGAAAGAGTGTGAATGAGGGAGATATATAACATCATTGAAAGCTCTTTGTGTTTTTGTTTTTATTTTCCTCTTCAGTATTTGAAAGCAATGAAACTGTTATTTGTCATACACGGCTGTTTACGGTTAGTGAATGGCAGTGAAAAGATCATATAGTGTTCATCATAACAGTTTTATATCCCTTAATTCCTCCATGTACAAAAACAATTAAGAGCATCTGCCAAAGACCAGTTAGATGATTGTTAGAACAACATACACTGTAAAAAAAAGTGTAAAAAAAATGGTAATTTTCTGGCAGCAGGGGTAAAGAACTAAAAGTAAAAAAAGTAAAAAAGAAAAAGAAAAGGGTAAAAAAGAAAAGTACTATTTTATTACAAACATAGATGATGCCATACATTCTGGTATCATCTATCTGCATATTGTTGTATTCACCCTCTTTGAGTTGTCTTCCTGTCTGACCTACCCTAAACTTATTCCTAACCCTTACCCTAGATGATACCAGGAGCCAATGGCAAAGATGAGTTGTACTTTCCTATTGTATCTTAGTGGTAAAGATAATTACTGTGTTTCTATGGTGTATCTGTTTTTCCAATAAAACATACTTTTCTGTTTTTTATAGACAGTTTCAGGCACCCCTGCTGCCAGAAAAATAAAAATTTTCTACACTTTCTTTTTTGCAGTGTATGACGCATCAATAAACAGATTATTCTTGTCATTTTAGTAGGATTTTTCTGTCATTTTGTAATACAGGGAAAAAAAACTGGTGGAAAAGAAAGAAGCACAAGGAGGCTGAAGGAGCAGATCTGATGGAGGTTATTGATGAAGAAGAAAGTAAGGAAGACTTGTTTAAGATTTCAGTGAATACCAAATTGAATTAAATGTACCTAAAAGAATGTCACCATAACATCTTGCTTGCAGAGCAAAATCACACTCTTTCTGATTGCACCAACAGAGACTGAACTAATATATAATATGTATAGTTAAATGATGCATTTAGGAACTGCCCCCAAAAGAAGCTTACATAAATAATAAAAATACACACATTTAAGTCTGAAGAGTGTTTATATTTGTTACCTGAATCTGACACTGAATTTTACTTCTTAAAATTGGAGAAAGTGCAAGGCTCACACTTCAGTAAGGAGTTGATAATGGGATGCACCAAACATGCGCCATGCACAAGGCCCAGCTCATGCAACTAGTGTTCCAGAAAGACCCTATGGAAATGTATAACTAAATGGAAGGACAAGGTTCTGAAGAGATTTAGCTCTGTCACTCACTGTCTCAAGCTTTTCTAATGGTTAGTCAGCATTCCTTAGACATACATTAGGAGGTGACTGCTGATGAAGTAGCTTGCTGTTGTGAGCATTGGCTGTGTCATGTGTTTAACTGCCTGCAAAGTTTGAATTTTGCAATTATGCATTTGGAGTTATTAGTGTTTTGTTATAGCACTAACCCCCAGCCCCCACCCCCAGGTAATCCGCATGTTACAGGTTAGAGAAGGATACTATAGTCACTGCCATGCTCCTGAAACAACCTTTGTTACACTATTTTTGTTACACCAAAATTCTGACCCTGTCTATTACCTTAATGAAGGAATGACCCAGTCACGTTTCGCTTGACGTGTCCAATGTAGACTCTCTGAAGAGTTTGCAGTATGACACGATATGCTACTTTTGGTTGCTTTCTTTGTGTTAGGAAAAGATGTGGGCAAATGTAAAAGCATGAAATGTGCTACTGATGGATGTGGACTGAGAGCCATCTGAACCAATCTGGGGGAAATGGATGAGTATTGTCTGTGCTGGAAATATTATCTAATCAGCAGAATGAGTTTTCTGTACTGAAGGCCTTTCACACTTGTTTGAAGCCTGCAGCAATCCAGCTTTCGATCAGGTAACAACATGTCCAGTACCAGTGCATTGTCTCCGCCAGCCTTCTTTTTGCCTCCTCTTCACCCACTTCATTCCTTCATCCCCTTTCACCCATGCCCTGCTTTACTCTCTTCATCCCCTTCAGTGTTTTCACTCTACTTACTCCTTTCACTCATTTCACTCTCCTCACTACTTTCACTTTTTTCTCTTCACTCCATTCATTGCCTTCATTTCTTTTACTCTCTTCACTCCCTTCACTTCTTTCACTCCCTTCACACCCTTTTTATTGCCTTCATTACCTCCATTCCCTAGGTAGTCTTTGCTCTTGACATTCCCAAAAGTTGACATTTCATATATTATTAATTTACATATTTTGTTTTCAAAATGTCAATATAAACAACAATTAAAACCTTGATTCAAAAATAGAAATATATCTTCGAGGGGAACCCACTGGCCTGGGGCCCCAGTTTTGATACATATGGATTGTATAGATGGACTGGAGAGCAATACATTTTTATAACTTTAATATCATTTACATGCTACATCAAATAACACTTTTTTTCAACTAATCAAAACTATTCCTCAATGAGATTTATTAGATATATTACTGGCAAAACTTTAGGTTTCTCTGTTTTTTCTATAGTGCTTCTAAAACTTTCTAAAGGTTTTTGCTTTTTGAAGGTTTCTTGAGCTTCTCGAAGGTTCAGTCTCACAGCAGGATCTCAACCCTACTGTGCCCTGAGAAACATTTTAGAATGGAAGTATAGCGTTAATAGCAGTTTGATCTACTTTACCCAAAACACAACTTACTTAAATCTGATATTTCCTGATCTGAGTTTACTGTTGGAGCAAAAGCCACAGCAAGCTACCTACATCAAATCTTACTGAGCATATGAAAGGAATATCCACTTTACTTTGAGGAGCAGTCACCTAAAAACAGTTTGACATGGCCACTGGGGAAGATTGATTCATGAGCAGTCAGAAGGAGACCTATGTCTGAGATGCGAACTTGGCGTAGCAGTTGGGGCACCTATGGAGACTTCAGTCCTTCACATGGAAGAAGAAGGCCTAGCTCTGGCCTGGCCCTTGTCTGGGTTTTGCTGTGGTGATTCAAAGGGGGTCTTTTAGTGTCCCAGTTGTCGGTTGGTTGAAAGGGACATGCAACAAGTGCTGGTTCCACAGGTTCCAATGGCACAGCTTCGACTCACAATACTCATAGGGAGGATGCCAGTTTGGTTCTCAGAAATGGCAAAAAAGGGTAAAAGTGGATACTTAAATGGATACATTTTGATTATAAAGATCTGAAAAATTAAATGTTCAAGCTCTGAACTTTTAGGTTTCTACTGTCTCTTTTAGAATCAGTAAGTAATTTCTGAACTGAACAGTTTTTTTTAATGCACTCTGCTCAGTATTGACAGTCACCCAATTAGATCTCACACATTAGACGAAAATACAAAGGATTTTAAGAACAACTTTCAAGAATTTGACTGTTTGGATTTTTTGTCCGGTCAGCTATTATATTAGTATATTTACTACATTGGGATGCATACTTTACCTAGGTTTACTTAATAACATTAACTTTAAGTGTTCTTTTTTTAAGGGTACCCACTGCCGGGTCAAAATAATTGGTATAAATAAACATTAGGTTAACTGTCTGGGTTAGTGTTTTGTTATACAGTGGGTTTATAGAAATTACCCAAATGGTCTTGTTTTTAACTTTTCAGCTAACCTAAAAGTCTAACCTTTTTTGTTAGATTTGTCTAAACTTTTGTTGTTTTTATAGATAACAGTACATCATACAGTGTCAGAAACATTTCTACATGGTCTGAGACAAGAATGTGATGATTTTTTCATTGGCCCCCCTCAGCCATCTGACTGATTAAACTCTTTAAATCCTTTCATGTTGCAGTAAGACATCAGTGAAATTATCACAGAGGAACATCAATGAAGACACACCTGTCCATTCTGATCATTTCCCTGCACTTCACTAATCACTGTGATTACGTCTTATTTGATATGCAGAAACAGAAACACTGACTGCTTTTGTCATCAGCTCCACACTTAAATTGCGATTACTGGTTTGCCATTTGCAGACTGACGGCACTCTATTGTTTTAAAAGGTGCCTAAGAGATGATTGATGCAAGCGTTCTTTGCAGTGCTAATAAAAAACAAACAGCAGTTGTCACCAGAGTTGTGGCGGCTGTTTTGTGAAAGTAGAGCATCCATCTAGCAACTTTTCCTGTGCTGGCATGCTCACCATACATAAGCAAATTACCTTTCATGAAATAAAAAAATATGTAGCAGAAATGCTCAGAGTAAAGGAGAGGGGCATTAGCCCACATCTGGCCATTGGAGTTCATCAGTGTGGCATTTGCCTATTTTGGGCAGCCCACATCCGGCTACTGGAAATTTACTCCTTTGATGTGGCATTGTCCCCATTGTATTAGCCCATCATGAGCAATCCTCATCAAGCCACTGAAAATGTACTTATTGGTGTGACATTGGCCCCATGGCAATGGCCCATTTTAGGCAGTCCAAACTGACAACTTGCTGTGTTAAGCCTTTATTGGCAGACCATGTGCAGCACTCAGAAAAAACACAACGGCCTACTTCATCCCCTCTGTGGCTTGCCCAAAATTTCCAGACTACTGTAATACTGTACTCAGAACATTGTTTAGAAATTTTTTTTGAAAATTAGTATGGTAATTGGTGGTTCTGGATGCAGCCTATGTTGAAAGCTGTCCATTTGGCTGACTCTGTCTGTTTTCAGTAGGAAAACAGCACAAATGATCCATTGTTTCAGTGTGGGAAGAACCAGGTTTGACTTAGGGGCTTAATCCCTGAATGTCCACTAACCCCACCATTCCAGTTTATTCTTTTTTATGTTATATATACACTTAGATATACACTAGAATCACTTATAATCACTATAGTACACACAATTTAGCTGCAGAAATCAAATATACTACTCATATATATATATATACTCATAGGATAGCAGTATGTAAGTTGATTATGAACTGGCGTTTCAACAGGGAATGGCTTGGGAACACCCACACCTGTATAAGTTGTGAGGTATATTCTTGTGAGTAAGGTTGAACACTGGCCAGTGAGCTCATGACAAGGCGTTGTGAATTATCTTAGTTTGAACAAGGCATTACTTCACTTTTACATTTAATGCTGGAAATGTTTAAGCAGCTTTTTGTTTAAATTTTCCTGTTCCATCTTCAGGGGCGATTTAATGCATGGGCTTACCTGGGCTGAAGTAATTCAGGGGCCCTGATTGGCAGATTTTTTTCCCTCCCTCCATGACATACCCAAAACGACCACAGGCTTATCTGTTAAACTGCCTTTTATCACTCCCCCCAATCACTGTACTGGAACTGCTGCAGAACTTCAGTCTGCAGCAGTTGCCAGGGTTTGAAATTGAAACTGGAGTAGCAGGTAAAAGATCAAACTGTGTATGTCTAACAGTGAGAGTGCCAGAATGTAGCACTGTTTAAGGTGGAACAGGAATTTTGAACGAGAACTTGGCAAAGCAAACTTTAGCTTCAATTGGGAATTGAATGCCTGCTCAGTGCACATTTCCAACCATGATCTGGATTTTAATGGTTTGGTTCTTGGTTTATGTTCGTGCAGCAATGAATGGCAGTGCAGGAGTTTTCCATCCAACAGCTTTTTGTGGATTTTGGGAAAGCCTGAAATTCGATAAAACACCCAAATATCGCTATAAGGCAAGGTAGAAAATAACAGAATATCTTTATAATGTTTCAAGCCATAAAGTCACATGATCCAGTTCACATGGCCCTATTGCTTGTGTATGGAGTATAAACAACAGGTGCTGCACCCATGATAATACACAGGTACTGGTAATGCACAGGTAATACATATTGGTCCTAAATATGTTGGTCCTAAATATGTGTGACTTAATATGGAAGCCCCTCTCCTGAACAATAGGTCTCTACCGTGTCTGTTAAGATTGGAAAAGGGCATAAACAAACTCATTCTCAAGGATCATATTTCACAGGAAAATAATAAGCCTCAGAGACACATAAAAGCCAAATAACTATTCCTAGGTAGATCAGCTATATCCCTTCAACATATTTGGGACCAATATGTATTATCTGTGCAAGTATCACAGATGTGCATTTCCTGGCAACCTCTGTAAATGTGTTAACACACCTATGAAATGTTTTAGTTAGTTAATTAGTTCCTTTTATCAACAAAAAGCATAATAAAATATATCAAACATATTACAGCTCATATATTAAATCCAATTTAAACATATCACAAATTTAATAGCCTTATAGCTATAGGTATAAAAGAGTTCTTCCATCTCTTACTTTTTACCATTGGGTGCCTAAATCTGCATCCAGAAGAAAGAAGCTGAAACTCGAAATGAAGTGGATGGTCTGGAAAAATGGCAATTCTTTTATTTGCCACCTTGATAATGTTGTTTAGATGTTTTTTTTCTGTACACTTAAATTCAAAAAACAAACTATCCTAAAAAAAGTTCAAACAGATTCAGTAAATGATCTATAAGAAAGGCTCATGATGTTCATGCTCACACCAAAGCTTCCTTAAGAAGTACAATCTCTGCTGCCCTTTTTACAGAATATATCAGTATTCTCATTAGATGTCAGCTAATCAATAATTGTCCCTAGGTATTTATAACTGTTAATAAATTCAGTTGCTGTACTGTTGATCAACACAGGTGACCGAGACTGTCCCAATTTACGAAAATCATCATATTTTTGTTTTTGTAATGTTTAATTAATGTTTAATTTCTGAAACCTGGCCACACCCAAGGAAATCTGAAAAGGACATTTGACTTGGAAAAACGTCACAGTTCTAAAAAAACAGCTGGAGAGAACATGGATGAGTCAAACCTTTACCAACAGGTGAGTATTAAAAATGAAAAGCATATTGCTTTTAATTAGTTTAATTATTAGTTTCTTATGAATAGATTCTTCTTACCATCTATGTAGGATTAACTTTATTTAGGTAGTATGTGGTTTACTATATCTTCGTTTATGTCGGAAATGTTTGCCTTTTGAAAACCGTGAAACACAGATTTTTCACTGTCTACAAATTACACTACGCAGTAAACATGCAGGTGAAGATCAACTGGGAAAAGCACCTCACCCTTCATTGTACTGGAACTGAGCTTTCTGAGCCACAGCAAGCGTTTAGCAGATCACAAACCACAAAGTCCAAGTTTTTCAGAAAAAAGGCTATGATTCTGGATCTGTTAACAAAGAAAAAAACACTCCCTGACATAACTGGTAATTACAAAGCTCACTTGACAGAATTATTTGAGGTACATGGCAGAGTTGTATGCAAAGGTTTGGGTGCCTTAAATACAAACGCTCAAAAAAGTAAACAAAATAAACAAAACAAGTACATACAATGATTTTAATCACTGTTATATTGGTAACTTTAACCCCTGCTGATCTGTAGTCAAAGAGTTTTGTGAACTAATTTCAGTAGTTTTAAGCATTTAGCAGTATTACTCAGAAATAAGGTATATGTCATCAAGTGCAATGCTTATGAAATACTACGCCTCTTAAATTGATACCTTTAACCCCTGCCGGTCTGTAGTGAAAGATCTTTCAGGATTCATTTCAATAACTTTTGAACGTTTAATAATATTACTCCAAAACAAGTTGTACTTGTCAAGTAGCACATAGAAAACATACTACACCTGTTATATTGGTATCATTAACCCTTGTTGGTGTGTAGTGAAAGGTTTTTGTAAATAACTTTCAATAGTTTCTGAATGTTCCATCATATCGCTTCAAAACAAGTTGTACTGAATCAAGTAGCACCTAGACAACATACTACAGTTGTTGAATTGGTATCATTAACCCTTGCTGGTCTGTAGTGAAAGATAATGACCTTTTCTTTTCTATAGGTGTGAGCACTGGGCTGGGGTTGCCAGGTAGTGCTCTTTTTGCTCTATATGTGTGTATTGATCTATCTAGGTATCAGCACTGGCCCCCTGTTCGGGCAGTGTCTGAGCTCAGGGTGAGTTTTAGGCTCTGAACTTCCTGTACTAGCTGGAATATTATCCAACGGAACACTAAGCACGGTTGTAGGTCACTCTGGATAAGAGCGTCTGCTAAATGCCGTAAATGTAAATGTAAATGTAAAAGATTATTGTGAATAACTTCAATAGATTTGAACGTTCGATGACATCACTTTACAACAAGTTGTACTGAATCAAGTAGCACCTAGAAAGCATACTACATATACTACATAAATACTGGCATATTTAGCAATTGTTAGTCTGTAGTGAAATGTTGTAAATTAATTTCAATAGTTTTTGAATGTATAATTATATCACTTCAAAACAAGTTGTTGTCAGGAACAAAGAACTTGGACCGACGCACGCAGAGCTGTAAGTCAGATGAGCTTTATTGAACAATCGGGTAGTTGAACACAGCACCAAAACACACCCAAACATAACAGAGGGAGAATGCAGGATCAGAGTCGAGGTCAGAACCAGGGTAGACAGGCAGCAAGGCAACCAAAGTAGAAGGAATCGCCAAGGAGAGTAGTCAGAGGAACGGAAGGAGGTCGAAAGCCAGAGAGTAGAACAAAACGAGAAAGCTAAAAGGGATGAGGCAAAAAGCGGTAGTCAGGAAACAAATGCTGCTAATTTGTGTGCAATAATCTCACTGTTTATTATAATCAGACACTTTGCCACTTTTCAGTGTTAAGTTTACAGCTACAGTGTTATGTTTACATTCTATGTTACAGTGTGCAATAATATTATCACTTGGAAACATACAACTTGAAAAGCAATATTTTTCTATACAAAGTGCAAAGTATAATTTCCTATTTGTTAACATTTTTTTTCTTCTTCTATGTTTATACTTATGTCTGCACTGTTATGTTACTAGTATGTCTCGTGTATTTGCCCTATGTTTATACTAGCACATCAGGGTTTGGAGAAACGCAATCTTGTTCAACTATGCACTCCTGTTGTAAAGTCTGAATGACAATAAAGTTCACTTTGACTTTGACTTTGACAAAGGGAGTCAAAGCCAGAGTCGAGATAACAAGAAAGAAACGCTCAGTAATGCAAACAGGGTTTACAAACAGACTGGGTGATTAGAAACAGGTGGGTTCAATACTCCGGCGAACTAGACCGGGAGTGATTGGTAGACTGGGGACATGCGAGTGTGATGTCATCGGGTGATGCACTCTGGGAAGTGGAGTTCGGGAGAGCGGTGGCGCCAGGGAAACCCGAAAGCGTGACAGTTGTACAGAACCTATACAACATACTACACCTGTTACATTGGTATCATTAACCTGTTGTTGTCTGTAATGAAAGGGTTTCTTGAATTAATAGCTTTTGAATGTATAATTATATCACTTCACAACAAGTTGTACTGAAAAACAGGTTTTCAGCGAATGATCCTGCGTCAGTGTGGAATGGTCTTCGTCAATTCGCAAATTTCCAAAGACCATCCCTGCCTGTTGAAGCAAACAAAGATCTGGCTAACGACTTGAATGACTTCTATTGTAGGTTTGAGATGGACAGATTCACACCCCTCGTTCAGCCCAGTTCAGCACCATCAGCCCTCATCACACCTATGGCAACCCCCCATCCCTCTCCGCTGACGCACAGCCTGCACTTAAGATATCTGAAAGGGATGTGAATCTGCTCTTCCAGAAACAAAGGACCAGGAAAGCACCAGGTCCAGATGGTGTGTCTCCCTCCTGTCTGAAAGCCTGTGCTGACCAGCTGGCTCCAGTCTTCACTCAGATATTCATCAGATCATTGGAGCTGTGTGAGGTTCCCTCCTGCTTCAAACGCTCCACCATCATCCCGGTTCCCAAGAAAACCACTGCCACAGAACTGAATGACTACAGGCCAGTCGCTCAGACATCTGTGGTCATGAAGTCATTTGAATGGCTGGTGTTGGCCCACCTGAAGAACATCAGAGGACACCTATTGGACCCACTACAGTTTGCCTACCGAGCAAACAGGTCAGTACATTTACATTTATGGCATTTAGCTGACGCTCTTATCCAGAGCGACTTACAAGGTTAATCATATTACAGGTAGGCCAATGTAGTGTTAGGTGTCTTGCCCAAGGACTCTTATTGGTGTAGCACAGCATAGTCACCCAGACCGGGATTCGAACCCCAGTCTCCCACATCTGGTGGCTCCCTGGTGGGTAGTGGTGTTACCCGCTGAGCTACACCAACCTCAGTAGAGGATGCAGTCAACATGGGACTGCACTACATCCTTCAACATCTGGACTACCCTGGTACATACGCTAGGATCCTGTTTGTGGACTTCAGCTCGGCGTTCAACACGATCATCCCAGAAATCCTCTCTTCTAAGCTCTCACCAGCTTCCTGACAGACAGGAAACAGCAGGTGCGCTTGGCAGGAGTCACTTCCAGTATACGGACTGTCAGCTCTGGTGCTCCTCAAGGGTGTGTTCTCTCCCCAAACTTGTATTCTCGCTACGCTAATGACCGCACCTCTAAAGACCCTTCTGTTAAACCCCTGAAGTTTGCAGACGACACTACTCTCATCGGACTCATCCAAGATTGTGACGAGTCTGCTTATCGGAGGGAGGTCGAACAGTTGATTCTCTGGTGCAATCAGAATAATCTAGAGCTTAACACGCTGAAGACTGTGGAGATGACTAGAGACTTTAGGAGACACCCCTCAACACTGACCCCCCTCACAATATCCAACAGCCCTGTGTCAACCGTGGACACCTTCAAGTTTCTGGGCACTATCATTTCCCGAGACCTGAAATGGGAGACTAACATCGGCTCCATCCTCAAAAAGGCCCAGCAGAGGATGTACTTTCTGCAGCTGCTGAGGAAGTCGGGTCTGCCACAGGAACTGCTGATCCAGTTCTACATTGCAGTCATCGAATCAGTCCTGTGCACATCCATCACGGTCTGGTTTGGAGCGGCCACAGTACAGGACCGGAACAGACTACAAAGGACCATAAAGACAGCTGCAAAGATCATTGGCGCTCCACTGCCCACCCTCCAGGACTTGTACTGTTCAAGAACCAGGAAACGGGCTGGGAACATCATCACAGATCTGTCTCACCCTGGACACAACATATTTCAACTCCTCCCATCCAGAAGGCGCTACAGGACCCTGTACGCCAAGACAACCAGACACAGGAACAGTTTCTTTCCTCAGGCCATCACCTTCATAAACAGCTGATCAGTCACATCATCTGCTGGACCATAGTTTCATGCCAGATTACACAATACAGTCTCTTCCCCATACATGTACGCTAATACTGTCGCACTACCTTAACACTACTACCTCTACCTCGACACTACTGCCTTATACTGTTTGTAAATAATGTGTAAGCTGTGTATTATTTGTAGTTTGTTTACTGCTTGTATATTGTGTATATTGTGAAGATTGTATATTGTAATTGTCTGTATTTATTGTGTATATGGTGTATATGTGGACTGTCAGTACTAGAGAGACACAAACTGCTGAAACCAAATTCCTTGTGTGTGTCAACATACTTGGCCAATAAAGCTGATTCTGATTCTGAATCAAGTAACACCTAGACAACATGCTACACCTGTTATATTGGTATCATTAACCCTTGCTAGTCTGTAGTGAAAAGTTTTTGTAAATAACTTTCACTAGCTTCTGAACGTGTAATTACATCACTTCAAAATAAGTTGTACTAAATCAAGTACCTCCTACACAACATACTACATAAGTTATATTGGTATCATTAACCCCTTGTTGTCTGTAGTGAATTGTTTTTGTGAATTAATTTCAATAGCTTTTGAACATATAATTATATCGTTTCAAAACAAGTTGTACTGAATCAAGTGCCACTTACACAACATACTACACATCTTACATTGGCATATTTAACCCCTGCTGGTCTGCAGTGAAAGGTTTTTGTAAATTAATTTCAATAGCTTTTGAGCGTTCAGTGAAATGGTTCAAAACAAGTACTGAATCAGATAGCACCTAGATATAATACTACACCTGTTAAATTGGTATCGTTAACCCATTGTTGTCTGCAGTAAACGCTTTTTGTGAATTAATTTCTTTTTTTTTTCTAAACTTTATTTTTGTCATTTTACAAATTTCAAAACACAACAAAGGGTGTATAAACAATTATGGACATAAAGGAAGGAAGGATAAATAAAGTGGGGAAAAAGAAACATAAAAACAGACAAAAAAAAAAGGTAGTAAAAATATAAAATATATACAGCAGGCTGTCAAAAAGAAACTGGTATCCAATAGCTCACATGGTCATTTACAGGCTTAGGGGATTACATAGTTTATATAACATATACCTTATACTTAGCTATCTAACTTACAGTTTTTGGTTCGACAGGGTAGGTTAAGATCCATTTTTTTCGAATATTTTGCAAAGCATTCCATTCGTAATTGTAACATAAATGTAAGCATTTCCATTGAATGAATTTTGTTGACAATTGCAATCCATTGTTTTTTTGTTGGGGAATTCTGTTGCATCCATTTTTTTGTTATGGCCTTTTTATTAGCTGCCAATAATATTTTAAGCATATATTTATATTTACAACTCACAACTCAAACTTAATTCCAAATAGATCACTCAATGCAATTTTAATGTCTTGCCAATAAGACACAAGAGTTGGACATTCCCAGAATATATGTATGTGATCAGCCATTTGTGCACCGCACTGTCTTCAGCACGGTCCGTTGTGGCTTCCTTTGTCCACCAGAGCTCTTCTTTTAGGAATACAAAAAAACTTAACCAGACATTTCCAATTAAATTCTCTTAAAAGTCTTGAGTGTGATGTAGAGACTATCCATCTACAGTAGCCATCCCAGTCTTCATCTGAAATCGCTATACCAGATTCTTTTTCCCATGAAAGCTTGATATATGCAGTGGAGTGTCTCCTGTATATACTTGAGATCAATTTCTTGTTCAGAAATCTCAGTTTATAGACATTAATGAACACCCAAATCAAGTTATCTTGGGGTATACTGATCTTTTTAAATTCTTTGTTAAAGTAACTTCTAATCTGTAAGTATCTATAGAAATCTTGCTTATCTAAGTGAAAATCTTCAGCCAGACAAGTATAAGATTCAAATGCCCCCACTGTAACCATTGTACAAATAGGCTGTTGTTCCTTTCCTTGTCCATTGTTTAAATTCTACTACATCTAATCCAGCTGGTTCACACTGTTGATCATATCCAACCCACCACAGAAGTTTCACCTGATCAATTAATTGTAGTTTCTTAACAGCTTGGTACCACATTGTCATGGTCAGATTTGTCCATCTGTTTAGATTAATGCTGATGTTAATATCTACACTGCTATTTCCAAGTAATGACTGTATAGGAGTAGAGATCTGTGTTAGCTCATAAGTTTTCCATCGAGCTTCATACTCTGGGTTACAGCAACAAGCCAAAACCTTAAATTGAGCTGCTGTATAATAATCAAGCAAACATAGAAGAGCTCTACCTCCTTTTTCCTTAGGAACTTGCAAAGTCTTATATCTTATCCTGGGCCTTCTTCCACTCCATATAAACCTCGATATCCATTTATCCCATTCCCTAAATTGGCTCTGGGGAATATCGACTGGTAGTGACTGGAACAAATACAACAGGCGGGGGAGAATACTTATTTTTATGACTTCTGTCCGATTTGACATATCTAAAGGCAATACTGACCAGCTATTAATATCTGACTTTATTTTTTTTATTTATGGGGCCATAGTTACTCTGGTATAAATTCATTGTATCCTTTGGTAAATGTATTCCCAAATATTTAATTGAGGTAGTATCCTATTTAAAAGTATACTTTTCCGGCTGATAATTATATGTGAGGATTTGTGTTTTGGTTATATTCAGCTTGTATCCTGAGAAGGATCCAAACTGTTCTAGAAGCAAAAAGAGCTCTGGAATACTGGAGTCAGGGTCCACACATCATCTGCATACAGGCAAATCTTATAATCTTCCCTTCCAAATACTATACCCTTTATTTTAGTGTTTTCCCTCACAGCCTGAGCCAAGGGCTCAATAAAAAGCGAAAACAAGGCCAGAGACAACGGCCATCCCTGTCGTGCTCCTCTATTCAAATTAATTGCATTCGTTAGATGACCATTAACCCTTATTCTGGCAACTGGTGAGGTGTAAAGTGATCTAATACACTGTATACTTTTATCATTAAATCCCATTCTGGCAAGAGTTAGGTATAAATATTCCCATCTGACTGAATCAAACGCTTTTTCTGCATCCAAACTAATCAAAGCTGAGCTTATATTTTCCTTTTGTATATGACTAACTATATGCAACATTCTTTGTATATTATCTTGTGTCTGTCTGTTCCGTATAAAGCCTGTTTGATCTAAATCTATTAATTCTGAGAAAATGTTTTCTAATCTTTTTGCCAATATTGACACAAATAACTTATAATCCACATTTAGTACTGAGATAGGACAATAGGATGAGCATTCAACCTTCTCTTTGCCTTCTTTTGGGATAATGGAAATAATAGCTTCATTCCATGAAGGTGGAATTCTCCCCCCTCCGATTGTATAGTTAAAGCTCGTAAGCAACATAGGTATTAGTTGGTTTTTAAATATACCACTCGGAGGGGAAACCATCACTTCTGGGGGATTTGTTTGATTTAAGGTTAGTGATACCTCTTGCTAGTTCCTCCTTGGTTATCTCTGCACTCAGTTCCTCATTCTGAGCAACTCCTATGGTTGGAAGATCTAGTGATTCTAGAATAGACTTTATGCTCCCTCCGTCTGCCCCATCACGTTGAGTATACAGTGTTTTATAATACATCTCGAATGATTCTTGAATGTGTTCCAATTTACTACTAGTGATTTTAGTTTCAGGATTTCTAATTTTTGTTTTCTGCTTTTTGTTTCTGCAGTCTCCATGAAAGAAGTTTCACTGCCTTTGAGCTCACTTCATAATATCTTTGTTTGATAAATCTAGCCCATCTTTCTATCTTCTCAGCATACATTTCATCAAGTTCCTGTTTCAGCTTTTTAGCTTGATTCAGTATTTGCTGTCTTTTTTTGGGGCATGAGTCATTTCTAATATCTGTAACGTATTTTGAAGTTCTTCATATTTTTTCTGCTTCTCTTTAATCTGTTGTAAAGGTACTGATATCATTTTCCCACGAAGTACTGCTTTTGCAGCGTCCCATAGAATATTAGGAGTCACTTCACTATTATCATTCTCTTCTACGTAAGTTATGTCGTTTTTAATGCGTTGCTGTATTTTGCTATTATTCAAGATATCCACATTAAGTCACCATCATTTATTTTTGGGTTTAGTGTTCAGTTGTATTGTCATATATACCCCTGAATGATCTGATATGTCTGCCACCCCTATTGAGCAGTCCATAATTGTATGTCTATCAGCCTCAAACATTATAAAATAGTCAATTCTTGAGTATACATTATGTCTCGCGGAGTAATAAGTGTATTGTCTTCATGAAGGGTGTAGCTTTTGCCATACATCTACCATGCCCAGTTCCTGGAGTATATTATTTAAAATTTGGCTCTGTGGATTAGCTTTTACTCACAAATTATTATCCAAATTTGGCTGGAGAAATCAATCTCCTCCACAGATTAATGTTCCATTTGCGTCTGTGGCCACCAGATCAAAAACTTTTTATTACTGCTTGGGGGTGCATTGATATTGACCAGAGTCACTTCTTGATGGTTTAATTTTCCTTTTACCATTATGTATCTACTTTCTTTGTCCTATGTTTGAAAAGTGCACTCAAAATTTACCTTATTTGATATTAAAATTGCTACTCCCCTTTTACGTTCAGATTTATGGGAGGAAAAAAACAGTTACAGAAGCCCATTTTTTCAGTTTTTCATGTTCTTTATCTGATAGGTGGGTTTCTTGCCAGGATACAATTTGTAATTTTTCTTTTTTTCATTTTGGTAATTAATGTACTCCTTTTGATTGCAGTATGTAACCTGTTTACATTTAGTGAAATTATCTGATATTTCTCAAGTTAAGCATTTGGACATGTTCATGAACCTGTGTACACTCTGACAGCCAAGTGAACTTTGTACAGTAAACACTCAAAAAAAGGATACATAGAATCGAATGAAATAAGAACTTTCACTCCTGAGGATTCCAAAAAAACTCCTCTATTTGAAGGGACACATTTCCTCTTTCCCAAAGAAGGTCCTTCTAAAGAACTTGACCTTAATGTCCCAGTCAGCTGTAAATTTTAATTGCTAATAAAGTGGGTTCAGAGGAGAAGTTACCCGTTTCTTAGACGATATAAGAGAGGTAATATTACGGCTAATGTAGTTTGACAGTTTTAGAGATTATACGTGAATACCAATCTGCAGCAGTTTTTCCCCCTTTCTTTCTTGACTCCCACTTACTACCACCTAAGAGCCGGATGGTGTCCCAGGCCCAGGCGATACTTGTTGAAAAGAATGCAACTTTTCCTGGATCTGAGCCTGACAGACTCCTGGATCTGAGCCTGCTCTTTCCCACTCCTGACGTAAAAGTTTGTCCTTCTTTTTAGGTTCCCTTTGCCTCCAGTTCCAATCCGCGTTTGCTCATATCACTTACAGCATCCGCAGCATAGCTTTTGAACGTTCGATGATATCACTTCACAACAAGTTGTACTAAATCAGGTAGCACCTAGACAACATACTACACCTCATATACTGGAATATTCAACCATTGCTGGTCTGTATTGAAATGTTTTTGTGAATTAATTTCAATAGCCTTTGAACGTTCAATGATATCGCTTCACAAAAAGCTGTACTAAATCAAGTAGCACATAGACAACATACTACATCTGTTAAACTGGTATCATTAACCCCTGCTGGTCTGTGGTGAAAGGTTTTTCAGAATTAATTTCAAAAGTTTTAGAGCATTTGAAATTGTATTTCAGGCGCAGTCCACATAACATACTACTGTTACCAATGACCCTGGTGTTGCACCTCCCAGTCACAGGAGGTCGCTCTCACCTCAGTTTTAGTCAGGTCACCTGTTTCCTGTTAGATCAATAACTCTGTATATAAGGACACCACACCCGTATTCAGGTGCGACGTCTTGNGAAGTACTGCTTTTGCAGCGTCCCATAGAATATTAGGAGTCACTTCACTATTATCATTCTCTTCTACGTAAGTTATGTCGTTTTTAATGCGTTGCTGTATTTTGCTATTATTCAAGATATCCACATTAAGTCACCATCATTTATTTTTGGGTTTAGTGTTCAGTTGTATTGTCATATATACCCCTGAATGATCTGATATGTCTGCCACCCCTATTGAGCAGTCCATAATTGTATGTCTATCAGCCTCAAACATTATAAAATAGTCAATTCTTGAGTATACATTATGTCTCGCGGAGTAATAAGTGTATTGTCTTCATGAAGGGTGTAGCTTTTGCCATACATCTACCATGCCCAGTTCCTGGAGTATATTATTTAAAATTTGGCTCTGTGGATTAGCTTTTACTCACAAATTATTATCCAAATTTGGCTGGAGAAATCAATCTCCTCCACAGATTAATGTTCCATTTGCGTCTGTGGCCACCAGATCAAAAACTTTTTATTACTGCTTGGGGGTGCATTGATATTGACCAGAGTCACTTCTTGATGGTTTAATTTTCCTTTTACCATTATGTATCTACTTTCTTTGTCCTATGTTTGAAAAGTGCACTCAAAATTTACCTTATTTGATATTAAAATTGCTACTCCCCTTTTACGTTCAGATTTATGGGAGGAAAAAAACAGTTACAGAAGCCCATTTTTTTCAGTTTTTCATGTTCTTTATCTGATAGGTGGGTTTCTTGCCAGGATACAATTTGTAATTTTTCTTTTTTTCATTTTGGTAATTAATGTACTCCTTTTGATTGCAGTATGTAACCTGTTTACATTTAGTGAAATTATCTGATATTTCTCAAGTTAAGCATTTGGACATGTTCATGAACCTGTGTACACTCTGACAGCCAAGTGAACTTTGTACAGTAAACACTCAAAAAAAGGATACATAGAATCGAATGAAATAAGAACTTTCACTCCTGAGGATTGCAAAAAAACTCCTCTATTTGAAGGGACACATTTCCTCTTTCCCAAAGAAGGTCCTTCTAAAGAACTTGACCTTAATGTCCCAGTCAGCTGTAAATTTTAATTGCTAATAAAGTGGGTTCAGAGGAGAAGTTACCCGTTTCTTAGACGATATAAGAGAGGTAATATTACGGCTAATGTAGTTTGACAGTTTTAGAGATTATACGTGAATACCAATCTGCAGCAGTTTTTCCCCCTTTCTTTCTTGACTCCCACTTACTACCACCTAAGAGCCGGATGGTGTCCCAGGCCCAGGCGATACTTGTTGAAAAGAATGCAACTTTTCCTGGATCTGAGCCTGACAGACTCCTGGATCTGAGCCTGCTCTTTCCCACTCCTGACGTAAAAGTTTGTCCTTCTTTTTAGGTTCCCTTTGCCTCCAGTTCCAATCCGCGTTTGCTCATATCACTTACAGCATCCGCTGCATTGTCGTGTACGTTTGAGAGCCACTTTCCCAGATAACTTTTAGTTTGGCTGGTTATGGGGTCTGGAATTTTATCCCTCTCTTTTGCAGTGCCCTTCTTATCTCGCCATATTCACACCTTTTTCACAGAATCTCAGATGCGCGGTCATGATCAAAGTAGATCCGTTTGCCCTCATAGTAGACCTCTTTCTTTCTCCAAGCCGCGCGCAGCAATTGCTCCGTAATCTGGTAATCCAGAAAACAGACTATGAATGACCGGGGTTGTGTCCCTCCACCAGGTTTCGGCACGAGAGCTCTATGAGCACGCTGAATGTTTAGCTCAGCTGTAATTCCTAGCTGTGTGCTAAGTAGCCTAGCCACAAAGTTCACCGCATCTCCCTTCTCTGCACCCTCCATAACACCGTAAATCTGACGAATGTCTGTTAGTTTAGCCTGTAGCAACTCTTGTTTATCCAGAGCCTCAAGGAGCGCTTCTCTTACATCTATGTTAACTTCCTCGAGTTGGGAAACACGGCCTTCCATTTCCTCAACCCTAACAGTCGTTGTCTGCAGTTTCTCCGCTGTGTCGCTTATTTACTTGTTAATATCTTCCTTAAAGGCACTGAACTCCTTTTTTAAATCTGAGCGAAACGTCTGTCTAAAGTCAGTTAGTTCTTGCATCAAAACCACTCGCAAAGACTGTATTTCTGAGTGAATGGCGATCATACTTTCTTGCATTGCAGATGGCGTCTGGGTGTTAGCCTCTGAACCAGGCTCTGAAATTTCACTTTCTGTGCTTTCTCCTGGCCCCTCGTCTTTATCTTTTCGTTGTGTCGACTTCCCTCTGACCTTTCTTTGTTTCTCCCCTTCCATTTTTGGCTTCAGTGTCTAACAAGTATCAGAGATTCTTTAATTGGGGGAAATATTCAATTTAGCTCCCTGGGAGATCAGTCCTTATGCAGCCGTGCTCTTCAGCGCCATCTTGAAAGCCCTCGTGTTTTAATTTCAATAGCTTCTGAACATATAATTATATCGTTTCAAAACAAGTTGTACTGAATCAAGTACCATCTAGACAACATACCACACCTCTTATACTGGCATATTTAACCCCTGCTGGTCTGTAGTGAAAGGTTTTTGTAAATTAATTCCAATAGCTTTTGAACGTTCGATGATATCACTTCACAACAAGTTGTACTAAATCAGGTAGCACCTAGACAACATACTACACCTCATATACTGGAATATTCAACCATTGCTGGTCTGTATTGAAATGTTTTTGTGAATTAATTTCAATAGCCTTTGAACGTTCAATGATATCGCTTCACAAAAAGCTGTACTAAATCAAGTAGCACATAGACAACATACTACATCTGTTAAACTGGTATCATTAACCCCTGCTGGTCTGTGGTGAAAGGTTTTTCAGAATTAATTTCAAAAGTTTTAGAGCATTTGAAATTGTATTTCAGGCGCAGTCCACATAACATACTACTGTTACCAATGACCCTGGTGTTGCACCTCCCAGTCACAGGAGGTCGCTCTCACCTCAGTTTTAGTCAGGTCACCTGTTTCCTGTTAGATCAATAACTCTGTATATAAGGACACCACACCCGTATTCAGGTGCGACGTCTTGTTTGGTTCTCATTCAACTCGAAGCAATCTCTGTGTATTTCCTTGCCTGCCTTTTTGACTTTGTTTCTGTTTATCGTTCTCTATTTTTCTATTTCCCTTGTCTGCTTTGTTTGCCTGGATCTTTGTCAAATTAAACCTGCTTTTGGATCCCACCCCAGGTCTTGTGTGACAACTACACCTTTTATATTGCCATATTTAACCTATCCAAGACAAATTATACTGAATCAAATGCCCCTAAACAACATACTATAGCGTTCTATATTGATAACTTTGATTTATTAATCCATAATAAATCATTCAAAAGTTTCTTGAGCATTATGTGAAACCTACCATTTTTATATTAAGTAGCCATACAAACCACAATCAAAATTATTGATTCATCCCACAGACACTTTATTTTACCATACAGAGCAATTTTAAGAATTAGAATTAGATTATAAACAATACTGAGATAACTTACTGAGAAAAAACACTGAGATGAAAAAAATCAGTAAGGGTTAAATAAGGCAATATAAGAGGTGTAGTATGTTATGTCAACTGCACTTGATTAAGTACAACTTCTGTTGAAGCTATATCACCAAACCTTCAAAAGCTATTGAAATTCATTAAAAAAAAACTTTAACTACAAACCAGCAGAGTTTAAAGTTATCAATATAATGAGTGTAACCTGTTGTAAAGAGAGCACTTGATTTAGTAGAATTAGTTTTGAAATGATGTCATCAAACATTCAAAGGCTATTGAGATTAATTCACAAAAAACTTTCACTACAAACCAGCATGGGTTAAATATGGCAATATAAGAGGTGTAGTACCTTATGTGGACTGCACAACACAAGTACAACTTGTGTTGAAGCAAAATTATCAAACGCTTTAAAGCTATTGAAATTAATTCTGAAAAACCTTTCACTACAGACCAGCAACCAGTTGTCAGGGTGCTACTTGATTTAGTACAGCTTTTTGTGAAGCGATATCATTGAATGTTCAAAAGCTATTGAAATTAATTTACAAAAACATTTCACTACAGACCAGCAATGGTTAAATATACCAGTATAAGAGGTGTAGTATGTTGTCTAGGTGCTACTTGATAAAGTACAACTTATTGTGAAGCAATATCACCAAATGTTCAAAAGCTATTATAAGTTATTTACAAAAACCTTTCACTACAGACTAACAGTGGTTAATGATACCAATATAACAGGTGCAGTATGTTGTCAAAGTGCTACTTGATGCAGTACAGCTTGTTTTCAAGCGACATCAGCAAATGTTCAAAGGCTATTGAAATTAGTTTACAAAAAAATTTCACTGCAGACCAGCAGGGGTTAAATATGCCAATATAATATATATAATATATAATATATACCAGTATGTTGTCTAGGTGCTACTTGATTGAGTACAACTTGTTGTGAAGTGATATAATCATACATTCAATAGCTAAATATGGCAGTATAAGAGGTGTAGTATGTTGTGTAGGTGGTACTTGATTCAGTACAATGTGTTGTGAAGTGATATAAGTACAGGTTCAAAAGATATTAAAATTATTCACAAAAAACTTTCCCTACAGACAACAAGGGGTTAATGGTACCAATGTAACAAGTGTATTATGTTGTCTAGGTGCTATCTGATTCAGTGCAACTTGTTGGGAAGTGACATAATTACACTTTCAAAAGCTACTGAAATTAATTACCATAACCTTTCACTGCAAACAACAAGGGGTTAATGGTACCAATATAACACATGTAGTATGTTCTCTTGGTGCTTCTTTATTCAGTACAACTTGTTTTGAAGCAATATCATTGGACATTCAAAAGCTATTGAAATGAATTCACAAAAACCTTTCACTGCAGACCAGCAGGGGTTAATGATACCAATTTAACAGGTGTAGTATGTTGTCTAGGTGTTACTTGACTCAGTACAACTTGTTTTGAATCGATATAACTATACATTCGAAAGCTATTTAAATTAATTCACCAAAACCTTTCACTGAAGACAACAATGGGTTAATGGTATCAATATAAATCATATCAAATCAAAAATGTATTTATATAGCGCTTTTTACAACTGATTTTGTCTCAAAGTAGCTTTACAGAAATTCAGTAATAATAATTCATTAAGGAGAGAAAAGGAAGAAGCCCCCTGGTGAGCAAGCCGAAGGCGACGGTGGCAAGGAAAAACTCCCTCAAGTTGGAGGAAGAAACCTTGGGAGGAACAAGTGGGTCTCATCAGCAAGAATGATGAGTCAGCATACAGAGAAGAAGTGCAACGGTTAACGGACTGGTGTAGAACCAACAACCTGTCTCTGAACGTAGAAAAAACCAAAGAGATGGTTGTTGACTTCAGAAGGACAAGGTGTGACCACTCTCCACTACACATCGACGGCTCCACTGTGGAGATCGTCAAGAGCACCAAGTTCCTTGGAGTTCACCTGGCAGAGGATCTCACCTGGTCCCTCAACACCAGCACCATAACCAAGAAAGCCCAGCAGCG
>CM067482.1:25599388-25616412 GCA_034552555.1 Semaprochilodus insignis
CAAAACGGTTGGTGAGACCATGCAAGCTGAGTTTGTACATCAAATCTTTGTAAATATTGACCGTCTGTGCTGAAAACAGCGTTGCCTCACTTTACTGTTTTTTCCAGTGGTAAGTTAGCCTGATGCTGATTTCGTCGCGTTCATGTGATTTGTGTGGGAATGTTTAAAAATGGAGGCGTCGTCATACATGTATTTACATATTACATGCACGTCAATTCATCCTGTAATGTACACATTTAACTGCAGCTGCTGCTATGCTAACTATTTAGCTACCTAACCTTACCAAATAACTGCTATTCTGTCAGCAAAACTTTTGCTGATGATTTTAGCCTTTAATTTTTGAATACAAATGCAGCACCACGTCATGGGTTGATTGTAGATCTTTAAAAAAAGACTTTGCTATTAGAATTAACTTAAGAATTGTACATTATTTGATATTTTACCAGTGATTAACTGTTCAGCCATGTTGGGTAGGGTTTACGTCACAACACGGCAAGTTCATGCTGCATCGAAAACTTCAGCTTCCGACTTCAGAGGGTGTTCATGTGCCGCTAGTGGTCAGTTGTAAGCAATTTAGGTTAATAAACCCAGGACTCCATGCAGTACTATGGCATTTTGGACATGATGATTGGTAGGATTCTGCAAAATCTGCCCAGCAACCAAGCTGTTCTCCGTTATCAGTATTATGTGCAGCTTCTACAGAAGGAGCAGTTTTCCACTGTGTTATAATTTGTGCTATAATTTGAGGTGTTATTAACCTAAATTGCTTACAAATGACCATTAACTGGTCTTGTTTTTTTTAAATAAGTTAACATGGACTGTTATCATGTAATATGTTTATTGCAGAAAAAAAGATAGCGATGCAGCACAGCTCACAGAGTCTGTAAACTAGCTCAACTGACGTTGCAAATGGAGATTAATTTCACTCAGTATTAAAATGTATGTTATTAATGCATTTCTTAGTTCTAATTCATTGTTTAATACCTGTTTGTGTGATAAATATGTTAATGTGGTAAGAAATTTTAATTGGCTGTTAAAGTTTTCCCCACCTCACACAGATTCACAACCGCACTTTTCCCTACCCTCCATATTCAGGTCATGCTGGTGGAGGGTCGCTAATTCCAAATATTTGAGGTACAAACTCCACTTACATGGTCTCACTAACAGTTTTGATGGATAAAGGAATATATAATCATTTTATATACAATATATATATATATATATATATATATATATATATATATATATATATATAATTAGTTGATGACTAATAAGGTGATTTTTATCCCCTATAACTAGGGGAAGTCACAAGTGTATGGAATACTGAAGCGTATGGGATACTGGAGTGGTACTGCAGAAAGTTCTTATATTTAAGGTGGAACGGTATTCTGTGGATTTGTGCTGTCTTGCCAGAAGACACAGGGTTAAACTACACATTACAATATGCTTTCAGCAGTAAAATGTTTGATTATATTTATCTTAAATCATAAACAGAACATAAAGCAGGAATAACAGTCATAGATAAAATATATGATGACTTGTAACAACATTATCTTAACATTGGTCCAAAGTTGCAACATGGGCATTTCTAGCCTTTTTTTAGAGGTGCAGAAGCCTGCCATTAATTGAGTCCAATTACCCCTAAAAATAATGGGAAAGTCTTTTTATTTTTTATGTGGAGTCTGTGGGGCTGCCAGGCGCACTGGATGCTTAGCACCCCTAAAGCTGTGTTCCTAGAATCACCCCTGAGTTGCAATATTGTACAACTTACATGATGAGAATGATCATATGATCAGAATCGCATGCTTCCAGCTTTTAAATCCGTCATAAAAAGTATTATAATTGGACAGAATCTGAATGCAGTATTTTAATACATACAATAACATGAACTGTAACATGAACTATTTTATTTGAACATTATAGTACACCATAAATATATTAACTGATTTAGTAATTACAACCTTAATACATTAATTTTGTCTAAAGCACACCATCAGGGGTTAAAGTAATGTAAAGGGTTTTTTTTTTTCTTAAATTGGGATGCATATAATGGCAATACGCTTATAAAAGATGAATGTAAACTTTAAAATGAAGCTGTTATGCTACACAATGTGCACATGCTTTAAGCCTTGGTAGGGTGATTCAACTAGAACCCATCCTCAGAACAATCAAAAGTTTAATATTATCTGATGTTCTCTGAAACTTGACTTGTTGAACCTGTAGCTAAAACATGTATCTCCCCTTTTGGCAATTTGGACCTTTTTCCAGCATGTGATCATAGCTGTAGTCATAAGTTTTGTGAAACTTTCATGATGAATAGACCAACAGAAGTGGTCAGAAGTAGCTTGGGGAAAAAAGCCTGGTTCCATTGATGTACATTTAAATTGAAAGAGGTTTTTGGCCTCTCCTGTAAAGTGGCTATTTTGGAGATACTAGTTATATGTATGTGTGTGTGTTGTGTAATGTTATGTCTTGTACCTCTGCCTAGTGTATTTTATAGATGTTTTCAATGATTGTCATCTTGAATGCTCAATAGTATCAATAGTAGTCTTAATTTTTTGATTACAGGTTTTCTGCAGCAACATGATTTTAAAAGTGCAGTATAAGACTCAAAGGAAGTACATCAAGATTGCAGAGGCTTCTTTTGAATATTTTATCACAGAAGGTAGGGTTTCAGTAAAATGCACTTCTGGGTTGTGAAATTTGAGCTATAGTGTTGTGGGCAATTGTTGTGAAATTGTTTTCAATTGTTTTTATTTTAGTGACAGAGAAATTGTCAATACCCCTTGATGCACTGTTGAAAGTGACAGATGAGACTGGAACAGAGGTGGATCAAAATGTGTTTGCTGATCTCACAGTCTCAAAGGACGTCTGCTTTGTCATCCATGATGACTCTAATGGTAAATGATTTCCTCTTACATGACAAGCATGTGTGTGTATATATATTAATAATATATAATATAATAATTTCATACATCTGTATATTGAAACAGTTTTCACAGATTCTGCCACAAAGCCATCCTCACCCAGCCTGACAGATACAATGTCCCTGACTTCTTCGAGCAAAGATAGTGACAGTGATGCATTCTACCCAGTTAAACGAATTAGAAGGGAGGAAGAAATGTTGCAAAGTTCAGCAGCCAAAGATGTAAGACCGTCTTTAGGCCTTCAAATATGATGTTCTAATTAAATGATGTTTGTAGCCATCTGTCATTACAGTGGATGCTTAATTATGTTGATTTTGTGACATTTTTTATCTGTTCAGCTAATAAAGGAGATTCTTCTCTCCAAGCCTGGAGGGACAGTGGTGCTTAAAGAATATGAGGATACAGGAACTATTTGTGACAGCTCAAGAAGGCAGATGGTTAATATCCTTGCCGCTCATATGACAGAAACAGAGGGGTATGTTTTAATGTTACATTAATGAATTTCTAAATATTCCATCTAAAGGGTATTGATTGCTGTTTTTAAGGAGAATCCCACAACGACTTACAAAGGAGAAGTACGCTCTTGGAATAATCACTTTGTTTCCTGCCCTTAAAGATCCACTTTCTCCAAAAGAATATGTAAGTTATTTGTGTGTATGTTAGATGTCCACTTTTATAGCATTGGATATGTGTTAATCAGATTGTGGCTTCTTATCTTTATCAGGAGCATTTTTATGATGGTCAGAGTGAATTTCATACATCTGTATATTGAAACAGTTTTCACAGATTCAAGACAAAGCTTGCTGTTAAGTCAGATGCTCCAAAAGTGGAAACCACTGGAGGGCCAACAGTCGGGAGGAACGTTATTCACCTTGACAACCAGCTATCAGATGAGTCCTGCAAAGAGGCCATAGCTCTAATGAACCATAGTAGCGACAGGAAGACCATACTGCTGAAAATGCATGAAACGTTCAAATACAGGCAGCGACTGGTCCGTAATCCTAGACATCTACAGTCCTCTCTGTTTTCCCCCGAATGTTGGATACAATAATATTATATAATAATATTATGTAATAATTGGATTTCATGAAGTAAAATGTACTTATTGTGTGGTATATGGTTTTTTAGGTACTTCAGGATTTCACCCTTTGGCACTGATACAGCAGCTAGATTATTGGAGAAATGGCATACTTATTACAAAATGAAGGTGATAAAAGAAGCAGAGACCCTCACATCCACACCCCTTTTACAACAACTGCTGAGATCAGCCAGTGAGCAGCAAGGAGTGCAATCATTATATGATTCTCAAGGTATTCTTAAGCAAAAAAGTAGTGTTATGCAAGTCCTTATTTGTGCAGTTTATTCAGTCGTCAGTAATTTTTAAATATATATTTGATATGCACACAGTGATTTCTGCAAACTGACAGGAACCTATGTATCTTTTTTCTCTTGTTTGTATGGTGACCACTTCTCTTGCAACAGCTAGAACAAAAGTCAAATGTCTTTACTTTGACACAAATTTCCAAATTTAGCTCTGATAAGGGTTGAGAATGTATTACATACAGCAAACCTATATGTAAAAGCCACCATTTTCTGAATGATGTGCTGAAACACTGCCTCTTTCACGTTTACAAAATGGAGAGTAGCCCTCCCATTGCTACAGTGTGTCCCTTTTCTTAGAGATAAATGTAGAGAATTGCATTTCCTCCTTTATCAATATCGTGTTAGGCATTTAATGAGCAAACAACTAAATTCTGCATAACAGTCAGATGTTGTATGATGAGAGGTTGAGAGAATTGTTGATAATTGATGGAAAAATGTCTGACTCGGAGACAGCTGGGCTAAACCAAGATATTAATGTATATTATGCCTTTGTTTTTTATCGTCAGATGACAGTTCAAGCCTTTTAGGTTTCTAACAAAATTATAAATGTCAAAAGAGTAACTCTTATGTTCCTTGTTCCAATAGGAATATAAAAGTACTTTGTATGTATTAGATGTTATACAGTAGTTACACTCTTAAAACAGGCTGTATTATAATGTGTTACCATAATTGCATTTGGTATTATTTTTCTTTGCAATATCCTTTGTCATCTACAGATTGGGACGGTGATATGGCATCGCTCCTCCTTCTGTTGCATGTCTTGCCACCTCAGTCTCCGGGAAGAAAGAAAACCCAGAAGATCAGTGCATGCCAGGCTATTGACCATCTTGTGATGTTTCACAAAGTATGACAGATCTTTACTGCATCTTTTTGTTGAACAACAAATTCTGATTTTTGCTTAGGGTCTCTGATTTTATGTATATTTCTAGTCTTGCAGGAGCCTAGAGGAGCACATTGAGGGAGAGGGAGCACACTGAGGGAGAGGGACCACAGCAGCCATACCTCCTTGCGTCAGGGTCCTCCAAGCAGGCCATCAGCAACTTCTACATCGTCTTGGACAAGAAGCTCATTCCATGCCAGGGAAGAACCTCATTGGCAGCATTTGATGAACTTTTTAAGGTTAATTTTGATCAAACCACATGAGCTTAGATATTTCAAACCTTTTGACCTTCAGATGGCATATGGCAGTGACACATTTTTTTATTTTGTTACAGAATGTTGCATTTTATAGATGGCATGCTGACTTGGCTTTTGTTTAAATAAAGCTGGTTAAAGATGAATACATTTTGTGTACTATTTGTGTAATGTGTTTAACATCAGTTTGGGTCAATATAATATGTTTTTTCTAAATTAAGAGGGTACACCACACAACAGGATTTCTCAGCTTGACAAGTTAAACTTTAAATTAAGGACTTTAATATTGGACTTAATCCCCCATGCCTGTTTAGTTATTTAACTCTCACAGTATTGTATTAATTTCTAATAACACCCACAGAGTGTTAATTTCTCACACTCCAGTAGTGTAAACCTTTAACACTGAAGTTGAGTGAATGGAGTCTGTAGTAGTGTAACTATTTTACACTTAAAGTGTTGGTTTAATAACACTCTGTTGGTGTTAATTATACCAACACTGTCTAAAGTGTTAATTTTACACTATGCTGGGGGTTCCCATATAAACACTTTAAAAGTGTTAAATTTAACTCTTAGTGTTGAATATGTGACTTCAAATTTGCAGTGTAGGCTTAGTTGGATCAAACAGCTTAAACCCTCGTTGGCCTGATGCATGCTTTAACCCGGTCATTGTCGCTTGTGGCTATATTTATTATTGTTGTTGTTGTTATTATTATTTCCTTCTTCTTCTTTAAAAGGCGTTATGCCTTTCTATTTTGTCAAACTGTATAGCTAATATGGTAGATATGACATAAAAATGTAATGTGTTTTTGTTAAAATATGTGGGGTCATTTTGCTTTTTACATGCATATCGGGAGTTGCTTAGTTTAACCTGGGCTTAAATAAATGTGAGGCCAAGTAATGTCGCATTCTTCAGGTTATTTGGCGAACCCTTTGCAGTTATACCACTGATGGTAATTAGATTGATTATATGGTTTTTAATAAGGCACCAAACATTCTACCACAAGGTGGCACTAATAAACTGTCATTTACATGAGAAATCAACATAAATGCTGTAAACTACTGGAAACTTGTTGGGATAAGTAATGTATGTGGCATGTTCACTGCTATTAGTTCATAGCATGTGAGAAAATCTCATATAAATGCGTTTTGAAATCTGGTATGCTGGTCACCAGCAAGGATAACCAGTATGAAATCCAGCAAATGTTTTAAACACTGGTGACCAGGACTAACCAGTGTAAGCTGATTTTTTTCAGCAGTGCAGGATCAGCTGACCACAATAGAGCTGCCAGCATCTGGCTCTGATCATGAACTCCATCTCTCAGTTAATCACAGAACCTATGGGTTGGCTCCACCTTTGCAATTACTACCTCCTGGATTAATCAGAATGTATCTAATAGATGTTCTAAGCTCCTTTTCCTGTTAACTCTGGCTTTCTCTCCTCAACCGGGATTGACCTGGGGAGGATGGGTTCCCCTCCTCTCGAGGTTTCTTCCTTACTCTAAGGGAGTTTTTCCTTGCCACTGTTGCCTCTGGCCTGCTCACGGTTGACTGATTGATTGATTGATATATGTCAAGGACAAAGAACCCGGACCTACGCGTGCAGAGCTAAAAGTCAAACAGGTTTTATTAAACAATCGGACAGACGAACAAAAAACGATCAAACGTGAAGGGAAGAGCAAGATCAGAGTCAGGAAACAGGCAAAGGTCAGAACCAGAAGAGACAGTCAGCGGAGCTACCAGAATACAGGGGCGAGACTGAGAGAATAGTCAGAGGACGAACGGAGATCAGAAAGCCAGGAGATAAACGAGATCAAAGCCAAAGGGGACAAAGAGAGATCGAAAGTCAGAGAACAAAAGGGAGTCAGAACCAGACTGTAAATAACAGGATGACCGCTCAGGATTGCAAACTAAGGGTTGGTGAAACTTGGCAATGAGGAAGTGTTTGAATGGGGTTTATATACAGGGAGAGTATATGGACAAAAGGTGGACCTAATATTCAGGAGAGCTAGAGCGGGACTGATTGGGTGACTGGGAACGCGTGGGTGTGACGTCATAGAGTGATGCCCTGTGGGAAGTTGAGTCCGGTGAGGAGCGGTGGAGCCGGGAAAACCCGGAAGCGTGACAATATGTCAACTGTTGCTCAGAAATGGACAGTTCTTGAATGATGACAGTTTAGAAGGAAGAATAATGTTGAAAAAAGAGCAAGAAAATGGCACTCAACCACCCTCTTTTAGACAGGCTTGTCAGTTTCACGAGGTAGTCATTGGCTGCACCAGAGTTAACATCTCAAGTGAGTGAGATAAACGTGTTTAATAACTAACATTGTTCAGTACCAGCAGAATGTTTATATCATCTGTCAAGGATTATAAACCAAAGGACCCTTTTTTCAGTATCCTATAAATTCTTCTGAGCATGTCTATGTAGTGTGTAACCTCTCACATAGACTCAAAAGTGTGAAACTTGTATGTAAGGTTACCATATAACAGTAAATTTACCTTTACTGCACATGCAGTGAGGATGTGATTGAGATTCAGGGTACGTCACTGCAGCATCAATTTAATGAATATATTTACTCCTTCATTTTTTCATTCATTATGCTTTGTTCAAAATAGTAGAGTTTCTGAAAACCATCGAAGTGGAGTTAGTGCTGAGTGTTTGAGTTAGGGATGGAGTATGCCTTTGGCCATCATTGAAGGGGATCTCTCTACACTCTGCGATCAAGTGGCAGGCAACATCAAACAAAGACTGGGTTACTTGGCATGTAAGAAAGATGTTTACTGCTGGTACACTATATTGCCAAAAGAATTCACTCACCCATCCAAATAATTGAATTCAGGTGTTCCAATTACTTCCATTGCCACAGTTGTATAAAACCAAGCACCTAGGCATGTGGACCGTTTCTACAAATGTCTGTGAAAGAATGTGTTGCTCTCAGTGTGATACTGTGATAGGATGCCACCTGTGCAACAAGTCCAGTGGTGAAATTTCCTCACTACTAAATATTCCACAGTCACCTGTCAGTGGTATTATAACAAAGTGGAAGTGATTGGGAACAACAGCAACTTAGTCACAAAGTGGTAGGCCACGTAAAATGACAGAGTGGGGTCAGCAGATGCTGTGGCGCATAGTGTGCAGAGGTCGCCAACCTTCTGCAGAGTCTATCGCTACAGACCTCCAAACTTCATGTGGCCTTCAGATTAGCTCAAGAACAGTGCGTAGAGAGCTTCATGGAATGGCTTTCCATGGCCGGGCAGCTACATCCAAGCCTCATATCACCAAGCGCAATGGAAAGCGTCGAATGCAGTGGTGTAAAGAACGCCGCCACTGCATTTTAGAGCAGAGGAGACGTGTTATCTGGAGCGACAAATCAAGCCTCGCCATCTGGAAATCTGAAGGACGAGTCTGGGTTTGGCTGTTGCCAGGAGAGCATTTTGCCAAGTGTAAAGTTTGGTGGAGGGGGGATTATAGTGTGGGTTGTTTTTCAGGAGTTGGGCTCGGCCCCTTAGTTCCAGTGGAAGGAACTCTTAATGCTTCAGCATACCAAGAGATTTTGGACAGTTTCCTGCTCCCAACATTGTGGGAAGAGTTTGGGGATGGCCCCTTCCTGTTCCAACATCAAAGCAAGGTCCATAAAGACATGGATGTGGGAGTTTGGTGTGGAAGAACTTGACCGGCCTGCACAGAGTCGTGACCTCAACCTGATAGAACACCTTTGGGATGAATTAGAGCAGAGACTGCGAGTCAGGCCTTCTCGTCCAACATCAGTGTCTGACCTCACAAATGTGCTTCTGTAAGAATGGTCAAACATTCCCATAAACATTCCCTACACCATGTGGAAAGCCTTCCCAGATGAGTTGAAGCTGTTATAGCTGCAAAGGGTGGACCGAGATCATATTCAACCCTATGGGTTAAGAATGGAATGTCACTCAAGTTTATATGCCTGTGAAGGCAGAGGAGCGAATACTTTTGCCCGTTATTTAAGACATAAAGTGCATGTCCCACATCAACATCTCAACGCACCATGCTAGTAACCACTTGAGTGCCTTTCAATCTGAGGATCCCATCTTCTGGCACTCATTCTCGTGACAGTCATTCTGTTGTGTCTGTCCAAAGATTGTCATGGGGCAGAGAACTGGACGCAACGCACGCTGAGCCACAGTAACAAGAGAGTTTAATTCACAAAACAGGGATCAGGTGAGACAACAAGGCACAACAACACACAGGGGCTAAACTAGATCATACACCGAGGGCAGTCAGCGGAGGGCAGTCAGAACCGGAAGGGAGACGAGAGATCAGAAGACGAGCACCAGAAGCCGATAAGGGACAAGCCAGAAGAGCAAGCCGAGGGGAAAAGAGGTCGATCACTAGGAGACAAGAACAACAGGTTAGTAACGCTCAGAATTGCTAATGGAATTGGTAAAGCTTCGCAGTGAATGCAGGTGCATGTGTGGCTTATATACTCCTGTGACAGCTGGCTGCAATCAATAAACCGGCGAGTCAGAACAAGGGGGATAGGAGGAGCACGAGACTGTGGGTGTGACGTCATCGGACTGGGAACTGGAGTTCGGAGGAGCGGAGGCAGGCAGACCCACAGGCGTGACAAGGATCTTGGCTCCAAGAGAAACAACGATAAAGAAACGACAGTCCAGCAGCCCTCTAAAGTCACTGCTTGTAATGTAATAACAGGTAAAAAATATAACCCCAAGTGGCAATTACAGGGATACAAGCAAATGTTTCCAATAGTCTTTAGGTGTCATGTGGCATTTTGAAATCAAGCTCAGGTAGTTTTTATGAAGATCTTTGTTTGTCATAATTGTTGATGAGATGTCTTCGCAAATGATGTCATCAAAACAGTTGCACCCAGAAGGAAGTGTCAGATTGCAATGCTATTGGGAAGGAAGATAAAGGTTACCAGAAACAAATGATAAAACATTTAGACTGGCATGGGCAATATTTATTAAGCTACACATACAGAAGTAGTGTGGGACCTCTACGCATGGATCTGTTGGTTGTCTCCACCAGGACTCGTCACTGAATATGACCATCTGCCAATCTGAGTCACTCCATGAATGAGTCTGGAATGGCACCATTGTAGTCTTTAGCAAAGTTATCGTGGTGTTAAGCGCAGTTGTCATAGTGGTGCATGTAGGGCTGCGTCCAGCAGCTATCTGAGATATTTGTTTCTGCTCAGCCAATTTGAGATTTTTCAAAGTCTGCCATCTGAGGGTTGAAAGAACTCTTGTCTTGTTCTGTTATTAGTGTGCCATGCCACCCTTCCAGTGATATCACAAATATAAGTAGTTGGTGGTATTTGCAGCCTCAACAGGGCATCTGCATCGTCTCGTGCTGACTCCTGCCACCATAGTGGAGAGCAGTAAGACACAACTGAATGCATGCAATCAGCATGCAAGACCCCACTTAAAGTAGATAAAGTATTAATATTGTATTCATTCAACAATTTCTGCACTAATGTTTGTTGACATCCTTACCGCCTGCCTTTTGGAGCTTCAGGATAAAAGTCCTTATGAAGGAGTAGCTCCTCTAGCCTGTTTAGGATGTCAGACTGTGAACCCTCTGATGACGCTTCCAATTCAGCACAGGCTGTAACCTGTCCAGTCTTTAGTGGCTAGTAAAACAAATGTAAAAATTAATTATTAAGAAAAATACATTTTGACTTCAGAATGGCCAGATATCTAAAATATCAGACACAGATGGGCTTTTCAAAAGCTTTCTAAAAAAAAACCAAACAGCGCATATTTTAATTTCAAAAGAATGTTTTATATGAAGGCTAAATTTGATGTGTAAAATTCCTGTGTGGAAACTGCTAAGAAGTAATCTCAAATGTGGGTTCTATGTGGAGCAACTGAACTGTGTCATTTAAAAGAGAAAATTAAGAAAAGTAATATGTAGTATAACACTGCACATCATGCAGTGACCTCCACTAAACAAACCCTGTGGTTGAATAAGGCCATCTTACTAAACCAAATTCCAAAAATTATGCAAAGTAAGGGCTTACCTTTTTAATCCTCATGGAAATGAATGGCAAACTTAATGTGTTGTTGATTAAGATGCTTCAGTGAAGCAGCTGTACTTGTACGGCAGTACCTGCATTCATTTTCTACAGGTATGTCTTGGGGTGAGGTGAACTCATATCCTTTAGATCTTGAGCACATCAAGAATCATTAGATATGTAACCTACAAGTAATGTGACCTTTAGTAATATTACACTAATATAATATAATTTAATGATAATAATGTCTACTATTAAGGTGCTAGCCTATAGATGGGCAAGTAGATTCATTTGCTTCAGCCTGCCTTAGGCCTACATAATGCCTTTCTAGACTATTTTGAACAATATACGTGATTAACCACCTGAAACTTGTTGGCTTACCTGACATATTTTAGAATTTGCTAATTGCTAACTGTTACATGTTAGCTGCAGCGGAACCAGTTAGTGTTCTGCTTCCTTTCAAGTAAAGTTACTGTTTCCCGGTCTTTCAGGAAATGCTAAAGGGAGACCAATCTTAGAATCTCCCATAAAGGTTAGGAGCATTCAGACTAAATGGAAAATGTTTTCACAGCCGACATATAACAAAACTGCAAAATGTAATAAAGTTATGAACTTGGACTGGGTCATAAATAGAGGTGCTTAGACCCCAGATATTTTGCTTTTGGGAAAACAATTCAGTGGATGAATAGAGCAGGATAGTAGGTGAGTCATGTGCCTCTATAAACTCCAAAATCGAAACATCACTTCAATCTACCATTTGATGGTCGATAGCCGGAGAGGGAAGCAGCAAACGTTCTTACCTCATGTTAGCTGTGGTTAGACACAGCACCTGGATGTTAGCCAGAGGGGTGATCTTTCTCATTGGCACATTGTTCTGCACTTCAAATGGTGCCTGGAAGTCATTCACCACATCTAGGATGGAGGCATCACTGTGATAGGAGGGTGATGTTTCCCTGTATTTGCTGATGAACCAGATGCCCTGCCACATGCATGTGTGCTGCTGATGCTCTGGAAATGTCAGTGAATTCTGAGTCGTGGGCTTTTAACAGCATGCGCACCTCAGCAGTCATCCACGACTTCTGATTTGTACGTGTAGTGATAGTCTTGGATACAGTAACATTATCAATGCACTGATGCTGCATACTCCTCCAGTTTAACAGTCATTGTCAGTGGCAGCCTCCCTAAACATGCCCCATGCAGTTTGCTCAAAACAGTCCCAAAGAGCAAGTCCTTGTGAGTCAACATACCAGGCCTATAAATCTGATTCTGATTCTGATTAAGCAAACACAAAGACCTGTGGATTTGTGTCTTTGTGTCATGCAACAAAGACTCAGTCATTTAGTTATGGCCTCTGATAGTCCCAACCTCTTGGAATAGGAATGAGGGGAATAGGAATAGGAATTTGATGGGAGCTTTGAGTCCCGTAACCAAAGCACACCCCAACACTTAGGTCATAGGGTCTTTCAGGCAGACAACTTTTGGATTTGTTTAAACATTTCTCATGTGATACTTGATAAACACATATACACAGAGCTATCATACATCTTGACATCAAAATAATTACTAAAAATGTGATTTAATACAATTTATGAAGAATTCTATGGGTACAAGCAGCACTTTTGTTCATGCCCCCCCCCTCTGTGGTCTCAACATTGAGATACGTAAAAAAGATTGAATTTAATTACTATATAAAATAATTTTAAATGAAATTGTTTCAAATAAATATCATTTACTCATTTACTGACATCTAAACATGCAACATGGGACAAATGTCATAGTAAAAGGTTTTTTCAAAGCCAAAAAAAAATCTAGAACAGAAGTTAGCAAGTGAGCACACGGTGCATGTGTCTACAGTCCCACACTAGGTGACTCGAATCCAGAAAAACAAGGCATAAAATACCGTATGTGATATTAGATGTGGTCCAATACAATATCTCTGTTATAGATTCTAGTTTGATGAAATGTTTCAGTTTTTGTTGATACTGTCAGAAAGGCAGTAGTGGACAGTAACTAAGTAAATGTAATTAGTTACTGTACTTAAGTAGTTTTCTGTGTATCTGTACTTCACTGAAGTATTTCCATTTTGGATGACTTTTTACTATAACTCCACGACATTTCAAGTCTAATATCTTACTTTTTACTCCACTACATTAGGCGAAATTTGTTGTTCCTTTCGGCTCATGTGCACATAAAAACGTTACATCTTAGCATGTCCATTTCAGGCCTGGACTACATCAAGGACCACCTGGAGTGAAGCAGGATGGGGTTAATGCAAACACTGACTGACAATCACACATGAAAGCATTAGTAAACAGATAAAACATATTGTTCCTGACTTTGTGGGTAAATAGACCACAATACAGAAATGCGTACACATGCGCTTGTGACTGGCGAGTGTCTTTTTCTGCATTCATACAAACACTATTTCCTTTTACAGTAAATTTGTTTAGGCTAGTTTAAGTTAATGAACAGAGACCTACAGATACAACAGAGTAAAGGAAAACTCATTTGTGGACCTGTTTAAAGTTTTTATGTTTTTATTAAACTTAAACTTGTAACTAAATATTGTAAGTTTAAAATAAATCTTAAACCGAAACTTTTTGCAAAAAGTTATTCTACCTAAAGGAAACTGTTCTCCTTCAGTGTTTTGTGCTTATGATCATTTGAATAAACATCAGTGTCAGACTAATTAATGGCCTTCTATTAAAGACTGGTGGACCGAAAGTGACACTAGAGTCTCTTCACCTACACTGAGTTGATTAAGAGTCTTGTTCCAGAAATGATAATAGGACATTAGAGCCATAATAAATCATGCTACTGTTACTCTCCATACTTAAGTATATTTGAAGGTAAATACTTTAGTACTTTTACTCAAGTGGGGGTCTAAAGGGAGGACTTTTACTTTTACTGGAGGAATATTTTACCTTGGCTATCTCTACTTTAACTCAAGAACATGGTTTGTGTACTTCGTCCACCCCTGCAGAAAGGTAATAATTCTGCATAGGTTGCAGGGGTTGGTGATGTTGTACTAGAGTGCATTATAGCGAAAGATGTAATGAAAATAAATTTAATTTCATTCATTTTAATAGAAATCGAGAGGTAAAATGTATTAAATGAATGCTATCGTAATGTTGTGGTAAGGACATTTTGTACCACAAATTATTCTGAATACCTGTTTATATGTATTTCATACTGTGATGGTTAAGTACACATATAGCATAAAATTTGGGTTGGGTTACAGTCAGTACAGTATGCGTTACAGGGGGTTACATTCTGTAGGGTTTGGGCATCTAGGCTTCAGGTCAGTAGGATTAGGGTCAGTTGTCTTATGGTCTAAGGTTACAGTCATCACTAGGTTTAATTACTGTATAATTACTTATACGTCACAACATTATTGTGTCATTATTGTTATGGTCAGTAGGGTTTGTGTCACAAGGGTTATGGTCAGTTGGATGGGCGTCAGTAAGATTACAGTCACTAGGGCTAGAGCTGGTAGGGTAATTGTCAGAAATTATGCAAACCCTACTGACCATAACTCTAATAACCATTATCCTACTGACCGTAATACTAAACGTAAGTATTAGCATTCGAAAATACTCCCAAAAGTAAAAAAAAATCATCAGAACTTCACGTTCATCATCACGCTTCCAGGCTCTTCCCCGTCTCTATCACTCAGCTCTGTGACGTCACGGCCACCTGCGCTCCAGCGGCCAATCGCGTCCTCCGTTCAATGTCTCCTTAGTTCTAACCGCTTTCACCTGCGGTTAATCAGCTGTGTTTGTATACATATGGGTTCTCGTGCTATTCCACTTGTGAGGTAATGCCAACTCCGAGCGGATTACCGAGCGGTCTCTAATTTCTCGTGTTTTGACCCTTTTGCTACGTTTTTCTGGTTCTCCTCTTTTGCTTGCCCCTTTTGATTCGTTTACCTGGTTGAACTGTGTTTTTGGCTTTTCACTTGGACTGTTTCTACTCTGATCTCATCATCCCCTCTGGTTTGTTTGCCTGTTTTTGCTATGTCTATGCTGCCTGTTTAGCCTGCTCTATATTACGGTCTTGTTAAATAAAACGATTTGTATTTTAACTCTGCAAGCGTCCGGTCAGTCCTGCCGGTGTGACCAGTGTGGAGAATGTATGAGGAGTAGCAGGTAGGAGTAAAGGACCCCCATTAAAAAGGCTAAAGAGGCTGAACTTCAACAATTTTCTTATTTTATTCGTCATAGTTAATAAGTCTTTAAAAAGTAGGATTCTGTGAAATTAGTGAACAATTCTCTTTAGAATTTCTGAATTATTTAACCTGGTCAAATGTATACTTCCTAGAAATATTCAAAATTGTAAAATATTAATGTGATCCAGAGGCTCATAATGCGTCTTTGGATAAAAAAATAAGATTATTAAGATTTGAATAAATGCATAAATATGTAAACAAACAAACAATCATGAAAATTAAGAGAACAAATGACTAACATTTCATTAAATTTAGAGACTTTTTTCTTCTAAAAGTCTCGATTGATTAGCATTTAAACACAAAGAGAAACAGGAACTTCACAAACTTTGTATCGTTGCTGTCAGAACAAAACCTTCTCTCCAAAAACAGTAACTGTACAAGTGAGGGGAAAATGTTTAATGTAATTTAATGTACATTAATATAGTGTGAGTTTATAATGTCATTATAAATGAAAGTATAGAAAATATTTATAGGCCTAATGAAAATAAAAAAAGGTGATATATGTATATATATATTTCCACTTTTTTCCACATGTGGTATAGTGTGTCTGTATAAAAAGTGTGTTGTCAGTGCCAGTATGCATACCACCATTAAAAACAATGGCTTTTAATTTTATGACTCTGTGTGACGTGTGGCACAAGTATTAAAAAAATAGCATTATCATAGAGGCAATTTCCACCTTTGTTTTGGAGTTTTGTATTTCATGCCCAAACATAAGTCTGAACTCCAAAAGCCATGGTTTACCACTGAGGGACACATTTGGAAAAAAAACTTAAGTACAGTGTAGCTGTACTTCTAGCTAGACTAGGCTAGATGATGAAAAAACATATTTGTTTGCAGTTTTACTTTGACATCTACTGAAGAGAACAACATGTCAAAAAGACATGTTTTCATTATCATTAGACATGTTAATGAACTCTTAACCATCATTTTCATTGGCTATAAAACATGTTTTTTAAATTAATATCTCTGTTTAATGGGGTTTACAGTGCAGCTGAGTGTTAGCCTGCAGATGACTGTTAACCAATGTACCATTTGACCCATTTTAATCTACTATGAGTAAAAACTAAGGAACGTTAATACCAGTAGAAGCCCCTAACTTTGTATTATTCTCTGTGATAAATTACTCTCAGATACATATACCCAGATAGCGAGCACATATCGGTTTGCTGGCTTGATAAGGTTGGTACCATTGGTCCACCCTTAGGCCACCCAGATTATTATCTCGCATACTAGTTCTGTTTTTTAATCTCTTCAAACAGATTTTAAATAAGTACAGCTTTTAATTTTAGAAATTAAAGACAAACAGCTGAGAAACAGCTGAGAAAATAAGGACTAGGTC
>CM067482.1:25616482-25647472 GCA_034552555.1 Semaprochilodus insignis
CTGAGAAAATAAGGACTAGGTCTGATCATTTTTTTTATATTGATTTACAACCCCAACTCCAAAAAAACTGTGAAATGTAAATAAAAACAAAATGCAATGATCTGCAAATCTCATACACCCATATTTTATTTACAATAGAACATAGAACACATATCAGATGTTAAAAGTGAGAAAATGTACCATGTCATTAAAAAACTCATTTAAAACTTGACGGCAGCAATGCATCTCAAAAAACGTTGGGACGGCGGAGGCAAAAAAATAAATAAATAAAGTAAGTGGTACTAGTAAAAACAGCTGGAGTAGCAATTTGCAACTAAGTCACATGACTGGGTATAAAAAGAGCATTTTAGAGAAGCAGAGTCTCTCAGAAGCAAAGAGGGGCAGAGGTTCACTAATCTGTGAAAAAAATGTGTCTAAAAATTGTGGAACAATAAAAAAATAGTTCCTCAACGTAAAATTACAAAGACTTTGGAAATCCCACCATCTACAGTACACAATATCATCAAAAGATTCAGAGAATCTGGAGAAATCCCTTTGTACAAAGGACAAGACCGATGGTCGGTACTGGATACTTGTGATCTTCGGCGCCCTCAGGTGGCACTGCATTAAAAACAGGCATGATACTGCACTAGAAATCACTCAGCTCAGCTCAGGAAGACTTCATTGTCTGTGAACACCGTTTGTTGTGCAATCCAGAAATGCAAGTTAAAGCTGTCTCATGCAAAAGAGAAGCCAGGCAAACTGGATAACTGTTCTGTGGTCACATGAATCAAATATTAGAATATTTCAGAAAGACAAAGCTAAACCACATTCATAACTACAGTATGGCTTTGCAGAGGAAGAGTCCGGGTGCTGATCATGCCTGCCTGCAGTTCAGACCTTTTACCAATAGAAAACATTTGGCACATCATGAATCTGGCAAAGAAGATCCAAGATTATTGAGCATCTAGAATCCTACATTCCTCTAGACAACATTGCTCTACCAAAACTCCATCAATTGGTCTCCTCATTTGCTAGATGTTTAAAGAAGACTGTTAAAAGAAGAGGATGTTGCACAATGGTAGACATGGCCCTGTCCCATGTTATACAGTTTCAGAAAGCACTGAAGCACTGAGGCATTTGGGTATTGCTTCCATCAAGTTCTAAATGAGTTTTCATGAAATGGTAAAATCTCACTTTTAACATCAGATATGTGTTATATGTTCTATAGTGCATAAAATATGAGTCTATGAAATTTGCAATTCTGCATTCTTTATTTAGATTTATTGATGTTTTACTGTCCCGGCTCCTCCGCTCCTCCGGACTCAACTTCCCAGAGGGCATCACTCGATGACGTCACACCCACGTGTCCCCAGTCAGCTCTAGGGCTCCTGAGTTCTAGCCCAGCTGTCTCCAATTTATCACCAGCATTTAAGCTTCACCCAAACACTTCCTCATTGTGAAGTTTTGCCAAACCTTGTTTGGAACTCTGAGCGTTTCTTCTCTGTATATCCTTGCTCTGGCTTTTGACTCCCTTTGTTTTTGACTATTGCTTTCTGCCTTGTCCCTGTCGGCTTTCTCGTTTGATGTACTCTCTGGCTATTGACCTCCTTTTCATTTCTCTGACCATTCTATTTGCCTATTCCTTCTATCTTGGTTACCTCGCTGCCTGACTACCCTGGTTCTGACCTTAGCCTGTCCCTTGACTCCTGTCTTGCCTTCTCCCTCCATGTCTGTTCGTGTTTTGTTGCTGTGTTCAATTAACCGATTGTTTAATAAAGCCCATCTGACTTTTAGCTCTGCGCGCATCGGTCCTGGTCCTTTGTTCCTGACATTTACACAGCATCCAAACTTTTTTGGAATTGGGGTTGTATAGACTGGGTTGGTCAGTCCATTGTTCTGAAAAGTACAGCGGTTTCTTTGTTTAATGTGCCTATATTCTTTGCTCAGTAAGGGCTGTTTGATACCCTGACACAGCTTTTCAGACCCAAAGAGTTCATTTGTCTTCCTATAAGAGGACGGATGGACAGTAATACTTGTAGATTTTTAAAAATCTGAAACATGAGTCAAACTCCTGTAGCTCAAAGATGAAAACCTTAAGTACTGTTTATTGGATGGAGGCGGTTTTGGTGGTCTTATCACGTGGATTGTTAGACGTTAAGAGTCCTTGTAGCTTTTAGTCATGTAAATCATTTAATGTGTTTTTATTTTTCTTATTGTCTTTGACGTTCTCCCTCTGTGTGCAAGTGAATTATTTTCCATGTAGTCTCATTAGAAATATATAACGATATATAAATATATATAAATAACTATCAGTAGGTTGTAATTGTCATGACGGTTTCAACTGTAAGTTAAATAAATGAAGTGGGTCTCTAACATTGCACGGTACTGTATCACTACACAACACAAACATTTATTTCTCATTCTCTATCTCTCATATAGCTGATTCTCCTGATGCTTCTGATTCTAATTCTGATTCAAATTTGAAAATATTGCAGGTTTAAAAAAAAAATCCCTACTAGGAGTCTGTTTAAGATCTGTTTCGATTAAGGGGTAAAACAAGCCACAGCTTAATTAAACACATCATCCTCAGTATCCTTTCATCAGGGTACTGTCAGGGAGAGAGAAAAGTCAGGGACAGTAAAAGAAAGAATGGTCAATCAAAAAATAAATACAAATAAAAAAGTAACAATACAAATAAAAACAAAGAAAAAAATAGAAAAAGTATTTATTTATCAGGAAAACCAAATTTTTATCAGGAAAAAATGTCAGTGTGGCTCATAGTAACAACCCAAATTTTAAGTAGTAGTGTAGTGTATGTGCCTTACATTTTCTGCCTTAAAATGAGGGCTACTAAAAAGATGCACTCTGTGATAAGGCATAACTTTTTAACAATTGATAGTAGAATTTTTTTTTTAATATTTCTGATATTTTTTTTTCTATTCACATTGTATATGTGAACATACATATACCATTCATGTATGAAAAGGCATACAACAAAACAACTTATATATTTTTCAAAAATTAGGTCCTTATTCTCATTTTTCCCTCTATATCTCAGAAAGTAATGAAGACAAAAACTCAATCGACACAATGACATTATTTCCAGAAAACACTAAATAGATCTGAGATGGGCAGTGAGGAGATTTCCAGTGGTTTCAGACTGGGCCAGTTAGAACAGATAACATGGACATTGGCGTCCACACTGAAAGAGCAACACCTGTGACAGTGACATCCTGCAGGTGTTTGTCTGGCTACTGCCCTGGGAGTATGGCGGCTTGACCCATGGCGAGGTCAAGGTGGGGGGGGGGCTGATGATCAAACATCGGTGCTGATGGCGTGTGTGTTGGTGATGAAGTCCGGTGGCGTGCGGCAGCTCAGCAAGGCAGCCATGCCCAGTGCTGTGGCATGGGTGTTCTCATGGAGATCGGGCATGAGGCCCAGTAGTCGCTCACCACCATTCCGTATGCCGTCTCGCAGGTGATGAGGTGTGCAGGTGGGGCAGTACCTGTGGGCCATCGCAGGGTCAAAGGCCAGTGTCGGGTCAAAGGGCAGCACCAGGGGAGTGACCACCGCTCCGTCCACTCCTGGAGCGCTACAGGCATTACAGGCGAACTGAGGCTGGAGATCACCTGCCAAACCTCTGTCAACTTCAGAGCCATTTTGCTTACAGCAGTAATACTGACCCCCCGGACACATGAGGGCGACAAAGGACAAATAAAGAAAGAGGATTAAAGCAATAATGAAACAATTGATTCCCTCTACCGACTTCAGTGGTACAGCATATTTATGTAATTTTCACTCAGTGTTGCCAGATTTCTTGCCAAACACTGTAGGAGGGAATATTTTGGTGGGTGGACAAAAGTATGGTTTAGGATGGTTTATCATGATTTTGGAGGGACAATAATAAACTGCATTGCTTAATAATGCACCTGAAATTCAAGCAGACTCAACATAAAACATTAACACCTGGTTTGAGAAGGCATTCGTCCTGCCCATCAGCTTCATTCACAGTCTTAAAGCAAGACAAAGCCTGGATTATCTACTTCAGGCCACATTACTGAAATCATAATTAGCTATAATTTGTTCAGCACAGGCTATAAAGGTAACCAAGTTTGTGAGTTAAAAATAGTACAGTTTCTTTCAATGATTACAATATTTTTATTTTTTTTTAACCTCACAGAAGCCCTCTGAATCACACCAAACACCTGCAAACCCTTCTAAACCACCTTAGCAACTACTGAACCCCACTGAACTCCCGTGAACCCCACTGAACTCCCGTGAACCCCACTGAACTCCTGTGAGCCACACTAAAGCCCGGTGAGCCACACTAAAGCCCGGTGAATCCAACCAAAACCCTGTAAATCCCACTATACCACTGTAAACCCGCACTGAACCCCTGCAAAACCCCACCAAGCTCCTACAAATTTCACCAAACCCTACCCAAACTCTGCAAAACCCCCAAACACATGTGAACCCTTGCGAATACCTGTAAAACCCTGCAAAACTCTGCGAAACCCAATAAACCCTTGTGAATCCCTGTGAACCCCTCCAGACCTCTGCCAGACTACGCAATCCTTTGCAAACCCCAACAAACACTTGTAGACCCTACCAAACCCCTGTGTACCCTACCAAACACCTGTAAACCCAACCAAACCTCTGTGGACCCCAACAAACTCCTGCAAACTCCACTGAAGTGAATGTTTACCTGCAGCCGACAGTAACACAGCACTGCAATGATACACAGGAGTATCACAGTGGCCAGAATTCCTCCAGTTATGACCACAGTTCCAGCTGTCATTCGACCTGATCTCCATCAAACCCTGAAAAAAAGTGTATGAAAGAGAAAGAAATAAGAAGATGACTATAAAAACAGCCTCTTATGTTATGGTGCTATTAGCAACAGCAGGGTGGCAGGAAGCATCTTTCATCAGTTAAAGGAAAAAAAACTGTTTAATATCCCAATATCATCAACATTACTAGATATATTTGTTTTGTCTCTTCACTGCCTGCTTTTGTCAAACAATGATATGAATATATTGCTCTTCTAAAACCTACAATTCCTGCAAAAAATGCATTCAGACTTTTTGGTACCATTTATCTGCACAATATGTATATTATTGCATGTAAAAAAAAAAACACCACGTAACATTAGAAAAATTGCACACATTAAACAACAACAACTTCAGAAAAGTTCTTTCCAATGACTCCAACCATTGCATGGTTTTGTTGCATGCTGTAATTCAACCAGGAGCTGATTGACATTAATGAAGGATTGACTTGATAATCTATGGTTTGAATAATAACTACAAATTATATTACGTTTCCACAAGAAGAGGTTTGAAAATGGTTAAAGGAAACATTGAGAGGCTATACATTATTGTAGTTTTATCACAAGCAGGGGTGTTATTAAACATGATGCAAATCTTCTTTCCCACTGATTATACCACTGTGACACACAACCGCAGATCCCCTATTGCTTTCATAAAAGTCAGACTAGGCCTGGGTGATGTAATCAGATACTGACAATGATGGACGAGTATCCCGATGGGAATGAGATGATAATAGCAGAACAGAGAACGAGAGAGCACTATGCTGGGAAAAAAACTGGTGCACACATACCACCTCAGTCAGTCTTTAGGGACAGAGAGAGAGAGAGAGAGAGAGAGAGAGAGAGAGAGAGAGAGAGAGAGAGATTTATTAAGGTACTGTCTGGTATTTCTCTCTGCTACTGTAATGCCACACAGCTGTAATGCTAGCTTTACTGCAGGGCGTCCCCTTCTGCTTACTTCACTTTATGATTAGTTTATGTAGAGTGAATAAAAGCTCTGTTTTCGTATGATGCTGAGTGCTGCCTTGAAACTGAAAATACAATGTATCAGAAAAGTAAATTTAATTCAACAGCTCCAAAGCATGACATCTTAGAAAACATGACAATGCACTAAATCAAGGTTTGCTCTAGTGACGAAGAAGTGGCTAAAGCTACCGAAAGTCTACTGTAGCACCCCTGTTCTACAGAAGCAGGAAGACTGTTAACTATTGAACAAAACTGAACAGATCTGGGTGTGAGGAGTTGGCTGTCAACTTAGGAAAGAGGAGTTGAAGTAACCCGGAGAGAGCAACCCCACTCCAACATTAAAAGAGTGTGTTGAGAAGAGGTGAACTACCTACCAAATTTCCCAAGAGGAGAGGATGCCTTGAGCCTGCAAACAGTAGAGAATATACCAATGATAGAGAGGCTTATGCAAACTACATATGCATTACAACGCAAACAGATCACTGCTGACAACCCATTACAACCAGTCAGGGATTTTAGGGAGATTTGGCCTGCCAATTTGTCTTTTAGCCATCTCTTTGTTTGTCTGTTCAACTGTTTACAACCTTTCTTAATGTAGCTCAGTTGTGATAGACATCTATAGCATGCAGACATTTTAATCCTTAGTTGTGGTTCATGGCCTGTTATGTAACCCTGTTGCCATTTTTGAGTCACTATAGCAGTTTCCATATCTAAACTGGAATATTATGGCACAAATGCCATTTTTAACATCACTGTTAAAACCGTGAAAAGGAATTGGGATACTTTCACAGGATCTTCGCGGGATCACAAATATCAACTTATGGAGCAGGTTTAATGCAGAGCCAGGCAAGCATGCAGCAGAGTAATGGCAGTCTACATGGGCCGCCAAGACAGCAGAAGCATTAGTCTTTAGTGCATATGATTTTCTGGCATCACCTTTTCATGCTAGTTTCAACAAAAATATTCCATAGCCAAAGCAAAAGTTAATTGAGTGTTAATTGAGTCTGCATTTGAACCTCACATTCATGTCTCAATCTCTGTCTTACTCTCCGACCTCTACTTTTGTCTTGTCTCTCTATACAGGAGCAATTTGATGTCAACAGTCCAAGAACTGCATGTACGTGCATGAAGATGAATATATATTGTTTTTAAGACTAAGAGTTGCCAAAGATAGCATTCTTGAGTTTTGCATATAATCCTGTTATAGAGTTTGGAACTGCTGAACAAAAGTTTGGAGTCAATGTTTCAGCCTTCTCACTCATGTTCCCAACAATATGTTGGCACCTGGCACTTGCAAATTTTCAGTGGCATAGTATAAAATGAAAGAAGCAATTTTGCTCCCTATATTTTTGGTCTGAACAGTGAATTTAGTATTTGAATACTGGCACCTCAAACTTTCACAAGAATAATCGAGTACCCTTGCACATGTAGTGTATATTATTTCGCTCAACGCATTCCTGAAAAACGCTTCTGTTTTTCGGACAGAACAAGTAAATGAACCGGACATTGCAGACTCAGCAGTAGTTCTTCTCGCCATGGTGAATGAAGACCTGAGTTCCCTTGTTCCAGAAAGTCCTAAAACCACTAGTACCTACATTGCAGAGTCGAAAAAAAAAATCTGCTGATGGAAGTGTAACAGGCAAGATATGTGATGCCTTTAGATGGGACTGAGTGCATTTTAATTAAATTTTTACATTTTTCCTCCTTTCCCTCCATTTTCCCCTTACTCTCCTCCCTTTGCTCCTACTTTGCACTTTGTGTAATGAGGTATAGAGATTCTATAAAGTGTTAACTGGGAATTCCATAGATTTTAAAATGCCTGTGTAATTGAATCATCAAGACGTAAACCAGGTCATTAAGATTGGTTTGATGTGAAATGCTTGTTTCTTGGCAACTTGTTCAGTGGTGGTGAGAGGAACCAGACATCCACCATCCACCCGATTATACGGTACCTTATGCTAAAGACATGTTGGCCCTCAGCTGAAAAATGAAGTAGGTGCACTGTAGGTTCACTGCTGGTTTCTAATAGTAAATAAAATGGCTATATTTGTGCATTAGACATGGCGACCCCTGGTTCCTATCGCCATAAGTGTATTAAAATCTGTGTCTCTGCAACAAACCATTTCACAACAAGCCACTCCGAATGAGTTCACATGTGCAACGCTGAATTATGCAGAAATTTTTATGTGATGGTAGAAAACCTTGCGTATATGAAAGCTATAGCGCAAAATCTGCCAGGAAGTCTCCAATGCTACGACACTTATTTATTCACTCTTATCTATTCATTCAATGACATTCTGTTATCCAGAGATAAGCCTTGCTCTACCAGAACTTTTTTGCCCGTCCAATAAAAAAACTGAAAACATCACCATTATCGCTATATTTTTTTAGAATTGATCTTTTCCTATTGACCGTTTTGAAGGTGTGGGTGTGCTTAGTGAGAGTGGTCCTCCTTTACATTACTGTAAAACCATGACACGTCTTCACGTGTGCAGTACAGACATTGTGAAAAGAACTGCAAAATCTGTTTGTAGCTGCTCTCAGCAATCCAAATAAACTGTTCATACCTTTGACTCATTCTTTCCTCTGGCTCTTGTAAGGTATATTAGTAGTTTAGCATAATTTCACAGTCGAATTGCAAGTTTGTTGTGAGTTTACCAGCTTACTTGGTAGCCACTGGTTTGGTGATTAGCCAGCTCCAGACTAGCTAATCTGATCTGTTCCTGGTCACCGGAGTTGGTTGTCGAACATCTACAAAAGCTTTCCCCCGTCCACTCCTGACTTAAACATGGATAGCCTATCCCAGACGATTTAATAGTTAGTCACTATCCCAAGCCTCCCATTTGGACAAACTGTGAGAAGCTCCAGTGGAGACCAAACATGACCATGGCTTTATCCTGCCTCACATCAAGCTTGCTTTTGCTTTCCATGCTGCAAATTTGGTGTTCGGAATTTAGAACCTGAGGTCATAACGTGGATACACTAATCGTAAGAGAGCGCTCATGTTAGAGGGATGGCTGTATGACAGGAATACCAGCGTCGACCCGAAACAGGTTCAAGTATCATATTGCAGCTATTAGGTACAGCTACCCAGAAGCTGTAAAGAAAAGTATAGGTACTACGTTAAAAGCATATAAGCAGTTATTCACTTTGGCACTGTAAATGAGCAAGTTCTCCATGTGCATCGTTAGGGAGATGGGGGAAAAGGCAGGTCTTTCAACTGAAAACAAAAAAATGAAAAATAATTAACATCGTTTGTGGCCCTCTGTAAATATATAAAGGGGAGTCAAAGGGGCTTCTTTTATTTAACCCATAGGCTGAGAATCAACTATAGTGTTTAGGATATTTTACCTACCAATCTGTCCTTGAAAGTGGGGTAAATTTTCCCTAATGTTACACGAAATGAGAACTTGAAATAAGAACTACTAGCTTAGCTAGCTAGCTAGCTAGCATAGCAAAGCAGCTCATTTTACTCTGCATGGTGTTTATTATTTCTTATTTGAGACTAAGTGGTTGCTTGTTAGGTTTAACTGAGTGCTACATTTCTAAGTGGCTAGCTGGTTCAGCCACATTTCCTAACATTCTTACTATGTTTCGTAGAAAAAAAGGAATGCTAGAGAGGTAAATGGCAGCTAGCTACAAACACTATATTGCCAAAAGTATTCACTCATACATCCAAATCATTGAATTCAGGTGTTCCAATCACTGGCCACAGGTGTATAAAACCAAGCACCTAGGCATGTGGACTGCTTCTACAGACATTACTGAAAGAATGGGTCGCTCTCAGGAGCTCTGTGAATTCCAGCATGGTACTGTGATAGGATGCCACCTGTGCAACAAGTCCAGTGGTAAAATTTCCTCACTACTAAATATTCCACAGTCAACTATTATAACAAAGTAGAAGCAACTGGGAATGACAGCAACTCAGTCACAAAGTGGTAGCCCGTAAAATGACAGAGCAGATGCTGAGGCGCATAGTGTGCAGAGATTTCTGCAGAGTCTATCGCTACAGACCTCCAAACTTCATGTGAAACTTCAGATTAGCTCAAGAACAGTGCATAGAGAGCTTCATGGAATGGGTTTCCATGGACGGGCAGCTGCATCCAAACCTTATATCACCAATGCAGTGGTGTAAAGCACGCCGCCATCGGACTCTAGAGCAGTGGAGACGTGTTCTCTGGAGCGACAAATCAAGCTTCATCGTCTGGCAATCCGATGGACGTGTCTGGGTTTGGCGGTTGCCAGGAGAACAATACTTGTCTGACTGCATTGTGTCAAGTGTAAAGTTTGGTGGAGGGGGGATTATGGTGTGGGGTTGTTTTTCAGGAATTGGGCTCGGCTCCTTAGTTCCAGTGAAAGGAACTCTTAATGCTTCAGCAAACTAAGAGATTTTGGCCAATTTCTTGCTCCCTACTTGGAACAGTTTGGGGATGGCCCCTTTTCTGTTCCAACATGACTGCGCACCAGTGCTCAAAGCAAGGTCCATAAAGACCTGGATGAGGTAGTTAGGTGTGGAAGAACATGACTGGCTTGCACCTCAGCCCGATTTGGGAATTAGAGCTGAGACTGCAAGCCAGGCCTTCTCGTCCAACATCAGTTTCTGACCTCTTCTGGAAGAATGGTCAAAAATTCCCATAAACACATTCCTAAACCTTGTGGAACAAGGTTGAAGCTGTAATAGCTGCAAAGGGTGGGCTGACATTATATTAAACCCTATAGATTGAGAATAGCACGTCACTCAAGTTCATATGCGTGTGAAGGCAGACGAGTGAATACTTTTGGCAATGTTCTGTATGTGCTCTCTTGTTAGCTATCAACATAGGCTCTTTTCGGATTTCCGTTTTTTCATTCATTTTGTTTGTTTCTGTTAGCAGGTAGTTTTGATTTCCAGTCAAACCAAAACAAATAGTGCAGTACAACACTAAGGCTGTGTTTTTCACTGCAGTGACACTGACGTGGTGGTGGTGTGTTAGTGTGTGTTGTGCTGCTGTGAGTGGATCAGACACAGGAGTGCTGCTGGAGTGTTTAAACACTGTGTCCACTCACTGTCCATTCTATTAGACACTCCTACCTTGCTGGTTCAGTCAGAGATGATAGCTCATCTGCTGCTGCACAGTTTGCGTTGCTCATCTCCTAGCCCTTCATCACTGATCAGAGGATGCTGCCCACTGGATAGTTGTCTGGATAGTTATGGTTGGTGGAGGTGTGCACTGCTGTCTCTGATCCACTCACACCAGCACGACACACACTAACACACCAAAACCAAGTAAGTGTTACTGCAGTGCTGAGAATAATCCGCCACCCACATAATACCTGCTCTGTGGTGGTCCTATGGGAGTCCTGACCATTGAAAAAAAGAAGGTGATGGGGGATAACAAAGTATGCGGGGAAACAGATGGACTACAGTCTGTAATTGTAGAACTACAAAGTATATCTTTGTGGAGCTCATTAATGGATAAAAAGTGTAGATACCCTGAGGTGGTTTTAATGTTATGGCTGATTGGGATATTCTGTATATCATTATGGTGGGCAACTTTGGCTAACTTGGCCACTCACTGAAAGACTAATGATACCTACATGTACTGAGTTAGCTTACATGCATGTTGATGACCCGTAGTGTCATGAGCCAAATTAATCTGCTAAGTACAGACAAATATTCTTTTAATCAGAGCCACTTGGTAGTCCTTGTGTATTGCAGTGAGTTCATTAGTAATACCTGAATTTGCATGTATCTATGGTTTTAGAGTTCAATTAACAGTTTAGATTTTTGCTTTTTGCCTAGCATTAAATTAAGTTGAACCTGATCTGCATACATCATATATATATCGCATATGTTTGTAAACAAAAAACGTCTTAGCTTTATTCCTTGAGTATAGTTTGCTATTACTACACTGGTGCACTTTGTAAGTTTTTTCATCTTCAAGTCTGCTCAATGGAAAAAGACTACCACACCACTCTAACCATACTTCATCAACTATCAGGCCCACCAGACCTGACAAACAGTACCCGGTTTTACACTTGCACACTTCCATTTGTCCCATGATAAAAAGACTCAGCCAAGGCCATAGGCCACATGTTGCATGCTGCATGGTCATCAAAAGTACAACATCCCCTTTATGGAGATTTCAAAAAAAAAGGTTTGTTGCACTCCATCCCTGAAGAAAAGGGAGGTATTCCCGTCTAACTTCCATGCAGACATTTATCAATGAAATTTCCCTGGGAAGATGGAGCACCAATCTTCTGGGTGAGAAGCATTGTGGGTCAGTGAAGATGACAATAAGGGTCCTTGCATTCATTACTGCAGTGACTTCGGCCACTACAGTGCACAGAACATCATGGGTGAGAGGAGTCCTGCTTGAGTGTGAAACTAAGAATTCTGCAAGTCACCCCAATCAATCTGTCCCAGGCTCCCCACATATGAGAGTAGTGAGGAGGGTTCTTGAACGTCCAGATATCTTTAAATGCTATGACAAATCTGAGCTCCTTACAGGCTCCTATAAAAATCTCCCCACACGTGAATTGCAGGCATGACATCTACTTATATAGCCTTAATATAGCTTGCGATGTGTCCAAAGATGGTGTAACTTTGATGTGAAATGCCAAAAACATCCCTACCCACATATGGAAATAGGGGAGCCTCAGTAATACCTTCAAGGGGCAGATCTGCTATTTGCTCCTGAACCATTACTTCAGGCTTTCCAACAGCTGACACAGCTACATATGACAGAGCTAATTCTTCCCTCCAGAAATTGCAGACCTGCAGTTCGGAGTGCTTCATCACTAAAGTGGTGGCCTTGATGTTTCACCTTTTCATTATAATGGTGGACTAGAAAGGTTGAGACATGATGATGTTTGGGGTGGACAAGCGGGTTCTTCTCTCTGCTTTCCACCTGTTCATTATTACGTTTTTCTGGAACCCTAATGAGGCCTTCGTCAACTTTAGGGCTGAGCCGAAAGAGCGGACCATTCTTGTTAACAGGCTTCCCATGAGCAGTTGCTGCTAACTCCTCCATGTAAGTCTCTGCCTGGACTGACTTGATAATTACGTTTGAAGCCTGATGGGTTCCCTGGACCCTATTGCACACATACATATAAAACCGCCTAACTGTGAATATATTCCTAAGACAAGAACACTGCATTTGATTGAAGATCCATTTCACTAAGAGTTCTGCAACTTCTACTGTCATTACTGCAAATAGTGGGCTGAGACTGGGGACAGCCTCATTGGCTTTAGTGGGTGCATCAGAAAACACGAATAGCTCTGTTTGTACTGCTCATGAGTGACAGCTGGCAGGGCACAGACGTGGAATGTGCAAACATCAATTTCTAAAGTGAGTCTCTCCAAGCCACCTATTCTGACACCTCTCTTCTGGTAAGGGTGACTACTCAGCTCTCACAGGAGGGCCCAACCATGTATAGCACTGGTTCCCAAATGTTTTACATTCTTAAGTGTGACCTCTGTCTTCTGTCCAGAAAAAAAACATAAAATATTTTATAATATTGTAATATATATAATTTTATAATAATTATAATATTATAATATTGTTAAACAAGGAACACTTCAAAAACCAGCAAAGCAAATTCATCAAGTTAATTAATTCATTTTGACAGAAACAGAGTGGATATTATTATTATTACTATTATTTGAATCCAATTTCTATGACATCATTGTTGAGAATTCTACATAAATTCTGCATCCAAATCTTTTCAGTGCTTAATTAGAATGAAACATCAAATGTATTTTTTTTTGTCCAACGATAGTTTCTTTCTTCATTTTCTTTATATTCAACAATTCATATCAGTTTATGAATTCTTATCTTCTGTTCGTATTGCTTTTACTGTGTTATTGTTTTGCTATTCGTTGTCGACAAGAGGGGGATGAGTTCCTCTTTTGAATGTTGTTCAAGGTTTCATTCCTGTTGCTCGGTGCGTGTTTTTCTTGGCAACACTCACTAGGGCTTGGACCTGGACATCTGTAAAGATGCTTTGTGGCATAACTTTGTGGATAAAACTAGCGACTCCTGGATTAAAGAGAATCTTAATACGACCTGAATACTGTATCATCACTTCATTACCCAAATGATCATAAATACAGTGTGTCTGTCATCAGCTAGTGTTGTCAGAGGGGGCATCAGTGAATGCTGGTTCTAGGCGTGCTTGTTCTAACATCTCCATGTGTCTTACTTTCTACCTTACGAAGAGGTGGCAAAAGTACACGAGTTCCTTAATTAAGTAAAAGCATGATAGCAAAGAAATACTTAACTGAAAATCAAAGTACAGCTGACATTTTTCACTTATGTAGAAGACATTAGACAGTTAAAGATATACAGACTGCTTACTGCTGTAAACATGAAGGTTAAATCAAACAGCTGACGTGTGAATAGGAGGAATTATGATGTAAACATGATGAAATATTGATAGTGTGGTCAGATTCACAGAGTCGGACTGAATTTAATTCACTAATCTCTTCTTGTTCGAATTTCCATTTCGCCCTAAAAAGTTACAACGCCTGTGCACTCGTCTGAACAGGACTACTATATCAGTTAAGGTGGAATGGTAATGAAAGCTAACTCAAGTTTTATCCGGTCTTCTATACAAGTCTGGAGCTGTATCATACATGATACATACATGATACATACAGTGAGACGGGTGTCTACATTACAGATATAAACTTGGGGCTAATATTTGTCGAGAATTATGGTGTGTATATGTGTGAGTTTATGCATCAGCTCACAGTAAGCGGCCTAAAACACTACTGGTCACCGGGAAATCTTCCCCAGCTATCCTGATCAGTCACTCCAGCACAGGTAAGGCCACGGATACAGGTTGCTTTCAGACGCATCGCCATTATAAAGGGCGGTATCGACATGCTTTACTTAGGATTGTGTTTATCCTCCCCGCATGTCCACTGCTGGGGGCCTGAAAACCGTGAAAGTAGCCAATCACAGGTTCACTCCGCTGCCCCTCCCCATGACCTCCTTTCACAGTCAGTAGGATTTGTGCCTCGTTAGGTGCCTGAATAGAATCGCCTGATTAAAAAATATATTCATAAATAGAGATGAAATGAATAAATAGATTGTTAAAACTAAAGTAATGAGTCTTTTTGAGAATGTAGCAAGTAAAAAGTATAGATATTTCTTTTGAAACGTTGTAAAGTGAGTAAAAGTAAATATAATCTCATGCAAGATACAGGTCTGGGGCTGTATCATACTTGATACATACACGATATGTTCTCAGCACAGCCAATCTGTCTCAAGATATCAGATCAAAAGGTAAAGCACAATTATGAGACACTTCCACAGACACTTTCTAGACACCAGGGGCATATATGCATATGAATTTGGGCCATCGCTGGCTATAGAATGACATCACACACCTATGAGCTCCAAGATGCTGTGAATGATTTCTATGCAACGGTTTGAAGCACACAACAACCAGTCAGTGAAGAAGAACACCCCTCCGCCCATTAACCAAGTATTTAGTCTATACACAGTATTTGTTAGAATTACTCTTACCAGGGGTAACCTTCGGAAGGCTGCTGGTCCCAACAACATACCTGGTCAGGTGCTTAGGGCATCCTGAGGGCAAGGCTGTGGATATACAGCAGTCTTTCTCCACACTGAATCCATTTCACTTTATGTTTTGGACAATTACGTGAGAACGCTGTTCATAGACTTTAGTTCAGCATTCAACACAGTCATGCCCCAGCAACTTCCTGGTAAACTGAGCTTGCTGAGCCTTAACACCTCCTTCTGCAGCTGGATCATGTGGGCTCTGTGGTCAGTTCCCTGCTATTCACACAGATAACCAATGACTGGGCTGGAAAGCATAGCTCAAATCACATCCTCAAATAAACTGATAATACTACAGTGGGCAGCTTGCAGACTGGTGCAGAGACAACAATCTATCTCTTGATGCTGATGAGCTGAAAGAGATTATTGTTGACTTCAGAAGGACTCTAGGTGTAGATCACACCTGCATAGGACGAGGAGAGCAAACTCTTCCCTTCATCCTCACTACATTCTACAGGGGCACAGTAGAAAGCATCCCGATAAGCTGTCTCACTGTCGTGTATGGGAACTGCACTGTCTCTGACCGCAGCACCCTATCCCATCGGATTGTAAGGACAGCTGGAAAGGTCATTGTTTGTGTCAGTGTGTCTTTACCCACAATTGACACCTCGTAGCTCATATGGTGAATTGCAGTGGTGTTGTAATGTTCTGTATATTTTTGGTCTGGTGTTGTCAGATTAGGTACCTGCTAGTTCTAATTAAGGAATACAAGCTGTCTTTGTCTCAGTTTCAACAAAAAACTGTGAACACCGTAATGGTCAACAGGAAGACATGCATATATAGATTTGGTTCAAACATGACCAAGCCACACACAGGACTGTAACTGTCCAGTTTTCCATTCAACATATCATACTAATATACATAGTCTAAAACCAATACTATCTACTGCATATCTATTGTTTTTTTTTATTTTATTGGGATAGTATTGTTTTCTGAGACAAACAAATGCCTACTGGTCTTGCTTTTTAAATAAAATGTATTTTCTTAGGTAACTACAACATTTGCACAGTAAAATAAATGTCAATATAAAGTCATAAGAATAATAAGCCATTTTGGAGCCTAATATCAAACCTAGTGTCAGAAAGTTTAACAGCCACATTAATGGGAAATTGTAGAGCGTTTTCCTTACATTCTGTGCATTACCATTAAATTTTTGGAACTGCTGTGTAAATACGTGCAATTAAAGTTTTCAATAAATCTACAAAATTATTTTTCAAATTTTGACACTCCAGTACACTGCTCCAAATAATTAATAGTACACTAACGTGTAAAAAAATAATAAGCAAATCTAATTTCTTTCTCATTTTATTTTAAGCACATGGTGAAAGAAATGAGTACAATGCTCAGGGAGCAGACGTGAGCAGAGCTAAAAGTCAAGTTGGCTTTATTAAACAATAGGGCAGTCAAACAAAGCAACAACACACGATCAGACGTGAAACAGGGAAGAGCGTAAATCTCAGTCAGGGGCAGGCAGAGGTCAGAACCAGGAGAGACAAGCAGCGAGGCAGACAAGTTAGAAGGAGTAAGCGAGAGGATAAACAGTGAAACGAAGAGGAGGGCGAAAGATAATCAACAAGGAAGCCAAGAAGGGGATAAGCAAAAAGAGGAAATCAGGAACAAAGGGAGTCGAAACCAGAGATCAGGAATGAAATGCTCAGTATTGCAAACTAGGTTGGCAAAAGCTTCGCAACGAGGAACTGTGATTGTGGGGTTTAAATACAGGGGTTAATCGGCATCAACTGGGTTCAGAACTCCGGAGACCTGGAGCAAAACTGAGTGGACGACCAGGAACATGTGGATGTGACGTCATCGAGCGAAGCCCTCTGGGAAGTCGAATCCAGGAGAGCGAAGGAGCCGGGAAAACCCGGAAGCGTGACAACGTTCCATAATTTTACATGGTCCTCAAAGTTAAAGACTTTGCTGTAGTCAATGAAACACATTTTGACTTCTTTCTTCAACCCCTTGCTTTTTGAATGATCCAGTATGCGTCCGCGACGATGTCTCGTTCTGGTGCATTTCCTGAATCCTGCTTGCACCACTGACAGTTCTCTTTCAAGGCTCTACTCTGCGTTAAATGATCTTAAGCATTATTTTACTGACACGTGATGTTAAACTGACCTTTTCCAATCTGCTGGCCATTGATCTGGTTTCTATATTTGTTGACATAATTTGTTTAACTGAATCATCTTCAGTATCCTGAAATATTTATGTTGCAGCGTTACTGATTCCTCTGGCTTTCTTCCTTGGCAATTATCTCACAGCCTGTCTAAGATCTTCTAGCACTTAAGGTTTTTCGGTGTAACTGACATCAACAAAAGTGTCTTGGCTAACGACATCTTTTTTATATGGGCCTTCTGTGTATTCCTTCCATTTTTTTTTCTCCCCCAGATCGTTATGCGTCAATCTTTAATAAAAAGAAGTCTTACCCTTTACTGCCAACCCCGGTTCTTGTGATTATTTTATTTTTGTTAAGTACAAAATAACTAACTAACTAACTAATTAACTACCGGAAGATCCCATCTGCCCTGGGAACACAATCAGGATGTATGGTTGTATGTTCATTTGTTATATTTACCACAACAGTTCACTGGGCTTAAGCTTATCTCAGATGCTCTGAAGGACAGTGGAAATGTGGTCAGATGAGTTCATGTTTCAGGTTGTTGCTGGGTAACCAGATACAGAGTTCTCAGAGCCATAAATAAAAGGCACCATCCATCAGCGAAAGGTGTAAAAGCCAACATCCGTCAAGGCATAGGGCAGCATCAATGCCCACAGCATGGGTGATTTGCATACGTGGGTAGGTACCACTGACATGTAGGCATATACTGGGATCTCAGAGGCACATACTCATCAAGATGATGTTTTCTTCCCGGGAAGTCCATGGTTATTTCAGCAAGAGAATGCCAGGCCCCATTCTGCACACTCTGCAACAGCATGGCTTCGTAGACACAGTGATTCACTGGCCCAGATCTGTCTCATACTAAAAACGTATGGTGCATCATGAAAAGGTGAATCAGATTATCACTGCCTGACCAGCTGAAGTCTTGATACATGCAAGAATCTGCACAAATTCCACTAGCCTCGAACAGTTAAAAAGTATAATTGAAAGGAAAGGTGATGTTACGCAGTGGAAACCATGTACCTGTCAAGTTTTTTTCTGAGTGTGTTACAGCTATCAAATTCAATTTCTGTTTTTATTCATAAAATACAATTAAGTATGTTAGTGAAAACATTGGAAATCTTTTCATTGTGCTTTTGTCAGTTAACATTTGGCAGACCCTTGTTTTTATGGCTTTCGACAAAATTCCCCAACTTTTTTGGAAACAGGGTTTAAAGTGGCCCCATTTAAACAAGTAAAGTCACGACATGTACAGAGTTGTCACGTCCTGTCTTGTCTTGCCCCTGTTTGTCTCGGTTTTCTCTGGTTTTCTGTTTCTGTCATTTTATCTTGTCACTTCCATGTGCCTTTTGTTGTCCTGTCGCATGTGCTTTTGTTTGTTTTGGTTATTGCTCCTCCTGTCTCCGCCCTCTTGTCAGGCCCCTCACCTGTCCTTAGTTTGTAGCTCCGCCCCTTCCCAGGTGTTCCTTGTTAGTCCTTGTTCATTTATACTCCCTGCTGTTCCCTTTGTTCTTGCTTGGTGTTTTGTCTCCATGTCAGTTGTTTTTGTAACTCTGTTCCCAGTTGTTTTGTAGTGTACTACTTTCTTTGGTTTCTTTGGTTTTGCTTTAATTTGTTCTCTATTAAAGACTTGCAATTACATCCATGCCTCCCTCGTCTCATCCCACGTGACAAGAGTGTTAACAAATCAAACAAAAGTCTGAGGTGCTGGTCAAAAGAACGGAAACGGTAAGTGCCACTGTAAAACAAAAATCACTGCAAATTAACCTACTGTAAGGAATCACTTCACTACCCACAAAATTCAGTTGTGAATGCAAACAAACCTAAAGCTGAACAGGAAAGAAGCTGAACATGAAAGTGTACGCTTTACTGCTGATTACGAATAGCCTTTATTTAATTCGTTCATTTTATGATTTGTTTAGTTTGTTTATGCAGACCTTTAAATGCAATACATTATATTTTTCAATGCTGATTTTTGATATTAAGAGCAAAACCTTTTCTGAGCATACTCTGAGCTGGGTCCAAGAACAAGGATGATCAAGACGCCTAAAATTATGTAGGAAACAATAGAAATCATAAACATAAATGGACTTTTATTTTTAGTTAAGTGGTTTGCAAAATGTATGCAAAGCATGATTTCTGAATGCATAAGCCAATAAAGAAATTCAGAATGCTACTACAGACTCACCTTACTCACTGGAGATTTTCATTGAAGATCTCTGGGATAGAAATGTCTCTCTGTGAAGTAAACAGGATGTAAATGCAACAAAATAGCAACAATAAACAAAATTATTTCAAGCAGTTCAACGCGTATGTATATTACACACACACATATAAATATATCGTCGCTGTCCAAAGAAAAACATGGATCTCCATTTTTGTCGAATTTTACTTTTATGCCTCATTTGATCACATGAGCTGCTATTTACACTGTGTGGAAATGTCATGAAGAATGGACCAACAGACATGGACCAAAAGTGCTTGGAAAGACGTCTGGTTCCATTGACTTCCATTCAAATTAAATGAGGTTTTTGGCCTCTCCTGTAAAGTTGCCATTTTGGAGATACCTGTTTTTCTTTGGACAGCGACGATATATATATCAAAACGTCCTAGCCTACATGTTCACTTCAGCATTAAGGCTAGAATTTTATATTCATATAAAAGAAACAATCGACAGGCATGAAACTCTTTGGCATTGTAAGGCATGCAAATGATTCAAGTTTCACACTGAGCCACGCATGTGACATAAGCAAGGACTGACTCTATTGCTGAACTGACTGACCCAACAGTCACGATTGCAGACATTAAGCGAGCAGTGATACCCTCCATGAGTCATCCTGTTAGTGCCAGCAATATCTGCAAGACAGCTAGATGCACACAGACTGTTATGACGACTGCCCCTAACACAATGTCAGCGTCATTACAAATTACAATGGTGTCGTGCCAGACTGTCATGGAGGGATTCAGAATGGCTGCCGTTCATCTTCAGTGATGACTGTGGAACTGCCTGAGAATAATTAAGATGCATAGGACGGATTATCGCAGGACACCATTATGAACCTCTACAACTCCATGCTGAGACATGCGCCTGGCATGGGGGCCTGACGCCAATTAGCTTAAACTATGGTTCCTGGTAACTTTTATCTTCCTTCCCAATAGCATTGCAATCCAACACTTCTTACTGGATGCAACTATTTTTCTGACCATGATGATTATATGTATATATAGTGTACCTATTTTTTATGATGAGTTTATTTTAACAGTTTATGCATACATGTTTACTGTTGTTTAGAGATACTTGGTGGAATTTGCACTTTGTCATAGTTATCACCTACTGTGTCTCTATCACCATTAGTAATGTACAAGTAATGGTGATATCCCACCATATAGCAAACCTAGGATAAAAACTGACAAATGTACGGCATGGTTTGAGGAATTCAGCACCATGCTAATCGGTGGGGTATACACTTCTATTACTTATTGGCTACATTAGCTTCATAGCCCAAAATAAGAGATGCAAACTTTTAATACAAAGTATGCATAAGCTGATCAGTGATTCAGTGATCCAAGTATTGCATTAATGAGTTAGTGTGTAGTGCAGAGTTCCTACTGCAGCCTTAACAGCAGAATGCCAATTTGATCCCCACCCCCTTCGTTCGCCCGGAGTAAAAGCACTAAATTAATTATATAGAGAAATGGAGAATGCTAATGCTGTTAAAAGCAGCGTGCCGTCTATTCTCTCTGGAACAGCACCAAAACACACACATAGACACACACACACACACACACACACATACCTGCAGGAGGAATTTGCTGATGCCAAACACAGAGTGACCTCCAGTCAAATAGCAGACTGAGCTAGCGCAGAGTGGACCAATACATAGAATGTGACTCAGAAGTTGTTCTCGATAACATGCAATGCCTTTGTCTGAGGGAACTGGAAACTAAATTACTGAATTATTGCTTCTTTTATCAACAAAAGAATAGTCCTTTCTCTATATAAGGGGTTCACAAACTTTGCAGTTTGTGGGTCAAATAAACAACTACAAAAAAAAAAGCTTCTATAGATTCAGTCAACGTTTTTTTTCTTACTCACCCAATGAGAAGACTGATTTGGCTGCTGCTGAGTGCTGGATGTCAGAATGAAGCTGTTTTTTTCTAAATTGTTTGGCGGGAGAGTTGCTGTGTTTCTCCAGTTTAATCTGGCTGGTTATTACATTTTTTAGTTAGTTGTTACTTGAAATACACTACAACAACAGGCTTTCGGAAGCTATTTTTCCACTCGCCATATCCTCAAGACACTTTTGGAAAGCACTCAGTTCAGCCAAGGCAGAAACCATAAGTCGCGCAAGTACCAGTGTGGCAGCCCGTGAGCTGTTGTTTTGCTCTGAGGGCAGCGTGTTCAATTATCTTTCTCTCTCCATTACTAGTAATAGCAGTGATTCTATCTTTATCTGTGATAAGTGTTTTAGTCTTAGAGGTGTGGATCTGGAATTTAGAGAAGAGCAGGTCTACTGAGCAGAGCTTAGCCTCAAAGTTAGAGGCTCCGGATGCCTCAGGGAGAGTTAGCGCACCCTCAACTCTGGCAGCAGAGCCCTCACAGTGGGGCAAAAGAGTGGCAGGTATGTGTGGACCGCTGTGATGTAGAACAACTACCCTTCCTGTGCAGTCTGAGGCTGTTGCCTCTTCTGCGCTGACCAGGACCCCCTGCCTACCTGCATTTCTGACACGTTCATTCACTATAGTGCTTCATGCCGTCATATGCCATGTGAATGCTTTGCCTGTATGCCGCTTGAAGTATGACTTACATTTTTTACTCAAGTAAAAGTATAAAACAAAGCTCAAAAAAGTAAAAGTATTTCTTTAAAATGATTTCTAATTCATTTTTGAAACATTATGTTTTTGTTGAGGGTTAAAGCTGCACATCAATCAAACTGAGCATATGGTGATTTCTACTAAAACTTCATGCCTCATCCAGAAATTTGAAATGGACACTGTTGGAATCGCTACTAAGAAAAATATTGATTTTCATTTTAGCAGTCAGTACTGAACACCAGATCAGACTTTTTCAGACCAGGAGCTACATAAAGCAGACCGGCCCACCCCAAACGACACGCAATGGGGATCATTACATCAGACTGCATTCCTAACAGCAGTGCAGTCCTCACCCTACGTATTCCATCATCCTGATACCACACAGCAACAACCAATCATTCGGGGTGAATTTGACTCAGTGAGCTGTCTAGCCTGAATTCAATCTCTTCTTCGAATTTCTGTTCCACCTTAAAAAGTCATGTGGACACGCAGCACCTGTCCACTTGTCTGAACGTGACAGCTATATCATTTAAGGTGGAATGGGAATTCCTTAATATTCACTGAATCCACTTTACGAGTCTCGGTTACAGTTAGCACACCGGGGCTGTATCAGTAGAGACGGGGGTCGCTGGTTTAACCCCTACATTACAGTTAGCCCACCGGTGCCCTGTCAGCAGAGACGGGGGTCGCTGGTTTAACCTCTACATTACAGATATAAACTCGTGGGTAACATTTGTGGAGGGTTCTGGTGTTTATGTATGTGAGATTACACTTTAGCTCACAGTAAGCGAAGTAAAACACCACCGGCTCATGGGGAATTCTCACCCTGCTCTCCTGATCACCCACTCCGGCACTTAATAAGGCCACTGACGCAGGCTTCTTTCAGACACACTGTCAGTATAAACCGGAGTTTTCCGGTGCCAGGGGCCTGAAAGCCGTCAAAGTAGCCAATCGCAGGTTCACTCCATTCAGCTCCCCCTCCCGCCCCCCTTTCACAGCCACTAGGATTCCGATTGGCGCCTCATTGCTCTTGAATAAAATGATTAAACATACTATATTAATAGAGAGATTAAAATAAATAGATCGTTAAATCTAAAGTAACGAGTCTGTTTTGAGTGAGTAATGTAGTGAGTAAAAGTAAAAAGTAGTGGGTGACAAAAAGCTAAGTACAGATACAAAAAAAACCCTACTTAGTTACAGTAACAAAGTAATTGTACTTCATTACTTGCCACCTCTGCCAACTAATCATATATCTACTCCTCTGCCTTACAAATCACTGAACAATTCTTCTTATTCTTACACATTTTTTGTGTCTCGGTTCCCTTTGCTCTGAGGGAGTTTGTCCTTGCAAAAGAGTGAAGCAGTTACATAGAGCCACGTGTAACTGCTTATACCATTTAAGGTGGAATGCGTGTGTGCCAACTCAATTACTGGGGAGCTTTAACAAAGCAGCACTGAAGTAAAATACACTTAAATAAGCCATAGGAATAAATCAAAATGGAACAGAAAACTCAACACTCATCTTTTACAATGGCAGATTCTTGTCGAACTGACACGTTAAATATTTTACCTACTGGGTACAGCATTGGTAACCCTGCAAAGTGGACATGTTAAAGTGCGGGTATGTTAAAGTGCATGCTGCCCACCTAAAACCTACACTGGCAGGGTATAAAGTGGTGCTGGTTCAATTGGGGCCCAGCTTGGGATTTGTGTGGGCATGTCAAAATGCAGGCTACCCACATAAAAACCTATACCGAGCCTACAGGGTAGTGCAGGCTGAATTTAGACTCTGCTTGCAATTTGTCTGGGCATGCCAAAATGTTGACTGCCCAAAGAACACCGAAGATGGGCCTATTGGAGAAAAAGTCTATTGGTCCAGTTTAAATGAACCTCAGAGTGACCTTTCATTAGATTTGGGTGGGCATCCCAATGAGCAGGCTCCCCACACCTATCTTAGGCTCGGGATTTGACTGGGCTAGCCCCTGTCCACAGCCAGCCTATAAAGGGCCAATGTGTGCATGTTTGTTGGGATGCTTGTTTTATAAAAAGTATAAAATGTCTTTTTTGGACCTGGATGAACTTTGGGCGCTATATAAGTAAGGTTATTATTCTTATAAGCATCATTATAGTCGGACAGCACTACTTCTGAATCATTGTTTTATGTTGTTAAGAAATGCCTCTGCAATGAAACTACAAACATCACATTTAAAGACCTAAAACATATTTACATGTAAAGCATCGCAATGAAAGCCATTTCATTTGACTAATAACTTTTAATAATACTTCAACATAAGAAATCACTTTTTCCAAATTCTAAAAGCTCCCTCTTGATCTGGCTGAGTACAGCCAGCTGCTGGTGTTATGGTTCTTCTGAACTAACACCCACACCCAGACACCCACACTGCAGTAGTGAAGGATTCAGGTATATGAAAACATTAAGGAGGAGCAGCACCTTAATTACATAGAAACAGAAACCTATCCAATTGTTATTATTATTATTATTATTATTATTATTATTATTTTAATTGTATTAATTATTTTAATTTTATACGTATTTGTTGGCAATTAAAAAATAACATTGTTTTGGTAATAACATATTGTTGTACGTAGACGTAAATCTAAGTGTGGCACGTGTCCACATTTCTTCTTTGTATTCGGTCGTCTGGCTGCCTGGTGAATGTTTTATATGTGAATTTATATTGTGGTGAATATGTTTATATATGGAAGAACCATATCAAATGTATCTGTGCTCAGTAAACAATCTTTTACATGGTGTACTGTTGCTTATTTGTCTTAATGAAACACAGAAGATTAATATGAAATGCAGAATTTTTAGGGTATTTATAATATTTAGAACAAATGAGTCATCCGGACAAACTAGAAAGTTAGCACGTTCGGTATCACTATTCACTACAAAGTGTGAGAGCCCAGTATGATTTCATTTTCGGATCCTCCTTGTGACATGTTCAGATAAACCCAGTATTTGAAAACTCAAACTAGGTAAATCCAACAGGTAAAAGCCAAAACTGCTCCAACGTTCAGATAAACCCAAAAGATTAAAGCCAGAACTGCTCTAACGTTCAGCTAAAACCAGCAAATAAAAACCCAAAACTGCTCTAACGTTCAGGTAAAACCAGCAGATAAAAATGCAAAACTGATTTAATGTTCAGCTAAAACCAGCAGATAAAAAAACCTGAAACTGCTCTAATGTTTAGCTAAAACCAGTAAATAAAAACCCAAAACTGCTCTAACATTCACCTAAACCCAGCAAATAAAAACCCAAAACTGCTCTAACATTCACCTAAACCCAGCAAATAAAACCCCAAAACTGCTCTAAAGTTCAGCTAAAACCAGCAGATAAAAATGCAAAACTGATTTAATGTTCAGCTAAAACCAGCAGATAAAAACCCAAAACTGCTCTAGTGTTCAGTTAAACCCAGCAGATAAAATCTCAGACCCCTTATCTAGGAGTTTTTATGAAACTGTAGTTCAAAAACTAATTAAAAGCTAAACTAAGAAATTAATTCGGGCTGGTGGCCACTGCTGTATACTACATGCTTATTCCATATCCTTTATTCTTACACTATGTGGAATATCCTTACATGACATACTGCGTTGTCACACTATACACTCTATCCTTACACTATATACTGTATTCTTAAATTACACCCTATACCTTTTATTATATACTGTATTTATCAACTATGCACAGTACACTATATACTCTATTCTTAAATTACACCCTATACCTTATATAATATGCTGTATCTATAAACTATACACAATACACTATATACTGTATTTCCACTCTGTGCACCATATTGTCACGTCATATACTGTATTGTTACAGTGTACACTATGTGACAACAAGCCAGTAAGAATTCCTGTACGACACACAATAGCCTGTATATTCTATAGTTTAACCAAACATGGTCAGTGACCCTTCAAGGGCCATTCATCTGTGTTAGCAGTGCCACTATGACATTAGACATAAGATATAATCTCCATTAATCTTTTATCTTCTCGACAGATCCATAGCTGTGAATCACAATTCACATTTCATGGAAACAGAGACATCGAAGGATAAGAACATCTAACTCACATCTGAAATGTTGAAATGTTCCTCCGATTGCTCTGCTGCTTCTTGCTGCATTTCCCAATGTGAATGCGCTACATGCACTAAGAGTGGCTAGCATTCTAGTACAACTCGACACAATTCGGGTTTGGTACTGGCCCCAACACTAAAAACTGTCAGTGCCCCCTTCAGGCCACATCAGCTCATAAAGCATCTCTGATGTTACCCAGCTCGGCATTCCTTCATTATTCACGTGAATCCATCCTCCCTGGCCATGAGGGCCATGAGCGGCTCCGAGAAAGTAGAAAGCTCTGATAATTTTTGAATGAATCTGCAGCCCTGAGATATATGTGCTGTTAAATAATAACATGAATATTTCTGTGAGGTGGGCTCCTAACTCTGCACTTCAAATCACAGCCAGCCTGCGATCTCAAAGCCAGCATTGTTCAATTATTCACATATCATTCGCTTAACAATATTTTTCCATCACTGAGCCATTTTGCCAGGTAGTCATGGAAGGCTTTCTCCACTCATCCTCTTCAAAAAAGCACTCACCTGCTCTGTAAGCAGGAGATTGGACTCAATCTAAAACAGCTGCATGGCTGCCCGGGAAGAACAAAGCACAGGAAAGACAGTGGGATGGTATGCAGCTGTTTCTCACTCAAAAACCCAATACAATACTAATACTAGTTCGATACTAGTTCTAAATCTAATTGACCGGAAATGTTCAACATTAGTACAACTAACACCTGAATTAGCTCAGCAGCATGTTATGATAAAATTCAGTTATGATAAAATCAGTTTTGAAAAGAAGTGAAGAGGAGAAAGAACTAAATGGAAAAATCCCAAATAATAATAAAAAAAGATCCAAATAGAATGATGTTTGAAAATAGAAAAAAAAGTTAGAATATCACTATAGCTGAATGTAAAAAAGAGATTATGGAAAAGGGGTTTTCAAATTGTCAGGGACGAAGTGATTTGTACGCTTGTCAAGCTAAAAGTCAAGTAGTCTATATCAGACACAATGATATTCGGGCTCAACAGCAAACACAGAGCAATGGTAACCAAGTCGTGGCTGAGAGAGAGAGAGAGAACGTGAGAGAAAGGGTGGGGTCGAAAACCAGAGAGTCCAATAGCCAGCGAACAGAACCAGAGGGAGATCAGGAGAGGATTCGATAGAGCAGGGAGGTAGGTCAAAGCACAGAGAGAGCAACAAGGAAGGCGAACGAAACAGAAGGGGAATCCGGAAGCGAGAGTAGAGTAAACAAAGGGAGGTCGAGAACAGTAGTAGCAGAGATCAGACAAACTGGGTTTGGCAATACTTTGCGAGGTTGATGTGGGTGGGAGGAGTTTATATAGCGGCTGAGAAATGAGGTGCAGGTGGCCAATCAGTACTCTGGTGACCTAGAGCGCGGAAGTGGAGTATGAGTGGGTGTTTCGGGGATCATGGTAGTGAGGTCATCGAGGAAGGTATTCTGGGAGATGGAGTCCGGGAGATCAGAAGTGGTCGGGAAAACCGGAAGCGTGACACAAATAAACATCACATGACTCTGTTTCACCAAACCTTATTGCTTGTATATAGCATATACACAATGGTGAGCTGTTGTCATGCTTATGCCAAATGTTTCAGTACCACCAGGGGCAATGTGGATTGTCAGGGTGGCACAGAGAGTTCAACACTGGTTATAAAGATAAGTACACGTAAGTTCTGCCTAAAACTAGTTAAACCTCTCCATGTTGCCTATTTTGATGCAGTCCCTAAAGGTAGCTGATGTGTTTAAGTTTCTTTGCATAACTAGAGTGGATGGAAACATATTCTTGCTTTTGTTTTTTGGCAAAATTTCCTTAATTCACATAACATTAGCCAAACGTTTGAATGGAAATCACCTAAAACGTTGCATTTTAGGTGAAAAGACTCTAGTGTCACTCTTGGTCCACCAGTCTTTTAATAAACTAATAATTAACTAGTCATTAAGAATTCTGTCATTAATTAATTGACAATCTGATTGATAATCTGTGGCACTATGTGCCGTCGGGAGCCTACACACTCTCGCCACATGAGGCCAGGCATTGTACTGCACCAGGAGAAACGCATGGACTACTGCGCCAGTGTAAGGTCTGATAAGGGCTCTCAGAATTTCATCCCAATACCAAACAGCAGTCAGTGCCGGCTCTCACATGGAGGTTTGTGCGGCTCTTCAAGGATATGCCTCCCCAGACCATCACAGACCCACCACCGTCATGCTGGATGAGGTTGCAGCTAGCATAACGTGCACCATGACGTCTCCGATCTCTTTGACGTCTGTTACGTGTGCTCATCGTGCACCTACTGTCCTTGTGGTGAATGCCAATTAAGCCACACAGTGCTGGGCTGCGAGCACTAAACGTCACTAGAGGACATTGGGTCCTTACGTCACCCTAGTGGAGTCTGTTTCTGACAGTTTGGTCTGAAACATACACACCAGGTTGTTTTGTAGGGCTCTGGCAGTGCTCCTCCTGTTCCTCCTTCCACAAAGGAGCAGATACCAGTCCTGTTGCTGGGTAAATGCCCTTCTATGACCCTATGCATTCTATGATTTATGTGCATTTTTTGTTAATTGTATTAATTTATGTCTTTATGCTTATTAATAACACCTATAGATTGGCAGTGGTGAGTAACATTTGTTGTCTTGATGTTCATCAATAACACCTTGAGATTGGCAGTGGTAAGTAACGTGTTGTCTTTATGCTTATTAATAACCCCTTTAAACTGACAGTGGTGAGTAACATTTGTTATGTCTTTATGCTTATTAATAACACCTATAGATTGACAGTGGTGAGTAACGTGTTATGTCTTTATGCCTATTAATAACACCTTGAGATTGGCAGAGGTGAGTAACGTGTTATGTCTTTATGCTTATTAAAAACCCTTTTAAACTGACAGTGGTGAATAACATTTATGTCTTTATGCTTATTAATAACTCCCTTAGACTGGCAGTGGTGAGTAACATGTTATGTCTTTATGCTTATTAATAACCCCTTTAGATTTAAAGTGGTGAGTAATATTTATGTCTTTATGCTTATTAATAACCCCTTTAAACTGGCAGTGGTATGTAACATGTGTTATGTCTTTATGCTCATCAATAACACCCTTAGATTGGCTGTGGTGATTAATGTTTGTTTATGTGATCATTGTAAATTATGTTTTTAGAGGGTGGCAGTGAATGATTTGTTTATTGGAGTTGTGTCTGTTTTCATCAACTATTTATCACAATTATCACATTTACTATTAATCACATCCTATTTAATTGAATTTAGTGCCGTTTGTAAAACTCTAATAATCACTGTGTTTATAGTTTCAGATATTATTTACAACATATTTTTCATAGCACTGCTGGCGCTGAGTTTGTTCTGACATATCAAGCCTCAGAAAAAACCAAACGCATATCACCGTAAGTATCATGATACTCTTCTTACTATATTACTCCAATATTATAATAAACTCCAATTAGTTCTGAACTAGTGATCTTACAAAGAGAAATCATTCATATTGAAATTTAGTCTAGTCTTAATCCAGGTAAAGGAGCCCTGCTGTAGATCAGTTCTGCTGGTGCAGCAATTCGACAATTTCGGCATGTATTAAAAAGCATTTCAGTTGGAAATCACCGTTAACAACACACTCTAGCCCAGGGCTAGTCTTACTCCACATCCGGGTGCCTTGATTCTAAACGGGCTACCCATGAATAGTGAAAGGGCGCTAACTCCGGGACGTTTGCAAGGTTTGAATGGAAAAGTCAAGCATGCACCCAACACTGCAGACACGAACGCGTGCAAAGGAGCGAGAGAATAAAACGGCACACGTCACGAGACAGCCTGCGCGGAGTCCATGCACATTCCAGGCGTGCGTGTCAGCAGGATAACCGCGAGTGAAATTACCTTGCACGCGCGTGTGCTTCTCCAGTTTGCTGAGCCCGCGTTCTGTGGTATGCTCGAGCCTCGCGAGCTTCAGACACCCGCATTTGTTACCGTACAGGAGGTGCGAGGTTTCATCCGCTCCTCGCGTGAAGAGCTTTATCTCTGAAGCTGCAGGATGGAGGGAGCGGACCACGCGCGTGTGTATGTGTGTGCGCGCGGGCGCAGTTTTGTGTCGAGGCGATCCCTGAGGTAGAGCAACAGCTCACACGCACACACAGACCACCATATCTACACGAAGGCTGAATATACCCTGCCCTCTCATTAAGTTCTCCGTCCTACCTTAAATGTTCCGTTTTGGCGTCAGACTGTATCTCAATTAAAGCCAACGAGGAAGCCATTTAGCTCCTACAGCACGGCAGCTCAAAGCCCGACCTCTAGAAACTATGAGTTACCGCCTTTATTCTTATTACCTTTTTTGATATAATATGTTGTAAAGAAAGTCTTTAAAGGTTCATACCGTTCATATATGGGAACTAAACTGCAGCCACTGATGCGCAACAACGAGCACCCACTTATTTAACCTATATCTTTTGAACCCCGCCCATTCAGTTAAGCTACAAGGAGCGTTATAAAGAGCGTTTGCATGTACAGTACTGGGCAGCCAATCATAACGCAGCTCCTTTATAATATATGCCAGTTTCATTGCAAGGAATAAAGTGAGGTTGGAAAATGATCATGT
>CM067482.1:25651680-25716106 GCA_034552555.1 Semaprochilodus insignis
CCTGCTATATATATACACATATATATATATATATATATATATATATTTGATGTAGTATATAAACAATGAAAGTGAATTGAGTCTCGAATCACCAAACTGTTAGGGGAAGATATTCAGCAGTTAACTCTGCCATATAATTTTATAATAATGTTATATAAATTTTTTTTATTTCATAAAGTGTGAAATTAAAGCACTGAACACAGCTTGCGATAAATTATTGCTGTAATAAAACATTACAATACAACACCAGATGTTCAATAACTAATGTCATTAACTATTATCCGTAGCCACAGGGAACAGCTCTTCCACCCTGCAGTGTAGCTTTTTAAAGTTATAGTCATACAACAAAATGGTTATCGTATTAAGAACACAAGTGTTTAGAACTTACAGGCGCATTAGCAGTGAATTCAGTGGATGTGTACATTCGTCTGGCTGTAAACTGAGCATTTTGCAGCAGCTTCAGGTCAAGTTTTTCTGCTCCAACACAGTTTTATCTTTTTGAGGACTGTGTTAATGAGCTGATAAAATGGATTAAGGGGAAGGAGCAGACACATTATACTGAATATGAACCACTGTCCTGCCAAAACCCTGCCAGCTCAGCCCAACACAACTGCAGAGGGGAGAAATCAAAGCTGCATGAACATTCAGATGGTTATGTAAGCACTACAACACTGGATGCACTAGTGTACATATTCACAGGGGAACATCTTTCACAGCCCATGGGAGGAAACACAGATGGATCACGCACACTGTGTGCTGTTCAGAGAAAAATCGCTACAGGGCTCACATTCAACATTTTTATTGTATTTTATTTTGCCCTCAAGTGCTCTTATAATGTACCAAAAACAGTCCTACTTCGTTTACACGTGAACAATTTCTGACCTCTCTTTTATTTTTCTTTACTATTCAACAGGGGTGTTTGTGTTACTGTGTCTCTCTAATAATGATCAATGTAAATGAACGTTGTCCTGCTTGTACTCCGGACTGAAACACTGGGCTAAAACTGTAGGCTAAACGGCCTGACCCTATCAGAGTTTGGCTAGACTAAGCCAAACTCTGATAGGCCGAATGGGCACTGCCAAACTACTGTAAGCTGAATGGGTGTGTTACATGTACGCCGGGTTCCCTGCTGGTTTCTCCTCTGTGCTCCATAAACCAGAATACCAGCTCAGTTGAAGTTGTCAGCTTTAGCCCATTAATCTATGAACACACACATATCAGTAATACACACAGACCCCAAAAAGGAGAGTGGGAAGGGAGAGGAAGTCTGACCTTCACGCACAACACAACAGACAGGTATTTTTTCTTATTTATATTGTATTATTTACAAAAATACAAATCCCATTTCTGGAAACCTTGGGAAAAACATAAAAACAAGACTTATGACTTGCTAATTTTGCTAAATACCCATTATTTAACTGACCAAAAAACACATTTCCAATGTTTCCACATAAACAAACTTAGAATTTGATTCCTCCAACACACTGTTGTAAATGTGTTAATTTTCTTCTCTTCTATTAGTTCTATGATTGTAATCAGTGTTGATCTTGAAAGCGTAGCAAAGTGTCTTTTTCTTGTTTCTGGGGACACTGTCATACCCCATCCCCCCCGTTTTCCCTAGATACAGGATTTGAGACCTGGGAAAGATTGACTCAACAAAAGGTATAAAAGCCCATTCCTAAGTTTTTGTCTTTAGGTTGCAATCTGGATATAAACTAAGATGATATCCGGAGTGGTCTCCTCTGTTCAGTTGACACTAAAAGAAGACATTACAACACCACTCAAAAATGCTAGTATAGAGGCATGTTTACTACTGTGTAATTGTTTTTGTAATTGTGTCAACACAAACCCGTAGTCAAATGGAATCATCATGACATTTCCTCTGTCAGAAATCATAGTTTTCTGATCAAACAGTTTTTCTATCAAACAAGCATCACTCTCATACTATGGGCAGGACATGTCTTGTGGCCCATTGCATTTATCTTAATAAAGGACACACGTACTTATAATTGCCTACTGCCATATGTATACGTTGCGTCAACACAAACACATGGCCAAATGGCATCATCACACCCTCCTCTGTCCATCAAACAAGCATCACTGCACATGTAGGAGTCACTCATACTATGGGCGGGACATGCCCTATTGCCCATTGCAGCCACGTTCATAAAGGATGCCCCTGGTTTTAACTAACTACTGCCATAACTATGTGTTGTGTCAACACAAACCCATAGCCAAATTGAATTATCCGACCCTCCTATGTCAGAAAACAAGCACAACAAGCACTGCACCTGTAGAAAGCACACATACTATGGGCAGGACATGCATTAGGGCCCATTGCATTCATCTTAATAAAGGATAGACACTGTATCCAAACTATACAATGTTTCCTCAGAGCATGAATGTGATTACTGGACTCTGCCAAGGTTGTGTCTCCACCTTGTTTGTGATACTCATGGACAGGATATCAAGGTGTAGCCGAGTTCATTGCGTCTGGGGAATGATGATGTCATTTTAGTTTCCTCCCCATATCCAGCGCGCAATGAAGCGGTTTGAAGAGTGCGAAATGGCTGGTATGTGGATCAGCACCGCTGAGTCCATGGTCCTGTCCCAGAAAAGGATGGCATGCCCCCTAAACGTGCAGGGAGAGGACTTGGCCCAGGTGGAGGAGTTTAAGTATCTTGGGGCCTTGTACACGACTAATGGGAAGAGGGATCATGAGATTGGCTGCAGGCTGGGACAGACAGCAGCAGTAATGCAGTCACTGTACTGGACTGTAGGGGTAAAAAGGAGGTTGAGCCATAAGGCAAAGCTCTCTGTTTACTGGTTGGCCCACATCCCTGCCCTCATACCTCAGATGTATTTCTCAGATCGGATCTTATGTCTGTCCGCCCTGTAATTTGCACGTGATCAGATTGGATTTGTGTGCAGACATCACCAACCTATCTGCATAGGTTGCTGCGGTAACACCATAGGTGTCACTAACTACGTAGCCGTGCTGGTGATGCTGGTGGCCTTCATAACATGGAAACTGGAGAGACATAAGTTAACGTAGTTTAGCTGTGCTATTAAATTTAGCTGACAATGCTAACTACTTAACAAGTGGATAAACTTCACTTATTTCACCAACTAACTAAACAACATTATTATCAACTGTTTGTGAAGTGTAATAGTCATTAAACAATACTTTTGTACTTACGTTTGTATACAAAATTGACCCCTCCGGTGGATTCGTCCGACTTCTTTTAGAGAAAATTCAGAGCCAGAGGAAACCACTATGCGCTGTGGTACGTTAGGCCGTAAATAAAGTACACCTGTTGTCCGCTATATTTACGGTGCATTGTTGGTAACAACGTGGCGAACTATGTAGGGAATCAAACTGTTCACTGTATCCAATTTGGATATCCCTACAATATGGCCGACACCCTAAATAGGACAGTAAATAGGGTGCGATTTCAGACACAGCCAGCAAACTGTCAAGTTTTCCCCCGTATCGCTCTTCTGAGTACTTCTGTCACTCTGGATTTAAAACGTGTTTTTTGGATTTGAATTGCAAAAATAGTATTTCATGTGGTTTTTCCACTGTCCAAACTAGCAAAAAACAATCTGGACCATCTCTGGATGTGCTAAACATGGCTGTCTTAACATGAAGCTGAAAGTCTTCCAAAGGCATCGATTTAACATACACCATCCCAGAATTCCAATGTACTGGTCTTCCAATTCAGGGGTTCACCAGTCCTTGGCATCAAGAAGAAATACTAGATAGAAATACAGTGATAGCTTCACTTTGTTGACAACAGCGCTAACAATAAGAGAGTCAGGCAATAGTGTTGTGTCGTTCGCGAACGATTCGTTCGAATGAACGAATCATTTGAGTGAACGTACCGAATCGAATCACTTCCTCAGCTGATTCGTTCCTTTCTCAGTTCAGTAGTTGAGCTCAGTAGCGACCGTGCAGGCCGGCAGGGGAACTGCTGTGTGGTCTGTGAATCACTGAATCACCCGCGAATCTGGTGGCGGAGACTCTCATTGCGAGGGAACTGTGCTTGCTCAGTGATTCGTTCACTGAACTGAGGGCTCCCGTTCACTCATTGATTCGTTCACTGAACGTACTATCACTCAGTGCTGACGGCGCTCCCGTTCACTCACTGATTCGTTCACTGAATGTACTGTCACTCAGTGCTGCTGACGGCGCTCCCGTTCACTCACTGATTCGTTCACTGAACGTACTGACACTGTGATTCACATTCGCGCTGCCACCCAGAGAACTGTTGCTGAGGACGTGATTCACGTTTGCGCTGCCACTCACTCACATGGAGTCAAGCCATATAAACATAAACAGATTTAGTTTCTAGAAACAAACTTAAAATGTCATGTAAGAAGTACTGTATAAAACAAGTAGCAATAGAAATAAACATAAGTGAGTGATTAATGGCTGAAAAAATTGTGGTAGAACAAATATACAAATGTCAAAGTTATGAATAGAATTAAAATATGAGAATTGCAGAAAAAAATATGAATGACAGCTTATTACACATTTCAGATTATGGCAACAAATATATGAATAGAAGAACACAATATGATTAGCAGAGCAAAAACTGAATGAACCGTTGAGCCGTGTATCAGTTAGGTGGGTCGGAGTCGCAGGCTCCTCCTGCCAAGCACTGAACGATTCGGTGAACAAATCTTTTTAGTGAATTGATTCTAATGATTCAGTTCATCTAAAAGAGCTGCTGTGCCCATCACTATCAGGCAAGCACTCCACCAAAAAATATACCCCCAAGAAACCCAAGCTATGGGGTTTCAAAGTATGGCTCAGAGCTGGCACATTTTGCTACTTGTACAGTTTAAGCTATACCCAGAAGCAGTAGGCTCTTTCAGTACGCGAGTACGTAGTATTCACGCAACCTCGGACTTGTCATCGTCATTTGACGTAAGACGTCACGCCACCACTGTAGAAGTCCCGCCATTCATTCAAAGTCCTACTAGCACACACGTATTTTGGGTTGTTGGGAAACTGAGATAAATTTATTCACTATCAGTACGACAGGAAACTTGGCTGGCTAACTAGCTAGCTAGCTTATATAGCATGAAGTTATATTGCCTTAGCTTGCATTCACTGCTAGCCTTAAAAGTTCGCAAGTTACGTTAATAACACTTCAAAAACATATAAACATGTAAAATGGGCTTTATATTCGCCACAAAGCGGTTCATAATGTTACTTGGTTTTGCACAGAATCTTAACATTTTAAGATGTTTTTATTTGTAGATTGCTTTACACTTGTACAGAGCCGACGTCCCGCTTTCCGCCATTTTTTCTTTCTCAGCTCGGAACGCCTCTACAGCTCCAGTGGAATCTCGGGATAGCACAGTGTGCTGTGCTCGCATACTTGAAAACCTCACCGGAAGCAGTACGTCATCCGGGGAACTTTCGACCTACTACTTTATGACTACTGCGGATTCGGACACACTACACATTCTCGCCTACTGAGTAGTATGGTAGTAGGCGGTTTCGGACGCAGTCTTTCAGTTTATATATCTATATATATATATATATATATATATATATATATTAAAGTCAGTCTAATATATGGTGATGTATGGTGTGATATGATGCTCTTTCATATATAAAATGTCCAATAAAATGATTGTTAATGTTAGCTGGATAAGAAAGAAACACTACGCCTTGAGAAAAACCCCTAGATCAAGAATGCTAAATTAAAAAGTGATTTATTTGAACCCCCAAATTAACCAGTAACAAATGTACATTATTGTCAGTTTGTGCTAGTCATTGCTAATAGCCTTTAATTTCACATTAAATCAGCTAGCAAGATGGAGGACCCCTCCAAAGAAAACCATACCCCCAAAAGGTTAGAGCCAGCCCTGATAGATGTCATATTATGTAGTTCTGAATGGTAAAACACCTTAAAATGACATTTCTAGTAATGTAGACATAAAAGCATTAATATCCACAACTTGTCACCATCAAACCCCATAGAAATAATTGGTAGACTTCAGAACATACCCTCCTATATCACTCACTACCTCCCACAATGAAGAAGGTTCTGCTCAACCTGTTGGATATTCAACCCAAGGTTAGGTCTTTGCTATTAGGTGGTGGAAGCAGAGGAAAAGGGAGCACACATCATGTGTTTCATTCAAGACGGATTCAAAAAGAAAAAGCCTGTTCTGTGAAGCCACATACCGTCTTTATTCATCATTACTCTCAACCTCCAAATTCATGAATTAATGAAAGGGACCAACAAATTACATTACAATGGAAAAAAAGGTCAGTGCTACAAAACAGAGCTTACACCGAGAGTGAGAAGTGAATGGAAAACAAGTTTGGTTTTTAACAGCAGTCAGTGACAAAGATAAAACTGGATTGAAAGAAGGAGGGCAGTAACCTCAATGTAACTCTGTAGTCTAAGCTGTGTATAGGGCCCATATGTAAAAACAGTCTCGGAGTTAGGAATGCTGACAACTGATTAGCTCTGACAGTGTAATTATACTTATTAGGTTATGCAAGGTCTATAGGTAAACACTGATGCTAGAACAGCACTCTTCCTCGGGAGACGTTTATACATCTGAATCCAGAGAATGGCAGTTTTTTTTTTAGTGTGTTCATACAGATGAAGTGATCTATCTTTCTATTGCACCAAATAGAAAATGTACCCAACAGGAAAAAATGGGTTAATTTGACCAAATTACATCACCGCTCACATTTTATTTCTTCGGTCACAGATAACTGGTGGCTACTAGGACATCAAACCTCAATACTTTTATTGTACTGGCCTAATTGCTTATACTAGTATTTCAGTGTAAAGCATTCCTTGTCATTCAATACCAAATTTCAGTACCTAGGCAGCTAGATATACCAGCATCAGGGAACCAGCGAGCATGACTATTTTAAAATCTCAATTCCTGTTTGGTTGTCTAAATCAATGTTTCTCGACCCTGGTCCTGGAGGCACCCTGCCCTGGATAGTTTTGTGCTTTCCCTGCTCTCAACACACCTGATTCAACGTATCAGCTCATTAACAAGCCCTTTCAGAGCTGCAGGGGGTGTGTTAAAGCAGGGAATCCACTAAAACGTGCAGAGCAGGGTTTCTCAATGGGCAGGGTTGAACAACACGGCTCTAAATTACATTCACTTTGTATGTTATGAATACCAGCGGATTACTGATATCCACTTCCAGCATATCGCGTTCATTTCTGGTTTAAGCTACGCCTGCATTCTAATGGTCATTTAAAAAGCATCATTTAGGAATCAGCATTCAAGGCAAGATATAAAAAAACACTCGAATGACATTCAGCCCAATTTGAAATCGTTTGGTTTCGTTTTTCTATTGGTGCAAATGGTGTATTCTGAAACAGACAGTCACTTTAAACGATCAGGTTAAAATCAAAATAACTATGTGAGAAGACAGAAATGATTTAAAAACATTGAAAAGTTGAGCTAGAAAACTGAGTGCATAAAACTGCCTTTCTTTTTTTGCCCATCGACTTTATTTACGGCTACGACAGTTCCTCTATTTGCTTTTTCACTGCATCTCCTTTTAAAACGTGTTCTATGATATGTACATCTCCTCAATATATCATATAATATCTTAGTTAAACAATACTTAAAAAATATTTTAGACTCCAATCTTAATCCCCATTTACGGGAATATCAGTATTTATAAAACACAAAATTCACCATCTGAGCATGACAGTTAAACCTCTGCACCAATTTAAAATGGTGTCCTTTATCTCCAGTATCATCTCTGTATAAGACCAATTCATGGTACAATCTATATACATTAACAGTTAAACATTCCTTGCCGACATTTTATGTAGTAGTCAGAGAACGTGATCGCCGGCACGCTGTCCAATGTCCTGAGCTTGCTCAATCGGTGACAGTGACCCAGTGTCCGAGCCGTGGTCAGCAGCTGCTGTTCTTGAACTCGCCGTTTTCTGTGATGGAGAGTTTGGTAGGGGTAGTGGGCGAAAGGCCATTGCGGAGGTTGTGCATGCTGTAACGCTCTTTAACCTGAGTGAGGGCGCTCATGAGCCGTGCATTAGCTGCATCTAGGGAGCTGATCCGTTTCTCCTGCAATAAGCACACACAGATTAGTCAGAAGACTGCAATGTAAAACGGGAATGTTGAAAATGCTTTAACTAGTAGGGCTGTAGTCCTCAAGAGCGGTCTGACTGGACTCGACATCTAGGGCTCGTCTTGGACTTTTGGTAATATTTGTACTCAAGACTTGTCTTGGTATCTGCTATCGGTCTCACCGAGTCGGGGGTGGTGCTGGTGTCAGGGTTATAATATATTATGTAATATATATTATAATATAATATATATTTAATACAAACACGTGGTGTGGCGGCCTTTGCGTTGCGGTCCGAGCTTCTACTGCACTCACTAGCTAAGGCTCTCGTTGAAACAAGGGCACCAGTGGACTCTAATGTTAGCTAGCAAACCTAGCTAACAGTACCACTCACTAGCAAATACCAGGATCCTTTTTTTATAGAGTGCCTCTTGTTATGAAACCACATCTTCGTGTTTCAGTTGTCAGGCTTGTCAATCTCTCGTACCAACACAACACACATGCCATCACACGTCACTGCATCGTTGACAATGATCCGTCACCCAGATAATCCCTGCTTAGCGGTGGTCCTGACCAGGGGTCTATTTCCATTTACAGTTAATTTGTTTTGGCTAGTTTATGTTTATGAGCAGAAACCTACAGACGCAATATAGCAAAGGGAAGCTCATTTGTGATTTTATTAAACCTAAACTTGTAAGTAAGTTGCAAATAAATCTTAAACCGAAAGTTTGCTTGTTTGCAAAAGGATATTTTACAGGTGTACGTAATGGAAACTGTTCTCCTTCAGTGTTCTGTGCTTATGATCATTTGAATAAACATCAGTGTCAGACTAATTAGTGACCTTCTATTAAAGACCGGTGGAGCGGGAGTGACACTAGAGTCTCTTCACCTACAGTGAGTTGACTAAGAGTCTTGTTCCAGAAATGATAATAGGACATTAGAGCCATAATAAATCATGCTACTGTTACTTTCCAAGTATATTTGAAGGTAAATACTTTAGTAATTTACTCAAGTGGAGGTCTAAAGGGAAGACTTCTACTTTTACTGGAGGGATATTTTACCTTGGCTATCTCTACTTTAACTCAAGTACATGGTTTGAGTACTTCGTCCACCACTGGTCTTGACCACTGACAGGGTGAAAGGGTATTAACAAAGGATGCAGGCAAATGGAGTGCAGTCTGTATATGTAGATCTATAAAGTGTAGATCAGTGTAGACACAAGGAGTTGTTTATAATATTCTGATACGACTGTGTAAATCTTCGTCATACAGTCTTTTAATTGTACAAAATAAGTAACCGATAAACTGGCTGGATTCATTCAGAGTGTACACTGATCCAATTATTTGTACTGGTAGAAAAAGACTTGGACTTGACAAATGTGGTCTTGACTACAGCTCTACTAACTAGTATACATTTCCAGAACAAAACATTTATTCAGTAAATTCAGTACACAATTTACACTTTATTCATTAATGCAGCGGCTCCCAACCCAGCTCCTGGACACCTGCCCTGCATATTTTGGTGCTCTTTCCGTTCTTTACATGCTGGATCTAACTAATGAACTAATTTACCTACCTATGCTCTGCCCATAAATGCAATCTTTGTTAGCAGCCATTGGACAAACTTTACAGAACGTTGGCGACGTCACGTTTTTCATGGCCTGCTATAATGTTACATACTTCCCATTTTCCTGTTTGAAATTCTGTCCTTCGGAGCTATAACATGTTGTAGCTAATCAAATTGAAAACAAAAAAAATACACCACCATGCTTATGTTAAAAGCTACATTCGAGCTATGCTAAAATTATGACCTTTCACATGTACATAACGATACATTTAAAATAGACATTTTCACAACAACTTGAGGTGTGAATAAAACTGTTGTTATTCTGTAAAGCTTGTCAAATCAAACAACCGTTGCTTCGAAACAATACATTTGTGGGTGGAGCAAACATGGGTCTATTAACTAGCCCTTAAAGAGCAGATGTGGTTGAATTTTGTTGATTAGAGAATGGCAATCAGTAAAGTAAGCAGAGCACTGATACTCCAGGACCAGAAGATTGGGAACCACTGAATTAACATGTATTCAGACAGTAAACTGAATAAGCAAAACGATGACTGCCCGGAATGGAGGGGACTAGTGATCAGCAGCTGCTCGTGTGTTCAGCAAAGTCGGCATTCATGCACTGTGTAAAAGAACTGTGTTCAGAAGTACATCAGAAGTATGAGGCACGGTTTGAAGACAGCAGGAAGCCATCTAACCGTCTAATGGAAAATCATTTTGTGTTGCACAGTAACAGGCAGCAAAAAGAAACCGGGGTTCATTCCCATTCAAAAGCAAATAATAGTTTGTGGAGGCCAGTGACCAGATGCAGAGTTTGAAGCTGAGGTTGCGAGTGATGGTGTGATCTGAAAGGAACTGAGGGAGGGCTGGGCAAAAAAAAGGAGCCAAATCTCAAGCTCTCCATATCAACAAGTCAACCTGCTAAGAGCGGCCCTAAACAGCACGTATTCCCCAACACAGCACACACCAGGACTTTATTTGTCTATTCAAGTTTCAACAATACATTACAGTAATTGAATCAAATCCTTTTGCTCATGCATTTTCAGATCTCCTTGTAAGTAACAATTTACCGACATAATCACCATCTTAAGGTCTATTATGGTATTATGTAAATATGTGTCTTATTTTCATCCATTCTTGGATTTAAACTACAATAACACACATTTAGTTACTTTATATACAAGTTTCTAGGGTTAATTTTAAGACATCAGTATGCAGAGCCTTTAATGGATAAGGCAAAGTCACAAGGTTATGCAACTAAAATGTGATTCAAGATGGCGATCGGAATAAACGCACCAACAAGCAAATATATATGCTTTTCTTGTTGACAAAAAACAGTGCACAAATACCGCTTGATGAATTTAGCTGTAATGATTTTACAGTCTTCAGTGTTCTAGATAGCTCTGTTGCCTCTGCTTGTCTAAGTCAGTAGCATGAGATTGTTCTCATCATACTGTTGAATTTGAATAGCTAGGTAACATTTATCTAGTGCTAAAACAGTGCTTTCTTGTGGTGAGACAGCTACTTAGTTTGACATCTTCATAAGCATACAACCCGTGGAACAATGCAGAACTGACAGCTTAGGTGAGTGCAAATACCGTTAACGTACGAAACCAGGTGACGTAGCATACCGAGTTAGTCTTCGTTTTAAACAGAGAGGATCTATTTTTGTTAAAATTGCTTCCTGCTTCATTAGGCTCCCTAGGGTTTAGACAAACCTACAATGTAGATGGAAAGCATGTAGGATTCTGATTGTATTACAAGCTTCCTCTGACACATGTACAGCCTACTGCACTTCTAAGGGCACTGATAACAGCGTTACTGTAGCTGAAAGTCAGAAGACCTTTATTATCTAGCCTAATTAAATGTAATTTTGTGGAGAGCCAACAGAAGCTGTATGTGACGTTCCTGCATTCCTGGCCGCATAAATTAACATCCCAGAGCATCTTGGCATGGTTTGCACTCTTGCGCTCCTTTCAGGATGATCAAACACAGGGCTAAAAGCTAGAACACCCAGGAGGATTGCAGCCAGGCATGGGTGTTGGGTTGGGGTGGCGTTCACGCAAGGCTAGCCGTCCTGTAGCAGTGGCAGAGCGCAGTGGTACTTGCCTGCTTGTTTTACCTCAGCTTCATTAGGCACCTGCAGTTCAGTAGAACACAGTAACAACAAGCTAGTCAGCAGCTTTTCTGCATCTACACAAATGTGAGCTCACGCCTTTACCACACTTCAGGGGTGTTGCTTATCTCTAGCATCACGTCTCGGTTAAAACTCGCTGTACCTGTGCATCAATGATCTTCTGCTTGGCATCTATGACTGCCTGCATCTCTGCGTGGTCTCTTTTCAGCTCTTCCTCGACTGCCATTAACCTGACGTGAAGAAGGAGAGAAGATCAAAATGTAAATACACTGACACAGCTGGACTGAACACATATTGCACACACCTACGTGGAAAACACAAAACAGGATACAAAAAATAAAATATTTATATATATTTATATATAGAATTTGCCATTTTATCTGTGCCATAATTTTGAAGATGCTTTAAAGGCAAAGGAAATTTGTCAGTCAAATCAGATTTGGCTGTTTAATGCGAAGGTTCAAATATTTGTTCCATTTTTTCATATATATTACCTGCCAATCAGAGAATCCATTAGCATGAGTTTCAGTGATGACTTCCATCACATCAAAAGCATTTAAAAATCAATACAAGACCACCACATATGATGCAAGATATGAATTACCAACACATAATGTTGTGCTATCAAAATATTATCCGCTTTGAAATAATAACTTCTTGTCTTCAACAGGACAGGATTATTAGGCTACTGCATTTCATTTTAAAAATAATAAATAAATCTTAAAGGTAAACTACTAATATATATAGCCCCGATAGAATACAAACACAAAAAATTATAATAATAATAATTAAAAAAAAAAAAAACCTTTTGACAGTTTAGTTGACTCATTGACTTTCAGGGGGTGGCCAAGAGTGTTGGGAAACAAAACTGATAGTGCTAGAGAGGAACACTTTAAACAGCTTGCTAAATTATATTTAATAAGTATGTAATACTGTACAAACATACATCTTAAGTGTCACGGTGGTTCTATGTAATTGTTCTGAAAAAAACAATACTTCATGGTTTCCCACAGCCATCTACAGCTAAATTCCAGAGTGCTCCACAGAGTCTGTAGCATGCAGGTAACTTTAGTGTGTATAATTTAAAAAGATGAAGCAGCTATGAACCCCAGCAGGATCTAACAAACACACGTCTGCTGTAATTACTTTCAAATGTCTGAGCTATATAGTATATATTTGTGCTGCAGCTAATAACTATGACTTTGATGAAGCTATTAGTAACAGATATTAATCTGGCAATAATGACAACATTAACTAAAAACATCCTCCCCAGTCAGGGCCCATTCGGGGACAGGAAACCCTAATAACGAGTATTTTAGCCGAGCAGTTTAGACCAACAGTTTCAAAGTGTAGCTCATCCCTTCGGCCACTGGTGCTTTTCTATTTACTAACCTAAATCAGAATTGGTTGATAAACAGACAGGAATGCACTGAGCTGTTCTGTATTTGTGAATATGGTTTTAGTAAAAATTTTTGCATCATGTGCGTCTGCTGTGGATTTTATTTGGACTTTTATTTTGGTTGAAATTGTCTGCCTCCCCCCCCCCCTCTGTTGGCCAGCCAAAAACTGAAAATGCTCCTTGTTACCAATTTTGCTGCATCTCTATTACATGGCATTTTTTTCTGGTGAACAACAGAGACCAAAAAAGCTCTGTCAAGGTCAAAACAAACCCAGACCAGACTGTGACTGTATTCCTAAAGAATTAAGATTCTGCTGTTTTGCCATTAGTGCGCGCACACACACACACACACCTGCAGATGATGCTCTTCATCTGACTGTCCTTCTCCTCTTGCTGTTTGCGCAGGCGTTCCTCACTGTCCTCCAGACGAGCCTTATACTCTAGCAGTAGCCTTTGCATCTGTTGCTCTTGTGCCAGCAACCTCCGCTCATATTCCTCCAGTCGGCGGCTAGAAACCCGCAGGCGCTCCTTCAGCTTAGAGATTTCCTGCTCATACTGTAGAGGGTGAGAGAGGATCCTCAGAGTACTCATATAAACAGTTAAAGAAAAGCACGAAAGAGGCTTTACCAAAGACAGAGGCACCATTTATTATCGCACCCAGCTGTGGTGTAACGTATGTTCTACTAAACCTATGATGCTACAGCCGGTTGATGTGTACCTTCTCCACATGCTTGCTGTCATCTCTTCTCTGGGCTTCCTCCTCCTCATCTTGCTCCTCGTACTGGCCATTATTCAGCACCCATGCTGCCGTCCTTTCAACCGGAGACATGGTGACCGACTCAACAGGAGACTGCACCTGCTTCAAGTGTACACACAAACACAAACAAGGAGTCTGATTAAAAAAACAGATCGCCAGGCTCTCAAAAGAACCATGAGACATACAGGGGTTGGACAATGAAACTGAAACACCTGGTTTTAGACCACAGTCATTTATTAGTATGGTGTAGGGCCTCCTTTTGCGGCCAATACAGCGTCAGTTCGCCTTGGGAATTACATATACAAGTCCTTTTTGGATACAATCCGGGTTAGCACCCGAACATCCCTTTCAGACAGCTTCCTCTTGCGTCCACAGTTAATCCTGTTGGATGTGGTTCGTCCTTCTTGGTGGTATGCTGACATTACCCTGGATACCGTGGCTCTTGATACATCACAAAGACTTGCTGTCTTGGTCACAGAGGCGCCAGCAAGACGTGCACCAACAATTTGTCCTCTTTTGAACTCTGGTATGTCACCCATAATGTTGTGTGCATTGCAATATTTTGAGCAAAACTGTGCTCTTACCTGCTAATTGAACCTTCACACTCTGCACTTACTGGTGCAATGTGCAATTAATGAAGATTGGCCACCAGGCTGGTCCAGTTTAGCCATGAAACCTCCCACACTAAAATGACAGGTGTTTCAGTTTCATTGTCCAACCCCTGTACTCTAACAATGCACCAGAGGGCAGTAAAGAGCCAGCATCTTTTGATCAGTGGTTCAAATCAACATTCAAAGGTGAGGGACCCAGCAAAAGTGACAGAAATGCCAAGCAAACAACAGCCTTCACAAGCATGATCCTGTGACAACAGCGGTCTTTGTTTAGGAATTTTCAAGCTGCTTTAATGCACTGGAAACATTTTGTATAAAATTCATATCCCTAATTTCATATATATTATATATTTCATATATATTTATTTGCTTTTAGGCTTCTGATTTAGTTCTTGACACAAAATGTGTGTGTGTGTTGATATACATTTGTGTTCTGGACATTGTATACATATTTTTGCTGACATAAGAAAGCATTCTAAGGGTGACATTGGGTGACATTTTGATGACGCACCAACAGAAATAGGAGGCAATAGTTGAAGAGAGCACGTACCTGTCGGTTTGAGTGTCCGTTGGGGCCAGGGCTGTCCCGGGAGCCAGTTGACTGCTGTCTGGAGTATCCTCCACTCTGTTGTTGTGGGTCTGTGTTGATGCTGATGCTGCTGCTGCTACGCAGTGAGGCGCAGTGAGGCATAGACTTGGTGGGGCGTGGCCCTCCGTTCCCCACTGCCGCTTGGCTCCGACTCTGTTGCTCCACTTTAATAATGTGTGCTGTGCCAGCACTTCGTTGCCTGGCCTCAGCCATGGCCTGGGCACCTAAAGGCCAGCGGAGGGGGCTGTTGGAGGCTGGAGGGGTCTCCTCCTCGCCCTGTGGCCCCTTGCGACCTGGTTCCTCTTCCAAGCTGCTAGCAGCAGAGGGCAGGCGGTTCCTGGCTGTGGGGCCACAGCTGACAGAGGCTCCAGGGCTGACGCTGCATGAGCTGCCTGTGGTGCTGAGGTTTTCCGAGCTGGAGTTACGCGGCAGGGACCTGGATGAGCGTGCCTGTGCTGGGTGCAGGTTGCTCAGATGGTAGACAGGGTTCTGGAAAGACAGTGGCTGCAGGCTGCGCTGTTGGCTCAGGGATGGGTGCAGGGGTCGGCGTACCTGCGGCGCGCTCTGGGGCAAGTTGTCCCACGGTGCTACCACTGCTTTGTGCTCACGAGGGTGCTGCTGCTGCTGCTGCTGTTGGGGATGGTGGAGGTGGGGGGGTGGAGGTGGTAGGGGACCGATGGATGCTTGGGAGCCCACCCGGCCTAACTTCTGTGGGGGTTCATGGAGAGGAAGTGGCGCAGAGGGGCCTTGGAGAAGGTGTGAATCCTGAAGGTCCACGAGGGAGATGCTGCGGCCGTTGAAGTGTTGACTTTCTCGTTCCTCTTTGTCCGAGAAGCTCATGCTATGCAGGGAGGACTGCTGACCCAGTAAGGGGGGCCTTACTTTCCCTGCGGCCTCCATGTGTTCCTGGACTGGAGATTTGACGCTCCGGATCTCACTGCAAAGCAGAACAAATAAGACTGTGTGTTAAAACTGATGTTAAACGAAACTGTGCCTATGAATACAAATATATGTGAAGACAAGTTCACATATTTTCAGGTTGTATTACTAGTAATCACCGTCCAAGCTAATTCAAATTCAATTACCAATATTAAACATTTATAGAGACAATGTTTGGTAACTGTATTTTAAAATTTTATTTTTTTCTCCACTACAGAAATACAGTACGTGAAGATGATTTTTGAGTAGATGATTTTGGTATAGTACAATTAATAAGCCATTTAAATGCTTGCAAGAGCCCCTAAAGCTGTAAGCTTTCTTGTTTGAAGTAGCAGCGGTGTATCTACCTTTCCACTGGGTCCTCAAATATCCTCTGCAGTCCGGAGGAGATGCTGCCGCTGATGTTATGGGCGGAGCTATGGTCCTGGAAGCGCCTCAGCTGCTGCTGGATTGGCGTAGGGCTGGACAGTGAGCGTGTGATTTCTCCGAGGATATGAGGTAGGGGTCCAAGTTTGGCCACCGTTGCCTGCAGGAAGGAATTGTCACCCTGGGGTTGCCGTGTTGGTTCAGGCCATGGTGAGTACATGGCACCCCGGGTGGTTTTGAGGGGGCAGATGGTGTAGAACAAGGTTTGGTGGGTTGGCGTAAGAGGTACCATAATGCATTGGTGTCGGGATAGTGTAACCATGGAGACACAGTGTGTCAGGCAGGACAAGAGCAGAGAGAAGAGAAAGAACAGAAGAGAAGAGAAGAATGGGGTACAGAGGGGGAAAAAAAACAAAAGGAATTCAAATTAGGAATAAATGGAAACAAATAAACACATGCTTCCAAAAATGATGAGTCATTCCAAAATAAATGAATTAAATAAATAAAAAAAAAGGCGAACTCATGCATCAAGGCCAAACATCAACAGGAAGTTATGTCTATGGCAAAATGCAGGAAGGGCTGTGGTGAATGAACTAATGACTGAAAACAAACGTTAACAAAAAGAGGTATTAATGCAGCCAAAACATAACCAGGCTATGAGGAAGCTGAGAGCAAAGTTTGGCAGGAATTAGAGTTGGGTTAGAAGGGGCAGAACCAGGAGGGGAGGAGTCCATGTACTGCATCGCATTACGCCCGCTGCCAACATATCACACTTCAACCAGAAATACGTATGCTGAACCTGAGTAAACTGGGACCAAATGTATAATAATAATATACAAGCTCATAGTCAATTATATAATGTAATATCTATGTAAAAATATATACGACAAAGTCAGTGTAAACAACTAAAATACACAGTATGTCTGTGATGTAGGTTAATGGGTGGGGAGAAAAAAAAATTTATTAGTGCATTTGCACGGAGCTCAATGCCACAAACCAAACAGGACATGTCAGTCTGAGGCATTCACAGCAATGCCACATGGCAACACACGAGTGTGCTCTTTTGTCCACATTAAGCTAAAACATCATACAAAGTTGTTTGTTTTGTGTCAGCCAGGAAATGGTGGAACTATTCAGAGTAACAGTATAACAGTGTGTCATCTGATGTACTTCTGCAAATGCAGTTCCCTCGGGTGTATTACCTTGTCTAGGTGTGACACCACCTCCCACAGCAAAGCATGCAAGAGAGATAGTTCCCGGCCCAGGTCGATGTAGCTCTCGAAGCCTGGTGTGTTAGAGATGGTCTCAAGGTTGGAAATCTCCAGCAGGAAGCGGGTCATTCCTGCCCACTCATGCTCCAGGAAATCGTTCATGAAAGCCATGTACTCCTCTTTGTTGCCAAATCTGAGAAAAAAAACGAAAAAAATAAAAAAAATAAAAAAGTCATCGGTAAACACCATTTTCCTTTTTAGATTTCTAAATAATGGGTTTCAGGACAAATAAAAAAGGGACTGAAATATCAGAACCAAATCAAAACCTCCTTTACAGCTACATGGGTGGAATATTTGCCAAACAATGTTTGTGTTTATTTAAGGACTGCTGCAGCTGCTGGTTTTACTGCTATACCCAAACCAACATACTTGGTCAAAGTGCATTTCACCACTATGTACGATTTAGTAAATGTCACTTAGGAAAATAACAATGTTATTTAGATATATTTGCTATAGGAGCTAAACCCAGTGCAGCGACTACTAGTACTTTTATTTATTTATTTATTTATTTATTACCAAAAAACAAACAAACAAACAAAAAAAAAATTACAATTTCATAAAACTGTATAAAAAGTTTTGGTGTCGCCCTTTATGAATCAGGTGTCCATAATGCATTATAAGTGCATTCATGAAGATCTATAAGGCATTCATTATGTTTTATAATGTTTGACCTAAAGCATTGTGACTGTACTTCAATGTTCATAATCACACACATAAACAGTTATAATGCCACAATATAAGGCCTCATAATGCAATCTGACATATGTTATAATGTATATAATGTATACCAGTATCATAAAGCTTAATATATAGACAGAGCTCATAAATAGCATCACTTTATAAAACCTAATCAGTGGTGGCCCTATGGGGGCCCTAACATCTGAAGAACGAGGTAAAAAGAGGTTAACAAAACATGCAGACGAACAGGTGGACTACCAAGTGCATGGTAAACAAAACAGACAATGAGGGTAGGTACAGTGAGGTGTTACTTACTGAAGTGGCCGCTCAGATACATCATCAACAGCATATACAATACAGTTGTCATGTTGTTTAATATTATATTAATTAATTTAACATTATATTAAAATGTTATATAATAAATATTATATGAAGACGAGCAATTGAGCAAAAATCAGCAAAATAACGTCAAGTGCCTATAAGCGGGATGAAACGGATGCAGTGACGTACTTGGCGAAGTTGGCGAGGTTCTGGATAACCTTGGCGATGAGGGTGAGTGTGCGAGAGGTGCGGTCATCAGGATATTCCTGCATGAGGCTGAAGAGGGAGGGCGACATGATGGCTGGACACAGGAAGCGCAGGAAGAGCGAGGCACTGATCAGCCGCTGGCTGATGTCCTGCTTTCCCCGAGACTGGCACTGCTGTTTCCATGAGGCAAAAACCTCCTTCAGTTCGCGTGGGAACACACTGTACAAGGGAGAAGGCAGATGTGAAACACATAGGCACACATCAGCAGTGGCGCACACTACTAATGCCATGTAATGAACAATCTCAATGAGACAAGTCAAGAAGGAAATGCATTCAGCATTAAGCATAGTTACTAGGTTCAAAACAGCTGTCTTTACCAGTAGGAGTTGATGATCTTGCAAAAGGCCAGCTCGCAGCACATTTTCAAGTTGCTCTGGTGTTCAGGCAGCTCGCTGCTGGAGCACTTTGACGGATCCACTTCGCAGTTCTCATCTGACTCGTACAGAGCTTTGATAAACTCCCCTTAAGAACAGAAAATAGGCCTTTGAATATGATTATTTTAGCTGCTGTTCTGTTAATTCTAAGCTTGTTAGATGCTATGGCTTTAGAGACGTTGTACATGTAAGCCCAAGGCATCACGAATGTTCTTAAGTGCCTGGTCTGCTCCCATCAAGAAACATATCCGTAACTTAAAATAATATTAAAATCAATGTAACATTAAAATCACCCCTAAAATAACTGCATAGTTTCCTGTACTATTTATCCAATACTCTGTATCTCCAAATTCCACATTAGGTGTGTAAATATTAGCAAGTGTTCATGTTTGACCCTGAATTTCAGCTTTAATAAGTCTTCCCTTTTCATCCTTTAATTATCTAATACATTTAAACTGCACTTGTTTATTAACTAGAGTAGCCACATCACCTGTTAGTACTGGAACATTTACAAGATAAAACACCATCCACCCAGACTTTACAGAGCTTTCAACGCTACATGTCTGTTAAACGTGTTTCTTGCAAAAATACCAAATCATATTTCCTGGCTTTCAGAAGAGATATAACCTCACTTCTTCCAATGTAGTAATTTAGACCATTTACATTCCATGTAGCGATACTGAAACTCATTGCCTGACCCAAGAGTCAATCTAGGAAAAACACCCATTGGCTGGAAGCAAACTGGCCCGTTAACGCTTACCCAGGTATGCATGTTTTACAAGACAACTGGTCACCACCACAACAGTGGTCTGTGAATATACTTGCAAGCTATGACTATTCAGATCAACCATCCAGAATGTGACTGCTGAAAATGACAACAAGTAAAAACACAAACAATGCATGAAGGCAAACTTCTGTAACAATCTAAAATAGGAATATTGAACTAAACTGCCTACTAACAATGGATACAAAAAAATTCCAATGACCTAGTCAGCTAATGGGCCTTTTCTTTAGCCTACATACTGAATGGAGATTGGACAGTTAACAGGATTTAAAAAAAAAAAAAACACCACATGGTGGCATCATGTGACAAAAGACAGAACAAAAATAAACCCTTTCAGCGCCGCGCTCATACGAAGACGATTAGGAGAATAAACAAAGCTTGTTTTCAGATTTAAATTATACAGTAATTACTACTTGCACGCAATTGTACTTGGACTGATTGTACACAATGACCACTCTGGGTCACCCAACACAAGCTGGAAACACGGATAAGATAAAACTAAGCACCGCACAGGCATTTTCAAAGCACCACTCCCTGCTTCCCTCTGTAGCAACACAGAGAACGGCAGGGTAGGGACTCTGACATGAAAGGGACTCTGGATTGGCAAAGGAGCTTCTCAAAAACTGCTTCACAAGGTCATAGTTTCTCTCAAGCAATCCTGAAAGCTTCTGATGAGTTACCGTTCCATTTTTCTCCCCTCTCTATGTTTGTGATAAACTCCTTGTCCTGCCAGCTGACGAACCGAGCAATGAGAATTCTTTCTACCCAGTTGCTGACAGATGATGGGACTGCTCCACCACAAGCCCAGATAGGAACTCTAATCCAATCATTTCTGGAACATCTGACAAGAATTTGTCCTTCACAATATTCACCTTGCCTTCACAATATTCCGGAAAACCTTGAAAACGATCATGTCAAGATCTGTCCTCCAAGTCAATTAGCTTCCGCTGAGAACTAGAGTACAGCTTAGTATGGGCCCCTGGCATCCATCCTTTAGATTGCACCTCTGCTTATCGGACATCTGCTTGAGAAGCTTGTGGATATCTGGGATCACGTAGGTTAAATCCTGGGTCTCGATCCGCATTGCCATCTTTAGCATTGTTGCACTGTCTAGATTTAGGTGGACAAATACGTTTCGGCTACAGTGTTGGGGTTTCTAGAAAGTAGACCCGTGTAGACAGAAAACATCTTTGATCTGAAGGCTCTAAACATAAACACTGCGTAGAAGTTGCGGATTCCTGTATCACGTAACAGACATACATTACATTAAATCTATTTTTAATTGGGGCATGCAGTAGACAGCCATTCTTGCTGACAGAACAGCACCGAGGTTGATGATGTTACCGCCTTTACAAACAGCTAATGCTTTACTTATACTGTAATTAGACGCATTTTCACTACATTTAGTAAAGTGAGCCCAGCCATGACTGGACAGTGCAGAATTCAAAATGCTTAAGGTAGTAAGACACGTCTGAACGCTTTATTTACACGGAGCAAAGCGCCCTTCCACTGATCCAAATCAGCATCAGTCGTTTGAAGGTAGAATTAATTAACGTTACATGAAAACTGACAGCAGCAGATAAACTTAGTACCAATTTAGTCCAATTTTTCAATAACTATCCCGACTCTAGGGGTTCATTATCAGATGTGATATGGCATTTTCCAGGATGAGTGTTTGAAGCGGTAAACATCTGCCTCGGTCCACAAAAGAGGTGAGTGTGCCCACTGATTTCTGCTGATCTGTCAACTTGCAAGGAAGATTTCTCATTAGATCTGATTTCACATCTTCAGCGAAATCATGTCACTGATTCGCTTTCCAATTACACAGTCTGACAGTGAAACCTCTGCAAGTTACTTTCTCTGCTCGTGAGCCTACCATTTCGTTGACGACTGCTGCGCGTGCTCTCAATATGACCGTCTCGCCAGTCGTGTGTGGCTTCAGAGCATTAGCTACTATCTCAGCCGCCAGGTGCTTCCTCTTACACTTTTGTACACTTATGCTAACCATACACTAGAAGACTTCGAAAAGACTCTGAAAAGACATTTAATAGACTAAAGTCTGACACCCTCTCACATCTAAAGACAAGTCTGGAATTTCACAGGAAGAGAAACTGTTAAACAATGGAGCAGAAACAGAAGCACCTCTTGGCCACAGCTGCATTTGTGTGTGTGGTGATTTGTTCAGAAAAAAAGGCCAAAAGGAAAAAGACAAGACACCGCAGACACGACTCCTCCTTTTGAACAGTCCAGGAGAACCACGGTTTCCGAGCCCTCGCCGGACTCCCCTCCATGTCAAATCTCCGCCAGACATTCCTGTACTTGGCTCGCGGCTTCCCGTTTGGAGCTGAAAAGAGCTCTCCTATTGGTTGTCGACAATGTTCACGTCAGGAGCCAAGACCTACGACTTATGATAATATTAAAACACGGTTGATTTTATCGGAACGCCAGGACGAGAAACAGACTGACTTAAACCTGCAATCCTGACCACCTTGCACCTTGCTGAACGATCGAGATGAGTGTAAGGTCAGCATTAGCCATCACTTGCTCTTGTCGATTGTGTTGACTCTTCAAATTAATAAAACACTCTGCACCCATGCTGCCTAGCAATGTATGACTTGCTATCAGGCATCTTTTTCTCAGGCTAGCTTGAAACCACTGTCTAGTTTGACAATTAGATACCACATGCCAGGCACACTAGAACAGGGCATGATGGATGGCCAGAATATTTGTTGATGGTACCCCTGACAAAGCCAGACAGCACCCCAGCTGAGAACGGCTGAAACATACATGTGACAGTTTTGCAACACATTTCAGCAATATTTAAACTACGTACAGGGTCAGTGGCGAGAAATACAAGTCGGAACACTTTCACATATTAAGACATCACCTCTTACCTAGTGCATCATGTAGATACTTCTGGCCCACCAGTTTTAGGTACTCCTCTATGGCTTTGGTAGCCAGTGTGTTTTCCCTGAAGATCAGCACATCGTGATCTGCACAGCGATCCACTTCAGACATCACCAGGTCCGTCAGAAAGTCCTGAGACACCAGACATAGAGCGTTTTAGAAATTCACTAATTTAGACAAGTTACAGAGATCACTGGTTCAGTCTCTCGTTATGTGCATCACATACACAGGCTGAAGAAAGTTTCAGGTTGTATTTGAATAAAAATGCATAAGCCTCCATAACTTAGCTACATTAGCCGCATGGCTCCAGTTTAGACCCCAAACACAGCTTAGCTTAGGTTTGGACTATGTGAACTGTACCTTTGCCCTGCCTGTGCTCTGCAGGATGTGTACGAGCGCACTGGCCATCTCTTCTTTATTCCTCACACTGATCACAGGCTCCAGCACCGAACAGAGCATGGTGTAGTTGTTGGTTACAAACTCTGCAAACTCCTTGTATTGCTCCATGGGCAGGATGGAGATGGTTTGGAAGCGGGACTTAATGCGAATGGTGGGGCCACCACTCTTGGCCTTGCTGGCGGTGGGCATGCTGACCGGGTACCACTTCTCCACAAACTGGCGGCCGCTCACACTCTGCACCGGAATGTTGACTAGGCCCACGTAGTTGTTCTTGTCTTTCTTTTTCTTCTTGTCGGTATCCCGGTAGATGTGAATGGTGATGCTCTTCATGGCGGGCAGACCGCCAAACTCGAAGTGCTCGCCCCAGAACAGGCAGTCTGAGCGCGGCTTGCTAGTGGTGCGGGCATACAAGACATCATCCAGGCACAGCTCACAGAAGTACTTCTTCTTGGGCGGCAGGTCTTTGGCCTCGATGATCCACAGGCGAAGGACGTTCTCTGCTCGTCGGCAATTGTCCTGAGGACAAGACAGAGTGATCGATTGGAAATTGATTTAAGCTCTTTGTACGCGCTAATGAAATGATACCAGGAGAACTCGATACGTCTTCTGCTGGTTTCTTGAAATATGAAACAGAAACCCGTAAGGAAACAGTAACACAAAGAGCAACTACAAGGTAAAATTCTGGTAACTTGAGAGCTTCATAAGCTCATTTAACAGAACAATCACGGTAAAAAATCAAACAGCAAAGTCAAAGTAGACAGCAACAGGCACCTTATTTGGTTGCACAGTTCTCCTGAGGTTCTCCATCCACTTGTCTCTCTCAGAAGCTGAGGAGCAGCTGAAGCATTTACTTCCACCTGAGTATGTCACCTGCAGCGAGTAGAGGGGGGAAAAAAAAAAAAAGTAATTCATAAAGACATTTAGTTTTATACTGGAGCTACAAGGCTAACTCAACTATCAAGCAAGGGGACCCAACACCCCATCAACTAGCACTGTGCATACTCATTTGAAGAGTCATAAGTATTTCACCCTTAAAGAAAATAATATTTTTGCAATTATGCATTACTGCAATTCAAAATATGTCAGGTAGACAATACAACAGGGACGTAAGCCTCTTTTCCACTGTAGGACCAAATGGTTCCTTAGGGCTGTACTGTGCTATTCTGCACTGGTGTGGGCTCATGGGGCCGGCCATAATTTCTTTTTCCATAAGCTGTGCTCTTAAATCAGAACCAAAAAATAGCAAAGACAACTACACAGACAGTAGCTAACTGTTAAGGGCCTAATGCCTAAACAACCTTATGAAACAGAATACATTCCGACCAGCGCTCCAACACCAGTCACTCAACATGCTGTCAGATTATCTGTTCCCTAAAATTGAGCCTCTACTATGGTGGGTTTCGGCTGTAGCTGGCCATCTACGCAAGCATCCCACAGCCCAGTCACATACAGCTCAAAACATTACAAAACAATTTTATTTATTTGTATTTGAATTTTTTGTCACTTTGTCACTTCAACCCCAAACAAACACTCTCAGATTAGAGTTTTTATCCTCCTAACAAGTGGTTCTAAGTTTTCACTACTTTCAAAAGAGAGCAGGTAAAGCCTGCCTAAAAGATCGCTAAAGGCTGCGGTGTAGTAAAAATCAGGAACTGCATGTAAAGTGCTTTAGCGTTTACAATCTTTCATTTCTTTACTGTCGCTTTAGGAGCTGCAAGTTAGTTCTGTGCAGTTCTGTGCAGCCACATCAGCAAAACAAACTCTCGTTCTAGAGTGACCAGGATCAAATCAACCATTTCTCCAGTTCCGAGTGGTTAGAAGGAGGGAGAGAGGAAAATAGATTTAAATATTAATATATATATATAAAAGATTGAAATATTTATTGAAATAAATCTAAATTTTCCATTTCATTGTGTGGAATCACAGAAACAGAGTTTGTGATTGAAATGGGAACAAAAATATTGTTATACACATTGTAATAATTAGTAAAACGTTATGATAGTGATGCCCTGTAGCTCCTACACTGGACTCTTCTCTGTCAACACCAGAATGAACAAATGTGTTGCATCTCAGGCATGTATATACCATACATCTTTATTGCTTGGAACATTTTAAAGTGTTGCTTTAGTAACCTTGTGGAAAGTGGTATAGCCGGTTGCGCTCTGAGACTGGCATTAAGATGCATTCAACTAAACCAAACCACAAAAAAATGTTCATCCATATATACTCTCACTGAACTCTATTAGGTACGACTCATTGTCCATTTTATCAGCTCCACTTACAGTATAGGTGCAATTTCTACTGTCGTTATTATGCAAAATTTAATTGTCCCACCTGTTAATCAAATATCAGGGTCATATCAGAGCAGGTACTGGTGGATCACAAATTGTGTTAGTGTTGTGTTAGTGAGCATGCCACTGGTATGAATAGATCAGACACAGCAGTGCTGCTGAACTTTTTAAACTGCGCACTCCTTTATTAGACACACCTACCTTGTTGGTCTTCCTTGTAGGTTTAATGTCGGAGACAATAGCTCATCGCTGCTTCACAGTTTGTGTTAGTCATCCTCTAGTCCTTATCAGTGGTCAAAAGACACTGCAAACACGATGATGTGGGCTAGATATCTTTAGTCCGTGGACTATTTTCAGTTCAGCGGTGGCACTGGGGTATTTGAAACTCCAGCAACACTGCCAGAGCAAAAGCACTCACGAAAGATCCACTCGCGCCAGCACAAAAAAAGTTTTTTTTAAGAAAAGGTCTTGTAATTGGAAACTTATCCTAGTGTTATAATGGCTGGCAACTCCCAGAAGATTGTGGAAAAAATTCAGGGGTGTCCTGACCATTTAAAACCAGAAGATGTCTTTTTACACCCAGTTTTAGATGTTTAGGAACATATTTTGGACCAGTTTGAGATTCTAGTGGTTTTTCTAACTCTTGGCTGTGCTGTTTCACCCTGCTGGGCTCAAAAGACGTGACTGCTACAACACAAATGGGTCCTTTGATTGCGGTGACAGTAAATTTGAACCACAGTGCCTTACACTGAGCTGCTGGACAACCAGGTTTTGCCCTTTTGGTCATCATCTTCCCTAAAAACGTAACATTCCTATCCCTGTATTCCAAGATGACAATTCTTGCGTTCTACAGGGCAGGACTGGCATGATGAACATTCAGGAGCATTCACAAATCTGGACTGGCCTGCAAAATTCCCCGGTGGCTGCCGGACGAGTGGAGCGCCGTGCCAATTCTGCGTGCCTCTGTCTATAACAGAGAGCACTGAAACGAAAAGAGTGACGTGTGGTTGTTGCCTTTCAGAGGTGGAGTTTTACACTGAAAATATTTTCACTTAATAATGATATACATTAACATTACGTAAAAATCATACACCTGCTTATAATATTATGAGACGACAGAAGTTTAAAACACATGCGTAATGATGAAACTGAATTATTAATTATTAAAATGTATTAATTATTAATAATTAGTGATTCTGCAATACGCAACACTATTGTTATCCGTTTTCTTCTTCTTCTGCTCAAACCCCATAAGACATCGTTACGCATATACTTTCTCAGAGCAGACCCTCGAGCACAAACTCAGTGTTGTTCTGAGCCGGACTCATTTTCTTTTTCTTTACTGCTCTTTCCACCCACCCCATAGAGTCCCATTAATTTTGAGCACTACCTAAACCATACTGTTTCCTTTAACACATAGCCACCAAACTGCATGCACTGCCTCAGAGAATATCCACAAGCTGTAATCCACAGTTGTACTGACCCTCACTCCTTTATGTGTCATTTGTTCATCCCTCGTTTCTCCCATAGACTCCTATTCATTTTTAACACACCTTAGCAACCGGCTAGCAAGAAGCTTAAGCTGTGCACCCACAAATTGAGCTCGTCAGATTAGGACATAAATTTGATACAATTTTCATACATTTTCACAGTTGGCACCCATGGTGATGGATATATGAATATACAAAGGGAAGAGGTTTCAGAAGGTCGAAAAATCGATGAAGCTGTACCTCAAAGCAGAACTCTTGTCCCAGTACACTGTTGTGCAGAGGTCTGATGTAGACATCCTCCTCCATGCTAAGGTCTAGAGTCTCCACAGCACTGCCTGGAGTCAGCAAAGACTCATGGGAACAGGACTCTTTCAACTTGGGCAGACCTCGTGACCTACAACACAGGCACACACAGCTATTACACACAACCCTTTAACTCAATCACTAAAATACATCATCTATCATACATAATTAACTGAATCCTTTCATCCGATTCCCATACTTTTCAGAGTACCATGACAAGCTGGATGCGCAAAAAAAAGAAAGAAAGAAAAAACAGATTACATTTAGCCTTGTAGTTGACATCCAGACTAAAATTGGACTTTTTTGAAATTCCTTTATACCTTTTCAGCAGTAAATACAATGTCCTGCTTTAATCTAATGTCATTTTTGAAAGCAGTAAGTTCCCAGAGAAAGCTTGTACCTACGAAAAGCAACTGAAGATCCACTTGATGGAGTCTCTCCAGAGCATATTAATTTCTCAGTATACCATCTGTAGAATCCAAGGCCTCCTTTACTGAGAGGAAGTCCCTTTCAGCTTGACGTGCAGGCTAAACCGTGACTGTTTAGATAAAGGTGCTGCAGCAGGCAAGCAGCTGCAGAACACTGCCCTGCACCACTTGGTTCAACACGCAGCTGATAAACATCAGAAGGAGCCTGACCGAGCTCCGTGACCCCCAGAGAGTGTCACCATGGGAATGGCCCAAAGAGGAGCCTTCGGCACGGAGCCGGCGATGAACTGAGCACACAAACACCTCAAGCGTCATTGTCACGTAAGTGTACATGCACACACAATCACACCTGCAGTGCTACCTGGTGCACATTCACACTTATATCTACCTCACTACACATAGAAAAATCGCATTTTACATCAGTAAACGATATGAGTCATGAGTTACTAAACTGCATGAGGTAGATAAAATAAAATACTGTTACAATTACACTGGTCAGTGTTTGATAATTCAGTCTACTATGATTAAAACGCATACAGATGTTATCATAAATAAATAAATAAATACTGCCACTGTAAGTTACTCCAACTTTGCAGTTGCAGTTCCACCAGAGATGCTTTAGATATGCAGATCAGCTGTGGTTTCACAAGCTTCCACTATACTGTCAACTTTGGGGAGGTAGCTGGAGTGACACATTCAATTTTGCATAGTCATTAACTCTCAAATCAGCTCTTGGGTGACCCCAACCAGTCTTCATTTTTTCCTCCGACTCTGTTCCAAGAACACTGAATACTGAATTTTTTGTTTTTTAAAACAGCACTTATATTAACCAACATATGTGGCTGTATCTTGTTCCGAAATGAGTACTGAAATGATTTATCCCTTTTACTTCCCAGCTGATACAGACGTGCACGATAGGAAGTGAGGCAAAGGTAACAAGTACCAAATCAATCCCACTGCTGCCTACAAATATAGGCTTTGTAAGAAATGCAAACATCATTATTAGGAAGAAATAATGGGGCCTTTATCATGTCTTGTCAAAAATGTGCTCATGGACACTTCGTCCAATCCTTCGGTGTCCATCATTAGGTAGAAAGGATACAGCCCAACAGGGAAAGCAGCATAACACAAAGACCATCCATTGAAAATAAGTAACCAAATCTAATCAAATTGAATGATCATTTTTCTATTGACTTTAATAAGTGCAAGAGATTTTTCAAACAAGTGATGCTCATCCATTTACTTCATTCTTGCTCAGCACAATTAACTTAGGTAGATCCTACCAAAGCTGGAAGTGTTCTAATGCAGGAACAAAAAAAAAAATATCTATAAATAGAACTTTTACAGCAAAAGACAAAAACATACTTCACTTTTAACGTAAGTCAACACAATGACGAGGTCCCCAGGGCTGCCCAGACCGTCCACATTTTTGCTCCACCCTTATGCATTGTAAGGTTATAGCTAAAATGTTTTGAAATCGCTTTTGAAGACCTCTGATGTAATGTAAGGTTTTTTTTTGGGCCCTTTCTTTCGGTACATGCATCATGACATTTACACTTGACAATGTAAAGGGCAACAGGCATTTTCACTTATGCCAAAAACTAAAAAATGACACAAACGAAGACACAAGGTTTTGAAGGTTCTGAATATGCTGGTTCACGCAACACGCATCACCAGATACAGAGAGACCATACTCATTCTTTATACAATACGCTGGCTGAGAGACGGCAAGTGCATAATGGATGGAGGAAAGAAGTAAAGGCGCTCCCAGAAAAGGAAAGAGTGAGGATCAGTGCTCACAACTTCTCTCTCCTCTTACTAGTTACACTGCTATGCTAAAGGCAAGGCATACGTGTGCGAGTGTATCACAATCACAAAACTGTTGTCACTGTCACAGTACTGCATTTCTAACACAAAGCATGCTTCACAGACAATATTAGGGTTTATATTTTTAGACTATTAAGTTATGATGTGTAATATTTATAAGTAATAGTATAAATAGTAGTAAAAAATAGGAAAAGCAAGAATTCATTTCTTCCTCTCAACTTGGGCGCCCCTATGGATGGACAGTGCCCGGCACTCACTTATACTGCCTACGCCACAGGCCAGCTCTGCCTTCAACAAAGAGAGCCATAAGCTGTAAAGGGGGTCGGGCCTACCTTGGCATTAACTCTAACTACATAGGGAATGTAGTAAGATGTTTCTGAGTGGCAGTTCTCCTCACCACAAATTCTCTAGTATTCCCTTCATCAATATGGATACTTCCCTTAAGTCGATAAATAGTGAAAACAAAAAACTCCAGTTCTGCCCGTTCACACCCCTGCAGCAGTACACAGAGATCCACCAGTACAGTAAAGCGCAGGGGCCAGTCGGGTTGGGCAGCTGCACAGCTTCAGTTCATGAGCAGCATCCTCTGGTAGCTTATTTCCTTGTCTGCCTCAAGATCTCATTCTGGCTTTCACCACCAGGCCTGCCGTACCACAGACTGGGTGGCAATAACACGGCTACAGCCTACGCTAATGCCAACTTTATTGCCAACTCCATATTAAGCCTGGAGTAAAAGCAATATTCATTTATCACTAAAAGAAAGATGCACAGTGTAAAGAACCAAATAAACAGAGGAAGACTGTGTGCTTGATGTGCAAAGAAACACAGGAAATACTGGATTTAAGGCAGCAGATAGTAACTTGTAGCTGTGAATACCATATCTCAGTATTTTTATGCAGAATGTTGGTACGTGATATTCATCTTTGTATTTTCTATGAAGTGGACTAAATGTTTCTGAGTCAAATCTGCATGTACAACGTCACTAAGCACTTTTATTAAAGCAGACTGTTTTATTCAAATGCAAGGACGGAATTTCCTTCAACACGCAAATAAAAAAATAAGCAGCAGGGCTAATTGGTATCAATATTTTGGGTAAATATTTAGTTTGCAGCTTTTCAAAGCCTTCTTGTTCCATTGCTGCAACAGGGACTAGATCTTTAGCGGTGTAAAAAGCCCCTGCCATAATGATGTCGCACCACCTGACACTTTTTTATTACAAGGCATTCCACTGTCCCCCTCTTTTTGTCCCCATCTTTGGGTGTTCATGTCAATTAAAAGATGTTTATTAGGAGGAATAATGTTAATGTACATAACATGATTGCTACAACCGTGGAAATATAAACCGAAACTGAGGACCGGCAATACATTTCTTTAATAATAAGTAGTCATTTTATAATATGAGGAAATATTCAAATTATTTCCAAGATTATACCTCAAAAAGTCACAAACCCCCTTGTCCCTATGGGACCGGTTTCTTTCAAAAGTTGCAAGCTGAAACTGATTTGCAACAGAAGGCACAGGCGCACACAGCACAGTGTACATTAATGGTGAATGGTTGATTAACAATGTGTTGCTGAAGTTGGTTAGTAGAGCATTAAGCCCTTTTTCAAACATGTAAAACTGAAATTAAAACACTTAAAAGGTGCCATAGAATGAAAAACGATGCCCTGAGATTTGCATACAATGACGACAGAGCAATAGCAAAGAAAATGGAAGTCTGTGCACAGAAATGTAGCGTTCCAGGCTGTGAAGGGGAAGGGGGTTGGCACTTTCCATATCTTTCAGAGGAACCAACCTGTCAACAGACATGGCTGACGTTAAATGAAGCTAAAGCTGGCTTCCTATTAATGAAATTTTTAATCAAATGTTCCATTCCAACTTAAATGCTACAGCTTGTACATGGACCAGAATGTAACCGCAGTTGCATTGAAGAAAAAAATGGAAAAAGGTTTTTTAAAAAATTTTTAAAAAATCTAGCGAACAGGGACCTTCAGCTCCTGCTTATTAAAACTTTAACTTGTTTAAATTGGTTGTTTATGTAGTTAGCAAGTTTGTTCTGCACATTTCACTCCAGTTTCTCAAAACAATGGAACAGGACTTGTTCAGCACTTGACTTAAGAGGGCCAATTCCAGCTTTATTAGCACCACTACCCAAGTCACAACCTGTAAGCAGTATAGGGAACGCTAGCTACTGGCAAGCTCCTAGAAACCAGCATAGCTAACTAATAGTCTGCTGATCTAGCCTACATACATGCAAGTTCATTTTGTTTTACCTGCCTGTATCTGTTTCAACATCCTCACATAAACCAGCAAATCAGCACAAGACACAACAAACATTAATGAACTCACCAAAACGGGAAAAACAGCTTGTTTTATTATAAGCCCAAATCATGGGGTTGTAAACGGGCATGTAAAACTGCATCTGGCCATTTCTCGCCCCAGCCAATGTCATATACCTCGAACAGGCATGTTGGCACCCATTATAAAAATGAGCTGAAAGTGAATATATAAAAAGAACCACACATGCAATGGTTGAATTTTTGGTTAAATAGGTAAGCCCGATACGTTTGTCATAAAAAAGATTTTTGGAACAATTAAAAGTTTTCCTTTAGCAACATAAATATATAGATTTCTAAAATACTGACACCCTAAATGAGATTCTTGGGTATTCTCTCAGCTAAAACGTTACTAACACTGAACGGAATACGTCTTAAATCACCTTAACAAGAGCCCCTAGACCACTGGCAGCAAAAGAGCCCCAAAGTATCAAAGAGCCACTACCATGATGGTGTGCATGGTCGGAAAGCTCAATTTCTGTCTCATCTGACCCCAACACAAGTTCAGAAAAGTTCAAGGATTTGTGTCTTGGCCTCAGGAAGGGCTTCTTTCGTTACTTTTGTCCAAAATGTTTATGGTCATAGAGGTGGCATCTCTGCGTTCATTTTGAGAGTTGGAATGAATGAAAATGAAATGGACATTTCCAGTTCAGCAGTCAATATATGTTTAGAATGTGAATTAGAATTCGAATTCAGAGCTATTTGCCACTGGGGAATTTGTCTACTGCATATAACCCAGTGAAGTGAGACACTCCTATATACACACACTAGTAAACGCGCACACTAATGGGCAGTGAGGACATAGAGCGGTCGGCAGCCCTATCCCTAGCTCCCAGGGAGCAGTTGGAGGTTAGGCGCTAGGACCCAGGGCACTTTAGTCATGTCTCATCAGTTCAGGAAATCAAACCGGGGAGGTTTGGTCACAAAGCTGGTCCTCTAACCTCCAGCTCAGGAATGCCTCAATATAGTATTTGACACTATTAATACTTAATAGGTTAAGTATTAGCGTAAGTAACGCTACAATTACCACACGGACATGTAACTGAACTTTTCCAGGGACATTTCAGTTCTGCAATCAATGTATCTTTAAATACAGCCAACGTTTTTTATCAATGAAATAAAAAGGTGAGGGGGCATGTATTTTGACCATGTAACTGTACTGAAATAAAATATTGTGTAGGCTGACAGGTGGTTGTATGAACACACCCCTGGGCTACATCAAACAAACAAATAAACAACAACAAAAACAACACATACTATTTGTAGCCTGTATACAAATCACACCTACCTACCACCTGGTACGAAGGGCCTGGTAAAACAGGCCATTTCAGACAGCCTTGGTTGAAAAGGCTTATTATTAATTCAATCCCTGGCCAAATCAAAGTTCACAGTCCATTACAACCACCACTGTCATAGCACTGTACTTTTGCGGTCTTTCATTCGACAAAAAATAAACACACGTCGATCATTAACAGACGTCACTCACTAACTCTTACACATCACAAAATTAGTTTTTGACAGGGTAAAGGAAACCACCCCCAGTCTCTCTTTCAATAGTTAACTTCCTGAATATCAGGACTTTGTTACCGGAACAGGCATAGATGAATATGAGTCTCCTCCGAGACTTTTCCAAAACCGAGCCTTTTCTGACCTAGCGGCGCAGCTTTGAATTTGGCATTCTGATTTACGAACATCCTTAAGTGATGTGCTGAAAGGAGTGCAGTGAGGGATGAAACAGAAGCCATTAAGAGATATTATCGTTTCTTCCCCATCACAGAGGAAAAGCAAAGTCATACCTGTCATTCTCAGCGGGCCGCAGCGAGGGTAGCCGGAAACTTGCGTTCCGATCCAGTTTGGTCTGACTCTTCGTCCTTTTAATAGAGCCTTTCAGTCGTTTACTGAAAAAACCCTGAGAAAGAAAGAGAGAGAGACAGAGAGAAAGACACTAGTCATGTGTGTCCTTATCAGAAAGGTCTACTGCTGTAAAACACCAACGGTGGCAGTGTGGGCGAGTCTGACTCAGTATTAGCAGGCTTTCCGGACAAGTGTCTGTTCAGCTGTACAATACTCTTGGTTATCATCTATAAAGCAAGACCACTTGTACGGTTCAGCCTGGAGCAGTCACTGTTTACGCAACATTAAAGTGCCAAATCTCTCAAAAACAATGGCTTGCTCAACGCCTCGCGGGAATAAAAACAGTACTGGGACAGAGTTCAAACATAGCCGTGACTAACGAGGATGTGTATCAGTCTAAACTCTCCTAATGAATGCCAAGTTACTGCCAAAGTGGAAGTACAAGTCCGCCTCAGCTTCAGGATTGTCTGGAAGTGAGATCACTGGATTCGATCAGTGTGTCTGAAAACAACGTAAACCTCAGCATCAGTGCTTTTCATCAGTGTGACCTCTTAACAATGTTCATGGTGAATTTACCTACAGACCGTTTAAAACTGAAAAAGATTTATTATTATTATTATCATCTGGCATGGTTCTTGCTGTCAGGCAACAAAAAAAAAAATCATTCATTTATGAATTACGATTATTATTTAGTACAATCAACTTCCATACTAGATCCAATTTTTGCACGTTTACGTTCAGCCATTTTGCCTGAAATTACCAAGCCTCTTCTATCAATAATGGACTTCTCTCTTAGCTTTGGCTATAAACCATAATCTTTTAATTTAGCAGTAATTAAATGAAATCTCTACTCGAAAGACCTAATCTTAATCTCTGCAATCTATTGCAACATGCACCACAAATGTTCCCTTTAAATCAAATATTTTAGAGAAAGCTGGTGCACGAAAACTACAGTCCTGCCTACATAGAAATACACATAAGGTACAGATATTTCGGCATCATCATAGTCCGGAGACATCACTAGTAAAAACTGTAAACTTATTCTCCGACCAAGGAAACATATTTGGTTCTGCTTAATTTTAGTGCAAGACTGGACATCGACAGACCACTCTATCCCACTAGACTAGGCAGGAAAACCTTGTAGGACTAACAGGAATAACCCTTTCCTGGAAAATACTTTGTTTTCGTATTGCAGCAAGTTATACTTGAATAGCTTTTAAGTCATTAAACCACAAATTTATTTTTCCATATCACAGAGCTGTGAACTGGGCAACAACACAGGTTCAAGTCACTTCATCAACAATTTTTTAACTTAACAAATATTATAATTTAATATAATATTCAAGGATTCGCTGAAACAGCAAACCAGTGACTCAAGCACATGTTACTGAATGCCTCTCTGGATTGTTAAGCGCCAACCTGGACAAATGCTGCCTTCCAATCTGCAGACAGACACAATGTCTCATTTATGGGACCTTGACCTTTGGAGGACTCCGTTTTCTTCACACTTAATTTGTGTTTGTTTATGTGAAAGAAGTTGAAGAATGATGAATAAGTCAAAAAGGAGGAGCTGAGATGCACGCTGTCTACCTCTTATGTGTAATTAAGGGATTTGTCCTTCTACATTTCCTGTTAAAACTAACCAACAGACACTTCAGAATTCACTACGCAACTACCCAGCACCCTTCATTCTTAAATCGGACAACATCACAGTGTTAAGCTGCTGATGCTCAAGCAGGCAGAGCTGTGGAGATTAACGAAAGGCAGGGCAGAAACAGGCGGAGGTCAAAGGCAGTGAAGCGCCCCAAAAAGGCACGAGCCACGGAAATTAGCAGCACCTGCATACCGCCTGCACAGCGCTTTCACTTTCACTGTAAGGTAAAGGGTTAACGTTTTGTCTGAACATGAACTAGACAAGAGGACTGTAGTAAAAGTTGACAGGAAAAGGTGTTATTGTCAGGTCAGGCCAGTGCGATAAATACTGTAACAGCTCTGAGCTATTTATCTGAGTATCACTGCTCATTAATTTGATTACACCGAGTAAGTTATAATTTAGGGACTAACAACACAAACTGATTTAGTTTTGAAAGCAATTCGTTTTTTTGCAATTCTTCTATTATACAGGTTTTCAGCTGTCCAGCCATACAGGGCCTTAATTGTTTTGAGCTTCTCAAGGCACATATTTTAAGTGGAAGTTCTGGATTGCAGGAAGGTCAGTCTGGCACTGGCACTCTCTGATTGCAGAGCCATGCTGTTGTAACACAAGTGGAAAGGTCTTGATATTGTCATGTTGAAATAAGCCCAGACGTCATCTAAAAGAAAAAGGCATCTAAAAAGCAGCGCATGTCACTCTAAAATTTAATAAATAAATGCAAACCATTCAAAATATCACTCATCTCTCAACATGGGTACTGTGATTAATGTTTTAACAATTTGAACAAGCCTAAAGTGGCTAACATAACAAATGAATTAATTAGCTTTCTAGCTTCCTGCCTACGTTTACTTAATCAAATGTCTAATATGATTTTGAGATCATAACAACTGTTGAAAAAGACTAAACCCAGCTTACGTACTTATGTAAATATCTCAAATAAATGTGATTAGATGATTATGCAATAATTTAGCACAATCCCGAACATGCAGCCAACACAAAGAGATTCCTCCCCTAACTGCATCGCTGTCTACCAAATGCTCCAGCAAAGCCGTACTGGATTTACTTCCATTATGTCTTTCACAACGACTGAGGCGATTCTGTAACAAAAATTTTATTAGGTATTACTATAATATATAAGGCATTTTATTTATATTATTGTTGTTGTTTTTGTGCTATTCAAATTATAATAGTATTTGTTTTACTTTTCTTTTTGAATTATTTTATGATGAATGGAGCGTTGTGTAATTTTTTGGTTTTATAAAAAAAGTACCGATTCATTAAAACGTTTCAAAAAGCAAACATGCCCATTTTTTCTCTTTCGATAAAATACAATTCATTTATTTTGCTCATCTATCAGAAGCTCAAGAGGTTAATTAAAGCGGGGAATTTATCCCAAGAAGGATTGGTATTTTTACTTCTATATGCTACAGCAGAGTGCTAATTCACATCATGAGGAAAAAGGAAAAAGAAAAAAAAAACCAAAAAAACCTAAAAACAAAAAACAAAAAACATACATGGCACCAAAAACCTCCATAAAAGCTGTGTAACGGAAGTGGGCTGAGCGAGTGACTCAGGCTTATCTCTCATAAGGATTGCAACATTCAGCTGATGAGTTGTTGTTATTCTTGACTCATATGAGCACCTGTCTGGGATAAGTGTTAGACAAGTAGGTGCTTTATTACGGTTAAACATACTGATATTTGAACCCAATCTATTCCTACAGAGTTCAATGGTTTTCCACTTTTCCACAAAAAAAATTATAAAAATAAAATAAAATAAAATAAACGGTTTAGGTTTATAGATAACAAATTAACCACTCATGAGAGGAAGCATCATGCAACGTCAGGAGCGGCGAGTGGTGACAAGCACAAACAATAGGTGCAGGAAGCAGCATGAGCTGCACTGCCTATGCAAAACCTGCATCAGCTGGTTGTTGTTAGGGGCAGCACAAGCACCTGAGCTGAGAGAGAGAGAGAGCTGAGGCAATGTGCTCCTCTCCACATTGCCTCAGCTCTCAGATCCAACTCCACCATCAAACATGTTCCAGCAGCCGAATAACTACATGTTTACACTAGAAGCTAGCAAAAAAAAAAAAAACCCACAGAGGTTTCTTCTGGCCGATTCAAGTCTCAGTGACAAGTTAAATCTGAGTGGGCAAACCTGGGTTTTGTGTATGACGCTAGGTTAATCTTTTTTTACAAAATCATTTTTTTTGGTGTCATGTAGCCTTATGAAAAGTATCCTACAGCAATGTGTTAACCTTACTAGCTGTTTAGTCATGCCTGTTACCACTAATCTTACCATATGCGTACAGCAAACATAAATACATAATCAAGATAATATTCCAAATTAGTTAGCCAGACACCTACCATTACCGATATATCACCACAGTGCAATAAACTGGAAGCTGTGACAGTGACAGAGCATTGCTGCTCTCCAGTTTCAATTTCCAATTCCCAAATGCTTTAACCGGCTGCGCTAACGTTATCCCAGTAAATAGCCATACATACAACTCTGTCTACTCACTGTTTACCATCACTTCTGTAATAATTTATAATATATTTTTTTTGTTTGTTTTTTTAACATTTATTGATTCTGTTTTAAAATCTGTCCTAAGCATTTTAAGATGTTTCTGTAATACGGCCCCTGGGCCGTTACTCACTGGCACTTTGAAGGGCGAGGAGTTGGGTCCGTCCACAGAGACATTCTTCTCTGAGCTGCCCAGGCCGGAGATACTCCTTCGCCTGGGGGAACGTTCTGCAGACACTTCTGAGGACAGAGAGGGTAGATAAAGAGGGATTAGACTCAAGGACGGGGAAAAAAAATTGAGAAAGACACAAAAAGAGACATCACGCCCTTCAATACGCTTTTCCATAAAACAGAACAGGTCTAATAAGCCATGATGTCAAATCCTGGAGGCCAAAGAGTGTCAGCTGGGAAAAACAGAGGCCTATGATTTAGCTCCACCCAAACTGCATAGCTTTGTCACAAAGTTACTGGATCGACCATGCACATACTATATGAGACTTTTACGTGATGGAGTTATGGTTTCCAGGAAGGTGCCCTTCTGCTGATAGCACCCATCTTTTCTCTTTCCTGCAAGCATACTCTAAAAAGATTTCTGAAAATAAGGTATTCACATGACCTGACTAACGGCAATGCTTTTGTTCATGACCATGCAGGCTAATCTTGTTCGAATGTTACAGTGCTATACATAAAAGACCACACCTAATTTATTTCATTTTCAGTCAAAACAGCTGTTAAGAACAATATATTTGACAAAGAACTACACAGTAGCCTTAAAAACTAAATATAATAACAATAACATGTCCACCCTTTGCCTTTATTACAACTTCCATTTTTTTCAGGAGACTTGCTTTCATTAAATCCTGACCGCTACATGGCAGTGTTGTAATCTTCAGCTATTAGACTCTTCCATTCCAATGTAAACAAGGAGTGGATGCACCGCTACTGTTAGCATTAGCAAACCTATGCATATGGTGGTGTGCTTATGCCAAGACACATTTAATATCACCTTGCTAACAGTGTCGAAATATATTGCAATCCATAAAACCATAACCCCTGTATCATGACACATACTGTATCACATCGCCAGGTTCTTGCCCATGTACAGTCCAAGAAAACACCACCACTTCTTAGTGTGATTTGAAATGTCTTTGCTTTCGTCCATCTCCTTTGGTCAGTTACGGCTTCTTGTCAGTTGTACATGTTTTCGGACCTTGTATTCTCACAGTGGAAAGAGTATATAAAAGGCTGTGAGAATTCTTTCAGATCTAAAGCAAAGTGCTGAGCCCAATTTTCCATTGTCTTTCAAAATTTGTTCCTGATTGATCAACCAAGTCTACCAGGTGAGGCATGCTTGATAGAAGTATTTATTTATTTATTTAACATATAATTAAAAACATATATATATTTGAATGCGAGTTTCGGAAACTAACATTAGGACCAACGTTTTTTGAACTTCCTTCCTTAGACTTTTCCCTTCCTTATGCAAGCAGATTATCGCATCTCTTGCGTATGAACAACTTGTACTTTATGACTGTTTTGACTGGAAATCAATCAACGGTCTGACTTTTTCACAGTACTATACAATACATAAGTGGTCCAGTGCGCTTTAATTTCAAGGCATTATTCAAAATGTGTAGTATTATAATTGCAATATGGCCTTTTATAATAATAAGCCTGGTTTTGATCAAATCACAGCTGCAGAAAGACTGTCCTGGAAGTCAACAATCCCAAGAAGGGCATGCACACAAATCCACATGTTACAGCTTCACTGTCACTTCATCTGTTCACCTAAAGAGACTGGCTTCAGCACTGTTTGAATGGGCATAGTGCTATCCGGGGAATAATTCCTGCAAAGGTTGCTGCCAAATCCTCATCTACTACTTGACTCGATGCATTATCTACAACCACTGTTTCTCATTATGGGTCTTTCAGACGAACTCAGATTCAGAAAGGCTGCTGTAAAGTGCAGCCCTCTAAACGCATTACAAGCATTAATACGGCTTCTTGGGAGCAGACATTCACTGTATATGTGTCAAGGATGGAGTGGGACGCAACCTACATCTCTGCTGCAGCTGCTGTTCATAATGTACTGAATGTACTGTGGTGTGCCGAAGTACATGTACACTCAAACAGACTTATTATTACAATTTAGGTACACAATTCAAAATGCATGAAAAGCTCTCAAATCTAGTCAACTACACACATGCACATACATTAAACAAGCATACATTTGGACAAGTAGACAGGAATTGGTTTGGACCAGGTACACACTGGAGGACATTTCAGTCTCATATTGCCAAAATTTCAGCAAGGTCGGATAGATTTTACACTGATTTGTTATGATTATCAAATCTGTAATGTATTTTCTAAAAATTAAAAGCATGCTTTAGTAGCAAAAACTGTTTTTTACTAAAGGTCCTCACATACGTTAAATAATTTTTATTAAACCATTTAATGATAAAAGATGGATCATTGTTTGTCGCTATATAGTTAGTCAGGTTGAAGATTCTTTATAATTTGATCCTGTTGACCCACATGTTTTGTCAACTGGCTTTGATCAATCAGCCCTATGTGTTTGTTATTTCAGATAGTTGATGATCACTACTATATCCCAGAAATTGCTGGTTATGAAGTAGGGCTGCACTATGGATCATTTCCTCATCGCGATATGCGTATGTGCAATGTTCACATCGCAGGATGTGCAATGTTACGCAAGACAAGTTAAATTAAACTAAATGTTATGCTACAACTATAGCTTGATAGGAAAACATGCACGGTTCCTGGACTCTGATTTAAGGCTTCTGGGAAGAGATTCATAGAGAAGAGTAGTCACAGCACTCACCTGCTTTTGTGTTTGGTGCACTGAAACTATATTATCTGAAACAACTGAAATTATAAAAAGATTGTTCACGCGCACAAGAGTGTTAAAATGTTTTTAATTATTTATTTTTTTCACCCCAATGGTTTTACAGTGAATAACACTGTTCAAGTAATTTGTTGAAAATATCTGAATATTCCTTCATAGATCAGTATATATTGCAGGAAAAAAAAATGTGCAATGTCAGTTTTTTTCCCCCCATTATCATACAGACTAATTAATATATTAATATTAATATCAGATATCTGTAAATCTGTTAAGTCAGAGTTTGCATTTCAACATGGTCTCAGAAGTGCTACATGCATATATGAAACACATGAAACACTAAATGTTCAAAACACAATAACTGTATTTAAACGTCAAGAGTTAAGCTCTGCATTGAGTGCTATTAACTTCTCCTATTCTAGTGTAACTAACATTTTAGCACTTCCTGCAATCAGGAGTTAGGAGATAGATAAAATTTTCTCTTTTGATTTTTAACCTCAAAGTGCAACAGACTGATAGATATACTCATCTACTTTCCAAGAAAGTTGGCACAGTGTGTAAGATATAAATAAAAAAAGAAATGCAATATTGCACAAACCATTTAAACCCTACATTTAGAATGGTTTAATCATATTAAACAAACAGAATGTTCCTGATTTCTCACTAGAAACTTTCCACTTTCCAACTTAACAGATCTTGTGGCGTACCACCAGGGTCAGCTTTAGGGCCTTATTCATTAAGAAGCATGACATGAACTTTTACAGCTATGCTGATGACATGCAATTATATATCTCCATTCCTTCTAATAGCCTAATCTACACTTTGTAGAAAGACTTAGCTGTGTGTCAGATATTTCTCAGTGGATGCCACAACATTTCCTATAACTACATCAAGAAAAAAACTGAAATACTGATTCTTGAAACTATAACTAAGAGAAAAACGCTTCATGACAGACTCTTTAGCAACGAATATCAATAACTACCAAACTGGGGGTGTCCTTAGACTTGTCTCTGTTTCATGCCCGCTTTTTATCATTAAGGAAAAAAAAAATACAAAATCAGCTTTTTTTTGTAGTATCTCAAAGCAATCCATCCTCTACAACTTGTACAAAACTCAGCAGTGAAGATCCGAAGAGAAATAAAAACAGAGAGCTCAGCCTATATCTCTTCTGCATTGGCTGCCTGTATCCTTTAGAGTAGATATTTGAGTTCTGGCACTAGTCTATGAAGATCTAAATAATCTAGCACCTGCTTACATCACAGACTGTCTCTCTGTTTATGTTGAAACCGTTGTTAGACAGTTAGTATCAGTATCAGAAGCCTTTATTTATGGATCAAGTATCGGTAGGGAACAACTGGTATTAAGACATGTAAAGAGCGTCAAAATGTACTGTTCACTCCTCAGTTCTTATACTTCAAATATAGAGCCTAGAGCTGTTTAGCCATGACCATCTAAACTTGCGTTTCAATTCATTTTTATAGGACTTGTTAGGGATTATAGATAACGGGTCATTTAACATGCTCAAGGGTGCTTGACCATCACAGAACACGTAAAAAAAAAAAAAAAAACATAATAGCAACATAGCTATAAATATATATCTCCTCTTCCCAAAATATGTCATATACGTTCTACCCAGTAGTGTGTTTTGTTACAGACAGAGCATAAATAGGCCCGTTTAATTGGATTGAATCAAATTTTGAATTCCGTATACCAGTAAACCCCTAGTCCATACAAAGCAACAAAACAAACAAGGATAAACATAACACAAGCCAATACCTCAGCATAAACAGATTATTCAAAGACGGAAAGGAGAGTGCACCCATAAAACAAAGCAGAGGTGTCCCAAATAGACCAGGAAGAGCTTTTCACAGTTTCCAGGTTAGGATGCTAAATAACAGACCCTAAATAGGAGACAGTCTCTAGCCCATTTCTAATAAAAGGCTTAATCACTCTCACAAAGCAGCTACATGGTGCACTGTAACACTCCTGTCCCAGATCCTAACCTTAGCCAAGCTGCATCTCCCCTCCCTCATTCCCTTGGGGGGGATCCATGGCTTCCATTTAAATTCAGAGTGAGTGAGGGGAGAGGGTGTGCAGTAGTCAGCACTACTGAAAAGCTACTTTGCAAAAACGATGCTGTCCAAGTTCTCCCTCTCTGGCTTCGGAGAGCACCTAGCGTATCATTCACACCGTCTCCACTGGTGTCTGCAGAGAGAGAGAACTCCCACGCCGCACAGGCTGTGTGTGTGTGTGTGTTTGCATACTCCGCCATGTATAATCTGAGAGAGAAGCCAAAAAGCAGTACGTGTATCTAATTCATGCAGTGTTTATGAATGATAAAGAAATGTCACTGGAGTTTTCCGGCTAGAGAGGCAGCATACTTAATGACAGCAATAACCTAATGCAGTGGAGCATTCAAGTCTATTTAGAAAGTGATACCAATTGAGAGAGACAGAGAGAGGGAAAGAGAGATAGACAGAGAAAGAGAGAGAGAGAGAGAGAGAAAGAGAGAGGGGAAAAATACCTCTATCACAGCTGTTGCCCATCACCTGCTCAATAACAGCACCAGCTCAACACTGGACTGACCAGAAAGTGACCATCGCCTTCGCCCACTCAGTTGCAGCAGTTTTCCCCCTCTTAAGTATCCATTTTACTATTCCAGGAGAGATTCCACAGGAACCTTACCTAGCAGCCTCTTCACCTAGCATCTGCCGTATGTTTCTGCTCTCTGGCATGTCCTACCTCCTCTCTCTCCCTCTGTCTCTCTGTTCTCTTTTTCTCCAGCTGTAATCCTAGCCCTCACTTTATCAGCCTCTCCCTCTCGCTATTTTTTGGCCTGCCAGGCGGAAGAGATTTTACTGCATTTATTCAATCAATCGCGTAACCTCACTCCTCTGTTCCTCGCAGCAGAACCGCCAGCACTTCCTTTCCTCTCTCCACTCAGTCTCTTTACCTTGCTTGTCACTATCTCTCCCTCTCCCTCCATCTCTCTCTCTCTTTCTCTCTTCTCTGATGTGCAGTGCTCTATTTGCTGCAGCCTCACTTGCTCACTTTACATGCAAGCTAAAGAAACAAGCTAACAAATGAAGAATACGTTGCTTAAGGGTCATTTAAAAAAATAACAACACCCTCCTTTGTCACACATCTAGGGTCCCCTGTGTGCATGCCGCACCGAAAGAGACGAGAGAATAACTGAGCACTAGGTGGTGTGTGTGTGTGTGTGTGTGTGTGTTAGTGAGTGAGAGAGAGAGAGAGAGAGAGAGAGAGAGAGAGAGAATCAGTGTTTTATCTAGTTTGATCATATGTTATGCTGCATCACTTGACAAGAATCACGACCCAGCCAGATCCCCTGGAGAAGAAATGCAACAAATGCAGCAAATGCACAAATGCAAATCTCTCACACAGATACCTAATAGAACTGGAGCTTACAGTATAGTACATGTGGGACAGCAACAAAACACAAGAAAGTATTGACTGGGTTGCTGTACTGTACTTGCATGTGGAAAAAAAGATCATCACTTGCTGACACAGCATTATTGCTCTTTCACAATAATCAGAAGTGTTATGCCACCGGACTGGAGTGTAACAATAAACACATTCAGTATGGTAACAAAATAACACAGCCCTTTCAATTAATAAAAACCCTGTCATTTGAGAGTGAGTGCNGAGAGAGAGAGAGAGAGAGAGAGAGAGAGAGAGAGAGAGAGAGAGAGAGAGACAGAGAACTGTAGATATAAGATCAATGACGAGCAAAGAACACACTTAGGCCAGTCATCTCATTTCCATCGCAACAGACTGCATTACTACATTCTGCAGGGGATATAACATGGCTATATTTAGCAGACCACGACGCACGGGGAGTGCTATCTTTTATTTGACAAAGATTATGTTTCAACCTTTCAACCTACAGGCTATTACTTTCTTTTTTTTCCTGTGACCACTTGAGTGAGATATACTACTTTTATAATGATCCTCCTAAGCATATCACCTGATACTTACCTGACGATAACATTAATATCAGCTGTAACTGACAATGTGGGGTCCGAGCACAATTTAGCACAATGAGATCTAATGTTTTATGTTGTGATGATAAGGTCATGAACATAACCTCCACGTGCTCCTGGCCCGGTTATAGAATTAGAGGCTTCATGTATATTAAACAAGTTCAACAACAGTGGAAGAACAGCGCAATGAAATTCATTTTCCGAACAAAGTTGCAAGTGTCACTATAAAAAACTGCAAGAATCCAGCGTTAGGTCCGGAAGTGAAAAAGATAATGAGAGATACGTAATTTAACTGTACACAATGTGAGTAGTGCCACCTAGTGGCCAAGTTTTTGTCCCTTCCTAGATCTACCATTCAGGTTTCTTCATGATTCGTCAATGTTAAGCCTGTCAAACGTATGCTGGGATGCATAGATACAGGCACAGGTACCGGGCCAGGACCATGGTCATTTACTCATACTCAACCTACTTAAAAATATACATCTCCTCTTCCCAAAATATGTCATATATGTTCTACCCAGTAGGGTGTTTTGTTACAGACAGAGCATAAATAGGCCCGTTTAATTGGATTGAATCAAATTTTGAATTCCTACCCAAAAAAAAAAAAAAAAAAAAGGTACCAATGCCAACATCTGATACCAGCTGACCACACCTGACCTAGTGAATGCCAGGAATGTAATGTGCAATTCTAGCTCATTATTAAAACACACAATCAGAACCATTTCCCTAATATGAGTGAGGATACACAGACAAGCAAATCTGAGGTAATGTAAAACTGCCTTCCGTGAAGGCACTGCATGCTTCACTCAATGTTCAAAATTCTATTATACCAACCCCGCATGGGTGCACGCTGGCATTCAGCGACCCTAGAGCTCTTCAGCATGTCACAGTGGGCCACACGGCAGTTTTCCATTACTACATTAATAATGAGACCACAGAAACCCACAGTAGATGACACGTGGTCTAAAATTTTACACAAAAGATACGCAGCAAGACCTATAAATCAACAAACTAATGCTACTGGTCGGTTACCTCAGATAATTGAAGAAGAAAAAAAAAAAATGTATTTCTTGTAGCTTACTTATACTTTAGGTAGATCAGTAGAAAGCGCAGCTATTAATAAAACACACACCCAGTATATTATTTTGCCAGAAAAGGGGGATTAGCTAATGCTGAATAAACTACGCTAAGCTGTAAACAAAAAATTGTGACGTGGGGCGTTAAAAACAAACGCAACTTCAACCTCTTCTGAGAGACTCCAGATGACATCACAGGACCCATCTGCTGGAGCTGCAAGTGACAGGGCCACTTGCTGGAGGTCTGTCGCCAGAAAATTCCTGCTTTATCGGATTTAGCAGTACCGGTGCCCCGCGAATCACATACAAACAGCAAAATTGATAGGTAACCTGAGAATCACATAAGCCTGGTAAGTTTCATTACAAACAATTAAACGTTCAAAAATATATATTTATTCTCAAAAACACATTATCAACGTTTAATTAACAGTTCACATGCAAAGATTTTTGGCATTTTGTGATGTGCTAGACAGCAGGGTTGTAATCCAATTTTAAGATTCCTCCACATGCAATGTAAACAAGTAGCATAAGGACGCACCGCTGACATTATCAAACCTACGCATATTGTCGCTGTCCGAAGAAAAACAAGTACCTCCAAAATGGCAACTTCACAGAAGTCTTACTTGTTTTTCTTCATATGGACATGAACCTCATTTAATACTAATGTAAGTCTACGGAACCTGGCTTTTTTCCCCCCAAACTGTTTTGCTCCATTTCTGTTGGTCCATTCATTGTGAAATGTGTACACAATGAAATCAGCAGCTGCTGTGTTAAAATGATGCATACAAGTAAAACTTTGTAAATGTAGAGACACATGTTTTGGGCAGCAACTATATGGGGTGTGTTTTATATTTTAAGACAGTTTTCCTAACTTAGATTTAGATATGGGCAGCCCTATTTAGTGCTGGGCACAACAGCACCCCACCTTCAGGCTGATCAGGCTCATCTTGCGTGTTACCTAAACAGAGGAAGGGAGTAATGCCAGCAGAATTTAGCAAGTATGCTCGACATGACTGAAAGTAGTGTAATGAGTTTGAATGTCAGTCACTTTAAAATGCTACAGTAGAATGATTTGGTGTCTTTGCTATGTGCATGGTATGAAATACTTTGAAGTTTGAATATTCTTTGGTTTTCAGAGCGTGTATTGTAAATGATTGTGTTATACCATTGTTTAAGGGCCCCCTACTAACACATGTCCGACAATCTTTGCACACTGTTTCAACATTTGCATGTACCAAGTGGACAACGCATTCTCGTCATTGCGCTACATTCTGACGAACTTCAAATGTTAAACCGCCTGTATAATTCAGCAGAGCACATGCATTAGCAAAACTGTTCAAACTAAAGTATCTCGACACCGTTTGGTTTTCATTCATGAATATTAAGCAAGACATGTCCAGCTCACTTCATTCATATATCATTTCAGACTGAAGTATCCCCTTCAACTGCCATGTTTCTTCAAAGTGTTATTCCCCATGCCTGGACTAAATGCAGTTAAGGGAGCTGTGGAAACACTGGCCAAATGATTTAGAGGGTCACAGTGTGCACTATTTAATTCTGTACAGGTTGATCAGTATAAGAATTATAATAAGACGTTTTACCCATTTATGTATTTTGAAATATGTTCCCCCTGTGGCTAATACACGCTTCATGCTTCAACGGGCGGGAGAGAGTAAATAGTCTCCAGGCCCTCATCTTTTGCCTACAAAAGGGTGCCACTGGAATGAGAGGCATGAGCATGAGAGGGGATTTTGAGAGAAGCTCTCTGTTCACTTACAGTGTTGTCTTCAGACCGATAATAACGGCTGAGCCGTTCATCTCACGGCCCTGTCCTAAACTGTCTTGTCATTTGATCCACAGAGCTAACAATCACTGTATAGCGTTTTAAATAAACCTTTTTTTATGGCAATACAGAAAATGTGGTGAAGTACAGAGCAGGTTCTGTGTATAATAATGATTATTAATCATTATTCATAAGGAATTAATATAATTATTAATAATTATTATTATAATTGTAAAATGAATAACAACAACAACAACAACAACAGTTATTATTATTAGTAATAGCAGTAGTAGTAGTACCAGCAGTAGTGTTATAATATAAAATAATACAATATTATATACTACAAAATAATATAAAAATAATTATTATTGTAAAGCTTTGTTTTGCAAAGATTATTAGGAAGTAGTAACTAACATTTGTAATATGATGGAAGTGTACTCTCATGCTGAATGCTTGTGATGATTTATGACCACAAATTGTTGCCCGGCAGCTCCTACAAGCTTCCACTGCTGCACTTTCAAGTGCACGCTAGACATCTGTGTCAGTTAGGAGCCTGCACAGGCTCACGAGTTCCCGTTATCCACAGCATAAGAAGCCTATCAGGAAGTGACATCACTGACATCACCCAGTCAGCATGACTGGGCTCAGTTTGTGTACACTGTCAAAATGAGATACGCATCATGTGTGGTGACAGGCCAATTCTAAGGTTGTCAGATACTTGATGGTCATGTTTCGAATATGACAACATCAGCCTCGCAAAACCAAAAATTACAGTTAAGGAAGTAAGGGGAAAAAGTCAACAAGGAACAATGCCATTGTGTCTTTAGCAGTTTAGCCTCACTCTGCTAGAGCCGAGAGGTGTTTCTTTTAGAGAGCTTCAGCTGAATGTTCTCTGATGTGTGAAACCAGGCACTACGGTCCGAGTACGTGATAAAACGTACACTGTCGGCAAATAGGTGGCTTTTCATACAGACAGGATTATCTGCCTGCAGCACTGTGTGTGTTCAATCACTGAAGTTCAGCAGCCACGTTCTTATCTATGATACATCATATCATCCAATCCAATCACCCAATATGTTTAAATGTTCGGTTATAACAATGTGTGGACAAGTGCCTAGTACCTTGCTATGGACTTTTGTTTTTAATGCATTTTTAATACGCATTTCTGTTTGTTTCCCCTTTCCTTTAGTGTATTACGCAGTTCTTTGTGGATGTAAAGCCTTCAGCAAAGCTACAAAGCTTAAAGTACACACCCAGGGAGAATCTCTCTCCCATAGGAACTAATTTTCTCAGCTGCCTGAAATGCCTGGCTGGAATTTCAGCCCTTTTGTCTGTTACAAGGTGACATAATCTCATAACATTCCAATTGGCACATCCTCACACATTGGCACAGCGACCACTGGAGGCAGGGAAGGGTTTGTTAAGGTTTGTAGCTCATGTAAGTGTGTGTAAGTGGTGGCCCTGGATATTAGCAAAGATGGCACTGTGCAACTTCCACTATAAACAGTGTCCATATAACATCCATTGGCGTATAAGCTGGAACTACTTTCTATATTAGATATTAGATACTTTCTACATTCGATTTTAGAATGATCTGTCAAAAAGCTCTATCACATCATTTAGACATCATCACCAGCACTGAGGAGTAACAGAGACCAGAGCTTCAGAACGTAGGTGGACATTTCTATAAATAATTACAAACTAAAGCTTTATTGAGGACATAAAGCTGGTGGATACTTGCTATCCAGTTAAGTCGTACGGCAAATGGAAAAAGCAAAAGTTACCGCTAATGCTGGGACTTGGTGTGAAACTGGCAGCATTTGAATGCCTTAGTCTTACCTGCATGCGCAATCGCATTTGCTACAAAAGTCTGGTTAAATAGGGTGTCTGCGACACCCTTAGAAAAATGGTCAACAGCTCCTTGACTTCTCTACCAGGTACAAAATACACTACCGCCACGTTTTTCCTTGAAAACTCCATGCAAATGTCTTGGGTAATATACAGGGATTGGACAATGAAACTGAAACACCTGGTTTTAGACCACAATCATTTATTAGTATGGTGTACAGCCTCCTTTTGCGGCCAATACAGCGTCAGTTCGTCTTGGGAATGACATATACAAGTCCTGCACAGTGGTCAGAGGGATTTTAAGCCATTCTTCTTGCAGGATAGTGGCCAGGTCACTACGTGATGCTGGTGGAGGAAAACGTCCTTCTTGGTGGTATGCTGACATTACCCTGGATACCGTGGCTCTTGATACATCACAATGACTTGCTGTCTTGGTCACAGATGCGCCAGCAAGACGTGCACCAACAATTTGTCCTCTTTTGAACTCTGGTATGTCACCCATAATGTTGTGTGCATTGCAATATTTTGAGCAAAACTGTGCTCTTACCTGCTAATTGAACCTTCACACTCTGCTCTTACTGGTGCAATGTGCAATTAATGAAGATTGGTCACCAGGCTGGTCCAATTTAGCCATGAAACCTCCCACACTAAAATGACAGGTGTTTCAGTTTCATTGTCCAACCCCTGTATATCCCTGATACATCAAATCCCTGCTGAACTCGGAGATGCCTTGTTCTTCGGAATATGATGCCATCCTGTCCAAGGCAGGACAAAGCGGCAGTATGCACTTTTCAATTTCATGTCGATATGAAAACCCTTTTTTTCCCCATGAAATATTTTGGCTCAGGAGTCAATTGGATGGAGTGCAAAAATGTCTCAAGTGCAAGCCAAGTCGCAAGTCAGTTTGCGAGGTCATCATATGATTCTACTGTGTCCTCATTCCTTCTGCGATAGACTGTCAACGGGCATAGTACTGCCTGCAGCTGATTAATGGACTGATTAACGTTTCCTGAAATATTACACTTGTGTGTGGATTACCTCTCGTGCTTGCTCTTATGTTGTTGCCATAAAATTAAGTTACTACAATAAAGATCTCTTAGCAGAGAGCTACTGTTATTACTCTGAAGCGTTTTTATAAGGGGGATGTGGAGAGCATGACACTGTATTCTCTACATCTCCAGGGCTTCTGAAATCACAGACAATTTGCACAATGCTCCTATAAAGGTATCATGTCACAACACCATGAGACACAACGCTACAACGAAGACCGTGTGGATGTTTAATTTTTCCAAATCCAGATTCCATCATGGATTTGACTTCATCTGTTTGCTAGTGTGTTTCAATACAGCTTGTTCACATCCCCTCCACAAACCCCCGCGTAAAACTGGGTTCTGGATCTAACGTGGCAAGTCAAGGTCAGCACGACCCGGAGGTCCCTTGCTGCCCGTCACTGGAGTAGTCAGGTGTGTGTGCGCCTATTTCTCAGGCTGGCACATCATCAAGCTCTTGTCCTTTCTACCGAGGCCTTTAAAATCCACTTACGTCATTGATCTGGCCTGAGCCTTCCTGAGATCGATCCAGCGCTGGAGATAACAGAGAGGTCCGAGTACCATTGCCACACAGGCTGAAACGACAGGAAAGGCTGCAAAGCACAGGCAGTGCATGCTCACTGAGAAGAGGGAGGGAGGAATGAAGGGGCTGAGGGAGGGAGATGGAGGGATGGGTCTTAGGCTTTCTGATTCAACGTCTGGATCAGTTTTAATATTTTCGTTCATTCACTCATCTTCTGGGTCGCGGGTGGGGGGGTTGTTCTGGAGCCTATCACAGCACCCACTGGGCAGAGAGCAGCAAATACCCCCTGGACAGGCCACCAGTTCATCACAGGGCAGGGGATTAGCTTTCATTACCTACTGAAATGAGTTCCCCATCTGGAGGTCTATACCATTCACAGGGTTTGAAGTGAATCAATACTAATACTCTTTAAGGTAAAACAGAAACAAGCTGCAAGTGGCAAGAATCGGGGTCCAAGCACGAATGAGGCACATATAGCGATCAGCTAAAATGTCACAGTTCATGATAATGCAGTGAAATGAGGTGGAAAAGGGTGTAAATCACAATCTGAACAAGAAATATGCTTAGCAGTGACAGCAGAGAGGGGATTCAAACCTTGCACCTTTAGTTTTGAAGGGCAACACCATACATGATGCTGACGTAGCACTTCTTAAACCAGTAGTACACTGAAAAATCCAACTTACTACTATAATTACCTACCTAAAATCTAATTACCAGCATTTATCACATGTGCCAGGTGCAGTCGATCAGCCAAGACATGTTTGGTGTCTGACATCTGCTTCTCTAGCTCACAGTGAGAGATGCTAGGCTATCACTGCTTTCAAATTATCACCTCAAATACACTACTTTTGAACTGTCACCGGCTGTAAACACATGCCCAAAACCGCCTCTCGGCCCTCTCATAACACGTCCACGTCTTCATTTGTTTGACACAGTGACACTGAAGCAGTTCAGCGCACAATATGACTTTAGTCTACAAAAACAAAACAAAAATTCACACATATGTAAACGGTAATGCAGTCACTGTAAACAACCGGAGCCACTTTCACCTCAGCTCATTTTAGGAGTCACTCTGTGCAAGATGACCAAATCACTGGACATGCAAAGTTTAAGCTCAATTAGACAAGCGGCAGCTGAAAAACATTTTCTTTTTCATAGTGTAGCAACCGGCATCAAAAATCAATCTGTATCCATTTTTGTTAATTAAGTTCCACGATCACATCTCATCATTATACACAGGCCGTTACTAATTCACACTGGGTAATATATCATAATCTATTACTGCAATGACACTTTCACTGAGCACTTTATACTGTCAACATTGCTGCTGCTACTACCAGTGATGTTTATACTCAGTGGGTACTAATCTCTCTCATTGCATCTAGTGCAAAACCTATTCTAAAGTAAATACAAGCCATCTGTCTTAATTGCTTATGTACATATAGATAGGAAATTGATATACTTTATTTTTTCATCATGCCTATTCTAATTTCTGTGTAATATATGCAAGTTAATGTGCAAATATGTCATCATTAATAAAGTTCTATCTACTTTTCTACCTCTGTCTTTTGGGAACATTGTCATCTAGGGTTCATGGTCATATATATCCCTGATATATCAAATCCCTGCTGAACTCTGAGATGCCTTGTTCTTCGGAATATGATGCCATTCTCTTAGAACCTGAACCAAGACAGAACAAAGCAGCAGCACACACAATTTCACGTTGATATGATACCTTTTTTTCCATGAAATATTTTGGCTCAGGAGTCGATTGGATGGAGTGCAAAGTATTAACTAAATAAAATCGCTTTAGTAATTTTGGCTGTCTTTTAATTTGAATTGCTAAAATGAAATGAATTCATTTTGAAATGAACAATTGGTTTATTGTTGGGTGTGCTTACTGGTAACGGTCAGTCAGTTGGATTGGGTACATAGTGAATGACTTATTCTGTGAATATGTCAAAGAATTAACAGAACTGAATTATTCAGTATATTTTAACTGAATTATTCTTAATTATCATTTTATAACTTGGAGGATTATCATCTTCCAACCTACCTCCATCTACGTATTTCTACAGTAGAAAAAATGAATAACCATTTAATAGACATATGGTTCTACATATGGTTCAATATCCCCTACACCACAAGTTACCTCCATTCATATTTTACTGCAACAGTAAAGACAGGTAAGTAAAATAAGTGAAACAGACATAACGTACATGCCTGAATGTACACACACGCCACACTGGAAAATGAGATGTAGTATCTTTATTCTCTCAGCAAGGTTAAACTTTGCAAGCCATATCTGAAGAGATGGGTGGTCCTGTGCTTTCATTAGAGCTCACACCTGACATTAAATGTGCCACGGCAGGCATTATTAATTATCTTGGGCAGTATCTAAAGCTGGGTGATGTTGAATCTTCACCCTTACTGAGGTTTCTGACCTGCACAGTTTCCATTTCCCCCCTACCAGCGCCACGCACACACGCACACACATTAACCAGCAGCCACAACATCAGTGTCGCTGCAGTGCTGAAAATGTATCCACCGCCAAAATAACGCCCGCTCTGTGGTGATCATGTCCACTGAAGAACAGGATAAGAACGAGCTGCATACAGAGCAACAGATTTATACGTATACTAAACCCCAGTAGCCTGTTTTTGCACATGTGCAGAATGAGAAAAATGAAAAAACAAAAAGGGTCACATGCACTGATAATCCCAATTACTGAGCTAAAAATACATACTTCTATCAGATTGGTCAATCTAGGCCTTAATCTGATTTAAGAAATCTGAGTATGCCTTTTAGATGACCACTTAAATAAACAGATAAGTGCCAAAATATGACAAAAGATCAGATTATTAAGTGCAGGTTAACAAAGAGCTAGCTTGTTTCTCCGCTTTTCAATAACTGTACATTATCAAAGACCCTCCAGTTAATTTTGAAAAAGAAAACCAAGAAAACCACAAATATTAATTTTAAAGTTCTGAAGTGGGTAGATAGATAGACAGAAGGCATAATAATGCATCAACCGCTCATATCCCCCTACCCCGCTCATATCCCCCTACCCCTGAAATACAGGATGTGGACAAGTTAATGTCAAATGAATTAACACAGCAACACTATTTTAGCATAAAATTAGGGTTTAAATTCACGGTATCAGCAATAATCATTTCTGCAAATCAAGTACATAAAGGTTTTTGAGGTAAATGTTTATTTCTTTGCTTAAACTGACCAGTGTCAGTCAAAAACAGTTCACAACTGAACTGCAAGATACTGGTGTTGTATCACAACCACAGCTTTGGTTTAAATACAACTGTAATGTAAATGTATGTAAAATAACAGACTTGCACCTTTGAGCTACAACTGTGGCATAAATAATACACTCAAAAACATATTTACACACCTCTAGCCATCAGACATATATATATCACAACTGATACGACTCCCTGAGACACTCAACTGTGACATGTGGTGAGTCAAAAACTTACCCAAGAACTCCATATCAGCCCTAAAAATCCAACTGGCATTCACATCTCTCCCACCATATGATAACTCCGTAAGTCAAAGGAAACTGACGTCGTTCACCTTGTTCTGTCTGTTCAGTCCTAACCCGACGCACAGGAATGTAGAAAAGCCTGTGTGCCCAAAGCCAGTCAAACCCACTTGGCTTCTCTTTTCTAAGAGGCCATTGAAAAGAACACAATAGCAGAGCTACTGGTGCTAACCACAAAGAGGACTCGGGACACGACTCATCAGCTGAAATGGCTGCAGCAATGTTAGTGTTTACTAGCAAACCAGAGAAAAACACTGAGAACCTGACTAATATTTGTACGACATTGCTCATAAAACAAACACCAGGTATCAATGCACATCTACATCACTCGGTCATGTTCTACTTCAGCTACGAAGAAAGCAAGAATTTCATTTTCACTTCAGATATGAGAGAAACTACTTTCCCTATAGCTATACAGTAACAGCAGGTCAGACAGACGCAAGATGTGATTTTGTCCATATGGCAAGGCTCACCTGTTAAAGGGCTATTAACAGAATTGCCCTTGCTTAATATTAAAAGTAATACAAATGTTTAGTTTCAGAATCTTCAATGCACCCCATAGTCTAGGCAGTCCACATACGGAAACTACATTACAAAATAATTCAATTCATCATTTTTGTGACGTCATAAATGGCAATATTTTTTAACATATCAGTTCATTCAGAGCCATATCCAATTACATACCATTATGTTACATGGAGTGTTTCACCTGGGACTGTTTTTTAGGAACTGAGGTAAAACAAGGTAACTGAGGTAAAACTGAAGGGTTAAACAGCCCATATTCTTCTTTTTTTTCCCCTCTTTTCTTATATATGTTTCGTATATAAGAAAAAACAAACAAAAAAAAAACAAAAAGAAGAAGAAGAATATGGGCTGTTTAACCCTTCCAAAATACTGAAACACTAGGCAGGAGTGAGATTTTGAAAACTTGCACAAAGACTTCCATATTGAGTTTATGCCTGAACTGTGAATAACTCCTTGAGTAGAATATTTACCTACAGACCTGAAGGTTGAGATGAAACTTACTCAAAGCAATGGAGGCAAAACTACATGGCAATGTAGTAATGCTAATAAATAACAATACCTCCAAATTACAGCTGACACAGTAATAAAACTACATTTTGCATTCTGACTGAACAGCAAGGAACAGCACAACAACTGAATAACTCACAGTGCCCTCCAGATTGGCTTTTAATCATGCTACAAAGGATACACAGATTCTAAATATCCATCCTAAACATGAATAAAAAAAACCACACACACATACACAAATTCAATATAACTACTGAACACGTGACATACTAGCATTAAGACTACTGCTTACGCTGATTTGCTCTGATTGCTAGCTCATTCTACAGCAGTTTAGCACTATCTGTTTTTGAAGCAGGAAAAAACACAGTGCAGATAATCAAAACATAAAGTGAATTAAAGTGAAGTGCATGATAAAGTGCTTCTCCCTGCTGATCTTTACTTCTCCTACCGTGCAATTTCACTTGTGGTATTCCCCTTAAAACTGCTGGTCTTGGATGTTACCAATGATAACTAGCCAGTATTAACCCTTTGACACATAAGTGAGCTACTGAAGTAAAAAATCAGATTATGTTCTCTGTTCCACCTAAAATCTCTACACGTTCATTCCACAATTTATAGCAAATAAAAAAACACAACTCCAGCCTCATGAGTGACAGCTTTAATTGCTTTATCTGTGGGGGCTCATCACATTCCACTTTCTCACTCTGAGGCAACCAACGAACACATTGTTAAGCAGCGTGTGGATTAACATATAAATAACCCTCTCCTCTTTAATGCCTTAGAGGGTCCACAGTGGAGCAGCCTGAAAGGGGTCACGGGGGGAATGAATGACGCTCTCATTCGCAGGAGTTTGGGACATTTTTGTTGCCGCTGCCCTAGCCCACAATAACCTCAAAGCCAGCGTCCTGCGCCCTGCACCCACGGGGTCAGCAGCCATAGCAATGCGCGCTTACTTGGTGGTGGTACTGGGAGCTGAAAGAAAGAATGACACAGTGCCTCATACAGGCTGGGCTTGTTTCTTAGACGCATTCCAAAACCACCTCTTCTCACAGGCATCGACCAGCACACAGTGGTCTTTAGGTCAAACAGTACAATGACACCACTCAGTTCGAGACAGTTGTTTGGTCGTGAAATCGCCGACGCTCTGGGAGTTCTAACCGAGAGGAACAGCAAATCTGAGGCTGTAAGCAGGATAAACATGTCTGTTTACAAAACAATAGAGAGGAAGTGGCCTAGATCAGCTGAACAACTCACAGCATTACTCCGTCAGAATCTCTGATGCATCTGTCTAACATGCTCCGCAGTTATATAATCAGCCACGGTCTAACAATCTGTTGCCATGCCTCAACTCAACTCGACTGCACTGTCCCTCTCATGAATCAATTACATAGCACTTAACGCGCTGACTTGCTCATGCGATGACTAAGCTTTTTTAAGTACAGGATCATCAGGGACTTCAACTGTCCTCATAGTGGGAGAGGTTCCTTCCCAAGAAAATGCCAACACGGTGCTTTTGTCTTACCCAACACAGAAGCTCCCTCTGCTGGACACTCGGGGAAGTGTCCATCGGACGGGACGCTGACTGTTCTCCTCAGACTGCGGCCCTTGGAGGACAAAGCTGTGGGGCTCTCATGGACCTCTACGGGCATCTAGTAAAAGGTGAAACATATGAGGTTAATGGGGGTGCATAGTCTCAGAGCACCAGAAAGGTCATTCCAAAGACTGCTACCGTTGAACTACTCAACTTTCTCAGAAAGCAAGCGGTCAATTGCTGTGCTGACCTCTCAGTGCTACCCATTGCCAGTCAATATACATTTAATGTTTTTCTCAGAGAGCTGGAGAAGCAGTCCAAGGTGACACTGTATACCTCATTTGCACCAGATTGCAGTCGGCAGGCCAGTTTTGAGAGCAGGCAAAATCGGTGACAAATTTGAGTTGAGATTTTCTCAACTTTATGCAAATGAACTACGACGCGGCGAAGAGACTTTGTAAATGATTGGCTCCAACAATGTCTATGGACCAATCGAAGACGCTGAAGTCCATGGCACCCGGCTACGGCTCTAAACGTTTTTGTTCCTATACCAGCATTGTGTTCCTGTTCTCGGCAGGGTGGTGGTGAATGTGGAAGAGAAGCTCATAACCACGGTTTCTTCCTTTTTCCCCATTTCCCATTTTATATGAGGTAAGATAAGATAATCCTTTATTAATCCCACAGTGGGGAAATTTACAATGTTAGAGCAGCACAGAGGATCATCTTGGTACATGCACATTTGAATAAAAAAACTTAAGCGTGGAAGAAAGTAGCAGACATTCTCGGTGCCTCTAGTCAGTTAGGCTAGCTAGCTAATAAGCTAGCCAGCACGCTGAAGGGCTGATAAAGCTAGCCAAGAATGTAAGCAGTTAGGTTAATGTGATTAATGTGATTATAAAACTAGCTTGTTTTACCTTGTACATGCCCACACGCAACAATGTCGATTGTTCTCAAACACATCCACAAAACACAAACTTGGGGGCGAAGTAAGCGACTTCTCGCCTGCTAGTGTGAATGTAGGGGTAAAAGATAGAGTCAGTGCAGCCCTTGGAACCCACAGTTACTGCTGGTAATATTAACAGTTGTCGTAATTTAAAATTAGTTATTATTTACAAATACTGTCTGACTGAGTTCCAAGCTGCATTCTGAGCTATAAATGACATGATATATGCACACCAATGCTGTCTCATAACAATTGAAGTCTGTATTACTACGTCAAGCCACAAAAAAAAATCCTTGTGCTGTTAATGGAATTATCTCTGACCCTAATGCTGCTTGCGTGGACCGCTGATTATACCGCTTAAGTAAGGTGCTGACCACTTATTTTCTTCACATGCTAAACAACCCCACCATTAACATCACAGCTTTGATCTAAACTTTTAAGAGCTTATATGATTCACTGTAAAATTTCAAAATAAAAGTCTAAAGAACATCACTTGAATGGCTTACACTCTTCAAATGTCCATGTTTCAGTAGCACCACAGCCAGGCTGAACCTCAAACAGCTCCACACTCCCTATATAGTGTGCAATGTAACTGTGGAAATTCCAGCTGTTGGGGCTAAGGAGGCAGTATTTCATTTTTCTCTGCTATATGTAGATAACTGTTAACTTTCCAAACATAAAGAAGTTGAAACTGGATCTCTGAACCAAAGGATACAGAGTGCACATCTGGATTTAAACTACAATGCCATGATTACTCAAATGCATATCTACAGGGCAATGATAACACTAACGCTGCTTTCGCATGTTTGCATTGAAACAAGGTTATTCTAGACCTCGTAGCATCATGCGCTCAACAGTGCCATGAAAACCACACAAACACATGCATGATAAAGACCTGAGGTGAGCTTTAGCCATGTGAACTGTTTTTAAGGTGGATAAAGGCAGATGGATACACTTTTCTGTTTGTTGTATTAATACTGGGCTCGTCTGCAGTTTAACATTGGATGTTAATGTCGTCCAAAAATAAACAAATAAAAATCAACATGCCGTTTGTTTTCCATTCTTGATTTACAGCATTCTGCTAACCGCTGCAGTCAGCTTAATATCCAGTTTGTTGTCTGTCTACTGCAAACATGCGAAGACAGCGTTACATTAGTAGGATCTAACCATAAACTTAAAGCTAGGCTCAGAGTCTTCAAATCCCTTACTCTCAATAGTTGAAGAAAACAGAATAAAAAGACAGAGAAAAGAGGGTAAGAGTAAGAAACGCACCTCCTCTTCTCTGTTAAGCAGGATGAGCTGGCTGTCGGTCAGGATGCAGTACTTCCTCTCCCAGACACTGGGCTCGGAGAAAGGTGACTGTCCACAGGAGAAGTGGTGACTTGGTGGGCCTTTCACATCTGCAAACACACAGGAGAGAACAGACACCTCAGCGAAGCCAAACACTGCATATAAGCTACATGGGGAGGGTTGCCAACAGTTACTGGCACTGGTGTCAGCGGTAACAGCTACTGGTCTGCCTCATCTCTTTGAAAAGATGTGACAGGGCCAAGAACATGAAGCTTTAGCAGGAAATGTTCTCTAGCAGCATAAGTATTCGTAAACAGAGTTTAAAAAAAATCACAGTTAGTTTTTGTGGACAGCAGACGTGAAGAGATGAGGTCGCACACAAAGAGGTTTGTCGCACATTTGAGTCACCTGAACCCATTTCAAAGCAACGTAGGTGATGTATACATACACAATATGACCTGTAGAGGGCAGTGCTGTACAACTATCTACAAAGAGCCTTACTACATACCCAATATGGTCCTCTAGTCAATGCATCAACAAGGGAGAACAAAGTCACAAAGGGGGGAAGAGGATATCGTCATTTTCAGGAAGCGCCCACCACATTCCTTGCATTTCACAAGTTGAATGTAAATGAATGCACGTAAAAAGAATGCACCTTCTTTGAGATGTCCGAGGAATAACGTAATCATCTACACAATGATGACCTGCAGAAGAAGCGTTCCATACATTTCCGGGCCCTGCACAAACGCAGTCCCCGTGGCCTAAAAATGCTCAAAGTGTCTATTAACAATACTCCGAAAATGATGTTAGCATGCTGGACTCCTCAACAAACTTGCTTTTACGTCTATGCATTTTCTGTCACCAAAATGAGTTATGTTCAAATGTACTGAAGGTGTATGCAAAAAAATCATTTGTGCCCTAACGCTAGGAGCAATTAAGGAGAGGGAGGGAAGGGACAACCATACTTTAGGATGCAAAATGCAATACAAACAGTACAACTTCGCAACTGCAAAAATAAAAAATATCCACTGGCTTTAAAGGCCACCTCTGCCTAGACACGCTCGGAGGGTAGTCGCTTCCTCTTTCGCCAAAGCCGCAGCCCTGGACACTAGTCTGTGTAGTTCAGTATATCTTCCTGGTCTAATAACCCCTTCAACACAAGTTACAGAATCACGTGTTGAAGTGGTTAAAATGCTAAAACGCAGGACTTTGCTGCTACAAGTCCAAATGTGAGAAACACTGATATACCAGACAAGTTTATAAAAGTGTACGTCGAAGAAGTGAGTGAATACAGTACCACTAGGTGTGCATCTACATGCCTCTGAAACTGTGCATTTTTTTTACACTCCCAATACCAATATTAAGAGCTCATGACCGTTTTCACTGAGCTTTAGCTGGCTGGACCACTGTACTGTGAGTATCGGCAACTTGGAGAACGGCCAGAGGTCAAGAGTTGGCCCTCCTGATGTCACACTTGATCGCGAGAGGGGGCTATTTGCATCAGGGCAACATCAGTCTTTTACAAGCAGCACAACAAAATGCACGGCGAACAGCCACAATGAATGATGCAGCTCATCCCAGGAGAGTGGGCGGGACCCCTATATCCTACAGCTTTTGTTAATCGCAGGCTCTTGGTATTTTCCCCATCCCAGGGAGAAGCTAAAGCCCACCGTAGATGCAAAAAGTACTGCCCTTGAAATGAAATGGCAGCGGGAAAGACGGAAAGATACCCGGAATAAAGGGAAAGTGGTATGGCGGAGACAAATGAGGAGAGAGACACAGACATAAAGAGATGACACGAATGGCCGGAAATAGAAGTGGGAAAAAGCTGAGTAGGTGTGAGGAGGAAAGCCAGAGCTCCAAACTGATGCTGTCTGTTTTTGCACCCACTAATAAACAAACACATAAATAATAACTTTATATAATCATTTTATAGATACACTGAATAGAGAGCATATGGACTACCGGCGCAGGCCCGAGAGAGAGTGCAAGAGAGAGTGAGCCTCAAAGGGGAAAGGCATGGGATTAGGTGGAAGTGAGCTCGGGAGTCTGGTTGTTCTCTGTGTGAGATGCCAGTTCATGGTGAGTATGGCCCAGTGCCAGAGCAGCATATGGTGCTGCAAGATAAAGAGCCTCCTCCAGAGATTTCATATGCTATTCACAGACGTGCAAAACGATTAGGGAAGCAGCCAATGCCTCAGTCATACGGAGTCAATGCTCTCTCCCAGAGTGATGTCAGGACACCGAGTTTGTCCACAGTGAGTATGGAAACAAGACCATGTGCTCCAGAATTAAAACCCTCAGATAATACAACACAATACTAGTGCTGCCATCTCCCTTTATGAGAGCTAATAAAATCAGACTCTATGAACGACTCCGCCTTCCAGCATGTCCAACAAGCATCTCATCAACTTGCCCAACCTAATGTGTACTTTGTGGGCAACCGAACTGTGCTAAGGCTGTTTTCATTTTGTGTGCTCCATGAATGTTCTCTGCCTTCACCTCCTGAAGAGGATAACGTGTTCCTCGCCTGCTACTGCTCAAATTGACAATATGCAAATTGCAGGCGCTCCCATTGGATTTTTCAAGACCAGTAGAGAGCACAGAATGTGCTTCCCCAATCAGGAGTTTGAACGATGTCTCAAAGGCCTAAGTCACTTGAGGAGGCTCTTCAGCAGAAACAGGTGGCAGAAAATTGCCTGATTTTCCCCAGACGTCTTTGGTCCACCGCTAGAGTGAGAATTAAGATACCACAAGATCTAATCGGAATGTGTTACCCTACTAAACTTAGCAGGGGATAAAGAGAGTCCCTTCAGTGGCCGTTTCAACTGGAAAACACAGCATGCTACATGGCTTAGGAGCCTTGCCTGAAAGCTAGCACAAAACTATTTTGGTCTCTCCAAGCCAGTGTTATTCTACATTACACAAAGCCTACACGGTATACAAACCCAATTACAAACAAAGCTGGGGCAGCAGGAAAAATGAAAATAATAGACAGCACTGACTGGCAAATCATTTTTTATTTTTGGAAAACACTGAAAACAGTCCAAAAATATTTATGATGAAATATATGCTTATGTTTTAACTAATTAGTTTTACTGTATGTCTGTATATATGCTCACCAGAGAAAAAAAAATAGTCACCTTTAACTAAAACGTATCTAACAGCATGTCATACCACCAATGTGACTCAATCGTGCATGTACTGGACAAGTTTCTGGATGTAGGCCACATCAATGTCCAGCCACTCTTGCATCAAAGAATTGCACAGTTGGGCCAGATTTGGTGGATGCCTTCCCTGGCACAGTTCGGAGGAGAATTTCCTGTAGACTGTGATCCTGTAGACTGGGATCGCTTCCATACACTTGCAAATTTAGCTACTTCCTTCACACTGCGGCCTTTGGCACACCCAAATATGACCACTAAGTTTGCGATGCTCTCTGTTTTAAAAGTTGGTTTTAAAAGTTGAGTAGCGTACACCCAGATTGACAGTGACACAACTGACCCCGATCTGACCCTACAAGTATTATATTTTTAAGACGCCTCTAAATCATCAGGATACTTGAGCTGGCCAATAAACGACAGTAAGTGTAACAGTTTGGGAAACCCTCAGCATATCTATTGTTACTTGAATATTATTGAATATTACTGGACCAGCCTGTTAGCTAGTTCGTAATAATTTAGCAAAGCTACATTATTACAAACAGTACAGTTTCAGGCCTTTATTTCATCTACAAAAATGATTTTACTGCACACACGGTTGCGTTAGTACAAGCCTGCATAATCACAAGTAAGTGATTACTTAAATAATCTTCAAAATAGGCTAATTACTAACATAACGGCCAGTAGCAGCATTACTGTTTAATTGTGTAATGTAGTTCTCAGTATTTCTGGCCAACGCTGTGCAACATCAGTGCATTTTCCCCATGTTCCTGTGTGTTATGGCTACTTGTTGGTTCTCACAACACATGAGGGCGATGGCATAACTGCACTGCACTGGGTTTGAGCATGCTTTGTAGTTGCTGGGCTCTGCCGAGGTCCTCTTGAGGCTTTAACCATGTGGGTGTCCTGGACGAGGTGCCACAGTGCCGCTTGTGTGTGTTTGTACAGGCGTGCTGCATGAAAACAATTACAGCAGAGTGCATGCCAATTCCAACACAAGAGCCACCAGCCTTTGACCCTGTAGGTGGGGTTGCAACCCACAAACAGCTGTCACTAAGGAAGCGCAGTTAAGGTTCTGTCGAAACGCAAAAGAGTGAGCATACGAGTGCGTGCGCGTAGGTTTGGTAACGGACCCGCGGTTGGCAACATGTAGCTCTTTTATGATCCCCCTTGCGGCTCCACAGCAAAATTAGATTAACGGTAAAATACGGCTTCGCTGAGTGTTCTAACATAGTTTCAACAATAGACTGCATAAATTAAATGTACTGCTATTTGACCTTCAACCCCAAAAGATCAGTCCACAGACTGCTGGGAACGGGAAAAAAAACAAAAATCTTGATAGTGGCTAACAAAATGGCCTGAGAAGAGAAAACTTCAGGGTGAACATCAAGAGACTAAAGGACATATAATTTTTTTTTTACAAGTTGGTGCGGTAAAATAGCCCGCCAATAACTTTCTGTAATTATCTATGTCTACATGAACAACATGACCATCACGTTCAAGCATTTTGAACGTGTGTGTACATATATATGTGTGTGTGTGTGTGTGTGTGTGTATGTGTGTGTGTGTATGTGTGTGTATGTGTGTATGTATGTATATAT
>CM067482.1:25720889-25794034 GCA_034552555.1 Semaprochilodus insignis
AAAAGGGCTACATCGTTTTCTAGCTGTTGATTTATCATCACTTAAGTAGAAAAAGTCTTTTATACAAAAAAAGCTAGCATGATCAGTTTCCCAATATCAGTTAACTTGTACACATCTAAAAAGAAAAAAGAGCTGCATTTTTGAATGGAGATGACCAAAGTCCTAACTAGGTCGGCACAACACTGGAAAAAACTGACACTGGAATATTTATTCTCTGTGGTATATATTGCGATATGAATAAACATTCAGGAGTTTTCACCTGATGACTTTTGGATATTCAGAAAACAATATTTATTGCAAAATGATTGGGGGGGAAATAAAAACAATAAAAAGCTTAGAAATTGCTTTACCACTCTTGTGAGTGTGAAGCGTATTCTGTGGAACTTAAATTTAATTTGTCTAGACGTTAGAGAAGATGACCGTTTCCCACCATTTGAAATCGAAACTTGGAACCATTAAGAACTGTAAAAAGTGTTAATCAGAATTGGGATCAATGAAATTCACAATACCTAACCCTATATATGTGTTAATTATATTCTTTTATGTGCTAATAAAAGGCTTAATGAGGGTGGACAGACACCCAAGGTAAAACATATGAAAACACAGGTAAACACACAAGCAAACAGGGTTTGGACAATGAAATTATCCTGTATTATTAATGAGCAAAAACACCAGTTTAAACCAGTCTAAACACCACGGTTTGTTAAAATGTACTAAGAAATAGAACAGGCTGATATCAGCAGGAAATGCCGGACGGGATATGTGAGAGTAATAAGGGCAATATCAGATGGGTGGAGGTATGTCTAAAATGTGTGTGGGAAGTCCTTTACAGACCCATCGAACATGACTAGGCAACACCTCTGTATGTGATACCTCTCAGACATATTGGTTTTATATAACTTGTACGATTAAGGTCAGAAAACTCTGTGCTTTGAGGTGCGACGTCACCCATGTAACCTAGAAATTGCTTTATTTATAAGAGCTTAACCATGACCTGTTTTCTGTTTCCGTTAAACTGAAATACAGAAACTAATCAGGTGCTTACACGCTTAGACACTCTCTGTCTCACTGGCATCCTGGCATCCAATCATGGTACGTTTGTTCTTCTTTACCTCTAAAATGGCTATCGCCGTGAAATTACTTTGGAAACGGTATGAAAAGTTGCCGGTATGAAGTCAGGGTTGGTGGATGTTGTTACAGCAGAAAAAGGCAAGGCACTATTTTAGCTTTACGTAGAAATAGGAATAACTCGGCAGTCTGTTGGACGGCATGCTTTTAAAAAGGAAAACACACCAAAATTATATATTTTAACATTAATGCTTTCCTAAACGGAATATACAGTGACAAGTAGGGATGTGCTGATTCAATATTTCCGATATTACAAAATTAGCTGGATCAAGTATCGGCTACTTCGATCCACACGATCCATAGGACCGACCTATTCACATATGGTGTAGCACCATTGGCAACAAGTGCTACGCCGTTATGTCAGCAGCATGTGTGCAGGGTCCCGGAAAACTTAACTAACAAACATGGACAACAACATAAAGTGAGCCAAAGAGTCAGTTGTATGAAGGTATTTTGTTGTACAAACTTAGTAACGTTTAAGCCAGTCCTGTTTAAGCCTCTCTTATTAAGTTAATAACAGTACAGGATCGATATTGGGTATCCACCAATACGCAAAGTTTATGTATCGTATCAGAACTGAAAAGGTTGGATTGGTGCATCCCTATTGACAAGTAAAGCAGTGAACTGGCAAGGAAAATGCAGGTTGGTTTGTTACTGGGGGAGAAAAATTTGAAATATGAAGAAATATGGAAGCAACACTTGGAGTAATAATAGCCTTTAAGCCTCAGTTCAGCCTTCAGCACAGCAGCTGATGTCTACTACCCCAGCCTAAACTACAACAATAATCTACTAATCTAATCTACTACAAGAGTTGCTTGTAGACGTGAGTGCAAGTATATGAGACAGTGTGTACGTGCATGTGTGCATTAGACCGATATGGACCAAAAAAACATAGTTCTGTTTTTAGGCTGAACGCCTATATGCAATATATATATATTCCACAAAACAGCTAAAACATTCGGTTTAAGTCAAAGCTTTGTGTGAGATGTCACAGGAACTTTTATTAAAACAGACTGCAATCAGAACGAAATGCAGTGACTGGGTTTCCTTCAACATGTAGTGAGAAACTCGATGAAATAAGTAGTTGTGACTGGGCAACCGGTATCTTCTAAGCTTCTCAAGGCCTTTTTGTTCCATTGTTGTAACGAGGACCATATTTCTAGGAACGTGTTCGACCACCGCACTTCAAAGTGATGGTGGTAAATAATGAAGAGACAGAGTTGAGTGTGTGGCTGTTTATTAAGAGGAATAATGTTAGTGCAGCTTGCACGGCGGATAACACAGCAGCCAAAGCATCTGTGGAAATAGAAACTGAAAATGAGAAGCGGTGATGCTGATAAACAGCAGCGTGCTCGGTCACAATGTTCTTCATCTCCAGTTTATTACAGTTTTGTATTGTTGGTAATGACGAGGATTATAAGCTTTGCTTTTTAAAAAGGAATATAAGCTTTGCTTCTGAAGTATGAATTTGTGAAAAAACCTAACTCAACTTAGCATTAAAGATAGGAAGCTTCCTCCAGAACTTGTGAAGGGAATGGCGTTCAAGGTGCAGGGGGGGTTGAGCTTTATGTGCACATAACACAAATCTAAAACTGGTTGTTTATTTCTGCTACATGCAATGCTTTTATACCCTGCTAAGTTATTAAAAGTAAAAGCCACACGTGGAACAGGCCCGTCCGCCGCCATGCCTGGCTACAGCCTACCTTTTTAACAGCACCAAAACNAAACTGGTTGTTTATTTCTGCTACATGCAATGCTTTTATACCCTGCTAAGTTATTAAAAGTAAAAGCCACACGTGGAACAGGCCCGTCCGCCGCCATGCCTGGCTCCAGCCTACCTTTTTAACAGCACCAAAACATTCTTTAGCCCCTTCTCGAAGCTGAATGTACACGAATGGAAATGAGAGAAGGATCACATGGAAAGTGAATGTTGCCGCTGTACCGCATGCTGACTACAGAAATGCAAATTAGGATTGTGCTCAGAGATGGCAATTAGTCAGTGATCTAAATTAGCAGCCTTAATTGGTATTTGGGCAGGCGGGTTGGGAAGACGTCTAAAGATTAGGAAACGGCTGTGGTCTGCACAGTGACGGTGGCCCTGTGTGAGTGTGTGTACATCCTGCGACTGAGGGACGAACACAGAACAGATGGTAAGGGAAGTTTGCCTTTGTTTGGACGTTGTCGGTAAGGCAGGATGTAATGGAGGGGCGAGCTAATTAGATATCTAAAGGAGGAAGGATGGGCTCTAATTAAACATCTCAAAATAAAAACACGGATCCACACGAACATGGAATACAAAAATGTAGCAAGTTCTAGCAGCTTCTGTACTTTGTGTAAAATATTTGAACAAAAAACTACTTATCAGACTGAGACTTCCCGATAAATGAAACCTCAAAATTATTTTTCTTATGAGACACGTGACTCAGTAGCAGCGCCCCTCTGTAAATATGCTCACAAATGTGCGTTCTAATATAAACGAGGGTCATCCTCAGTGTATTCCGAGTTCAAAGAAAAACTGATTGACTGATTAAAGCAAGACTCTAGATCACTACCAGCCTATTACAGCACTGATCTGTCTAATGTACAAAATGTCCTACACATGATCACACAATAATTGACAGAAGGAGAGCAATACCCTAAGGAGAAAGGGAAACAACTGTGCTCTTTGTCCCATCAGGGCTACAATGACAAATCTGTCAGTCTGTCCTAAATATGCTGACCTTCTGCTCAACCTTTGAATATATATTTTACATTAAGTAAGACCCTTGACCAGTCCTCTTGTGCACACCAGTTTTTTTAAGCTAACTCCCAAATAGCCTTTCAAATCCCTAAACAAATTGTATGCAGTTGTTCTGATCATCTACACCTTGTGTATTTAGTTTATTAAGAAACCATTCTGAATCATTAACACCATCTATAATTGCAATATGACGAAGAAGTTTCATGATCACAACACTAAAACACTAACTGTAATTCCTATGCGGTCAGAGATTTTCAACACCCTCAACTGGTTAAAAAAATAGATCACCTCCACCTCTTCGAATGAGTACCTTCCTTCTAGATGGCCGAAGCCGTGCTCAAGCGGCCATCACATTAAGGAGGCCACCTTATTCGCGCATCTGTCGTGAGAATTCATTTGCACTGCTGGTAAGCGCCTCCTGCATTGTGCTACAGACAGGGTGACGGAGGCCAGGGCCTAAGAAAACATGCCCTTTTGTTTCCTGCACACCACACTCAAGCAGTGAATGACACTGTTTAATATTAAAATACTCTGCTGCTGGCAAGCCAGGCACATTTGCATCTCACCCTGGCTTTTCCCTCCCATACTAGGGCCCACCCGACACAACCTCCATGTACCAGTGCACTGTGTGTCTGCACAGTAACAGGGCAGAAGCTTCTTCTGTAATAGCAGGCCCAATCAAGTCACAATAAAGTTATTTTTGACGCCGCCGAGTGCCTGCACTGCCCCTACCGTGTTTGTGTGTACTTCACCTCGCATACGCATAGGGTCAATTTTTTGAGGACGTGCACAACTGGCACACCAAACAGACACGCAGCATACGCAACGCTTGTCATATAATTCCGGGCTATGATATTTCAATACAGAATACCTGCAATATTCAAAACAATTACACTGCCCAATTATATAGGCCAAAGTCATTGCACACATCATTAGTATAAAAAATGCTTTAGCCATTACATTTAGAATATTACAGTTTTTAGCTCCTTAGTTCCTCCTATCAGTCAGGCCCTAATCCATGGGGATTTGGTGCTCATTTGTATTCCACAACCTCCCAGAGCAAAACGAGTCTGGCTTGAATAGCACTCCAGGTGAATTCCATTGCACTTGATTTTGTTTTTATAACATGGCTGAAATATTAATGGTCAGCAAAGTTTTGCCTGCCAGCTTCAGCCGGATGACGTGGCACCAATATGCCGCTTGAAACTAGGTCATGAGAAGCAATGTGGTGTGATGACAGCTTCATTGAGATGGCTTCTTCCAGCGGCACGAGCTCCAACACACGCTTTCTACACCTACTGTGGGGCAAACAGGGACATTCCTAGTGACCAATACTGCTTCAATGAGAAAGACCGGTATGCTAACGAGTCTGTAAAATCTCAATTCCTGCCCCAAGTAACACTTTCAGAACTGCTTTAGTGTGGGAGAAGCCTCAGTTGTGGCTCATACAGGCATGTATTACTCCCAGCCTTCCCTGAAGGCACAGCCACACACTTGCCTCCGGTGAAAAAGTAGACAGTAAGTCACATTTCCAGTAAACACATGTATTAGTTCTCATGTATTTTGAACCGTTTTTTTTCTCTGTGAAGTGCAAAAAAAAGGAACTTAAAATGCCTCATGGAGATCTAGCTTTCGGCAGACTTTGGCTAGTGCTAATCGACCCCACAGGACCCGTCTAATCCGATTTTTCTCATGACCACTACTTGCCCAAGCTTTTGAAACGTTAATGAGACTTTAGGTGCCATGGCCATGTTCTTTGTCTTTCTTCCATCTTCATCTACATACAAAAGGAACAGGAGTGGCTTCCCTTGGGAATAAAGGAATAAGAAGAAAAAAAGAAGGAGCAATGAATAGGTCTGGGGGATGGAGGGATTTGGGGAAGCCAAGTGTGTGTCTGTGTCTGTACATATACATGTGTGTGTGTGTAAGGGGGGGGTCCAGTCACAAATTCACGGCTAACCCGAGGACAACTCGGGTTCACACTCTGAAGCTTAATGGTACAGCTTGATGGCTGTGGGGAAGCTGTGACAGCAAAAAGAAAGAGAACTTGTTTACAGTGAAGCCACAGAGAAATGAAACCGATTTACGAGGCGGATCAACGCCCGTACTTGGCACCACTGATGTCATGACTTGAGTTATGAATTTAGGTTATGGATTTAGGTTTAACGTGCTTGTTGAACGTTACACACGGCGGGGGGCCTTCTGGGTTGGAGTCTCATTCAATTTCAGAAGCTTTTTACACATTTCTTCTTCAAAAACGACAGAACCAATAAACCACTGATTTTCTGATGACGAGGAAGTATCTATCTAGGGGTGAATTCCAGTGCAGCCAAACACATTTGGAAGAGATAAGCACTTCCTGTCTTTTAGATACAGAAATAACCCACAACTTGGGGTAAATGATTAAAGTGTGATATATCTTGTCCTTTAAAAACGTTTCAGCTCGACATTCTAACCATATTCAAGTGCAGTGCCTTCTGATATGGACGGCTAAAAGAGGCCTTTTTATGAGTACAAAAAAAATATATATATATATTACAGAAGACAATGTGTTTAATCTAACGTTCAGAGGATTCTTAAGCTACTCAGCTATGGGGAAAAAAAAAAAAAACAACAGTATCACAGTTGTTAAATTGCACATTCATTCAGAGGAACTGGACGATAATGTACAGCCTCATAAAGGGGTTAGACAAGTGGTAATTAACACATCCAACAGCATCCTTCACTGCTAATGGGACGCAGGACCAACAAGTTCACATATAAGCAACATATAAATTCTATTGAAGACATAAAGGACCTAAAATAATATAGCACAGTTCATGCCTTGCTTTTTGAAATGCCTACCGTCTTTCTCCAGGTCTGGAGCATCCAGCTCATCTCTAGATGTTAACATCTTGCTGATGCGCCGCGACATGGATGAGAGAATCCCAGATCCCGGAAGGTTACTCTGCTCCCGGCGTAGCCATGCGCTTTCTACTGTGGCGTTAGTGCCTGGTTCGGAGACGGAACGCAAGTACTTAACCGTGGTGCCGGACGAGCTCGGCCACTCTGGTTGAACATGTGCCAGGAGGATGCCGGAGCTCACAATCCTGTGGGGGTCAGGGAGACTGTGGACCCTAGAGACTGGCAGGTTGGCCGGGAGCATGCAGCAGGTGCTTCTGCTGGACCAGGTCAGGCTCTGGCTGAGCGTGGCGTGTCTGACCCCGACCCTACTCTCAAGTGAGTCCAAGGGCTCAACGGGGGCAGAGTTGGAGCGGTGCTTGAGCCAGGGCCTGCTGAGAACACGCCATCGGTGAGACTTTTCCTTTCCACTCGGGCAACGGGACGGGTTCCTGCCAGAACCCGAACGCTCACTTGAGTTAGTGCTTCTTTGGAGACTCATGATCCAACGAGAAAAGTGAGGATCGCGTAGACAAAAGAGCAAAACGGTGCAAAAAGTGTAGTTTCACACTTCCTTTCGGCTGCCGGTAACTGACATCGCGGTCTCTAAGCTAAGCTAAGTTAACCAGCGTCCTAGCATGCCTCATTAATCTGAGACGACAGAAAGAAAGGACAGATTTACAGGAACAGTCTGTCTACATTCTTAGTTAAGTACAAACACGTCCACTGGTTGCGGCTTGAGCTACCATTTCCTGCTTTCTGGGTCGACGCTGTGCTTCCTGGGAGGAAGTGGAGAATCTAACACGCAACTTGAGCATCAACGCTTCTTCGCACCATCCAATCAGACTGCGCGGCCAGGGCATCTGGTTGAGGTTCTCTTAATTTAGAGGAGGCTCTCACAAAATTCAGCTGAATTTCTGGTTAAAGGACTGGAGGCCAACACCAACGAATGAGCGATGACTGTTTCATCTTTTAAGCACCCCTTCCTTCCACGATCAATAGACAACAGTGTTAATACAGGGACTTTTGTGTCCTTTTTTTCCCCTCCCACTATGCAATAGTATCACATCTAAAACGCTTGAGGAGGGTATATTAAATGAGAGAATAAGCACAGTGGTTTTACTTTCTAAAGCAATGACACAGCATGAAGAATGGTTAGAGATCAGTATTTGTACACGATTTGATTTGAAGAGGACCACTACAGAAGCATCATTAGCACGGCTTCTATTTAACCCTTTCACAGCATACTCCCACTTCAACTCCCGCACTTCTACAACCAAGAGGGAAGCCTGGGGGATGCCTGGGGAAATGGTTGTTCAAGTAATGCTGGTGATCCCTGCTCCGTTTCCGGAATGAGTGAAGGTTTTATCAGCAGACTTTCAATACCTAAGCTACAAAATGAGCTGAACAAACAAACAAAGCCAGTTGCTCTCGTGTGATTGTGTCATAAGCTGTCCACAAGTATGTGCAAACATTCTTCTATCTTCTTGCACTTGAGAATTGTGTGAATGGAAACAGCTGTTACCCGCAAATGCTGGACCCCCAAGAGTGGACAAGCAAAGCTACTTCCTTACTACCGTTTCCTGTTTACATGGACTTTACACCTCTTAACACACTGACACAATTACACATCTGCCACAGTGAATCGGACGTTCTTAAAAGGAATAGCTACAAACAGCAATGGATAGATTAAGCCGAGAATAGAAGGATGTTTGGTTAGAATTCACCTTTAAAATGACTATCTACTGAGCACTTTATTTGTTCCACAAACCACAACTTCGCATACAATTAGATGTGTGGCTTATGGGTTCTACAGTAAGCCTTACGCCAAAGTGCACTGGTGTCCTCGATCTAAGATAATCAAGAGTACACAGAATAAAATCCATGAATACAGTTCTGTTTTTTCTTCCTTCCTTATAAGAGGGAATGATTAAATCAGGCTTTGGTGTTTTCTTACATCGTCCAAGCCCTTAAATATTACCTGAACAAAATCAAGAGTCATCAGGTTCAGTTGCTCAGTTGAGCCGTTCGGCTCTTGGAAGAGAACAGTAGTTTGTGTACTTTTTAAGGCAATATGTGAATTTTTGTAGTAATTAACTTTTATAAACGTATGACATCGGAGCAATATTAGCATTTATTACATTCATTTATATTAATTGCTCTGTTAACAAACAAAACACTATTATGTGACATAACTTGTAACTACAAAGTATTTGGAAACCGCACCCCCTGCTTACTGGTAGATAATGACATGTCTAATAAAATGTCTTATTTTTGGTAATATAAGCCATAGTTTAATAACCAACCAGGCAGAACATGAGGCAGCTGCTTAAGTATCTTTAATGTGCAATTTATTTAACAGAATTCGACAAATATGTAAAATTTAAAGCTGGGGGCCAAAGCTGAGATAGAGCACAGCTTTCCTCTCTGTCCTAAACAATCAGCTATAGCAATCAGGGCTCGTGTGTCTTTTGTCCAGCTGTCAGACAGAACACAGAAAAGGGTACACATGCAAATGGCCACGCTACAATGTAGGCCTACCAGTCCAAAGTGCAGTTTCCAGGCACCTCGAATCCAGAGAACGAGGTCAAATGCCTTTATCTACATTTTTGTGTGCTCCTAACACATCTTGTGTGTGACTTATCTTCCGCAAAGAGATTGCTAATCATTTTCAAAATAAAGCAATGATAAGACAGAGCATAGCTTAGCAAGCTGGAGCAGGTTTTAATAACCCTCCTGATAAGACACCTACATCAGTAATGCCATCTTTCACTGTTATCAGTTATCAGGATCCTACAATTGTTATGAATACATTAAGTTCATCCACATGTGATCTTGACCCTGTTCGTACTTCATTCTTTAAAGATGGTGTCTGACTGTGTTCGGAATGAGGTCTTAACTATTGTAAACAGTTCTCTGTCTACACGTGCATTTCCAGACGCCTTTAAGACATGCCATGGTGAAGCCACTACTAAAGAAGTATAACATGGGCCCAACGATGCTAAATATAATAAATCAATTTCAAACCTTCCTTTATTAAATAAAGTCTTATAAAAAGTTGTTTGCAAACAACTAAATGCTTATCTAATATCCAACAAGTTATACGGACACACACACAGATAGTACTGAGACAGCATTGGTTCATGTGGCCAGTGACCTCAGTCTCAGCGCTGATGTACAGAATCCTTTTATTCTGGTCTTATTGGATCTTAGCGCGGCTGTAGATACTGTTGATCACAAGATTTTAATCCACCTATCACATCTTCCGACTATCCCTTCTGATCATTTCACAAGCGGTAGACAGAACTCAAAAGACGATTCTTGGAACGATAAGTCAGAGACAAATGCTTTATGACAAACTCAGTTCTTTAGCTACGAATATGAAACCTGAAGTGGGAAATCTTGGCGTGATCGTAGACTCTTCGCTACGTTTTACCCATATGGACACCAGCTTATACCATCAAACCAGCTTATAAATCTTGATATTTATACATATGTTCCCTTTCTGAATATAAGCACTCTGTTTCACAAATGAATCCATGTTTAACAATAAGAACAGTATTAAACTGAAGTTAATATTGAGAAATTAATATATTTATTACGCAAAATATGACTTCATGGTAAATATACTCACAGCACTCGGGCTACTGAACGACTTTTGAGTTGGCATCAGCTAAAGGTAGATGCCCACTGAAACTGGGGAGCGAGGACACTCATTTTTCTTTTGCCCTTTTTTATGTTTTAACATCGGTAACAGTAGCTGTCTGGCTAACTAACAAGTTTATGTCTCAGCTGTGTGCGTATGGTCAGTTGCTCGATAACACGCATGGCAGCTGATTGCTGATTTTGCTTACTATGACCTGACTTGAGATGAATAAATTAAAATAAATTATGAATTCTACGACTGGTTATGGAAAAATCAGTTTTCCTTTTGTATCAAGCAGTAAAAAAGCTAAGCTGTAGTGTAATGTGTTTAGTTTAGTTTGAATTACTTGACACGCTGATGCTAAAAATGCATAGTATGCAGCCCAAATACAAACAGTGTAAAACTCGCTAACGGGAGCCACTTACATCTACGGCTAAGGGAGACTTCTTTCAGTAATCCCTCATCACCGGCTGTGCAGTCAAACAGTCTGAGTTAAGGTTAGTCTAGCTTGTTAGTGAGGTACATAAGGAGAACAAATAGAAGAAACCTCCAGTCCCTGGAGGCACAGAAAACCTTTAGCCTTGGTTTGGTCTTTAGCATAGCAGCCCATAAACTGGTCCTGTGTGTCCACTCCTACCGCCTCCGCTGGTGCAGCAGTGGGGTAAAATCTGAAATCTGAGGCTCCACTGCTGCTAACGACAGCATGAACTTCAGATATCTATACTAAACTTTAGCCGAGTGTGACACCCAGAAATGTGAGCACGAGTGAACAAGACGTAAATGAGAAATTATCAGAGAAATTCAGATGTGTAACAGCGCCGGTTTCGCTGAGCCAGAGAGACTGCTGCATGCTTACATGTACAGAACACAGGTCTACATATGCATTGCTCAGCTCGTTTTTTGACGGTATTGCACAATGAAGTATTTTTCCAAGTTATGTAATTATGAAAAGTGTCAACCCACATATGGGCCGGTTTAGGGGTTTAAAAAAAAAAAAAAAAAAAAAATATGTTTAACTTGTTTAGTCTAATTCTACTTTGCTTGGAATTCCATCCAGCTGAATGTTTCCGGTCCCATACAAGGCCTCAAGAGAGGTCCAGTCAGGACTGTAGTAATTAACAACTTGCTGCAGGTGTAACATGCGTCAGGTACCCAATGCCAGAGTGTGAAAGCAATCATTAAACACCAGATTTCCCCTTAGCACAGCCACAGGACTAAAATACTCCCAGCAACTACCTCTACGGACCCAAAGAACATTGTCTTGCCACATGAGTGATATGAGTGAGAAAGGTAGTTTTTCACTATACTGTCAGGTATTCATACATTCTTGGACGTCTACATATATTTGATCGTTCAACTTTCATTTTTAAAACCAGTACTAAAAACATGAACATGGGTCGATTCTCATGTTTGGTTCTGTTATTATCTGTTTTTATTCTGTTATTATAGTTTAGCAATAGTCAAATCAGTCAAAAAAATGTATTACTGACAAAACACCATCATATTTTAGTTCTCCAAATTTAAACTTTCATTTTACATTAACTGGAAATGGTCTCAAAAGCACAAAACACAGGCACAGGTGTTTAAAAACAGGTTTGTTTTACGGTTTTCACACAGCAAAGGTGTGTTTATTGCTCAGTGTTCTCTAGGCAGCCCACGGGTGTTTAGGAAGAGTGCTGGACAAATTTCAATTTACCTTCCCGTTTTTGTTTTCTTGTGTAAATTAGTTCAGTAAACCATTTTCAGAGTACTACCATAAATAAAGCTGGAAATATAGCTGTAATCAGTCTAGCACAGTGTCAGCAACATTTTCAACAAAACTGTCATATTAAATTTAGACATATTTTTTTTTAATTCTCTGCGGCTTGAAAAATTGTAGTTTATTTTCTAAAACAAAAGCTTTTCTAAAACAGGCCGAGGAGATAAGAACTGCTTATACTTTGTATTGCGGATGACAGATTAATACTCATGTTGACTGAAAAATGTAACAAACTGGCAACACAAGGAAACATAGATACAAGCATTCAAACTCCAATTAATTCAGTGTGCTTGGAAAGTGTACTTTGGACTGCTACAACACTTGGAGTGCTCGTTGTAGCGTGCACCTGTTTTTCTATGTATTTCTGTCTGACAATTAGACAAAAGGCCAAACAGGCCCTGACTGCTTCAGAACAGAAAACTGTGAGGGCTCCCTTCACCTCAATTTTGGCCTCCAGCTTTAGCCCAGCCCTATATAACATAATAACATAAAACCACAACGTCAGTTTCAGTTAGATCATATTTAGGATGAGTACACACATACACGGGTTAGCCGCAAGTCAAATATTTGCAGAACTTTTTTTTTATATATAATACAATACTTACAAATACAGCTCTTTTCTAAAAACCTCTGACTTCATTTGAGATCTGCTAAAAAGCCTCCTGTGGCCCACACAGCTCATTGTTAATATAATAAAGGGCGAGGTGCTTCAGCAGATCTTCAGCTGTTCTTTGTACTGTAGTTTGTAGCTCTTGTGTCAACAAGGCTTTACAGCTTTAATAGCTGTCAAAAAGCACTGACCAAACAGAACCGGTTTCTTATTTCATATCATTTTTGATTTACATGTTGAAGAAAAATCTGTCTTTGTATTTGGTCTTAATGGCGGGTCCGTTTTAATAAAAGTGCTTGTGGCTTGGACTTATGACTGAAATACTGAGAGATATATTGTGTGTTGCCATTCAGCCTAAAAATGCCAAGATGGGATTTTTGGATCATATCGCTCAGCTCTAATCTAAACTGTAGAACTGTAAGTAGCTGTTGCATATATGGAGGAAAATAACATCTTCTGGAAGACGATGATAACGGTGGTATTATCTTACTTCTTCTAACTGGTCCATAGAATTAAAATAATATATAATACATAACGGTAATACACACTCTATATACACACACATACATTACATATTATTACTAATCTACAGCTAGGTTCAACATAATTACACCTAACATTTCTTAATTTTTAACAAGTTTCTACAAATTAATAATACGTCGCATATTAATAATACATACAAATTAATAATATGTCCTTACAGTCCTTAAAACAGCAATTTTATACTGCTGCCCAGTAGGGTAAATCCCTGGCCCCTCAAGTTCATGAAATGTCTGCATCTCTGTGCCTCCACCTTTCCTCACCCCACCCTACAGGGGGCAGATGTATGAAGACACACTGTCTTCAAACTGGAAGCAGGAAGTCCTGGAAAAATGACACAGTCCCTCTAGCTGCATTTAACGCCACTTTGCCGGCCTCTGTTTACAGCGCCACTGTGTCTTAAGCCAAAGGAAGCTGGGAGGAGCAAGGACATGCACACCCTTCTGCCAAAAATAGCTTTTCACTATGAAAAGATTCAGAAACTCAGGACAGCAAGAGAGGGACAAAGAGAGAGAGCAAAAGAGAGGGCGAGAGAGCTAAAGGTCACATTAGGATAACTGCTATGTTAAGGCTGGCCAATACAGCACTAACAGACAATTCGGCCTAAACTTCCACACTGTTCTGGCTCAGAGAGGTTTGAAGTTAGGTGGATCAATGAGCACGTTTGTTAACCAAAACTCAAAACACAGCATTCAAAAGACTTGTGCCAAGATTTGGCTGGTGTGTAGCATTAGTACTAAACACACAAGCAAATTCTACAATGTATTTTCCTCAGCAAGGTCAGACCCCCTGCCCCACAAAAAGAGAGGAGGGTATTTATAACCCACACAGAGGTTACAGCTCCTGTTTCAGAGCTCAGGCAAGGGAAATGCTGTCAAACTCCACAAGACAGATATCAGGCCGGGGCGCAGCAGGGGCAGCACAGGGACACATAGGGTTAGGGTTTCCATTTTCCTTACCATCAGGCCTTACGGCAGGTTACAGCACTCAGCTTTAGAACAAAATGCACCGACATGCCGAAAGTCACGGGATAGCAGTACGTAAATTGATTATGAGGTAACGTTACCTCAGGGTACGGCTTAGGAACATGAGGTGAGGTGTCAATTTTGAGAGTGAGACTGAACATTGGCCATCATGTTTACGGCAAAGTGACATAAATTATCACTTCCAAAGAGGCATGATGGTGGGTGCCAGACAGATGGGACATACCACTTCCAAAGTTGCACAGGCACTTAGCATTCCCCCCGATCCACCGTGATACATCTGTACCAGGAATACATCACGTACAGCATGACCACCCACACTCGACAGCGCAGTGGTCACCCACGGGTGCTGAATGACTATGACCAGCAGCGTCTGGTTTGAATCGTCCATGCGAGCAGACAAGCAACTCTGGCAGAAATGACGTGCACATTTAATGCAGGAGGCTCTACGGGCATATCCAGCAGCTCCGTACAGCGTTCTTTAGCTTCCATGAGCTTTAGGAGCAGAAGACCACCAAAGTGCGTCTGTTAACATCACGACACCAGACACAGAGCCTCACCTGGACTTGTGATGTTGCTAATAACTCATGGTACCAACTGTTTCAGGCCGATGGTAGGGTTCATGTGGGGCGCAGACCCCATGAGGCCATGGACCCCAGTTGTCAACAAGGCACCGTGCAGGCTGGTGATGGTTCCATGCTGGTGTAGGGTGTGTTCACATGGTGTAGGTTTGGTCCACTGGTCCTTCTAAACATGTCATTTACGGGTACCCACTATATTTCACTGCTTGGTGACCCCTCCCCCCTTTCATGTACCCCCAAAATGATGGGACCCCATCAGGTAAACAGTTATGCAGAACTGGTTTGAGGAGCATTCTGGAGAGTTCTGAAGAATGATATGACCTGCAAGATTGCCTGACACAAGCCAAATCAAGCATTCATGGGATATGGTGGTTTGCTCGCACTGGAGCTCCTGTACCTACAAATACCGCAGAGCTGTGGGTGACTTTCCACATGGCGTGGATCAGCAGCCTCCAGACATCTTCAGACCACTTACAGGATCGATGCCACGTCACATTGCTGCACTTCGCCCGGCTAGAGTCCTACACTAGTTCTATGTCACATGACTTTTAGCATGCTAGTGCCTTAATAGAAAGTAGCACAGAATGCTAATAGAGAGGACACTGCTCAACACTAAGCAGGTTGTTGGTACTGTATGAACATGCTGTAAAGATCACCATGTATTTGAACAGCTTGTCAGAGAGTGGGGATGCAACCATATTAGAATTCTGAATCACATTAGGATGCACTGACACCATTTGCGCTATGACCCTCAAAATACTGGTGTTAAAAAGTTTGATACTAAACATTTTGACTACTATACATCAAGTCACACCACCTTACTAAGCATGATTAAGTATTTCTATTGAAGGTATAATATGTGGTCATAAACTACATACTGGTAAATAACCTCAAGAACTCAAAAAGAAATGACTACTGTGACAATCTAGGGGAAATGTTTTGAATTTAATGCTGTATATGCCCGTAAGATCTGGCAGGAAGAAGCTGTAAACGCAATTCCCAGAATTAGAAGAAAAAGAAAAAAAAAACATGAAAAAGAAAAATCACCTCATCAAAGAAATTCTCATCAAAACATATTTTAAAGGAGTAATTTCTGCACACTGAAAGAAATTTCAGAATACATAATGTGTACACAAAAACAGTGCCAGCTGCAGGAATAGATAGATTAAAACATAAACAAAAATACGCAAGTCATTTATACAATTAACAAGCAAGTCTATCTACAATAAACAAGCACGCTTCAGTACCAAGTGTTGCCAGATGTTGATTTTCTGCTCACGTTCACTCTTTCCACTGTACTAGTCAAACCATGGAACAACATCAAGGCGTCCTGGCTTGTCACCATATATACTTGACTCAAGATTTTTATCATTTGACACCACAGACCCACTTCAGTGTACATCAGGACCCATGTGAAAGACCACTGAAGATCATTCTGTTATAGTAACGCTCGTGTTGAAAGCTGTAAACGCACGTTGAAATAAATAAACAAGTTACTAGCGGCGAAGAACCGCTATGGTGAAGAGATGCTCAAGAGAACATCAACATCTCACGGTGAGTAGTTTAATGGGGATTGCTCCAATTGCTCCAATAGATTTATTACATATTAAAGTCGTTCCGACATGAACTGTCGCGGGAGCTTTGTCCATGTGGCATGACGAATATACACACCCTCTAGACAGCGTGCCTTTTCAAAATGCTTCAGACGTCTGTTTATACAAAGGCGCCAACATCAGTAAAGCATATCGGACTCTCGTTGATGACTACCTGAGACGCTATTTGTTTAGGTGTCCAACAGAAAACAAGCGTTCTTCTCACAGTACCTCCAGCCAATCAGACAGAGAGAGCTTTTGCTCAAGCCAATGGTCTGACCCCATTCAGCGCTCTTTAATCAAAAATCAAACTGTGCTTACCGAGCTGCCAAATACCCCTGGGCTGTGCAAAGCTGCCAAGTGCCTTGAGCATTAAACATGCGGTGGCAAGCCACACACACAGACACACACTCACTCACTCACTCACTCACTCACTCACTCCCTCCGACTGACCCTTAAGTAGGATTTTCTGTAGCTTTCCATTTCAGTCTGCCAGAGATCCACCCCGTCAGGCAACGTAGTGTGTAGTGTATTTCCCCTATCCGCCATTTCTTACGTTCATCAACACAGCCTGCACAAATTCCATCCACTGCACAAACATGCAAATCTGGAACACGCTTCTTGTCACACAGTTAAACAAAATGTTTGTCTTAGTTCAGCTCCTGCATAAAAGTTGAGGCTCAACCAGAAAGCTTCTGGCAGCGCATCTGCCAGAACATCAGCTGCACGTCGAGCTTTTAAACCTCTGTATTCCTGCTTTAAGAGGATGTGCACGACGACACATGCCAGACACGCTGGAATAGGAATATACAAGAACGTGGAAGGTGGACACAGATGCTAAACTTGGATAAGACTTTGGGCACCTATCCAAAGTGTTCTCCTCTGTGTTTTTAGTAACATAGAAGGGGCATTACACATGCTGGAGTGTTTGCCCAGCAAGTGAAAAAGCCCATGAGAGGACCACACAGCCACAAGAAGAATTTTCCACTGGAATGGCACCGCCGAAGAACAACCTTCTTTCTGAAAAAGACACAAAAGAATGCACACAACACACACACAAATGGTGACAAGCTGCCAACTACCTTCTCGATTTAGGGAGGGTCCATAACGTTGCTCGTTCATGTCCATCATGTCTGCTCAACAGCAACATGTATGGATGAACTGAGGAACGGGGGGCAGACATTTCAACTAGGGCTGCATGATACAGAAAAGCATTGTGACTAGATGTGTTCATATGTGTTAGCCATGACTCTTAGAGCTATGAATTCAGTTCAGGCAATAGACGTCAACACTCAAGAAAAGGAAAAAAAAAAAAAAAACAACAACAACAAAAAAAAAAGCAAAACACTACGATCACGCTCATTTCTGCTAGCACCTGTTAGAAAGAAACGCTATAATAATTGCTACACTATTTCGGGTGCAACAAGAAAATTTTAACAAGAAGGTGGCAAATAAGTAGCTGAATTCAACTGCTGGTAGGCATTTTGATTAACGTGACTTAAGCTATCCAAACATCCTACCTATAGTTTTGTCAGCAGTAGGCAGTGGTCATGAAGCGGAGTCATAAGATTTGCAGTGTTGCGCCAATACATAATTTTCTTCTTTATTGACCCTCTTTAATAAAGTTTCCCTCTGCACTCTTAAAGACGAACACACAAGCACACTTCAGACTTACTTTCTCAGAAGGTTCCGTGACGGTCTTCCACCATGACTAAACAAGTTCAATACATTCCATTCATGCTGTGCAGTATTCAATGTGAGCATTACAAAGCATGATAACCGATAATGGTTTTAATGACAATTACAGGCTGAAAGAGTAACATTAACCATCTAACATCTGTAGCATAGTTTAATTTGAAACTGCTAACCGTTTTCTCACTAATGCCTATATTGCATTATACCACAGTAGTAGCTCCAAAGGCCTGACCACTGAAGAACAGAACAAATGACTAAGTATTCAGGGAAACTACAGTCTGTAAACGTAGAACTACAAACTGAACAGTTTACGGTAAGTGGACCTAATAAAATGAACAATGAGAATAGATACGATGCGGTTCACTTCAGGGTGCAGTGTGCAAAATATAGCCGCAGGCTGTCCTGTCATATAAAACCAGTTTGTACCCTAGGACGCAACAGTGAGTCACTGTATCATTGAATATGTCATCAGTCCAACGTGCTGCTCCAACAGTGTATTCTTATCTCTTGTTGAAGGTACGGGTAGATCATTTAAGAACAGAAAAAGGGATGAAGGTCAAAAAGGGATGCTGAGGATTTCTTCTAGACTGGTAAGGAGTGAAAAGTGAGGAGATGGGACTGTGCCTTTCTTTGTTTCTTATGATGGTGGACACCACAACATTCAGATATGTTGCCTTTTTTTGTTTTTGTTTATATTTATATTTATTTATATATTTGTTTGGAGCATGAATTTGACTGGTTACACCGTTTTACAAATCGCTCCTTCTACGAAGCGGCTGGTTGGTGTATTTTACTATGTATGCAGCAGTTTGAAATCTGGTGATATTTTCTCACAAAATGTGTCCCATTTACTGGAAAATAAAACAGACTGGTTGGTTACACCCTTCGGTCCCTAATTATAAAGGTGGTTAATGTAACGGCTCGTACAGTTTTAATCAATGGGAGTGCTCTCAACAAGCCTGGTGATTAGATTAAGGAACACCTACACCTAAAAAACTAAAACCACTATACATATTGTCACTGTCCAAAGAAAAACAAGTATCTTCACAATGGCAAATTTACAGGAGAGGGCATGTAACTATGTAACTTGATGGAACCAAACTCCATTTTTGTTAGTCCATACATCCTTAAATTTTTACTCAATGTGTCAAATGATGCATTAAAGGTAAAATTGACAAAAAGGAGATACAAGTTAATCTTTGGACAGTGACGATAAGCATCCTATATTTTGTTTCACCACATTTTTTTTTTCACTAGACAGCTGTGAGGGTTCTCTAAGGGTGCAACTTATCGCGATAATCAGTGCGTCTCGTTTTCAAAGGAAAGGCTTGGTGACTGGCCCTGAAATACTGATATCCACAACTAGGCTGTTAGGAAAGGCAGAAGGCTTTACTTCCTGTTCGAGTGTATCGTCTCATGTCACATGAGCAGTAATGCAGCGGTAATTTGAACCCGGTATACGCCTGGGTGCAGGACGCCTTTCAGTATCCCCTCCCCCAACCATCTTTGTGCAGAACGGTGATGGAGAACTGCAGCAGGCAGGTGGAAAATGACTACTGTGATTCGTTTAATTCAAACAACAGATTCATATTTTTTTTAAAATGAAATGCTGTAAAATATGATCAACAGATGCATCAAAGTAATGGTACATTTCAAACAAAAGCACCAAAAGGTTTAGCATCCACATTCTTCTTATGTTCTTGTAGCGCAGCCTCCCTCCCTCCCTAGATCTGTTTCTCCTCTTTTGTGTCAGCCCAGTGAGGCAAGACTTGAAATGGGTGCCTGGGTCCATGTCTACTGAACTGCCCAGGTAGTCTAGGATTGGTTTCCCTTCCATACCCTAATGAATACAATTCTATTGACAAGGAAGAACTCGTCTTAAATGAATTACACTGACCTTTGGCAAGAGGGCATTTAATAAAGGATGCACGCTGCCCACAGACTAGTTTAATATTAGAAGACACAGATATACAGAATAGCAGGAAGCGTAGGTTGCTAAGCTGTGCTGCTGACACACAGTAATAAATAGCAAGAAGAAGCATGAGCTTTGCCACAAAACCTGTCCCATGAGTAAATTAACGTCCGGACGGTAACAAGACTGCTAGCAGCATCAGAGGCTGTGGGAGAGTTCCCAGAGAGCCTGCTCCATGCCGGCATGGTCTAATCCATTTACAGATGGGGTGGAGACAATTAGCATAAGCATCCTGCTCACATTTAAAAAAAATAAATCAAATACATACGTTTCTTACACTTTTTGAAACACTTTTCAGTGGGTTAATAAGACGCAGATTTTCAAAGGGCGAGGTCTACACTGCACGCAGGTCAGTCGGTCGTAACACATGCAGAATGTGGTCTGGTGTTGTTAGGCGAAAATAATTTACATTTACATCCTTGAAGATGACACCTAGCTCCAAAATGTGTTAATGGTGCCTTCACAGATGCGTAGCATACCTACTAGCACCTCTCCAATGCATCACCCGTTTCCAAAGTACATTTATAGATCACTGTTTTTGCCTGTTTCACTGGAATTGGGTTTGTATTGCAGGAATACTACAGCAACAACTGAAATTCCTTTACAAATAAGATAACCAATCAAGGTTACCTTATGCCATTAAATGTACATAATCGGGCTACAACAATTAATCGACTTAGTTGACTACCAGATTAGTATCAAATTTAATAGCTGATTAGTTGGTGACATCGAGTGTGGACAGACAGCAGAAGGCCCACAGAATGCACTTTTATTTAGATGTATTGTTTAAACGTAAAATTTAAATTACACTGATTTTTTTTTTTACTTCATTAAGCTTTATGTTTTATTGCTGCTACTTTGCACATCCTTGGTTTGAATTTTTTGCCTTTGTATTAGAAAGAAAGTTGAAAACATTAAAACATACTGAACAACGTATTTATCTTTATTGTCTTCATTGTTACTTACCAAATGCATATATCAACTTCAGGCTACATTGAAAGCTGATAGTTACATAAGAGTTATTTGGTAACTGAGCGATTCATAATCTGAATAATCAATTATTTGGTCAAATTATCGATACAGTATTCGACTATCAACACCAGTTGTTTGATGCAGCCCTGGTACAGAAATATACTTAATCAAAACATGGACGTTTGCTTGACCTGGCTGAGTAAACTAAACAAAAGGGATCAAGTCTGAAATACCAGATGCCATACTGCCTGCACAGTCTTTTCATTTGGATAACAATTATAACAACCGCTAAACATTCTGCATTTCAAATGAATCATGAGTACAACTCAGTCTCCATGTTCCCTTTACTGGTCTTCCCTAGACCACATAAAGTAATCGGACGCCCATCCCAGGACAAGGGACACAAGATTTATCCATGAAAGATCAGGAAAGGGATTGAAAACAGGAAGGGGGAACCTTCCTGTGTTTTCAGGTAGCACCTCAGTCTGCTGTCTTAGAGACTACCAGGCTGCTTGTGTCAGAGGAAAGGGTGGAGGATGAACGTATGCTTGCTTTTCCCTACTGACGACTCCTGCTCCTAATGCTTTAAAAGAACCCAGCCAAAGTTAAACAAACAGGCGACACATGACCCGAACTCTAAGGTTTTCTAAAAGATGGATAAAGGGTAATCTAGCTTACATCCTCCGGCATACTCTTAAATCTTCTAAGATGACTGATGACACTTTTGTACCGGACTTTGGAGAGGAAGCATGTGGGTCAATGAGACCAGATTTGAGACCATGTGAAGCTCTTGTGACTGCAATGAACTCCACTGACTTAGTGCTCGGGGGTTGCATATGACTCACCAATAGGCCTGTGTAGAACATCAACTGACTGTAACAAATCACTGAAGACCAAATGCAAGGTCTGGGGTTTCCTTGATCGACTGGACACAGTGCTCAGTGTGGCATGGATTAACTGGCCTGCCATAATCCCCACTTGTACAAAAAAGAAAAGCACAAAAGATTAAACCTGATTAAACCCCCCCCCCCCATCTTTCCTTTTCCCCGTAAACCTTTAATTGGCTTACACAAGGGTCTTCCTCAGAATGCGCTACTGACCAGCAAGCGTGAGAAACCACAAGCTGGTTAAAGGAACCTAATCTCATTCCATATGGTCATAAATAGTGTGGAAACCAAGGATGTGTTTTTGGTAGAATCAGAAGTCATGTTCAGTAACTTTTCATCTGAATTTTGTACAGAACGTCAAGTAAGAGAAAGCAGTTTTTTCAGCTTTGAGCCTAACAGCACTTCTGTAGCCAGCCATGATGTTGGCTTAAATGGCCAAAAGCATGACCACTGACCCACAGAGGAACAGTATACTTAATGCAATGTACTGCCAACAGTCTCTCCCCAATACTATAAGGCATTTTCACATGGAAACAATTTACAATCATCAAAAAAGCAGTAGGTAGAGTCAGGATAAAGCAGGCAGAAGTATCTGCCAGAAGAAAGCATGGAAAAAGGATGTTCCTTTTAAGTCCCTGCATAACTGCATGTGACTCACGATGACAAGGAGAGGATGAAGCTGATTCAAAACTATTCCTAAATGAGGAAAGAGAGATACAAAAGAGGAGAGCGGGAGAGCAGCTGGACGGCAGGATGGGTTAAGAGTTATTTCAGCCTTCGGAACGTAGTAATGAGCACGCTGGTGCCTGCCCAGTGAGATCATTCACAGAACGGTCCGCTTGCATCACAGCCCTGGCCCAGGTTTATGACACTCCCAGACAGCAAATCGAGGAGCCAAGGGGGTTTGAGGGTGGAGTTGGGAACAGCAGGGTATACGGCCTGACGGGCGACTGAAGGGCTGTCCACTGTGAACACAATCAGGCTATTCAAGGCAGCACCAAACCAACCACCCCCCTTCCTCTCTCAGCTTCCTCTATAAGACCAAACACATCTGAGCTATGATGTTGTAAACATGGTGCTGAGCGTCTAGAAGCTTCTGACAGAGAAACATTCACCTTGGCTCCACCAGAACAACCAGGCCTATTTAAGGTCAAACCCTAGAGTAGAGGCCCTATTGCCCTTTTCCTTTGATATATCTGGAACGTTGCCCGAATTCATGCTATAACTGCAATGTGAACGGCTGTGTGGGAGGAACATTTCAACACGCTTCTCGATTTGCAACTGTCTGCCCGCAGAGACGAGACAGTTTAGAACGTGTTTAAGAAATGGCCAGAAATACGTAAAAGGTCTAGCCTAGGTCAAAAAGGCGAACAAGAAGTGGGTTTGCTTAAGAAACTGCGCTGGAAGTCACATGGGATAGGAAAACCAGGAAACTATGTTGTCAGTTTCCCAGGATGCAAAAATACAGCTATAAATAGAAAAGGACATTCCTGAAGACTCCCCTCAGTACGACAACGGAGAACATGAGCAAGACCTTTCATACATAAGAGAATCATGTCATGTAGGACTGTCATTTTCCTGGGTGTTTGCATTGATCCGAGTTGAATGCCTAGCAACTAAATCCAGGGTCAACAGAGCAGAGAGGAGAAGGAGGGGGGACTACTGTAATCACTGGTACATCAGCCTATGACTCACTGCTGTCTCAGGGCTGCACCAATTTCAATCTGTACTGGTGGATCGGCAAGAGGTGAAGGCAGCATGGTGAAGATTGTCACATGCACAGCACAAAGGATTTGTAAAGACAAAGACAGAACAAAAGAAGCATGAGAACATCTTTTACAACACAGCTGGACAGCAGAACTAAATAAGACAATACACAACAAGTGTCTGGTGCCACAGCTCACACCTCTCTGACGATGCAGGCAAGGTTTGGGCTTCAACAGGATGATGCATTATACTCTGCCTCCTTCCCAATTTCCATACCCACTCCGAGTGGAGGGTAGAAAATGGCTTTCTAAGGAAAACAGTCAGCAATCTACATCAACAGGCTCAGCTGACAAGGTACAGCAGCTTCAGTAAACAAAAGAGTCCGTTTACACCTGGTTACCTCACACGACTAGTATGTGGACTGTAGGAGATTTCCTGACAAAGATTTCAGCCGCATTTGGATTTGGATGTGTGTCTGCATTAAACACGTTTTGGTTGTGTTTACATTTGATTTTTATGTGGTTTGGCTTTCAAAAATAAACATATTCAGCAGTGTCACCATACGTACTTTACATATCTGTACACTTGTACAGACTTGTACTTGTGCATAGCTTTGACAGCAAACATTAAAAGGGGAGCTGCATAATTAAGCTGTAAACTAAAGCCACACTCCCTCATAGTGCCCGGCAAAATGCACTGCGTTGTACTGAGACACTTTAATATAAACCATACAGCGTGAGACTGTTCCCTTAGAAGGGTGCTTCCAACAGCACTGGGAATAGTGAAGCACAGTTTATAACCATCTTGCGGAAAACTTTAAGCATCGGTCACCGCATGCCGCTTGAAGATGCGTGTCTGATTATGACATTGCAGGACATTCGGAATCAGGGGTGTAACGATACACTCAACCCACAACTCTGTGTCCACAACTCCATATTCTTACAATATTTTGAGCAATATTCGACATATCGATCATATTGTTGCACAACTAACTAATTACACTGGAGCTAAGAAGCAGAAGCAGTGCTGGACGTAGTAGTTGATTGGTGTTTTAATGTATGCATTAAACGGCATATTTAACTGAATGACCATTCACGCGTTGCCCCATCTCTACAATGCATAACGTCAGTTTTTCAACGCAATGTCACAATTTCACAAAGCAATGAAGCTCGCTTATCCCGCATCCCATACTCAAGCCAGTAGGGAATATAGCAGTACTGCCTAAGGATCCTGTGGAATGGAAAGCAGCTCAAGTCAATTAGTCTGAATCAACGATTGCCGTGCAAGGACTTTTTTAAAAATACAGTTTAGGTCAAAGCCTTATCTCAGAACTACTGTGAATCCCATGTCCCATATTCGTAACTGTTCCATGTAATCGCTTTCGGTGAGGTACCTATTAGAGGTATTAAACACTTTCTAAAATTCCTGAAACTTCTTAAAAAACCTTCTGGACACAATCCAGACACTCAACAGCTTGCTGAAACTCAAAGCCACTGACTGTCCTGCCTTCTTTCGTTGCCCCTTCTTCAATTTTGCACAGGGCTGTATCTTATTTTACACCATGATGGGCAAGGGAAGTCTGTCAGTAGAGATGAGAAGACTACACCGTAAATGAATGAATGAACGCTGAATGTACCATCAAGTTACCGGGGGGGGGGGCAATGCAAACGTACCGAGGACCATTATTCAGTGCCCTCTGTACCCATGGAATAGAGTCCAAGTGGGCCACAAGTGTGTAATTGGAGTGTATATTAATAACAACCTTCACCAGTGCATTAAACTAACACGTTGCTTTATTTACCCCGTCTGCCTTGTTTACCAACACAGTGGCTGTGTCACGCAATTCAACGGCACTTTCGTCGTGATTTACCGCACAGCCTACACGTTACGTTTTTGTCCCCAGTCGTGTGGTCAAACAGTCGCACTGTAGTCCCGCTGCCTGGCACGTCAAATAAACAGAGGTCAGACATACAGCACGATGCTGGGAAACATTCAAAACACACCAGCCACAACTCACCGTACACGCGTATCCATCCCTGCTGCTGGCAGAAGGAGTCGAGTAAAATCCCGTCTATCACAGGGTCCACAGAAATAATGCCTCCTTGAACCGAGTCCACGTCGCCGGCCATCGAATCCGTCTCGGCGCCAGATACGCCAGCCCGGTAAATTCCTGACAGAGACTCCATCCAGGACACACAACTTGAGCGTTGTTTTCTGAACGGCAATGCCAGTGGCAACACTATTAACCTTTAGCCCTGCTCGGTGTTCATTTACGCGCCCGTGTGGTTTGTAGGGCAGTACAGTTTTGTATACAACAAAAAGCCGACCTTCCTGAATGTAAAGCTGAGGGGAACCTCTGATAAAAAAAAATATCCCATGAGGTAGCTTTCAAACAAACAACGCCGGCTAGCTACGGTTTCCCGTCCATCCTTCTTTGTGTGGAAGGTGAGTCAGTCGGAATGAAAACGTTGCCTTCGAACCGGCCAACTCAGCTAACGTTCGCCGGCTAATGTAACGCTAGTTCGCCCCGACCTTTTCAGCGTTCTCTCTTGAAATACATCTGCACACTAACTGTTCGGAAACTTTCCGTTTATACTCTTGTTCTTGACTGAGGGAAAAGGACAGAGGAAAAGTTCAAGTTCTTCTTGGAAGTTTCCTTTGGTTCGTGTACTCAGAAGGAAGGGTGGGCAGCTTCTGCTCCTGTTGTTTAAAAGCCAGCTCTCGCCGGCGGCGGCCACAGCTTCAGGCGAGGTCTTTTTCTCTTCCTCAGTGACCTGCGTTTATCGTTCTGTCCATATGGCTAACTTGAAATAGACCAAACGTATAACTCCATCACTCGACCTGCATCTTATCTCTGAGTTGTATGCGGTTGTTTCACATTTCGCGACGTCCGTGGTCTCTGTCTGTGGTGGTGGTGGTGGTGGTGGCGGCGGCTCTCCGCTAGCCCTCTTGTACACATTTGAAAATCCAGACCACTTTTCCACCTCAGTCACATGCCGCCACCGACAGCCAGGAGGAACAGCAGCCTGCGATTCAGGGGAGGATTCAGGGAAGACCAAAGGATACCCGAACGGCTCGATTCGCATGGGCGTGTGTCCGGCGTGCATCTATTTACCCTGTTCATCTGTGCCACCTTGTTATTCTAAGCGAGAGAGCTTTAAGGATTTATTAGGGCACTGCAGCGCAATGTGCATCACTATCCGATGGTATATTAATATTTATCATTGTTGTTTATTTGTTTGTTAATTTTCTGCCAGATTTCTATCTGTTAAAGTACAATTCAGAATGGATGGAGTGCAAAAATGCATGCCCATCTACTGTACTTCTGCTCCACCAGAACTCATCTGTTGGTCTTTTTTTTTTTTATCCCTCCCATAGACTCCCATTAATTTTCAGCCCTATCCAAGCACTACTGTTTCCTTTGTCCGACAGCCACCAAACTACATGTACTCGCTCAGGGCAGGTCCCCAGGCTCTAATCTGCAACCATATTAAAACACACGCCTGTGTGTGTTGTTTTTTTTATCCCTCGTTCCTCCCATATAGAATCCCTTTCATTTTTGCCCCCACACTGGCTCTGTTGTTTCCTTTGCCCAGTCAAAACTTTATATACTCACTGAAGATAGATAGATAGATAGATAGATAGATAGATAGATAGATAGATAGACAGATAGATACTTTATTGATCCCGAAGGAACTTTAGCAGATTCCCAAGCTGAAAAGCACAACCGTATTGACCTGTAACCCTCTATGTGTCATTTTTCATCCACCGTTCCTCCTATAGACTCTCATTCATGTTCTCCCACTCCCAAGCCCTATTCTTTCCTTTGCCCAACAACCACCAAATTGCATGTACTCTTAAAGAGCAGGTCCAAAAGGCCTAATCCTAGGTCCCACTCTATGTGTCATTTTTTCATCCCTTGGTTCTCCCATAGACTACCATTCACCAGTCAACAACACTGTTTTGTGACATTATATTGCTTTGAGTTCATATCACAGTACCGACGTACAGTATTTTGTGGTGATATTGCTTCCAGAAGCAGTTTGGAACTGATGTTAAAGCAAATAGAAGATTTTTATGTACTGTGTTTTAACATTCAGCAACCCCACTCTGTGTCTTTGCAGCATCTAACACTTCTTCAGTGAACTTCTGTTGCTCCTGCCACTTCTATTTCACATGATAAGCATCTATTGTTGACTTGGGCGCATCTAGCAGAGCAGAAATTGCATGAACTGAATCTTGGCAAAGGTGATATCTTGTGACATTGCTATGTTTAAACTTTCTGAGTTCTTCAGTGCAACCCACTGTACTGCCAACACTTGTTTAAAGAGATTGCATGATTGCATGTTTTCATACACCTGTTTGCAATGGGCGTGACTGAAACGCCTGAACAAGATAGTTAGGAATAGAGTCCACATACATTTAGCCATATTGGGGATAAAGCACAAAAGTCTCTGCTAATACTCACTTGGGCTGAAATCCTGCCAGGTGTTGACGTCTATAAAAACAGATATCTTAACAGTCACCTGTGGCTGGAAGTCCAAGAGAGTACACCTTGCCTCACTCTCGCTTGGTGGGTAAGTTGGCCTTCCTTCTCTCCCCATAATTTAGCACAGGTGCCTGTTAGTTTAGATAATAGAATTGCCAGTAAACATTATCCTCTAAGCGTGTGGAGCAGTCCAATGGTGTTGGGCATGTGGCAGTTTGGAAACAAGCAGCGTCTTGGGGGAATTATGTGGTAGCTTTTATCCTTCTCTCACTGGTAGCATCATAGGTTTTTTGGAAGACTTGGCTATCGGGTAAACATTAAAATGGCAAATCCGGGGGCCGGGGTGGGGGGTGATCTGTTGGATGGTCCGTTATGGGCCAACCATAATAAGCAAGTAAGTGCTCATAGTATTGGAATTTTTTTGTTTCTATACACCACCAGTACTTTTATTATTTCAGAATCTAGCTGTGAGGTTTTAAAGTGAACTGTCGTCCCAAATGAAGAGCATGAGGAGCTGGAAGTAAAAAGCTGAAAATGTGAACTTGGCACAGAAACATGCTTCTTAGCATTTTAAACAAGCAAGCAAACGAATAAGTCAGTAACATAATTTTACAGCTGTTCTTTGTCGCCCTCTTATGTGCATCAAGGGCACCATTACCCATATATTCCTAAAAACTGCATTTAGCCTGTTCCATGCATTGAAATAAGCTTTATAAAGTCTGCTTAGATTTCCAAAGTATTTATATTTTGATTCTGAAATTATATAATGACTGAAAATAATTGACCTTTCACTTATTGGCATCTCAAATATTATGAAGGCAAATTAATTATTGTGTTATTTAGCTTCAAGCTTCGAGTACTGCTCGACTCGACCTGCCATCCCTGAAAACGCATGGAAGACAAGCGTCCAGACTCTCCTCTGTCCTGGCTCCCAGATGGTGGAATGAACTCCCACTGGCTGTCCGAGTCTCTCGCAGTCTTCAAGCGCAGGCTGAAGACCCATCTCTTTGTAAAGCACTTAAATGAGTGAGCACTAGTAGATGCGTATGCTGAAATACCTTATTGTTTTTGCACTTATAGATGTGTATGTTGAAATATTTTGTTTTTGCACTTATAGATGTCTATGTTGAAATATTTTGTTTTTGCACTTATAGATGCGTATGTTGAAATACTTTGTTTTTGCACATATACTCACCATAACCTGTCTTCTCTCTAGGTATGAGCACTGGGTTGGGTTGCCAGGTAGTGCACTTATGCTTATATATATCTGTGTATTATTCTCTCTAGGTAGCAGCACTGGCCCTTGTTCGGGCAGTGTCTGAGCTCAGGGTTTTAGACTCCTAACCTACTTATACTAGCTGGGAAACATTATCCGATGGAACACTAAGCATGGCTGTAAGTCGCTCTGGATAAGAGCGTCTGCTAAATGCCATAAATGTAAATGTAAATGTGTTCATATTTCAGCAAAAATAACAGAACAGTCTTACAACACACAATTTATTACATTTTATTTTAATACGTATGCTGTTAAGCTAATGTCGTAGTAAAATAAAAATGTCTCTAGATAACAATTTGTTGTCTGTATAATATTATTTATACATAAACACAATTTTGAGTTGCTACAAGGGGCAGAAAAAAAGGTTTTCTTGAAAACTACACATGTTGTAAAAGTTATTAAAATGTTAGTGTGTATGTGGTATAATCATCAACATTTATATTAATGTGAATATATTTCAGCTTTTGCTTTTGAATATAGTAAATACAGTAACATTTCTAATCTTGCCTTCAACGTGAGCTGTCTACATCAAATGTTATTTTCTTTCACTAATGAAATGCAGTATATTGGATTTGATAAGCTGACATCATGCAGATCAATACATCATGGCATTTATGGGAGGAGCAAGATGAAGAAGGCTCTCAGACGGGTAGATCCAGAACATGGGCTGCAAAGGGCAAGATGAATGATATGCAGATAAAAAAGGAATTGATGACTGTTGAAGGGCTCATGTATTACTTCATATCTTACTCAAAAACTGTCCTCTGTTTATTCATTAGCATTGAAGGGCATATGTTTGTTACTGTCCCTTTAAGAATGATGTGTAAATGGCCTTTGTTCTGATTGACTGCCCCATATCGTGGCTTATATCAAAAGTAGACTTAAACATTCCTTATAACTATGATATGAGTGAGTGAGCTAAATGTCTGCAGACTAAGTAGGTGAACATCTTGGTTTTCATAATATAACAAAAACAATGAATTGAAAACGGGCTGTTTTTGCATCTTAGTATTCAAATAAATATGTCATGTAGATGTTTAGTGATCTACATACCATCCTTTAAGAGATTAAAAGGATGATATGGATTATATGTGAAGATAATTGTGTGCACTTATCAAATTCATGCTGAATTCGATGAAACCTCAGCTGTGGATTTAAACCATCTGAATAAGTGTGTTTATTTAGTGAGTAAAACATTACAGGATAATTGCCAGCGATCAGCAATATTCAATAAACGCACATGCTAGCATTTACATATATCCTTTTAAACTGAATGAACGCACAGTTTATGAGTCATTGACGCATGCTGGTGACAGCTGTGCTGCATCAGTGTCACTTCTGGAATGAGAATAGTCCATCAACCAAAACTATCCAGTCAACAGCATCCTGTGGGCAGTGTCCTGTGACCACTGATGAAGGACTAGGGGGTGACCAACACAAACTGTGCAGCAGCAGATGAGCTATCGTCTCTGACTTTACATCTACAAGGTGGACCAGCAAGGAAGGAATGTCTAATAGAGTCAACAGTGAGTGGACACAGTGTTTAAAGACTCCAGCAGCACTGCTGTGTCTGATCCACTCACACCAGCACAACACACACACTAACACACCACCACCACATCAGTGTCACTGCAGCACTGAGAATAGTCCATCACCCAAATAATACCTGCTCTGTGGGGGTCCTGTGGGGGTCCTGACCATTGAAAAACAGCATAACAAAGTATGGAGAGAAACAGAGGGACCACAGTCTGTAAGTGTCGAACTACCAAGTGTTCATATATGGTCAGTAGCGCTGATAAAATGCAGTGTGGATACAAGGAGTGTAGATACAAGGAGGTGTACCTAATGACGTGTGTGGTGGGGGTAAATATCCTTTATGAAAATGAAGCCTGCAGCACGTTCCAAAAAAAAAAGCAATTTGAGACTAAAATACAGATGCACACAGACACACAGGCAGTTTTAAATAATCAAATATCATTTTATACTGTTCTCAATATAATACAGGCCAAACAGAATGAATTAAACAATGGCTTGCTGTTTTCCTTGCCATTTCACACACTCTCCTAACTGTTTTGGTCTTTTATGTCATTTCAGTCATATACAGGTATATGATTGGATGAAATAGATAGAACTCAATCGTGCATAGTTCTGCTGTGTAGGTCATGTTAATCTTATTAGCATTTGTTCTGATTTAATCAGACACTATACGCTATATTTTGCACTCCTCAGGATTATTACACACTACCCGTTTGTGCATCACCTGTTTGCCCATGTTAGAAAAAAGAGAATCTGTAGAAGGAATATATTCCAACACGGGTAAAAACGCACAAAAAGAACAATAAATGTTTCCATGTTTTTTTTCTTACAAAATGGATTAGAAAGAAAAAACATGTGCTTCAAGTTTAAACGTAAATGTAAATAAAGCTCAGTCACTCTTTCCCAGTTTGTGCAGGAAACCTCTACTCATGAGTTAATATCGCCCTCTATAGGCCACATGTTGTCACTTCGGCGTTTTAAGGTGGACCGTAATACTGAAGTACGAACCGTTAATATTTAGTTCTTCACGCGTAAAATTTGTGTATAGTCTGCATGCGCCGTAGAGGTGCGCCTGTACACGTAAAAAAGATTGCGTCTTTACGCACCGACTGTCAGACATAACGCGTGACGTCACATGACGGCAAAGCGAGGCAGGAATGTTATGACTCTTATATTTTTTTAGTTATAGATTTGAGCACTCACGGACCCACACATGAGATGAGATGAGATCACACACATCTTCTCTTTTGTCGTCAGTTTGACAAACGAGTAACAATTCGTTCGAAATCGGACACGTCTTCGGATTTACAAATGTCCTACAGCACAGTTTTTCTCAACCTGTGGACCGAGGTCAGGAAGAACTTGGCCTTGGCACAAGTGGAGGCAGTAGTTTGTATTTTTATTAATATAATTTATGTAATTAATATAAATATATATTATATATTAAATTATATATTATATATTATACTAATATAAATACACGTATATGTAATATATTATAATGCCCATATGTCCACACATCTTAAGTCTGAGACAGGCCAGGCTACGAAGGACCCTGACCCAACCCAGAGCAGCATCTCTGTTTATTCATATTAACGTTACGTCACAGCAGCAAGGGACCTACTTCCGGATGGATAAAGCAGGCAGCGCTGCACTGATACAACAGGATTTGGTACCAATCTGGGGAGTTATTTAACCAGGATTCTGGAAACAAATCTCCCCAGATTGATAACTTAGTGCAGTTGATTTATTTATTTATTTTTGATATAATGATGGATTTGCACTAGCCACACATGTAACTGCAGGGTTTGATGAAGAAATGTTCACTTTATAAAGACTGTTTTACTGCACATGCCAAAATAAGAATTCCAAATGGAACCAATTCACTGAACTTACGGTTTCCACCTGCTTGAGAGACATGAACCATCGTGATCACCATGATTAACGACTTTTCTGGCCGCTCTGTGTCACTCTAAAGAGTCTATCTAGGTTAACTAGCTAATTGCCTTTTAGCAATGAACCGATATACCGCTCTACTCTGCACACACTCGCACACACGTGTACATTTACACGGAATCGTGTGGACAACCAAAGAAAGCAAAATTTCGCTAATAACATTAGCTTCTCATAGCTGGTTACCTTTGGTGGTAATTACTCTCTTCAAAGTAATCATTCTAAACAGCAATAGTTATTCCTAGTTTACATTATCGAGCTCTCATTGGCCATGTCATAGTTATGGTGTAACTTCATATTTATCTGGAAGAATAATGCATTCATTAAACTGTGTTTAGCTTCAGCTACTAGTGTTAGCAAACACAGAGGATTCTCACACTGCAAAGCACACTGACAGTCTAAAAGGGATGAATCCCAAGTTAGATTAGCACAGACGTGAGTATAGGTTGGAAATCCGACACTAATCCAATCCTGTTGGATGGGCGGTAATAATGTATAAGGCTAGGGCTCGATACAAACAGCAGTCAAGTTCTCTGGTCATTCGTTAAATCGAGAGTCACGTCCAAATCTCTGCACAGTGCTATTCAACACAACTTTGCTCATGCTTGGACTGTTATAGTCGACTCCATCGATTCATATCATTTGGAATCGGCTTCAGAATTGAACAGCCCTAATAATTCACAGCCCTCATTCATTGAACTACCTATTTCCGTGGGATCGGTCACATCTGCCTAGTTCTTCACTACAATCAGGCACTTCTGCCCAGCATGCAGATAGAGCCTTCCTCCCAACGACTACAGTTTCCCTTAAAATATCCTGCGATGGTTCATTAGCCCAAGAGTTCAGTACTGAATCCATACAAAGCCTTCCACATCGCTCTGCAGAGCACGCAAAAACCTTATCCACATTTGACTGCATCATCTCATAACACCATAACGACCCAAGTAGGCGTCGTGCTCCGCTTGCACCATTAGATGGCGCTGCTGTATTGAGCTACTTTTTTTTGATCGGCAAGCCAGGGTTTCTGTAGTCTTCTGTTGACATGAAGATGTAGGCCTACAATAACTAGGTCACATGATTTTTTAATGGGTTTTGTATTATGCATTAACATTTAATCCCGGATACTCACTTATTTGTGCATGACTTTACTGTGTATGATTTGTGTATGATTTTACTGAATTAGCAAATGTTTTTTTCTTCCACATGTGGTGATGGAACAAGGCCTAAGAGAGGCTGTGTTATCTGTGTTTAGTGGTTTGTGTTAGGAACACTCTTGACACTCTCTTTTATATATCGTCGCTGTCCAATGAAAAACACGTGTCTCCATTTTTGTCGAATCTTTACTTTTACACATCATTTGAAGACAGCAGCCGCTGTTTACTCTGTGTGAAAATTTCATGGTGAATGGACCAACAGAAATGGCCCGTAATTGCTCGTAAAAACGTCTGGTTCTATTGACTTGACCTCTCCTGTAAAGTTGCCATTTTGGAGATACTTGTTTTTCTCTGGACAGCGACGACATGTTATATATGTATATATCTACATTATACTTCCGCTCACGTCACACTTTGAGTTTCACATAGAGATCCATGATATTGGTGTACAATTACAAACGTTGTCTTTGCTGGTCACCATCTAGTTTGTTCATCATTGGTCAGTTTTCTGATTCTCAGCTCTACAGTGACACTCACATGGTATTTTGTGTGGTGCTGCATCAGCCGTTTTTACGCACGCCGTTGTCACTGCTAGGTTGAGAGTGATCCACCACGCCAAGAGAAGCTTTGTGGTCAGACTAGAGATTAAGGGCTAGAAGGTAGCTACAACAGTAATTGTGCCTTAACAAATGGGTATATGGGTATGGGTAGTGGTTTCTAATATAAGGGACATTGATTGTGCATCGGGATTTGTCTTTACATTGAACTCTCAGGTATTTACAACGATACAGCTTCATAAAATCTAGACACTAACCATGGGCAATAAAAAAACAGTGTTATGGTACACTGGGTAAGGATGTGAAGGCACTAAATCCATATAGTCTGCTAATATAACGTGTACTGCGGTTTTTCGGTTCAGAGTCTTAATAGGCATCACAGCACAGGGTCCATCTGTGTCCTGTATGAGTAGGATCTTCGAATAATGAATTTTGCTTTGTTACAATAGCAGATGGTGTGAATCTCATCAGTTAATGGTAGATCACGTCCAGTGTACCGTTGCCACAAGTAATGTGCTGTAGCACTGCTATGCCATATAGTGATTAGCAATTAGCAATGATTCAATTCAATTCAGTTAAACCTTGTTGTTATAATACCAATACAGGGTTGTACAGTAAAACGAAACGTCATCAGGCTATTTATTGAGATAAATAGAAAGTAATGATGCAAAGACAAGAGGATAGATACAATGTGCATAAATATTAAACATGTGCAAGATGTGCAAGAGCAGTAACTGTGCGTCAATGTTAGAATACTAGAAGAGAGGTGCAGACAGCAGTTAGCATATGCAGTAGAGTGAAATACAGCTTAGTGTTAAGTATACATATTGGGAAGTACAGTATGTCGAGATAGCCCGGTGTGCAGTTAAATATGATTGTGAACAGTGGATGTATAAATAATGGTGTACAGTGCAGATGGTGAGAACAGCAACTAACGTTCAGGTAAACGGCTAAAACAGCCATACAGCTTACAGCAGAGATGTTCAGTATCTAGAATACACGGCTCAGATGTTCAAGTATAGAGGTGCAGTTCAAGTGCATATAGTCCTGTGGGCTAGTGGAACCCAGTGTGTAGTTGTTTGGGTGATCAGGGCTAGATAAGTAACAGTCTATAGTGTTGTGGTAGATGCTGCTGGTGTGACCAGCTTGACGGTTCTTGGGTTTCAACTGTTTTTGAACCTGGTGGTTCTGGCTCAGACACTTTCTATGGTGTAGCATAGATATTTAGCCCAAATGAAAAGCACCTCACGGGACTGGTTTGTAACTCATTCACTCCACCATCGGCAGTCAGGCAGCTTTTGTGCGCATGAGAAGTATTATATTAACAGGAGCCCTCACAAATGAATGTAGGTTTGCTGTCACTAATTGTGTGTAATTTGACTGAAACCATACTGAACACATTCTACGAGATCTTGTAGTTTGATTCTGTTGTTTTTTATAGTATGGCAATAGCTGTTTACTGATATGGGAAAAGCTTACTTTAGTTACTGAGTAACCATACTTCAGCTAGCCTGTGGAGGGGAAAAAGCAAAGCATGCAGGTGCTGTTGTGCCTTTTTAAGAACATTCTGACACCAAGACAGGCCCACATAGACGACTTCTACTGCTGTATTATTGCTAGTCCAGTCCTGGCCTTCTCTGGATCTCCGACAACAAGTGCTTTAAGCTGAGTGCCAACTACAGAGCATTTGATTGAAGTTTTAGTTATAACAAGTCCCCAAATGCTAAATGAAATATTTAGCAGAGCTTGATATAATTGATGTTTTCCTGCACTGTCAGTGTCTGAGTCATGTGAATGCAGGATTTTCCCATCACATGATTCTGCATGAGTTTCATCATATGAGCAAAGTTTACACATGTGTTCATGTGTGATAGAGGGAAAACTTTGTCTAAAAAGTTTAAAGGGAAAGTGTGAGTAATGAGGAAATCCCTGAGGTCAGTGGGTATCTCTTGCCTGACGTGTTTATATATCCTAACTACACACGTTCATGTTATTCTGGCAGAATTTCTGTGATCCTCTGTGATGTCAAATGACCACTGCGGGACTTAAACGTTCTTAAAACATTTTATCCATACAAATTTTCAACCACAAATGCTTTTTGGTAGCTTGTGTTGAGGTTGGACAATATTGTTGGTGTCCAAAGAAAAACAAGTATCTCCAAAATGCCAACTTTACAGGAGAGGTAAAAAAAAAAAAATTTACTTTAATGTAAGTCAATGGAATGAACTTTTTTCCAGGCAGTTTTGGGCCATTTCAGTTGGTCCATTCATCATAACATTGTCACACAGCGTAAACAGCAGCTGTCGTGTTCAAAGGATGCCTAAAAGTAACAATTGACAAAAATGGAGATGCATGTTTTCTTTGTTCAGCGACAATATATTTATTTATAATATGTTACGAATATTTATTTGTTTGTCTCTTTAAGCTCATACTTGGAATAGACAGCTGTTTTGTTCATGTTTCTCTCACATAATTGAGCATATGGTGCCGATGCAATATGGTGGAAAGGTGTTGCTGGTGTAGTTGAGAGGTTGCAAACAGTAGCTCACCAAACAGTTTCATTGGAAAAGTCACTGAAGTCTGGATTCTCCAGCTGGTGGCAACGTTGTGCTGTATTGTTGAAATAGTTCCCAGACAGATGAGTCATGTTTTTGGGAGTGTGTTTCAGAGGCAGGACCATGGCCCCCTGTCCATACCTTCCAGTGGATTCGATAAGCTCATGTCAAAGCTATAACCGTTGTACATTTGTAAATAGGCCGTAGACATGCTTCTTTATGTGCCATGGATGTGTTTAATTACAGAATGGCATTCAGATTGTTTTATTGTTTTATGACATGTTTCAGAGGTCAACATGAAAGATCAAATAGAAACGGAAAAACAAAACCTACTTTAATGCCAGCGGATGGTTTTTATTGCTGGTAAGTGCACCACCTACCTCATTTCAGCATTATAAGAGATAAAGCAAAGGTGTTGAGCCTGAATCAGCAGCTTGCACTGAGACAATGTGAGTAAATGTATTGTTGAGTGTGATGTGTGGGCTGTGAACTTTTACCAGCTCTACTGGAATTCCCACTGAGGCTTAAAACAGGATTCCTTCTAGACTCTACAGTCAGCATCTACTGCCTTTCTATTAAGACAGACCAATACAAAGCTTTTATCATCTATTAGCTATATGGATTGTAAGGAACTAAAACATTCTGATAACTGATTATATGAACTTATTTAAGCCCACCAGACAAAAAAAAATTGTAGTAACTTTAGGTTCCAGCAGATGGCGATGGCTATAATTACCTAAGGCTTGTGAGTGACCGGATTCATAGCTTGAGATGAGGTAGTACAGTGCGGTGAATGTCTCATTTGATGTGTGGAAAATGGGTCCAAAGCATATGTTAATGATCGGCTAAAAGGCCAAATCTGGCCCAACTGCGCAATTCTTTGCTGCAGGAGTGGCTGAACATTGATGTGGCTTACATGTAGAAACATTTTTACCTGGTGAATAACGTTGTCAGGTTAAGAGTAAATTAGGCTTAGTTTAGTAGCATTTCTTAGTGCCTGACAGTAATGGTATCTGGTGGTTGTTTAAAATAACATTAAGTTCTTGAATGGAGTTTTTTATATATGACATTTAAAGACACATTGTTCATGCTTAATCGGAGGATTATACTGGCCAGGCCCTGCTTTGTTTGTATGCATTGTGTCCTGGCTCTGTTCTAGCAATACAGAATTGAGTGTAGAAGATTTCGTCACTGAGCATGAGCATTTACTCACTGAGTGGTTCAGAATGAAAAGATGACTACATAGCTGAGATTCATGCTCATTCTATTATAATATATATATATATATATATAAATATATATATATATATACATACAATCTTTTTTTTTTTTTTTTTTTTTACAAAAAATCAGTCAAGAGATATTTAGATGTGACTAATACTTTAAACTGTAATTTGATGGTATATTTATTGAACCCTGTAAGAGCAAAATATTTAGGTGATGTTGGGCTATCATTATTAAATGCACTCAAGCAGTTTCTGACTCCTGGCAACCATATAGATATTCTGTCTTCTGTTTCATAATTCCTTGGATTGTATTCATCCATCTTGCTGCTGGTCGTCCTCTTCCTCTTTAACCTTCAACACTTTCTTCCAAGAATAATTGTCTGTTTCAATGAAAGAGCTCTTATTGCGATTTGGCCAAAATGAGAGATTTTCAGTTTCAGTTTGTTTTATTTGCCATGAAAAGTCTTTGCCAACCTGAGAATATTAAAGGCATTTATATTTTTCCTCTCGTACTTCTTTATTGTTCAGCTTTCATATCCATAAAGAACCACAGAGAAAACCATAGCCTGGACAATTCTGATCCTTGTTTGTAGAGACAAATCATTGTATTAGATGATCATATTTCTTGAGTGCCGAGTCCTCTGTTATTAATTGATCCAAGCAGGCAAAAGCTTCCATATCTTCTCCATCAATGGAAGCTTTAGCATTCTTTCCTGTTGTCATAGCCTGAATGTTCTTCATATTGAGCAGAAGTCTTTTTTTATAAGGGCCTTCGGTCATCTAGATTTTCCGATATTCGTGTTGTATCATCCACATATTGAAGGTTAGTCATCTTCTCCCATCTCCAGTCCTGCTTCTCCCATTACACGTGTATACATGCATACAGGTTAAACTGGTGTTGTCATAATATGCACTGGGCAGCCTAACTCCTGTCTATATGAAACCGGTCTATTTGTCCATTTTCTGTCCTGACTGTGGCTTGTCGATCAATGTAGAGACTCCTCATTAGAATCATCAGATGCTCTGACCTTCCCATTGCATACTCTTTATGTAGCCAAAATAGTTTAAGGCTTTGCTGTAATCAATGAAATACACATTGGCTCCCTTCTTGAATTCCTTGCCTTTTTCAGTGATCCAGTGTACATCTGCAATGATGTCACTTGTTTTTCTGCCTTTCCTGAGTCCTGTTTGCACATCTACCAGTTCACTCCCTTGAATGATCTTAATTTTACTGTCATGTGATATTACAGTTGTTGTACAATGTACAATGGTTTCCACTCTCTTTTTTGGCTCTATTCTTTAGTATTGAGATATAAACTGACCTCTTCCATGCTACTGGATATGGAGCTGTTATCCAGATTCATTTTCATAATTTGGTCAGTAAACTGTCTTTAGAATCTTAATGTATTCCTGTTACAGTTTATCAAATCCTGTGGCTTTCGTCTTTGGCAGTGATCTCATGGCCTGCCTGACTCCGTCTTCTAGCACTAAAGTTTCTTCTGATTAGCCAACATGAACAAAAGTTCGGTAACTGCCAATCCTTTTCTAGAGCTTTGCTATGTATTGTCTATTGTTGTCTATTTACATCTCCTGGAGTAGCGACTCATGGCTGAAATGTATTTTTGACCTCCCTTATCTTCTGAAAAACAATCCTTGTTTTCCTGAGTTGGTTTCCCTTTTCAGTATCTTTACAGGTGTTGTTGTAGTATTGATCTTTGTCCTTCCTGGCAGCTCTCTGAAATTTAGAGTTTAGTTCTCCTAGAAGATCTTTGTCCTTCTTGATCTTGGCTTCTCTTCTCTTATTTGCAGTCTCCCCTTTTTATCAATCAACCACTTTGATTTCTTTCTCCTTTTTTGTTCTTGCCAGGTTTTTTGCAGACTCTTCTTTGACGACCTCTTTGAGACCCGTCCATAGCTTCTCTGGCTCTCTGTCAGCTCTCTGTCATATCCAACATTTGAAATGGATTCCTGATGTTGCCTTGGAAGACAGGTGGTACGTTTTCAGGTCATATTTTGAAAGTCTGAAGGTTTGATATTTTGGCCCCAAATTCATATGGAGCTTACTCATTAGCAGTTTGTGATCCGTTTGTGCGAAGAATGTACTCTGTAATCTCACTTTGGTTGCTTGAAAAATGTATTAGCAATGAAAAAGTCATTGTACTCACAAAAGCTGATTAGTTGTTCTCTTTTTTCGTTCTTGTTTCCAAGGTCATCTTGTTTGCAGGTCCTGTCAATTTCAGCCTGAGTTTGATCGTAAAACCATTCAGTTTCTTTATTACACGCATTTGTTGTTGGGTCAAAAAACCTGGATGACTGTATTGTTTGAATGGTTGTATAGAAAATCGGTTGACATTGCTTGATCTTTCGTAGCATTGCATCCGATGACAGCCTTGTTGACAATGAAAGCAACTCCATTTCCTCTTTCCAAATTAAAAATAGTCAAATTTAGATTGATTGAAATGACCTATTTCCATATTCACTTCTTCTGACTTGCCACAATTCTGACTGCTAATCCAACTGTAATGATTTTTTTAAGCTTTGAATTCTCTTTTCTCACTTCTCACTTCAGCAACTAGACTTCCTGAATGCCTTGACCTAGCTGCACCATATGTACTAGCTGTAATCGGAGCAATCCTCAGCTTTACCTTTGCAACAACTTGAGTGCTTTCTCACAGGAGGGCAATCTCATCAGTCATTCTGTTGTATCTGTGTGGCTTTCTTGGTAAAATACATAAGTGGTTTATCATTGCCTTCTTCTGGGCAGTTGGATTGATGTAATTCCCACTTCCCATTTGCCCCTGACATCATCCTACATTACTTCTGCACAGTATAAGTGGTATATTTAGTCTTGCTCCACTGCTAAGACATTTCCGCTTTGGAAGACCCTGAAAAGAGTTCACACTTGAGGCAGCATAGCTCTTTGATGCACACAAGCCTACTCGCCTCAAAAAAGGCATTATATTGTGAGAAGGCAATCGCCATAATGTTCAGCATAATATTTAATGTAACAAGACAATAAAGAATATAATATATACCCTCCCCACTGTGTGTATGCGTTCCAACTGCTCTTCTTGAATCTCATATAATGATAACTCAAAGCCCATGCAAAGAAATGTTATCAAGAGAACAGTTTTGACACTTTCTATAACTTTTTATCACTTCCACCACATTTGGTAGAAGTGGAAGAGTAGAAGACCTTTACCCTGACGAGCTTATGAGCTTTAGACCTTAACCCTGAGAGCCCTAACCTTGTGCTTTGTAGCTCAGTCCTGTCAGGAAGGAAAGGGTTAACTTACAGACATGATACACCTACGTAAGGGTGCATTCTAAGCATTAATATGAGGAACATTGTTTTTGTGCATACAGTTTTGTTTTGTGGAAAGATGTCACGCCTGCTGGCTCTCTTCTCACCCCTGATCTCCCAGACTCCATTTCCCATAACCCACCACCCATTGACACCATCTCCCAATCCGGTTCCTAGATTTTTTCTAGATCCAAATCACCCGAATATTGATCACACCTGTTGTTAATTCAGTCTGTTTGTATATATACTCCTCTCTCCCACTGACCCGGTGCGAAGGATTGCCACTCTGTGCGTACCGAGTGGTTCTCTCTGTGATTACTCTTGTTTGCTACTTTGGTTTTGACTTTATCCTGATTCACTCTTTTGTCTTTGCCCTTTTGGTACCTTTGCTGTTCTGATTGTTTGAATGGTTTTGACATCCGCTTGTTTCTTGACCTGTCTTGCCCTTCTGTTATGTCCACCTTGCTCTTGTTGCTGCTGTGGTTGATTACAAATCTGTTAAATAAACCTTGCCTCGATTTTAGCTCAGCACTCATCACAATCTGTTTGTCCATCAACACAAAAGAAAAGACATTCACATTTTTGCGTTTTCTTAACATTGAAGACATTCAAATACAAAGCACTCAGTACAGAATGTAAGTAGAATTTAAAAGCTATTATGCTAATTACTTATTTTTGAGTTTGAATTTGAATTTGTAACTCGAAGTGGATAGCACATTAAAAACAGATATTTGTTCCATTAACTTACTTTTTGGAATGCAGTTAAATAATGAATTCAGATTTGAAGGCAGCCCAGACAACTTTGTGAAGCTAAAACAACATTTTATTTGGGCCAGCACTTAGGTTTTTGCCCTTTCGAGCATTATAGACTGGTCCTCATCCATTGAAATCCACTGTGGACTGATATGTATTGCTTGTTTTGCTGCAGATTGAAGCATTAGCAATAAACGCAATTTCCCCTAAAATGCAACTTAACCTACATTTAGTCACAGAAGCTGTGGAACAGCAGCTGGAGTGAAGCTTTCTGATGGGAATTCTAAGAATACTTGAGCAATCAGGAAAGGGAAAAGCCCTCTTTGTCAAAGCAAACTGAGCTCCCCACATCCAGAGCTCGGAGACGACCTCTTGAACTTTAATTACACCACAATCCCGGTTTGACGTCACCCCCTCTCTCTCCACTCTTCCTGTTTCCTCGGTCTCTTTTGCAATTAGTGGCTCTGTTCTGCCTGACGCAGGCTTGAGCCATGCTTAAACCTGATTCACTCAGATGTATTAATACGAGTGTGTAAAGCATCTATGGAGCCCATGGGAGTCTAGCGCTTTTAACAGAGGCCAAGCACTGTGAATCAGAGTCTGACGTGGAACTCTGCGAGGCCTGTGAGATGCATTATTTCATGAAAACTGCTAGCATGTGGCTAATTTTAGATCGTCAGTGTGATATTTGCCTTTAGAATCGTTTCTGCTGACTCATGACCTTGGCCTGCGTTGAACAGCAGCTTGCATGTGTAACAGAGCAGTTGTGGAGGTCGGATGCATGTGAGTGTTAGGTTTATTGTAATTCGAGTCAAAGACAGTAATCAGAGAGCAAGCAGAAATGGGACGCGCAGCCATATCTACACCACATGCACATCACAGGAAGAGTGCTGATAAACATAAACTTCCACCTCGTTTTATATTCTGCTTGTACAGATATAATGAAGTAAAGCTTCTTTCAGACTTAACATGAAGTGTCGAATAACACGAAGCAGTGTATTAGTTAACATAAAGTAATACAGTAACAATGGTTAATTTATATTAAGTAAACATGTATCAAATGTTATATGTTTACTTAACATGTACACATGTGATTGGTACATGCTTACTTAACATGTAGTTGTTATATGATTACCTAACATTAGTTAAGCATTGTAACCATTCCTAATGTATTACTTTGGGCTTATTAATGCATCACTTCATGTTAGTTAGTCAAGAGTTCATGTAACGTGTTTCCAATGTATTTATTTTCTTTATTGCGTTTTACATCTACTAACTAACTCTGCAGGCTGTGGACTGAGATAATTTGATGTGGCTAACATTAGCTGAGGCAAATCAGATGCTTAAATAGAAGTCATTAAATGGACTGCTCTTTCTGGTTAATCTTCAAGCCTGCTACGGATTTACATGGTATCATGATGTCATTACTTCACTTACTAACTATACAAACGTTGCCTGCAGTAGAATTTGCCAGTGGCCTGAGTGAAACATTTCTTTCGCATCCTTCTGGTTGTGATGTGGAGTCAATTACGAAAGAGTCGATTCTTCAATTCCAGCACATTCCTGAGTTGGGGTCGACTGTCAGAAAATTATTCTAATGAGTCAAAATGATGGGAACTCTGCTCTGTAGCACAAACTCATTACATTTAGATTTATGGCATTTAGCCATTGACGCTGTTGTCCAGAGTGACCTACACGGTTAATCATATTACAGGTAGGCCAATGTACTGTTAGGAGTCTTGCCCAAGTACTGTTCCTGGTGTAGCACGGGATAGTCACCCAGACCGGGAATCGAGCCCCGGTCTCCCAGATGGGGTGGTACCTCATTGGCAGGTAGTGATGTTATCCATTGCATCACACCAACCACGTAAAGTCCTTCAGGACTTATATGTCCTAAACCACTTTTTTTTTTTTCTCAGGATTTGGGTTGCAGTAAACTATTATTAGAAATGCTACAAGGTTCATTGTAGGAAAGAGGATGAAGCTGAGATTTGCTTCTTTTTGCCAGCTTGAGTTGAGTTCTTGGGACTCGAGTTCCACCTTAAACAGCACTGCAGTTACACCACTACTGGTGTACCATTACATTAACCGCTGTATTGCCTAGTGGACAATGCAGTGGACAAGTGGACAAGAGAAGAAGTCAAATAGGAAGCTGGCAAATACAAAAAAACAGCTTCAGCCTCTTAAAAGAGGCACATGTTATACTACCAGTCAAAAGTTTAGACATGGTAACTCCTTAAAGTTTCCTTATTATTAGCTTAATGTAGAATAAAAGCGAAGACATCAAACTATAAAATAGAAACCACCTTAAAAAACCTCCAAAACGGAACTTTCTTAACTTGGAGGTTGATATTACAAGGTATCAAGGCGTAGAGAGACTGGTGAAACTGTTCCAGGATGCAACGTCAGCCACACCTGGTCCAGAAAGTAATACAGGATAGTTGGCCCCCACGCCTTGAATAAACTGAATAAGCCATTTTCCATTGTGAATGACAATGCCTCTTAAGGTAGCTTCGGGTCATTTTCTCCACACACGGCTCACAATACACTCTTCCATTTCTGAAGTGCGTGCTTTATTCAGACACTAGTCAGTAAATCCACTGGGGTGCGACTGGTGACTCTAACTGATAAGGAAGCTTAATTGTGCAGCATCTACAGATGGATCAATACTTGAGCTTGCCAGCACACAGCTTAGTATCCAAGGGATAAGTAGAAATGCACCCTGCAGACTCAGCCCAGGACATTATTCCAGCATTTCCTGCCTTCGGAAGCCCAGGCTGATCCTCTTATTCCAGCAGCTCTGTGACGTATGCAGTCTAGTGACGAATTAACTTACATCACCTCAGCCTGTCCTGGACAGTGTTTGTGACATTCCTCAAGCGCTTTGATTGTGATTTGATGAGGGAACGGGGCTTCGTTCCAATCAAATCCCATTTTGACATCAATGGTCGGTCCAAGTTACACAAGCACCCAATCAGCTTGCAGTCACTCATTCACAGGTCTTCATGGAATAATACATGGAGTTCATATGGTTAATATAATATGGTTATGGAATTGAGTGACAGCTCTCTGATCACCCGGCACCGATGGGTCATGAAACACCTGAGTCATTTAGAGTCATGAAGCACAATGCTTTTCAAAGGCTGGGGAATTCTAAGATATGTATCCTACAAGCTTTTGATTTGCCTCACGCCTCGTTCAGCTCACGCATCGGCTTGATTCTTGGTCTCTTCATTCCTGTACTTGGCTTTTGAACTCCTACAAGTCGAATGACACGGGTAGATTCGTTTGCTTTCTTGTAAGCTCAAGTAAGCCTGTACTCGTTTTTGTTTTGGTTATTTATATTCTTTTCTGAGGGTGTTCCAATTTATCATCGCTTATTGTTCCAGGTAACCTTTATCTTCTTTCCCAAACAGCATCTCAATCTGACACTACCTTCTGGGTGCAGCTATTTTTTTGAAAATATATATAACATTTAGTTGTTTGGGGCATGTGTGTTGTTTTCTGTTAATGAGCTGATTATATATGCAAATGTAAATGCTTTTTATTATTAATACTACTACTAATAATAGGAATAATACTACACGCATAAGCCAGTGTGATAGTAATGGTGGCCAAGGGTCTTCAAGTTGTTACATTAACACCATTTCACATTTCAGTGGTGATCAGCAGTGGATGGAAATGACAGCGGTTGGAAAAAGCTCTTCTGCTATTTTAAGATCACTGCTTCAACAGTGATATCACTGTGCTTGCATGTCAGCCACAAAAGTCAACAGGACGCTGACTACCCCAGAATGTGGCCACAACCCTGCAAAGAAACTTGACGTGGGCGGTACACAAACAAGTATTGTATCGAACGTAAACAAACAAAACAGTGTCACCTACACACATCTGTGTGTGTGTGTGCATGTGTGTGTGTTCATTTTCCACAGGATGCTTCAGAAATAAAGGTGCAACAAGCTCTCATGAAATTCAAGCAAGCAAACCCCACTGCTTTCCAGCATAACGCCCGCCCCATCTTACTGAGAATGCTCTTGTCTGTACTGTGCACACTGAAAGACCACAGAGTCTATTTATATGCTTGTTTATTTGGCAAGTACTTGAGAGCTTCAGATGAGTCCGTTAGAACTGTTGATACGTCACAGTGCAGATGTAGAACATGGTGTGTGTACACATGCCTACGTGCCAGGTGGCTCTATGTTGTTTTGTTCATGCACATACCTATTTGCACAGCTGCTAAAGAGATGTTGTTTTTTTCACTTGACTTATTCATTTGTCTTATTGACTATATTCATGCAAGCAGCAAACATACGGAGAAACTTTATACTGATTAATAAAGTAATCTTGCATAATTAAATGGATAAATAAATTAATATAAAGTAAATCTTTCAATGTTGTGAATTTTGGTAGGACTTGACATTACATATTTACTTAACATGTAAACATGTAGTTGTTATATGTTTACTTAAGATTATTTAAGTGACAATTGTCAACCCTTTAATCACATTGCATTACATTAAACCCATTAATGCATTACTTCATGTTACCCAATGCATTTCTTCATGTTAGAAAGTCAATACTTGTAAACGTGTTAGTCGCCTTGTGCGTTTAAGGTGGTAGTAACTTCAGGCTCCTGCAGATGGTGCTGCACATGGATGATGAGGCTATAAATACGAGCGAGGTGTACGGCAGGATTCATAGATTGAGAGGAGGTAGTACAGCGAAAGTCTCTTTTGATGTGTGGAAAATGGCTCCAAAGCAGATTAAGGATTGGATAAAACGGGTGATTGGATTTGGAGGTGCCAAAGACCATAGTCTAAAGGAAGTCACTGAATTTGCAGGTGTATGGAAGTGTATGGTCATACGGGTCTACCAGCAGTGGCTAAAATCCCAGTCTACAGGAAATTCTTCTCAGAATTTTACCAGGGAAGGCATCCACCAAATCCGGCTGAACTGCACAATTCTTTGAGGCAAGAGTGTCTGAACACTGATGTGGCATCCAGAAACTTGTCCATGCCGAATCCAATTGCAGCTGTTATCCATGCTCGTAGAGGTCTTACATGCTATTAGGTATGTTTCAGTCACAGGTGAGCTTATCACCACCGTTTTAAAGAACCTGGTCTGGAGGTTTCTTTGCAGTGCAGCATTTCACATCAATCCACTCTGAATGACTTTGACTTACAACCAAATTGAACTATTCAGAACTAGTAATACTATTAATTTGACAAGACTTTATATCAAGAGTTTATCATTTATGCTGATGTAGTATTTGACATGACATGTTTGCTTGTGTGTTTTGAAATGGCATTAAAAAGCTTTTTGTATTGAGACAATAAGCAATTGTACATTGGATCATGGGCCAAGAGATTTGTCACACACATAGTGTGGTCTGCCTGGCATTGCCATAAACCGATTGAGCTGTGTGGTCTCTTTTTGAGTTTACAGTCAGTTGCAGATTAGCACGGACAGGTAAAGGTCATTTTATCAGCCTACTGGCTCCTGCAGTGCTTGCAAATGCAGTGCAGTGCTGTACTCCAGCTGCAGTGTGAGCAGATTGATCATACTGATGGCCTGATGGTTGGGTTTGTTCCAGCACTCTGCTTCTCACGCACACACAAACACAGTGCAGGATTCTCCTCTTGTGAATAGGTGGGAGAGGTTTTGTGAAAGCTGCCAACCTTTGGTGTGATTAACTCCCTCTATAGATCGTTCTGTCCTTTCAGACGAATAGCAAATAGGCCGGTCATGAAGTCGAGCAGGGCTGTTGTGTTTGTCCTGGGAGAGGCCGCAGTGCGTGAGCACTGCAGCATGCCATTCCTACTGGTTTAAGGGAAGAATCGAACATACAGTTTTACCCTAACTTCATTTCTAATTAGCAGTATTGAGAATATTTAATAAGCTCTCGGGGTCACCTTGTGTGTTTAAGGTGGTAGTAACTTCAGGCTCCATCAGATGGTGCTACACGAGGATGATTGAGCTATTAATACCTGCAAGGTATGCACTGGGATTCATACATTGAGAAGAGGGGGTACAGTGCAGTGAATGTCTTATTTGATTATGGTTATATGGGTCTACCAACAGTGGCAAAAATCATGGTCTACAGGAAACTCTCCTCAGACTTGTGCCAGGGAAGGCATCCAGCAAAACTGGCCCAACTGTGCGATTCTTTGATGCAGCAGTGGCTGAACATTGATGTGGCCTACATCCAGAAACTTGTCAAGTCCACATCAAATTTAATCACAGCTGTTTGTGCTTGTGGAGGTATTACATGCTATTAGGTACGTTTCAGTCACAGGTGACTCATTTTTTGTCCGGTGAGCTTACTTTAAGAACACTTAAGAACCCACTAACTAAATTCATACAATTACTAATACATACCAGATGGAGAGAGAACAGAGCCAAAAACCATAAGAACAAGTGAGGGTCAAAACCAAAGAACCCAACAGAGCCAGCAAACAAGTTAAAGGGATGATCAAAAGACAAAAGCCGGAGAACAAATGGAAGTCAAAACCAGAGAGACAAGATAGAGTAAAAGTGGGAGAACCACTCAGTAAGTCAACAAGTTGGCAACACCTCACAAAGGGGTAGAGCAAACAGACTGGTTTATACACAGGGGATGGTAAGGAGGGACGGACTAGAACTCGGGTGAGGCAGAACGGGAAAGTGGGTTGTGATTGGTGGACTGAGAGAACATGGGTCATGCGGAGATGGCTGATGGGTAGTGTAGTGTCGGAGGTACTGGGAGAACCCGGAAGCATGACATTTATTACTACCCGCAAAAACAACAGGTGTGTAAATGTGTTTCACGGTCAATAATGAAGTGAAGTTCATGACACATATGAAAACAGAAGAATTACATGACGCAAACTGCAAGCCAGTAACAGCGAGGAGCAATGTGAATGAACTGAAGCGTACAGATGAGATGTATTCTTAATGTGAGATGTATTCTTAATGCATATATTACTTTGTAAACATCCTATCTGTAGCACACCACATGCTACTCGGGGACAAACAACGCAAAGCACAGTCACAACCAAACCAAAGCCAAAATTTCTTTACTAGCTTCAGGCTAAACCTTTTCTGTCTATGAGCTTTTGAGCTTGTCAGTTGCTGCTCCTGTTGCTCATCCATCCCTCTTCCCTCGCTGCTCCTTTTAAAGAGGCCATAGCCAAATCAGGCAGGGTCCAGGAGGTGGGGCTTATGGCACAGGTGCCATCCTCACACTGCTCACACCTTTAACATCTCCCCTCCGTCTCTCATGGCTGCAGATCTCCTTCCACCATTTTTAGTGGCTGGCATCTTCCTCCCAGCTTTGACACAGTACAGTATATACATTACTGTATACTTCTGACCAAGGCTTTGCAGAAGTACTGGATTAGCCACACAGCTTGACATGTTCAGTGTTGTGATACTGGTGCTGATTCTTAATTGACAGAGATCCTGAAGTGCTGTACTAAGCAACTGAAATGTGGACATGTCAATACTAACGTTACCCATCACTGCCTGAGAGAATGACAGACTCAGAGTCATCTCAGTCTAAGCCTCCTGGGGGTACCGCCTAAGCAAATGGGTTGCTTTGGTGTTGAGAATGATTACCAGTGGGGCTTTCTGACTATACCTGCTGTCACATAGCTGTCACATAGCTGTGCACTGATCTGCACGTTTACACACACACACACACACACGCATTTTCGCCCATTTTTTGTGATTAACATTGAACTGATTAATTGGTCTCAGCTACCATTTTAAAAAATAATATAATTTCTGACATCAAAACAAACAGTAGGGCAGATGTTAAACGCAAAGCGCGATAGATATGCAGGCATGAATACATCATTGCAGTCCAGAGAAAAACATGTATGTCTGTTTTTGTTGATCTTTGCTTTCATGCATCATTTGAACACATCTGCTGTTTACACTGCGTGAAAATTCCATGATGAATGGACCAACAGAAATGGCCCAAAATCACTGGGGGGGTGGGGGGGCAGTCTGGTTCCATTGACTTACATTAAAGTTAAATGGTTATATTAAAAAGTTACATAAAAAAATTTAAAAAGTTTTTGCCCTCTCCTGTAAAGTTGTAATATTTGTTTTTTGGACAGCGATGATATACAAGCATAGATTGGACATCTTCTGTTATCTTCTATATCATATCTTAATTATTCATATTGAGGTCTGTGTTTACAAAGTCAAACTGGCTTTTGGTTTTTCTGTAATAAGACTTTTAGTATCGGGATAATACATTTTCGTATTGCTCAGTACGGAATGAAAAAGAAAAGTAGTGGTGCCGCCTTTTTCTACTCAAGACAAATGTCCGACTGTTGAGCTGAAGAAAGTGTGTTTGTGTATAATGTGGCATAACCTGACTTTGATCCCCTTCTTGTGCTCATTTACTGGTTCAGTGCTGAAGGACCTAGTTTGCTCTCGTCATCAGGCGGATTAGGAGGATTGTAAAGATTTAATCTTTTTCACAATAGTGTAATAGCTGCTGTCGCATAGGGTGGCAAGTGTCACTAATCAGGCTGACTGAGAACATTTCAACAGCTCCTTGTGCAAGATTTATGCTTTTGCAGGGTTCTTTCCTTCAAGAGAAAGCCAGGGGCTATTTGGTAAGTCTTAGTAAACTGTGAATGGAGCAAAACATAAAAAACACAGATTTTCATGATAAAACTGCTTAAAACGGCAAACAATTCTGCATGTACTACTTTTCTCTATTTCTATAAATAACACTGATAGGCCTGAAATTCTGATCCTTGACCTTTGGGATTGCTCTTATTATTATTTTTTTTTTGCTGACTGTTTAGCAAGGAGTGAGCCACACAGATACTGATGACACCTGTTTCCAGTGTTCTTACTTCCTCTTTAATGTGGTGTATGCAGACTAAGTGGCAAAACCACATGCCATGTGTGCCTATCGTTTCACTACATCATCTGGAAACCTTCTTAGGGGTATTTCGACATAGAAACTTCAATTTACATCATTTTCCCAGCATCCCTAATGTAGTCAATCAGCCAAGATGCATTTAGGGTTAAAATATAGCTTCTTTAGGTTTGAACTTGTGGGTGGCATGGTGGGTAACACTGTCGCCTTACAGCAAGGCCTGTGTTTGGTTCCCAGCTGGGGCGNTTCCCAGCATCCCTAATGTAGTCAATCAACCAAGATGCATTTAGGGTTAAAATATAGCTTCTTTAGGTTTGAACTTGTGGGTGGCATGGTGGGTAACACTGTCGCCTTACAGCAAGGCCTGTGTTTGGTTCCCAGCTGGGGCGTCCAGCGTTTAGCAAGTTACATTATCAGTGGCATCGGTGAAGTTTTTTTCCACTCCTGTTTTTAGCTATGTAACATACTGTTTTGTCTCGTTTTGTACTGTAGATTGCAATATGTCATACAGACACCCATTCCCACCCATTTCATCCAATACATGGGTAATGTATTTTGTTACTGTGCCAGGTGCCCTTCCCGAGGCACCAATGACAGCCTCAAGAGAGCATGCTTAGATTAGTTCATTTCCAATCAAGTTTAAGCCATTAAGCACACAAATAAAGTAGATACAGTACGTACAGAGAAAAGTTCAGACACGGCTACTCATAGAAGGTTTTCCTTATTTTTAGTTGAATGCTTTACTTTAGAACAAAAATGAAGACATCCAACTATAAAATAGCACCCATGGAATTGAGCCATCCATGAAACCTCCACAATGGAAATTTACAGGAGGATAAGACAGCTTTCTTAACAAAAAGCAAAAAAAAAAAAAGGAAAAAAAAAGATTTGAGTTTGAAAAATGATAAAACCCTTAACCAACATGCAAGACCAAGACTCATAGACCATCTGTTCTTTCATCTTTGCAAAAATCCACAGGTGTGATTACATATTTAGGATGGTGTGTACGATTCTATTAAATAAATGTTGTTTTTTGTTTCCTAATGCTAGAAATGGAATACTTGCTGTTTGACTGGAAGTTAAATAAAAGAAGGGTGGTCCCTGACTTTTGCATAGTACTGTACAAATGATGATATAAAACTGACCACCTTATTACTACTAGTGCTGCTGTTTAGTACGGATGTTGTTCCCATAGGGTTGCCAACCTTCAAAAACGAACTCAAGAATTGCGTGATTCCTCCAGAAATGAAAGATGAAGTACTTGAGGTTTTTAGTGGTGTTAGTCAAAATCTTATTCCCTGTTCTTGAACAGGAAGAGTAGAGCGAGCGCCCACTGGACAAGCCTGGTATTTTTGGATACCAGCCTTGATTGGTTAATAGGTTAGATGGACTCAAACACACCATGTTTATTATTAGGCAGCAGCAGACCATAATCGATCTGGGCAGTTGTATTTGGCTATTTGAGACTTTTACTGAAACTCAGGTGGCTCGTGACTGACGTCTGTTATGTCTTCAAAGAGATTTGAGGTTTACCAAGCAGTAGGGTGTATGGGTAGGGTGTGTGTGTTTGTGCTTGAGGAGGGAAGGGGCTTTTTGTGGCCATGCTCTTCTGTTTGTATTGCTTCTCTGATCCTTCCTTCTTTTAGACCATCTGTATTCTTCTGTTTAGGGTGACACTGACACCAGGCCCAAAGAAAAAGGCCAAGCCTTGAAGCAAAGAGCATTGCTCCAAACACCCCAGTGTGAAAAGAAAACAATTTCTTGATTTTTGGCCTGTAATTTCCTTTTCCTCTGTTCCTTTTTGAATCTGTGGCATGAAGTCGGTCTCAGGAAAACATGCTAATCAACATACAACGTTTTTGGCTGAGATTTTACATTTACAGCATTTAGCTGACGCTCTTATCCAGAGCGACTTACAAAGTTAATCATATTACAGGTAGGCCAATGTGGTGTTAGGAGTCTTGCCCAAGGACTCTTATTGGTGCGGCACAGCATAGTCACCCACACTAGGAATCGAACCCCCATCTCCCACATGGTGTGGTAGCTCAGTGACAAGTGGTGTTATCCGTTGCGCCACACCAACCACCGTAACTAAAGCATATATGTACCAGGAGGGGGCTTTGAGCTCACAAGAGCGTTGACCTTAAAGGCCACACATACTATTAACTGCTTTACCAGGCACAGCATATACTAGGAGTGGGGTTTCGAACCCACGAGGGCATTTGCCCATTGGATTTCCCCATTGGATCTTAATTTTGTAGTGGGGACCGGAGAATTGAACCACTCCGTAAAGTTTTCTCCAGCTCATCCCAAAGACTTTTTTTGCATGGGGTTAAAAGGATTCCGCATGCTTCCTGAAGTGACCTTTCACAATTTTAGCCCAATGGGTCGAAAATTGGATCAATGGAGCATTGTTGTCCTGGAATATACCTGTGCCATCAGGGGAAAAAAAACAATCCATGGATGGATGGGATAACCTGGCCTACAGCTGTCCCAAGTAAGCTTTTATTGCATTGTACATGTTGAAATGCTCTCACTTTTACTATTAAACACAGCTGTGACCATTTTTTATGATTCAACTTCAGTTTTTTCTTTCCAGGCACCTTCATACCCAAAGCTGACGGTTCGCCACTATCCTTCCAGGCCATGCGTTGGGCAGTTCTTAACTCAATTCCAGTCATTTCAGTGTCTCCTCAGTTGTGTTCTTGTTTTGATGCAGGCCACTTATTTGAGCCTTCTGAAACACAGTAGCATCTTTTCCACAACCCCGGGATACTTCTTTCGACAAGGTTGCTTAAGAAATGCAAAAGCTACTCAGCACATCAGCTAGGGTTGAAAGAATTGTTGCCAGCTTAAATATGCAGTATTAATCACTGCAAATATTATATTAGTTCAAAGGTTATTAAGTGTTTATTTACTTTAAACCAAATGGTAGCACTTTTTTATTTTATATAAGCTTTTATTTCTTTAATGACCAGTCATAACTCAATGTCTCCCACAAATGAAAATCAAACTCTTGGTTTAAATTGTTCAGCTGATCTACTTTTGTGAACAAGTTTGAGTTTTTGACACAAGCTATCCTGCATGGATGCTTTTTTCTGCAGCAGCGGTAAGGGCATTTGGTCCTAGGTGGCTGATTAGCAGGCTGGTAGGACTGATGGCAGTATCAGTGTGTTTTTCTTTTCCAGTCTCCATGTCCTGATTGTGGTTGCCCTAAATTCTCTCTCCAGCTCACTCTCTCTGTCTTTGGAGGATGCTTCTTTGATCAAATATTCCAATTATGCTTAAAGAAAAGACTCACAATGTGAAAGTGATTAATGGAGTAGAAGTTGAAATGATAGCACCTTACTTCACAATCGTGAAACGCTTTGCCGTGACCCTAAAGCTCACCCTGAGTGTCCCACATTACAGTGTGCTATTTATTTTCTGTGTACACGACATGCAGAACTAGCACTTTTTTAATGCTTGACATGCACCCCAGAGTGGGCGATTACATAAGTGCAACTTAAAGCTCCAGAGAAATTTCTCATTTAAACTAACACTACCGCTTTACAATGCACTCGGTTGAACCAGACCCCGTTTCGAGACGTGTGTTGTGTCAATCGCACCTTTTTATGGGCTAAAAAAAAAACATTGACTTTGTTTACAAAGTGAAGTACAGCCACAAGACAAGATTAATTGGAAGCCGGGTTTGGTCAGTGGTTTTGGTGCAGGAAGTGAGGGCTCATAAACATCTTTGTAAAGGTTGCATGTGACGTATTTTACTTTCACACACGCATTACTATACACTCTCGGGCCTTGTTGATAGTGTTTTTGAAAAGCAATGCAATCATTTTACATGACTCAGGTGTGCACATCATAGTGTTATAGCCATTATAATACAACCATTACGGTGGTAGGTAGGTAGTGGGTAGCACCTTCACCTTCCATGCTGTAGAGTGGGGATTTGATCCCCTACCTGCACATGCACTCTGCACTGTACCGACGAGAGTCCTAACACTACCTACATGTGTTAGAAATGACCAAATTGTAAGTCGCTCTGGATAAAAGCGTCTGCCAAATACTGCAAATCACATCATATCCGCATAAATCAAAACGGCTGCTGACAAAAAATAAGTAAACTGAAATGATATATTCATTTAAGTCCTGTAAATTCAGATTCATTTTTAGTGCAGCTATTAAAGATGTATTGAAGGGCACCTGCATAGCCTTTCATGACAACTAGCATAAGCCTGTGGAACCATTTCTACAGGATTACCCCAACAGGTGAACTGTCAAAAAGCCTTCTTTTGTCAACTTTGATGTCAAGTGCCAGCCTGTGTCAGATAAGACATTTTTCAGACATTAGCTTGTGCCTTGACACTTTTTGGGGGAGATAACAATTTATAACAACTGACCTTGTAGCTCAGCGGGTAGCTTACTTAGTTTTTGTTGGAGTCATGTTCTGCTGAAGATATTACATTGCCAGGTCAGTCTGTTTGCCAGGTCAAGCTGTATGCCAGGTCAGACTGTTTGGCAGGTCAGTTTCTCAATGTTAACAAGAGTGAACAATTCTGTCACGCTTCCGGGTCTTCCCGGCTCCTTCACTCTCCCGGACTCAACTTCCCAGAGGGCTTCGCTTGATGACGTCACACACACATGCCCCCAGCCGTCCAACCAGATCCGCTCTAGGTCACCTGAGTTTTAGCTCCAGCTGTCTCTAGTTTAATGTCAGCATATAAGACCCACAGTACACTTCCTTGATGCAAAGTTTTGCCAAAACCTAGTTTGCATTTCTGAGCGTTCTTTCTCCTTGTGATTTACTCTCTGGTTTTGATCTATTTCGTCCTTGACTACCTCTTTTTGGCTTTCTCCCCTTCTGGCTTTGTTTGCTGTGTTCTCTGGCTCTGATCATCTTTTCGTTTCCCCCACTCTGTCTCTCGCCTAGCCCTTCTGACTTGTTCGCCTCGCTGACTGCTATTTTCGGTTACTGACCTGTGCCTGCCTCTGACTTTGTTTATCGCTTCTCCCTTTCATGCTGTTTCGTGTATTGCTGCTAGATTCGACTGTCCTATTGTATAATAAAACCAACTTGCTGTTTAACTCTGCTCATGTCGGCCCAAGTTTTTTGTTCCTGACAAATTCAAAAGGATGCTCTTTAATATTTGTGACAACGTTCCATGCCACCTATCCTAAGTATCATTCTCATTAACATTTAGTTTTGTTGGCATCAAAGTTTGTTTTTGAAAACTTAAATATGTTGGAATAAAGCATTATAAATATGGTTTGATGAACAACCCCTCTGTAAAGTGTTACCAACATACCTACCTGAAATCCAGTAAACGAGCAGCTATGCAAACAGGTTTCAGAACAATTAACACCAGCTCTTGGTTTGGTAGTTTACTCAGAGGTTGGGCCAACCTGCGATACAGACTTGGGAGTCAATCACAGGGCTCTGACAGTGCTCTAGCAGTAAAGCATTGGAAACATAGAAAAGAGGAAGGAAGCAATTAAATTAATTTGACCAGAAACGGATGAAGAATCCAGATCCTGAACAAGAAGCTAATCAGTAGCTTTTTGTTGTTTGATGTTGAAAGGAATCCATTTCAACAGACTGCATTTGAAACACAAGGAAGTCACAAACAGATTACTATCTATCTAAAATAGCTTCATGTTGGTATGGAGGTTTTAAATTGTCCGCACAGTAAAGGTAAGCGACAGGAAATATCATCTGCTTATGAAAATGGCTGATCCAAAAATATCCCTTTTGCTGCTTCTAAACAGGGCAAATCAGCTTTTCGCTGGAACTGTTAGTGAACTCAGTAGGTCAAATGCATTCCAGGTTATTGTATCCCTCTTCCTAATTTGAATTGCTTGATTTCAGACCTAGTTAGAAATTGTGTTTAAAACATGGAAGTTCCTTTTATGTTTTTTAAAGTAAACAAGAAAGTCTTTTGCAAATGTGACTGTTTTGGACAGAATTAAAGGTGCTTTCTGTAACATACGGGGAAGAACCTTGTATAAACTAAAGTGCAAAAGCATTGAGGTGGATTTTTTTAAAGAAGGCTGCTGTTTATGGATGCTCTTCAAGGTTTGGCGTCCTTGGTCAGCTGCTTTCTGTCTTCAATTTAATTGGTCAGCTTGATAACGTCTGAGCCTGTAATGCTAACCATACACTAGGAGACTTTGAAAAGACATTTAATACACTAAAGTTTGACACCCTCTCACATCTAAAGACAAGTCACAGACTAGTCACAGGCTATGATTTTGCAAAGACTGGGAATCTTCCAGAGTCACTATTTACAAGACTGCAACTAGATTTTGAGCTTATTTCCCATCATGTTCGCTGGTAGGCTAAATGTAAACACTGTAGCCCCGTTCGGCAGTGTTTTAGCTAGCTAGCTAGTTAGCTTTAGCACAGCATAACTACCCTTCGTTACAAGATAGGATAACGTGAAAATAGCTTTAAAACGTGCGTGATTTAGAATCGGACTGTTTACTGCGCATTTCTGCGCATTAATGAACTCTTGGATGTGTTTACGTTTGTGACGTCTCGGGCCCATGACTCGGGCTCGCGTTAGCCCCGGGGATTTCGAGGGCTTCAGCAATTTCTGTCCACCTTTTTTCCTTTTCCACTCTGTCGTGGTAGAAATGGGAAGATACGTCAAAGAGGCACTCTTGTTCACTCCACAGCTCCACCAGCTTCTCCTCCTTTTGACCGAGCCCTCGCCAGACTCCCCTCCATGTCGAATCTCAGCCAGATATTCCTGTACTTGGCTCGCGGCTTCCCGTTTGGAGCTGAAAAGAGCTCTCCTATTGGTTGTCTACAATGTTTACGTCAGTATTTGTGTGAGCCAAGACCTACGGCTTATGATAACATTAAAAACGATTGATTTTATCGGAACGCCAGGACGAGAAACAGAATGACTTAAACCTGCAATCCTGACCACCTTGCACTAAACGATCGAGATGACGTGAGCGCGACGCATATCTAGCAAGACTCTCATGATTTTGTTCCGACTTTGGAAATTTGTCGGCGACAGTAAAATTGCTTGAAAATCGTTTGGTGTAAGGTCAGCATAATGCTAAAAGTTGAGGTTTCTACATTTCTATCAACCTTCTAAAAGAATCTTAAAGGACTACTACAAAGTTTCCTATATATCGTTTCCAATATGTCTTTAGCAAATGTGTTACTACTGATTCTTCCATCTACAAACCTAGCTCTACATCTGAAAGAAAGACAAATTACAGCACATTTACAGCTTAATTTACAAATACTTTCAACTGAAGAATTTTTCACAAAAACACATGCTTTACATAAATGGATTCCGGCAATTGCCCATTGGTTTCTGTTGGAAGTGAGGGCTGAGTCAAGTATGACTGCTGTGACACTAATATGTCCAGATACCCAAAGGCAGGGTGAGCTTTAGCATTTTGGGGACCCAAATAGAAACCATTTCTATTATTTTCTTCTTCGGGGAGTTAGAGGGCTTTTTATGTCTTTAGGTAATCCCCAGATTCCACTCCCCCGGTCTTCTGAGACCTCAAGCTAGGCTTTCAAATCTTGTAATTCATTTTACATGGCCATTTTCAACTTTACATGGCCATTGCTTTATCCCTTTTGCTGTTGTTATCGCTGTACCTTTAAGTACAATACTCCCTACAATACTACCCTGTATGTTGCCTCATCGAACAAGTATGTTGCCTCATCGAACTAATGCTGGATCACCCATAGTAGGCCTACAGCAGTTTTGCCCCACAAAACTGCTGTAGGCCTACTATGGGTGATCCAGCATTAGTCATTCTAAGCTGACTCAGAGTAGTTGAATGGAACATCCTTTTCTGTACATACTTTCCGGAGCTGTAACCTATAGACTCACTAAATACATTAGCCGAGATGACTGTTATGTGGATCTACAAGAAAACTAGATCGAAAATCAGAATGAAAACCAAGTTTCATTCTATCTATCCATTCCATCTATTCAGATGCAACCCTAGTCAGATGACACACACGAAGCAATGACAGTTCATTTTACACTTACTTAGATTTAATGGAATAAAACTTTAAGCATTATTCAATTGATTTAGCACATTTGGTACCAGCTAACTCACTGGTTTAAAGAACGATTTTAGAATGACTTGTCAAAAACAAAGAACTCGGACCGACGTGAGCAGAGCTAAAAGTCAGTTTAGTTTTATTACACAATCGAGCAATCCGGCAAAGCAGCAACACACCAGTCAACATGAAGGGCTAGGTGAAAAATGAAGCCGGGGACAGGCAAAGGTCAGAACCAGGATAAACAAGCAGCGAGGGTAAACCAATGAACGAAAACGGAGGTCGAAAGCCAGGGAGTAACAGTAGATAAAGCCAGTAAGGGAAATAGCAATGGGGTAATCAGGGATGAAGGAGATCGAAACCAGGATAGAAAACACTAACAGAGAAACACTCAGAAATGCAAACAATGTTTGGCAAAACTTCGCAATGAGGACGTGACAGTGAGGGGTTTATATGCTGGAGTGGGTTTAGCTGTGGTTAAAACTCCAGTGACTGGGAACGGACTGGGAACCCATGCCGTACTTCCAATTTTTTGTTTTGCATCCAAGTTGGGAGCCGTGGGATCTCTAGTGTTAACCATTAAAACCAATTTTCTTTAGGAAGCGAAACCATCAAGTTTTAAATTCAATTTTTTTCAATTATATTTTTTCAGCAGGGTGTAGTTGATTAGATACCCTCACCTTTTGTTTGCTTTCGGGCATGGCAAGTCTGAAAAGGCACTGTAAAACTGCTATCTTTGTAAGCTGTCTTGTAAGTGTGTGTACATTCATAGCCTGTAAACAAAGAATAAACCCTACCCATATGAAGGAGCTAGCCCATAATGCAGCACAATGATTTCCGGGCCCTATAGGTGGCTGTTGGTGAATGCAGTGAATTCCATGTGTTTTCTGCTGTTTAGCAGAGCTGGATATGAGTTGTATGGATTTGGGGGTGAACAGTGCATTTTGAAACATGAACAGTGTTTACATTCTACATCAAACTGTTGTATTTCAATAATGAAAAAAAAGAAAGAAAATGGTTTTCCATGACATGGGCCTTCTACAGGAAAGTAGATGTTGAGGAGGAGATTTCTATGATCGCCAAAGTAGATTTCTCAGAAAGCACGGTGTCAGGTTTATATCCTGGATACCTTAAAGAAACACAGAAGCAGATGCACCCTTCAGAGTGTGTGTATGTGCTACAGCATGTTAATATTGTGTATGTGTGTCTCTGTGTGTGTGTGTGTGTGATTCCGTGTGGCAAGTCTGAGCGAGACAGGAAATCTGTGGTAGTGTGTCCCTCCTTATCTCCACAGCAACAGCAAGTAGCAGCCCTCCCACGCGCATGGGTTAGTTATCCATGAGCGGGGTTTCCTCTTGCTCTGAGCTTCTGTGCGTCACTCCAGCGTCTCTCCTGGCATTTCACAACCACCCACTGACCCCCGGCAACTTCTCACACCTCGCACTCTTACTTCCGTCTCACAACCAGATGCGAAAATCCCGAAGTGAACCCAGTATTCATGTACACATAGGCATAGGCACATGAAGAGCAAGTTTTTGTGTTCATACAATAAAACTGACTTGCATGTACCTTTTTTTTAAGTTCTTTTAATGGCAGGTCATTTCATGGTAGTTAAACATGTCAAAATGTCATATTCAAATATTGAAATGGTTCGAAATACTAAATGTGTCCTGTCCAACATTAAAAACAAACAAAAAATAATATATTTATATATACCGACCAGCCACACATTTTAACTGCCTGGTGGACAGCAACTATCACTAATTGTGTTGAGTTCATTGTGGATGAGAGACGGCTCAGTTTGCTTGTTGTCACCGGCTCACCGATATCCCTGCGATTACACACACCAAGAGGCAACTTACATCCAGCTCAGTTCAGTCACGTCAACATAAAAACTACCTCCTTGTTTCTGTACTCAGTGTCCACTTTTATTAGCTCCACTTCCCATGTAGGTTTGTAGTTCTACAATAACAGACTGTAGATCATTTGTTCTCTCTGTTCACTTTGTTAGACTTCTTTCAGCCTGTTCTTCAAAGGTCAGGCCCCCCCCCTCAGGACCAGCACAGAGCAGGTATTACTTGAGTGGATCATTATCAGCACTGACATGGTGGTGGTGTGTTAGTGTGTGTTGTGCTGGTGTGAGTGGATCAGACACAGCAGTGCTGCTGGAGTGTTTAAACACTGTGTCCTCTCACTGTCCACTCTATTAGACACTCCTACCTTGTTGTTCTACCTTTTAGATATAAAGTTAGAGATGATAGGTCATCTGCTGCTGCACAGTTTGTGTTGGTCATCCGCTAGTCACATCAGTGGTCACAGGACACTGCCGACAGGACCCTGTTGACCGAACATTGGTGGGTGGTTGTTTTTTTTTAAGTCCAGCAGTGACACTGAGGCCAGCTCAAGCCAGCTTAACACACACTAACACACCACCACCATATCAGTGTCACTGCGGTGTTGAGAATGATCCACCTCCCAAATAATACCTGCTGTGTGGTGGACCCGTGGGGGTCCTGACCATTAAAGAACGGGGTAAAAGAGGGCTAACAGTGTATCCAGAGAAACAGATGGACTACACAATAATAACTTCTTGGCAAAATAAAGAGGTTGTGATTCTGATTCTACAATAAACTGTTACACCTACTTAGGTCATAAAGTACTGATTCCCAAATAGTAAATAGAATTCTGCTTCATAATAAGCTTCCAGTAGGTTTCGAGGGCTCTCGTCTTTAAGTCTAGGCTAAAGTCTGGGGTTCATGGACATGGAGAATCTGAGATGTTGGTGCTGTCATCTCAAGACTCTCTCACACTCTCAGGCTTGTTGATGATAGAGCATCGGGCACAGATGTCACACTGAGCATTGGTATATCTGAATACTTTACTGACTACAAAGGCTCATTTATTTTCTTTATTGGTGCTTTTACTACTGTATATTCATTAGTCAATTTATCGATTCTTCTTTTTTTAAATTCATAAATTGGTATTTTGAACCATGTCATGCACTGAAACAGGGGAGCTACTTTTCTGATGATTTCACAAAATGTAAACAAATTCCAGTGTGCTAGATTTCTTTGCTATTACAAAGTTCATGTCAAGCGATGCAGGGAAAAATAGGCAGTAATGATCTATAATTGCTATGTTAATCATCTTACACATTAACATTAACAGTATCTTGTGTAATTATTACATCTAAAGTATGGTGATGGGTAGGCTTAGTAGCATGTTGAGAGAAGTGTCGATACTTGTTAAAACAAACTGATCAGTCTAATAAGTCAAGTACAAAGCAGTGGTGGATGAAGTACACAAACCATGTAGTTGAGTTAACGTAGAGAATGTAAAGTATGATGATTGCATGATTTATTAGGGCTCTAATTCCCTATTATGTCACTCTTAGTCCACCAACCTTTTCATAGAAGGTCATTCATTAGTCTCACACTGATGTCTATTCAAATGATCATAAGCACAAAAACATATACAAAGATATTTGACAGCAGGATGACAGCGCCAACATTCTCAGTTTACCGTAATTCTCCCTGTCAATCAACTGCACCTTTTATCCTAGGGCTGCAAATACTCTTTGCGTATGGAGTTAGATTCAAGCCAAAACGTATCGTATTAGTGAACTGTGATTTGGGATTCTTACATCATCTTTTGAGTATAAGTTTTTTAAAGTGCAAATATTAATAGCCAGTTACATAAGTACGCTGATGTATGTCTTCATGAATCTGATACGCTTTGGCTTAAACCTAACTCCGTATTTGCAGGCATAATTTGGAGCGCGTGTGAATGTAAATTGGAAGTGTGCCTCCGGTGATGTAAAGAATTCTTGCATGTTTAAGCCTATTGAAGTGAAGCTAAGCCCCACCCCCGCTGACCCTAGGAGGTCAGTAACAGATGGGGCCAGCTCCAGGCCGGCCTCACTGACAGCTGCCGGGGGCGGGTTGCGGGGAGTGTGGGGGGTTGGTTGAAGGCCGAAGGTCAGCCCCTTTAGACGAGACAGGACTGTTGTGGACACACACGTGCACACACACACAGACACACAGACACACACACACACACATCCATGCTGACACAATCACAAGAACACATCGACTCAGTATGAGACGGAGCCTTCACAGAGTTTGATTACATTTGCGCCACAGAGAGTCTGGACTGGTTTCTTTCTCCTGCTGCTGTCACCATAAATCATCATCACACAAAGGATTCGTAGGTGTGTGTGTGTGTGTGTGTGTATGTGTGTGTGTATGGAGAGCTGACAAGGCAGACTTGCTCCTCAGGTCCACTTAGCATAACCAAAAGCTTATTTTCTCTCTTTCTCTGTCTCGGTCTCTCTCTCAGAACATCAGAATAAACTCTGTTCCCTGAAAATATGACTGAATATTTCACAATCTGAACAAAACTCGAGTGACTTACTAAATTGAATCAGTAGAATCATTCTGAGCAATTTAATACTCATACATAATCATCTACAGTGCTAACATTTTATGCTTTATACTCCGAACATTTTTTGGAGGGTACTGTTAATAAGTCTACATGAAACCTTCTTGTCGTGACGACTGACATAACCCTACATATAGATTTATATGCTTATGATGCTTGTTCCAATAGCTGTCATTTGCTATACAGGGTATATGGTCAATATTGATCAAAGTTAGCTAAATAAGCTTTTAGGACAGATGACGCCTATTGGAATAAATATTTGTGTAGGATTATGTCAGTTTGCTGCTGAAAAACTTGTTTAAATGTCGTTCATGATGTTGTCCATGCTGCTGGCCATTTGTTGTGTTTTTAAAAAAAGTTTTTTGCTTTTTTTAAGCAGTACTAACCAGCATAAACGAGCAACCTTTTTCAGCAGGGTTGGCATGATGAGTTTATGTAGGTATTATGTATAGTACTCTACAGTACAGTACAGTAAGTGTTACACAAGAATCATCACAGTTTATGGTATTCATAATGTGTTATACCGTTAATTGAAATCATGGGTTAAAAAAATGCCTGTGGCCTTCTGTTAGCTCTGTAGTAACAATTTGTAGTATTTATTTGTTGGTATTTGTCAAAACACCAAATACATAACTGACAAGGAGGGACACTTGAGGATAAATGAGAAATGACTATGGTACAGCTGACCAATACGCATGGACCAGAACTAAAATAATAATAAAAAAAACATACATACATAAATAAAAGCCAAAATACAAATGACAGAAGGCCAAGAAGTCCACCAGAGCATAAACCAGGAAGTAAACAAAGAAAGGGCAAGAAAATGAACAGGAATGCTAATTGCTAATGCTAAATGCTAAGGCGACAAGACAAACTCGAACAACAAAGTATAAGGCTAACAAATGACAATAATACAGACTGGAAAATCCCTTAGGAATGGTCGAGTGACTGCATGGATTGGCGCAATGCTGCACAAGGAACTGAGTGAGGGGTGAGTATATGTAGCTGTGGTGATCGGCTGGGACTAGGAGCGCAAGTTTAGTGAGGCCCATTTTGCAGAAATGCTATGACATACATTTCATAGCGAATAAAAGAAAATGCTGGATACGAGTACTGCACCAAATGTATGTTAATTTCTCCTTTAGGTTTTCAGGATTCTGCCCAACCATAGCTGTTATACACACATTTGTTTCATTTGTATTTCCCCTTCTTCTATAAAGTGCGGTTACTGTTTTATGAACTGATTTGACTGTAAATTAAACTTAATTAACCATTTAACATTTTTATTTTACATTTTTATTTTACATTTTACGTTCAGTGTGGATGAGAGATGGCTCAGTTTGCTTGTTGTCACCAGCTCACCGATATCCCTGCGATCACACACACCAAGAGGCAACTTACATCCAGCTCAGTTCAGTCACGTCAATCACCTGTCACCGAACTCACAGGGGAGCACAGCGAGCAACAGAGGCCCCCGGAATCCTCGATCGGTGCCGTGTTCTTGCTCTGCCTGAACTCGGCAGGAATCCTCTCAGCCCAGAGCTTAGCGTCAGGTCAGGAACCTCAGAGCAGTGCAACATGTTCTGTGTGGTGGTTGGTGAGGAAAGAGATGGGCAGCTGAAAGAAGGGCTGCTGTTTGTATACGCGTGAGACTTAACACTGAGCTGTGAGTTCTGAGGAGAGCGCACCCCTGAGCAAGGACTCATGGAACATGCACCCAGCTGTGTTTGCCTGGTGCTGACCTCCCCTGTGGGTTTGGCTGTATGCATGTGCCTATCTGCTGGTGTATAATGAAATGAGCACTGATCATAGCAGAATCAGGCCCCTATGTGTCTCTGTCTATGCCACTGCCAATGTATTCCTTTATGTGTAGCTGGAACTGTCACGTTTTCACAATTTTCTTTTTTTTTTTTTTTGGCTGGTTCAGCAGCATCGCACATGAATAAAAAGCCCAAAACATGGAGGAGCATATGTCCATCTGTCAGCACTGATGCTGTGCAAAAATGCCCGTATCAACATCAGTAAGGCCTGGCTTGAGCCAAACAGCAGAAGTCAAACCGTACTTCTGCACAGCTTAACTAGCACCCTTACACATCTACACTTAGGTTGATGCAGGTACATAGCACATGTCCAATGAGGAGAGAAAGAGAGGAACAGAGAGAAACAGTGTAAGTGTGGTGGAACACATAGTACTTGTTCTGTCAGGTATAAAACATCCACGTGCCTTCTAGTAGAGTGTGTTCCTTTCATTCACACTGCAAGTAGTGTGGATGCTCTAAATTAGTCACACACCACTTCGTGCATTGTTTGGAGAAGGTATAGGTTAGCATAGCATGTTATATCTTTTACATGTTTATACACAAATGATATTTTTACACAACCTCATCCTCGCCATATGGGGTGACTTGTTTACATACTATAACATGCTCATCAGATATTATCAGGTGTGGACCACATATTATTTTGTACTCACCAGATATTTTCTGCGGAACTCCAGCTACTGCTGAATGAGTACCAGATGCTATTTAGTGTACACCAGAATCTGGTGAGATGTTATCAACATAGCACCCGATATGATTTGGTGAGTACCAGGTACTATCAGGTGAGCACAATATAGTGTTTGGTGAGCAACATGATAATTCTATTTTTCAATGTAGTTAAAATGATCATGCAATCAATGCAAGCACAATAGCGGCGTTCAGATATGGTCCCGCAGGTCTGGATCCAGTCTTCCAGCACGGTTTGTGGACTTCGCTGCTGAGTTCATTCAGGAAAATCAGCAAACTGTGCTGGACACTGGCCCGTCAGAACCAGATTAGGACACTGCTGAAGTGGACGGAGAAAATGGGCCGTGTGCCTCTTTTTCACTCTTGACAGTATCAGCCGGATTTGGACAAATGCAGTACTGACCTACAAAGGGCTGACAGTCTGCCCAGCAAATAAGGTGCTTCCATCTCAGCTGCAGTGTTCCAGGCTTGCTATGAGAAGCATCCAGTTTCAAGGAATCCCAGCAATGCGTTTTATGGAAGAGGAATGCAGGAGATGGATTCCAAAATATGCACTTATGTCATCTTTCTTGCGTTATATTTTTTGAGACCTAGAATGAGTTAGTCAGTTACGCAGTGTCATGTAAAAAAAAGTACTTAGCCTTACACGCAACATAAGCTCACGCAAGACACATAACAAGGGTAATTCAGAACCAAAGCGTTATCAGATGTCAGGTTTCCAGACACAAGGCTGGAGGTGCTACTGCTTCACTTGACTGCTTCCTGCATTTCCACACAGCCAGACACAAAAACCTGTGACTTAAAACCTGCCACAATTTTACATGCCCATTTTGAACCCTATGATTTCTCCCTAGAATGAACTGAGATGTTTCATCTTTTTGGGCGGCCTCAGGAATATTTCGTTGAGCTTTGCTCTGGTTGCTGTTGCATGTCGAAACACGCACAGGCAGGAAAATAAAATGAGCCTTGACAACAACACAAAGTAAATGAAAGCTATTAGCTCACTATAGAACTTCAAATATAAGATGATCTGCTTCAACCAGCAAGCGCAGATAAAATCACTCAGCATGCTGCTGCTTACAGGTTGTGACGCTAATAAAGATGGAGCTACCCCTCTCCTCCCCTCTCTTCACTGAGCAAGATACCTTTGTGCATGTATAGCTCATGTTGTTGTTGTTTCCTTCCAGGCTGGAATGTGAGCTGGTCTACGTCAGTTGGGGGTGTAAATATGAATTGTTAGCCTCACTTCAAAAGGCTCAAACGTACATTGTTTTTTCACAGGACTGTTTTGTAAATACAGGATTTTTGATTAAAGGAGAAAGAAGGTTCCATGTAGCAAACTCCACCTTATTCCGAGCGTACATTCAGTTTTCCACTCTATGGCACCTTTAACAGAATGCTTTGTTAATAAAATCAAATTTGCATGATTTTGCATTTACCCTAATATAGGCAATTGGCACGTTTGGTGTTTGAAGTTTGCTTTGTAGTTTTGCACTGGAGCTAGGAAGCCAATGTACAGTGCTGTGCAAAAGTCAGGCACCGCCTTTCATCTATTCAAATTCCAGTCAAAATGGTCATAAAATACAGTTGTTTCTTTTTAAGGACATATATCTAAGGCAATTTGATGTAAGATCATACACTGCCTTAACAAGGGGAAAGTCAAAAGGCAATATGTGGAAAAAGTGCAGAACATGCGCATGTTTGTTGCTTTGTGTTTATTGTATGGTGCAATGTTACGTTTAAGTGAAAATAGGACTTCCCGTTCATTATTATTGTGGCTGTATGTTTGCAAAGTCTGGAAAATTTAAAAAATGGCTTCTCTTCCCTGAAGACCTGCAGTAGAATTAAGGCTTTCTTCTTATCCTCATTGCTACCTTGTGCCAAAAAAATTCCTAAATTTCTGTTGCCATTGTGTAACATACCAGCAGAGGGTTGTAGCTTTTCCATTTCAATTAGGGTATTGCACTTCAGCTACCTGTTGGCCGTTTTTCTTTTTTTAATTATTACTAGCTTTTGTTATTGCTTTCTTCCATTATATATTAGCACATAAGCATGTCTGTTTGAGGCCGTTAGTTGTTGCATGAAGGGGACATACGGGAGGACTCACCTTGTGACTCCATTGCAAAACTAAATAAGCAAGCTTCAAGGGTGCTTCAAACTGCTCTAAGGGTGCTCAACCACCAGTATCAAACCTCAGCCATAATCTAGTGGCACTTGCTGCGGGATAGGAGGCAGGGCATGGGAGGTGGGGTTCAGGGCTCAGGCACTGTCCACTTTCCCCTTTTAGCTGTTGTTTAGAGCTGAGTAAAAGGGGGCCCCTGCCATTCCCCCCGAAGGGAGGGCCCCTCTCTCCCTTTAGGGTCACGTGCCCCACTGTCGGAGCAGCAGATGGTGTTAGACCCCTCTCTCTGCCTTAAACTTCCAGACAGGCATCTGCTCCACCTGCCACACACACAAAAGCCCATTGGTGCATTTCACAAAAAAAACTCCAATATTTAAAGCATCAGAGGTCACATGAATACCAACAACACGCAGTCGCTATTGACTCCAGGCCCCCTCTTCGGTTCTTTAGAGCCACTAAAACTCCAGAGCCAATGCTGTGGTCAATGAAAAATGGAAGATTTCAGAAGACAAATGATGCCAGGCTTGTATTTCTTGCATGGCAGGATTTGCTGGGCGGTAATATGCTATGGCAGTTAGAAAGAACATGAAAATGTACTCTGAGCTTTCATTGTCTTTAAATCATTCCGAGGGAGCGCTGGGGGAGGTTGGGCTGTCCAAAAACCAGGAGTGTAGTGCAATAAGGTTTTGTAGCCTAACTAGGCTCGCTCAGTGTTGTTTTCTAGGTATGCTAAAAGTTGCACTTGCTTTGTTGGTGATTATGTATGCAATATTACATTATCCCAAATGTAATCAATCAACCTAGAAATCAAGACACAGAGGTTTAGGCTTCAAGGCGCTACCACTATTTAGCTGTATGGTGTTAGAAAGCACCTAAGAAAGTCTACTTGAGTTTACTTACCGTCAGGCACAAAGAACTTGGCACGACGCGAGCAGAGCTAAAAGTCAGAGGAGTTTTATTTAACAAACAGGTAGCTGAGCACAACAGCAAAAAACAAGCACACATATAAACAGGGCAATACTGGGTCCAGAACAAGAGACAAGCAGGGGTCAGAGCCAGATCAAACAAGCCAGCAACCAAATCCAAAGGGAAATCCAAGAGAATGGTCAGAACACAAAAGAATGGTCAGAACCAGGGAGAAAAGAGCAGACAAAGCCAAAGGGAGAATCGAGAGAGATAAAGCCAGAGACGAAGGAAAGTCAGAACCGGGAAAGTAGATAGGTAAGTCACAGGGATAACGCTTGAAATTGCAAACAGTATTTGGCAACACTTCGCAACGTGTGTCTGTGTGAGAGGGGTTTAAATACAGGTGTGTGTAAATGATGACAGGTGAAGCTAATCAAAACTCGGGCGACCTAGACCATGACTGATTGGATGACTGGGGACATGTGGGTGTGACATCACCAAGTAGTGCACTCTGGGGAATGGAGTCCAGGAGATCGGCGGTGTCAGGGAGACCCAGAGGTGTGACACTTACAGATTCTTGTGGATTGAGGCAAGTCTGTGAGGCATGCACAATACTAATTGCTAGGACTCAACTTCCCAGAGGGCATCACTCTATGACATCACACCCACGTGTTCCCTGTCACCCAATCAGTCCCGCTCTAGCTCTCTAGAATATTAGGTCCACCTGTTGTCCATATACTCTCCCTGTATATAAACTCCATTCAAACACTACCTCATTGCGAAGTTTTGCCAAACTCTTAGTTTGCAATCCTGAGCGGTCATCCTGTTATTTCCAGTCTCGTTCTGACTCTCTTTTGTTCTCTGACTTTCGATCTCTCTTTGTCCCCTTTGGCTTTGATCTCGTTTATCTCCTGGCTTTCTGATCTCCGTTCGTCCTCTGACTATTCTCTCAGTCTCGCCCCTGTATTCTGGTAGCTCCGCTGACTGTCTCTTCTGGTTCTGACCTTTGCCTGTTTCCTGACTCTGATCTTGCTCTTCCCTTCACGTTTGATCGTGTTTTGCTGCTTTGTTCAACTGTCTGATTGTTTAATAAAGCCTGTTTGACTTTTAGCTCTGCACGTGTTGGTCCGGGTTCTTTGTCCTTGACATAATTTCATATCTCTATTTTGAGTTGGGTCATCTAAAGAAAGAGACAATATTGCCACAAAGTAAACTGCACTGTAAAAACTAGAACTCAAATTCGTGCAGTTTTTCTGCATCGGGATGAAAATGTCTTTTATGGACACTTCAAAACCTCAGTGCAGAATAAAAGTCTCGGGGATGAAGATTATATAATGGAGCACTGATGTGAGTGTGTATGGCACACAGGTCTGGTGGAGATGACATCATCGTGCTGTGTCATGTCAGTGTGTGTGCGTGTGCGTGTGTAGCACACATTCTAGCGCAGCCACACATCTACACACTCTCTGCAGCCTCTGCCATCTTGAGGAGCCTGCAGTCTTGAACAGCAGTCTCGTGTTGGCATAAGCTACTGTGTTGTCAAAGCATTTAAATCTCTATTTTTCGTGCGTTACTTATTTAACCCTTAGTGTATCTTAGCAAGTAACTGTGGACATTCTGTGGAATTGTGTGGAAAGTGTAGATCCGAATTAAACCCAATAAGGAGAGCCGATCATTCTAAATTTTAAGCTTCATAGACTGTGTTCAGACTGTATGCTAATCGGATTTGTTTCTGAAATCAGCTGCTTGGAGACGACTGTCCACACTGTTATTTGCATGGTGATCAGATTGGATTTGTGCATCCAGAAACCACCAACCTATCTACATGAGTTGCTTGTAACGACATAGGCGTCAGCCACGCTGGTAGCTTGGCGTCCAAACGCGGAACCAGGAAAGACATAGGTGCAGCATGATTTTGCTCTCCAAACAGTTACTCTTGTGGTTCACTCGTTGGTGCTCCTCTTCCGTCACTCTGGATTTGATACTGTCGCTTGTTGGCACATTGCGAGTGGCAGAATAAGATGGCAAAGGGTCCAGACTGAGACGTGCCTGTAAAAATTTGGATTTGGATTCAATTCAATTTGGATTAAAAATTTTATTTACTGTTCACACTATCAAAAATCAGTCTACTCTAATCTATATATATATACAATCGAGGTATGCCAAAGTGGGCTGGCAGTCTGAACGTAGCTATCCATAGTGAGCTAACAACTGTCGCTGTTGAGATTGAAAGCAAGCAGCCAGTATATGCAATATTAGCTGCTAGCAAGCTGCAAGTAGCAGAGCTGCTTAAATAGCATGACAACCTAGCTTGTTTACACAGTGGCCATTTTGATTTTGTTGACATGCTGCTTCTGGGTGAGTCATCATGCTCACAGTAAACCAGCAAATTGGTCCAGATCATTCTATTATTCATGAGCTCACCAAAAAAGAGATTACAGCTCGTTTCATTCTTAGGTCAAATCAAAGGGATGCGTATGGGGGTGTAAAACCACATCCGGACATTTTCTGCCCAGTCACATACCTTCTTCAAAGACATTAAAGAACAATTCATGCTAATTAATGCATTCTGTGGATTCCCTGTAGAAGTGCCTTTCACAGTACAAGTGCATTAGCCTGAACATGCAAAGTTGTCTGGTTCTTCTTCTTTTGCTATCAGTTATTTAGCATAACAGAGCCACAATTGAAAACATACACACAATCATTGTTGGAGCATTATATGCCTTGCCACCCATAGAAACACCTCCAAAGCTCTAAAGTTATCACAGAGCACTGTTGTACACTTCCACCATACACTCTTGTCACGTGTCAGCAGCAAGGCCTAGCTTCTCTCCATGGTTGCGCTCCTTCTAAATACGTTTCTCTCTTATATGCATGGGTCACACTTGCACAAATCACTCCTATTTTTTCAGATGCGAGCAAGTTTTTCTCTGCGCCCACATTAGTGAAGATCTCACTTGGTCTTACGGAAGCACAATAATGACTGTATTCACTGCAAAGGTTCAAGAAAACTGGCCCATTCGCTGTCTATTGGTGCATCATTCTCGCCAGCTCCATCACAGTCTGGTTTGGAAACTGCTCCACTCACGACCACAGGTGTCCTAAGTAGGTCCTCGCACCCACAAAGGACATTGGAAATTCCAGGGCCCTCACCTGCAAGATAATCAAGGACAAAGCCAATCCTCAATAACATCTCTTCACACTTTTACCATTTGGCAGACAAAGAGATGCAACAGCATATTTCTTTTCACACACACATCAATGTGCAGTTCAGAAGTTGCTATAAAATACCCCACACCATTGCCCAGATATTTACAACTATCTATACAAATATCATATATTGTAATTTTTTGTTGATATTCATTTGTTTATATGTTGTTACTGAGTGCTCAGTATTTGTGTAGTGTTTGTATAGTAACTTTGTTTTTCAACATACTGTCACGCTTCCGGGTTTCCCTGGCTGCGCCGCTCCTCCGGACTCCGCTTCCCAGAGTGCATCATTCGACAACGTCATACCCACATGTCCCCAGTCTCCCAATTGTTCCCGCTCTAGGTCACCCGAGTACTAGCACAACTGGCATCAATCACCAGTCTGCATTTAAGCCCTTCGCATGCACACACTCATTGTGAAATTTTGCCAAACCTCCGTTTGCAATTCTGAGCGGTCTAGCCTGCTGTTTATTCCACTCTGGTTCTGACCTCCTTTGTACTCTGACTACCGATCTCTTCTTCGTCCCTTTGGCTTTGATCCAGTTTATC
>CM067482.1:25861249-25902317 GCA_034552555.1 Semaprochilodus insignis
ATCCACCATTACCTCAATCAAGTTTGTAGGTTTTTCAGTAGTGGGATTTTTTTTTTTTTTTAATTTGAATTTATTTTTTGAATGTACTTCAGCTCCAGGCATTTAAAAGATGGATTTGCTAAAGCAAGACCACTTTGGCAGTGTAGAGGATGCCCATTTCCAAAACCAAATGGAAATGGTTTTCAGAAAATGGAAAGCTCATGTTAGTCATCTTTGTCAGTAGCGATCTGTGACCTGTCCAGTTTCACACTTCATGTCATCAGAGATAAGATGTAAATGGGAAAAAAACATGATCATGTCTGCTTTTGCTAAGATTGCTTGACAGTTTTGGGTTTTTAGGTTTGCTGCTTTATGTCATCTCTAATATGTAAATTTCATCTGTCCAATTTTTATTTGTGATAAATGTTTTAATTGTAAAGAGCAAATGTACAGCTTTATAGGGAAATGTTGTATTGCTTGTCGGGTTTATGATGACGTGTGCATAATTTTACTACTGTTTTGTCTTGCATGGGGGGAAAATATACGCTTATAGGAACAACATGGCCACCAGGGGGCTTAGTATGCCACCATAGTGGTATATATCCTGCTGTGATATCCTAAAAATCCTTGCCCACCAAAAAAACGTAGATAATTGTATCCAAGGGCAGTCTCAACATTTACATACTTTCAGTCAAATTTTGTCAGTTTTTTAAATTTGCTCTGTGGGCTATTTTTCAAAAATGTAAGTATGTATGCATTAGTTGCTTCAGTCTTATTTTATTATTTATAAATATTTAGTTTTTTATCAGCAGAGGATGAAATACAAGCCCAATGCTGAACAAGTCGATACAGTATGTAACGGTAATAAAACAGAAAGCAATGAGGAGTCATTTTTGGTAACCTGTTTTAAAATAAAACAGTACAAAAACACAAAATGTTGTGTTTTACTTTATGAAGTTGATTGTTTTTGTGACTATATGCAATTTTAATACCTGCAACACATTCCAAAACTGTTGAATCAGAAGTTTATTACCTAAAGTATTACATCACCTTGCTTTTGACAGCACTTTAAACAATTGAGAGCTGAGGTCACACGTTTATCCAGTTTTAAAAGTATTTTTTCCCCCGTTCTTCTGTTATACAAGTCTGTCCAACCGTACAGGGCACAGTCATATTTTTTGATCTTAAGACATACGTTTTCAATGGGAGGCAGGTCAGGACTACAGACAGGCTGGTCTAGCACCCACACTCTCTGCTTATGCAGCTGTGCTGTTGTGTGATACTGGCTTGGTTGTGCTGTCATGCGCAAATAAGCACGAACATCCTTAACAGAGATGTTGCATAAAAGGCGACATGTGTTACAGAAATATGCTGGTTTTTAATGCAAAAGTAACTGGCATTCAGTTTCTGTAAATGTTTTGATGATGTTAGGAACTGTAGAGGGTCTAATACCTAAACATTCTTGAGATCCCTGGTGTTATTTTTAAAACTGTGGCATTTTTTGGTGCTACATTTGTTTGGCAAAGCATTTTCATAAAGGATTAGGCCTTTCCTGAATGTTCCTTTGAGATTCAATCAATGAATTTCAGAATGAATGTATATTTACAAGAAAACATGAAGTTGATAAGATAAAACATAAGATGTCTTGTCTTTGTACTCTTATTTACTGTCCCAGCTACTAAATTGGGGGTGTACAAGTTTAGATGGTCTTCAACCTGTTCACATTTCCGTCCTGTTGACTGTAAGGAACAGGTTATATGTGCTACCCAATTTAAAAGCAGCTCTTAAGTAATATTTTGGTATCAGCATTAATATATAATTAGGTGTCTGGAACGATAATAAAAAGTCATAATATGCTCCACCAGGCGGAGCACTATGGAGGGGTAAAAAAAATTACATGCTTCTACATCAAAGTATATTCCACGCTAAAGGTGTGCCAGGCCAGATGGTGGCAGTGTAAAGCAATTTAAGACTCGGCTTCATGTTTCTAGATCAGTGTTATTGGCAATGCAGTTTTTTCCACTGGGACACTAGGACACCCTTACCCCTTGCAGATAATATGATTTTAATAGGTTAACATTAATTGATCTGTTTTAATGTTAATAGACTGCATCTGAATTTGCAAGGTTGCTATGATTTTACTCTCGTGTCAAATCCATGGTATCCAGGGTCTGCAGAACTTCTAAAGGCCCATTTTCAGTATAGGGTATGTAAACTGTATACCATTCATATCTAATAACGTTCCACGTTAAAGATGTTGCAACCCATGCAGCCACCTTATCCTTTCCTGGCGCTTCCTTTTGTTGGCCAGCTGCCATTTTTTTCATAGTCCAGCAATAACAGCTACCAGCAGTAATTCACTGTCAAACAGCCAGGCGCTTACTCACCAGTTCAGCCTCTTCCTGGCTTTAAATAGGTCTTTGTGTCTGCCTGTTAGGCACTGTATATAATAATGCCACATAAAGTTCAGGAAATTGCTTTTTAAACAGTGTGAAGTCACCTGAGAAATACATTCTTCAGCAGACAAGGACCACTCTGTTGCACAGAGAGGACAAATGCCCACTAGACCATATGTTATCAAATGATGTATAACAACAAGACAGAGAAAGTGAAAGAGATGGTTATCATCTGATTATGTTATTAGACACAGTTGTGCTGTGTAGGGGAGAGCAGAACTCAACCAAACATAGTGGTATAGAGATTTTATGGATGTGAACAGGTTTACGTAGAATGTGCTTTTGGTCCTCTGTATATATCCTCATAACATTATTAGTGAATTTTAAATTGCAGTCAGACTGATATGTCAAAATTCACCCCGAAAAAAATCATACACATTTTTAATTATTGGATTGTACGTATAAGTCACAAAGGTTAAACTAACACCTTTGGTCTGGTGCAATGGAGAACACCACTAGCTGCCAGTGAGCTACCACACTGTGTGGGAGACTGGGGTTTGATTCCTGGTCTGGGTGATTATGATGTGCTACACCTTACACTATATTGGCCTGGCTGTAATATGGTTAACCTTGTAACCACATTGATCTGGATAAGAGTGTTAGTTAGATGCTTTAATGTAAATGTAACTCACATTGAGAGCTAGCTATAGTGCCACAGCTTATTTTCACTAAGCATATTTACTGTATTCATATATTTACATATATAATTTTATATAGACGTATATATTTGCAAGGATTCGGGTTAGAAAGCCTGCCTGGTTCAAATAGCATAGAATTTGGCTAATTTAAGTGTGTTTGAAATTTTTAATGACTGTTACCCCTTTATCTGCCTTGGTCATAAAGAGTTGGTGCAACATTCATTTGCAGATGTGCAATGACACGAAGCACACCACTGTTTTTCTGTCACACACCCACTTTCCTATGTGAAAAACTGAAGATGGCAGCACTGAAGATGGCCACCATGGCCTGACAGGTTTCTCCCTTACCCCACAGCTTGTGTCTAAAGTTGGATCGCCGTCTGCCAGCCCGTTTTCGTCTTATAAAGGTGTTTCCTTCCTTTTGAGACAACCACGTAGGTTGTGCTCTACCCTTCCCTATGTTAAGGCCGGCATGAAGAGTGTTCAGCGCTCCATGATATATTCCTGAGAAACAATGGACACTTTTCATGCTTTTCCCAAGTTTATATGTAACGCTAAGCTGTTTAAACCGCAGAGTTCTGTGTTACTCTCCTCCGCATTACATTGGTTTAGCATTCAAGCCCTAAGCATTTCCAAAAACACAACAGAAGTGAATTCCTCTAGGTTTTCTCAAGAAACCCCAATTGTTAAAGGCTGCAAGAAGACACAGCCTTTGATAAACACAAACACATGCAGGGTTTCGCGATGCAACGGCATTATGAAGCAAAGCAGGGTCTTCTCGTACAGGTCTAGACGTCACAGGGACTATTAGGAGTCAGGATTTAGAGACTGTATTTTTTACGGTTATGTGATTATGGAATTAGGTAACCTATGTAGAAATGAAATATGTTCTCTAATTACTGTGCTGTGAACTGGTGCTGGTGTGCTGGGAATATAAAGGGCGGAAATTTAATTAGTATCCGAATACATCAGAAATATTTCTCTCGTAACCACAGCATGCTTGATGTAGCACGAAACCTGATGTGCCTTCTAATGCATCGGAAGAAGAAACTAGTTTCTACTCATTGTCTTTGTCCTTGCACAATGTAATAATCTGCTTTGATGGAATGTGGTAGTGATTTGCAACCTAATCTTTATCAGCTGCATTGGTGGCATACAGTCTATTATTTCAAATTGGGATCAGTGTATTTTGTCTTAGCGGGTCTTCTGTTCTTAGAAGAAGCAGATAAAGGATGGACAAATGCTGGCCTATTGCTTTAATCCCTTTATCTTTAGACTGTAACATTGTAACATTTTGTTGGAAGGGACACTTGGGGCCAAATGTTTTATGTCACTGATAGGCCTTATCCCCCAATGTGGTACATAATGGTACATAATTTTCAACTGCTGGGCACATTTCCACCAACAATATATAGGTTCGGAACCCAATAAATGAATTCCCAGTTCCCAAGCTTTTTGGATGTAAACAAATATCTGTAGTGACAGCACAAATGCTTGCAGCTAATCTATACACTCTGCCATCTGCCATCTTGTTTATATGCAGGTTGGCCACACATCCGCTTTTAGACAGGACAGTCCGGTTTTTCAACTCCCAGTCCTCCGTCCGGCGCCATACCGGGACGGACACCTATTAGTCCTCTTTTCGGGATGAGCTATTTAGAATGATCACTCGCGAGAAACATTATGTGTGCCATTGGCTCACGTCCTTGTCAAAAGACATTTGCCTTGCATTTCATTGGTTTACCAAGGTCATGTGACATCATGACTGGCCTACCAACTGACCACAGGTCAGCCCTTTAAAAGCTAGTCTATTAGTAAGCTCCTGTCTGTCTGACTCACGAATGTCATCCATTCCACCCAATTAAGCGAGTAAAGCAATCATTGACATGTTATATAGGTTAGGTTATGATGGTTATGAATTCTGTTTTAGTATCTTGCCCGACCCCCCTTTATGATGTCCTCCTTTTGGGGGTGGGATGTCCTCCTTTTTGGGGTTATAAAAGTGGCCACCCTACATTGATGGCCTATCCTGCCATGGTTCCAATAAAAACTGGTGCAAATGCAGACTGGTCCGATGAATAGCACCAAGGTTCTGCGAAACCTGAACGGAACTAGTTTAAGAACTAGAGTTCTTTTGGTCAGAAAGGGAATGTCTTCTAAAGGAACTAAGATGTGTATATTATCTTTGTGCTATATTGCGCTAGTGGAGTTTTTGGCACTGCTGATGTTGAGTTCATTCTGAACAAAGAGCTTTTATGTCCATTAACCCTTTGGGCTGGCGTTCAGTCTAAACAGAAGTTAAGCTCTGCACGGAAGTACTAGCCTGTGTGGTTATATGCAAAAAAAAAAAAATTCCCACCTTTTCTCTATTAGTCCAGAGTATGTTGCCACTGAACAAAGGTGCCATATGTGTGTTACTATGCTTTTCCATTTTTTACTTCAATGGACAGAAGCATGGACAATGTAGTGATGTGTGGTGGTGGTAAATATTTGCCTTACATTAGCGAGCGCTTACAAGTGGAACACCAATAAAGGGAAGCCACTGTGAGGTCAAACTAGTTGAACTTTTACAGTACCCCATTGTTGTGTGTGTGTGTGTGTGTGTGTGGCTGCTTTATTCTGTGTGGCCAGACGAGTCACCATTTATCCTGTAGCAGTGGGAAGAAGCGGGGGGGGGCATAATTTCTGCCAGAAATGCTGTTTCATTTTGAACAAGGCAGGAAAACAAGCTCATGTCTCTCAGTGTAATCCCGGATGGAGGTCACCATTAGCCGTATTCACCCATTCTATGGTGACCTACACCCCAACACAAAACAACCCACCCCTAGGGCAGCAAAATACAACAGAAACATATTCACATGCCAGTACTGTCAAACCACACATTAATGGTCAAAGCAAACACAGACCCTTGGAAGTGGAGGTTGGGGTCCGGATCTGCATATCATGCCCCCTAAGGTCCCGTTCACGACCTGGACCAATTGGCGGATGCCACAATATGTTTTTACACACCAATAGATGATGAGCCTGTGAAATGGCTTTCATTTATTTGCTTCTGATGGGAAAATACACTGTTAGCCCTTTTCGACCAAAAGAACCCTGGATCTTGAATTGGTTCTTTTTAGGTTTATTAGAAACGTGGTGCTATTCAGGGAACCAGCCTGCGTTTGTACAAGTTTTTTTTTTGGAACCAAGGAACATCTAAGGATGCGACACCTGCGACATCAAAGAGTATTGCACAATGGTTGTAAACCGTAGTGACAAGATGGCAGGGTGTTTAGATTACCTGTGGGCATTTGAGCTGTTATTCCAGGTGTTTGGATTTAGTCAAAAAGCAAGCACGGATCAACTACTGGTGATAAGAAGACATAGAAGGCTTTATTAAGCAGACCACTGAGTGTCGCCATTGTTGCCTTCTCTTTCCTCAACATCTGGCACACCCTAGGATGTCGTATCGGTTTCTGAACCTACTTATTGGAAATGCACCAAATGGTTCAAAATTAGGTGGGCAAACTGGAAAATAACATGCTCCACGTCGGTGGAAAAGGGCTATGTGTGAGACAGCATGCAGTTTAATAAATGAGGTCCCTGTACTGATTAACACACTGATTAGCCTAACTTGCAGAACTCAAAAAATAACACTCATTTCGTAGGGAGTAATCAGGTTTGTTGAGGGCCCTCTCTTGAGGGCCCCACTTTCCACCCGCCCCAGTAATATTATTTTGCAAGAATACAACAAGAGTTAATTAAGCCAATAAATACAAGTGTGTTATCACACATCATGCGATTCGGTGCAATTGGTTGCCACAGCTGTCATGTTATTCGCAATAACCCATGTCCACAAATGTTCTATAACTTTTCTTAATATGTTTCAATAAAGGAAAATGGGAAAAATGGGACAAAATCTGTGCTACAGTGCTTTTTTGAAAAATCATGGATTCGTTTTACTCAGGGCCCACAATAGCTTAAAGGCCGTAAGCTGCAGTTTAGACCATTCATAGCCAGTAACAGCCAATCTTCAATATTTTTCCATACTTTATTTTAGTACATACCTGACGAATATTATTTACATCTCAAAGCAAAGCGCTGAACCCTGGCACCATAAATTACAGAGGCATTAATGTCAACTCAAGGAATCCAGCAGTGACCACAGAGCCCCCTTGGTCATATGTTTATATGTTCATATGTCCAGCAGGTAAAAGATTACCAGGAAGGCAAGCTGGAGGGAGGCACTTAAGAACTGAACACTTACAAACTGCTCTCTTGCACCAGATGTGCTAATTAGAGACTTTGGTGCTACTGGAGTCAATGGTGGGAAAGTAATTAACTAGCACATTATTTAGCCCCAAAACAGTGAATAAAATAAATATTCTTTAACTGTAATACAATACAAAGAGCTGTTTTCAAAAATGGGAACACTAAATCCAAACCATAATATCCAGTAAATGAACAAAAACAAATTAGTGTGCGGTAAAAACCTTTACTGTTTTAACGCTTAAAAGGTGCTGTGGTAGTGAATTGATGGTGATACCTTTGATCAAAGATTCCAATCTACCTGAACACGTTTGTGCTAACATGAAATTCTGAAATTCATTTTACAGAAGTGACAAATAGGCTGTAATTGTATATGTAATTATTATGAGTGCACATCCGTTTCGGACAAGATACCAACCATAATGCTACAAAACAAAACCCTGCCTTTTTAGTCAAGCTATTAACATGCTATTAAAACTAGCTACAACTAAGCTGAAATTGCAAACCAGAAACACAAATTAAATCCTTAATAAAAAAAAAAAAATTAACTTTATTAACCCTAGTATTTGGCAGTACTAGCATGAACAATCCGATTGTCACATAACGTTTTGTATCACGTAACGTTTCTGTGCTCATAAATGCACCTGATTGGCAGGTTTACAGTGATTTTGAGTGTTTCTGAATTTAAATTCACTTTGTCTTGTTATCATACGTGTACGTGTGATCACTGGAGACCAGCTTCAGGCTATGAAGTTATGTTTTGACCTGAGGTCAAGGCCTTCCTGACCTTTGCATTGCTCTGTCGGGGCCCTGTCACTCTAATGCCTGGGGACTGCTGATTAGGCCTCACCTCATCATGAAAGGTCTTCACCGGAGACGTCCACCTATGTAGCAGTGTAGCAGAAATGCAGCGTAAGTCACATAGGCAAACCCATAGGCAAATGCTTTTGGCATTCCAGTTTGTAATAAAGAACTTCCACTTTCATGAAGTTGATAGATGTTCTAATTTTCAACATTTTGTAGATGTTTATTCCTTTTTGAAGGTTTTAGCAGACTCCAGCACAAAGCCATTATAGCATATTAGGCCCGTCACCAAGTCTGCTCTGGGCGAATTATGGCACATTTGAAGCGCTCTATTAAACAGTAAAACAGAGTTGCTTTTCTCATTTCACTTCATGAGCCTCACTAGTAGCCGATGAATGAATTGTTCCTTTCTACCACATCTGCTTTTGCTGTTAAGTAAATAAAATAAAGAGGGAGGGAGCGGACCTCTCACAGCCAAGCATTGCAGACACTCCAGCCGTTGTGTTCCAACCATAACTGTTAATCCTATCAAAACGAGACGAGGACATTTACACCACTTTGGATCCACAAATGACAGATGATATGATAACAGGAACGTAAGGTTTTAATGCATTTTGGGAGAACCGTCTGGGAGTTCGCTTAGGGGGACCACCAAAGTTAGCAGGAAGTGAAGTCCCAGGGAACCCTCTACCCCTCCCTACAATGAGGTGTAGAGGTACGGAAGTGTGGCACCATCCAGAAGAAGACACGCACTTGAAAATAAAAAAGTGCCAGGAAGGGTTCTTTGAAGAAACGTTATAGAGGAACCATTTTTGGGACTGTAAAGAACCTTTAAAGAACCACCACAAGCAGTCTTTAAAAGATGCCGCCAAAAATTCTTTGGGCAAAACCATCGAAGGGCTGTGTTTGAAATGAGTTTGTGAAGAGGAATTGAAGGGTTCAAAGGACCTTAACACAATGCAATGTCTCTATACCAGTTCAGGAGTTCTTCCCAGGACTTACATTATGTTGGAGTTACATTATTTTGGAGTTCTGGAAACTTTAAAAGGGTTCTTTACACTGGGTTTGTTCCAATCTCATTGGCAACAAATGGTTCTCTAAAGAAAAGGTTATTTAGGAAACCAAAAACAGTTAAACAGTTAAAGGTTTACCTAGAACCATATGTCGAAACCTAAGGAAGCTGTATCGTGAAAAGTGCAAAAGAAATTCAGCAGGACATTTTTAACAAATGGAGCACGTGCATGAATGTCTGTTTGTAATGTGCAAAAACAGCAGTGGAAAAAGTCAATTTGAAATACTCGCCATCATTTACCATTAAAGAGGTAATCAGGGTATAAATATAATCATATTGTTATATAACGATGTTTCCTTTGAATCCATTAAAAACCCTCTTGAACGAGACCCTTGTCATGTCAGCAACATGATATAGTGGAGGCTGTGCATGCAGAGAATGTGAGAAACAGATGGTAGAAACTTTCACTGCAGGATATTCAGTAGCGATTTTTGAAAGTCCGCCATATGTACACCTCCCTATCAACACCTGGAAAAAGCGGTGCAGAGGTGAGCTCTGCTGTCGGGACGCAAAGCTGAATTCCAGCTTTGCCATCCGCCCTCTGGCAAGAGGCCAGTTACTTTAGAGTAGAAAAACTGACCACTGGGAAAGCAGGTTTAAGTGATGTCAATCATCACTCGTGTGTCGGACAGAAGATTTATTGCCCAGGATATTTTAGGGCTGCCTATGAATATGATTACACAATCTGAGCTAAAAAGAAAGACCTTAATTATTTTTCCCCCACAAAGCAGGCCTTTACACATTTGCCCACTTTGACAGATACGCAACCCATGTTAAGAGGAAATGCAGTGTATTGTATTTGAAGCTTCTAGGAAAATGTTAAAACCATTATGTTATGATACTGAATTCTGTTTGATAATGTTTTGCCAGTCTTAATAGACATAACAATTTATAGAGGGGCTATGGAGGAACCCTTGTTTAACTTTTCAGACTCTTATTTAACGACTTTTAACATTTTGGCCGACCAGGTGTGCGTTTACTAACTACATTAGCAACTTACATAGTTGGAACGATACAGCTGCGATGCAAGTGTTTCCCAAAACCATGGTAGGAACTATGGAGGTAACCACGTTGGTAACTTACATAGTCCGAACCATCGTTAAGCGACACAGGTGTTTCCCAAAACCGTAGTTCCACCAAACGTTCGCAAACACTGTGGTTAAGTTGTGTAGTTGGAATTACAGCTGTAGACCTGTGGTTAGAAGCTTAGTTCCTGCTGATGATGTCATTGTTAATGCAGGACGCAGTAGAAACAGACCTGTCACTGAGCTAAAATAATTTACATCTTTTGGAATGAACATTTAGAACATCAAATGCTGTAAACATGTTCTTAATGTATGTCCTGATATATATCTGTTTTTATGAGTACAGTTGGATTTATCAGACCACTATAACTCATGTGTGGGTCAGCTGTGTAACGTTAACCTAGGCCGAAAAAAATTGTCATCAAGTTAGTCTTTATTACAAACGTATATCATAAAAGACAGCTTGGAAAACTTTACAGTGCTTTAATAAACCAGTTCTTAGTCACTGAGAGCTTTCCTTACCATTATGGAAAAAAATGAACACAAAGTCACCTGGGTTTTGAACCCACGTCAGTCTGAGACACTTTATCTTCACTGCTGTGTTATGACAGATTCACATGTTTATCCAACCGTGCCACTCTGGCATACTGGTTGTGGGGTTTTTATTTTATTTTGCTAATAGTTCTTCTAATTTGGTTTTGGGGAAAATGTTTTATAAGAAGTGTTATCTATTCATATTATATTTATAATGAATATCAACATTATTATTGTTATCATTTTCATTGTTGATATTATATTTTTTTATTATTATGTTGTTATACTATTTCTATTACTATTACTGGTAGTGGTGGTGGAAAGTTATATGTTTACAATACGAAGAAATATGAGTAGCCTAAATAAAACTTGAATTATGTATACTGATTCTCATATTTTGGCCTTATATTACAAGGTGTGTGAGTTTTTGCACGTTTTCTGTTGTGAAAGTCAGACCAAACACATTTGGAACCATGGTGGTTTGAACTATGGTGGTTCAAACCAACATGGCTCAAACTACTGTGGTACTAACACAGTACAGTACGATGGTTTCGGGAAACGGTCGTAGTTCAGATGTTAGTTAGTTTAACGATACATCGTACCATGTTAGTTCAGTGCTAACCTCTGTCGTTGTACGGGAAACGCACCCCACCTTGATTGTATTTTGTAAATACAAGCAAACTTAAAATTTGATGCCTGCAACACACTCAAGGCACAGAAACAAGTGTGAAGAGTAACAAGTTTCTAGAATATTCAGGTACCATTTTGAAACATTCCACAATAAACAGGTGAATTGGTAACAGGTCAGGGTACCATGATTGGGTATAAAGGAGCTCCACCAAAGGCTCCGCTTTTCAAAGAAAAGATGGGTTGTAAATCATGATTTTATGCCAAACTTGTGAGAGAATTGTCAAACATTTCAAGAACAACATTTCCCCAAGTAAGATTGCAAAGAATTTAGGGTTTTCAACATGTAATATATAATATAATGAAAAGATACAGGGGATCTTGGGACGTCTCAGTGTGGGGGAAGGCCAGAAACCTCTGTTGAATGTGTGGGACCTTCGAGCCCCTTAAATGGCATTGTATTTTACTCTGAGACAAGCCAACCATTGTCACACAACCATTGTCACACAACACAGTCCTCCACTGCATCAAATGCAACTTGAGTCCTGATCTGTAACACACGGAGAAAGCCATGCATTAGCTGTATGTGCAGTAATGTTGCTGAGTTCTCTGGGTCAAAGCTCATCTCGGTTAGTCAGAAAATATGCAAAAGATGGAAATAGGTGCTGTGGTCAGATATTACCATAGCATGCTGTTGCCGGCAGTGGATAGAAGAAGGCAAGCACCAACGACATGAAGGATCTGGAAGACCTACACGAACCATGGAGAGGGAAAACCATCAAAAATTGTCCAACATGCGCAGAGTAACCTAACAGTCACGATTGCGGACATTCAGTGAGCAGTGATGCCCTCCATGAGTCATCCTGTTAGTGCCAGCATCATTGGCAGACGGCTGCACAACACAGAACTACATACACGCAGACCGTTATGACAACTGCCCTTAACACCACGTCAACATCACCAAAGACTGCAATGGTGTCATGCAAGGTTCCAAAGTCCCTTGGACAGAGCTTTTGTCTTGGTGGAGACAACCAACAAATCCATGTGTGGAGGCACGGTGGTCAGCACCAAGATGAACGGTTTGTTGTCATGCGCCACACGTCCAGAAGGCTTGGTGTTTCTCCACCTCCACCCCTACTGCACAATCTGCAGGAACTGTGTGGGAATATTCAAGCTGCATGGGATGGATTATCTCAGGACACCATCAGGAACCTCTGCAACTACATGCCGAGACGTCTGGCATGTTGCGTTAGCAAACATGTCGACCCAACTCCATACTGAAAGACACTATTTCTGTATGTGTAGCTAAATAAATATTGCCCATATCAGTCTAAATTTATCATCATTTACGGTTCCTGGTAACCTTCATCTTCCTCCCAAATAACATTGCAATACCACACTTCCTTCAGAGTGCAACTGTTTTTTGACAATGAGCGTGTTCGAAACTATTTTTATGATTACAGTGTAGGAGAAGACATGTTATAGAGACAAATAACTGATCAAACAAAAAGCATATTTTCTGCCTCTTGCCTTCATGTCAACATTGTTATTCGACAGCGCCATGCCTGAGATTTATTTTTCTACACAGAAAAGGAGGAAAAGTGAATAACTGACTGCTATTTCAAAAGACTGATATATGTAGGCAGGCATGTCTGTCAGTAAGGGTTGTGATGACCCCATTTTGTTTAAGATATGGTCATTCATCAAAGGGAATGCACTGAATCCATTTTCTATGGACATTCCTTCTGATCTGCTTATAATGCGACCAGCGTGCCTGCACTTTTGGGTAACCCGAAGCAAGGCAGGTGTCTTGCAGGCTATGTCATGAAGGTGATCCTTCGCTCACACATGTTTCCATGACGAATGGAGATGGATTTTGAACAATAAATCACTTTTATGTGATTGATATTTTATTTTGCATGATGCAAGCTCGATGCGATGACGTGAAGTCAAATGCTGTAAATACTCTCATTCCGTACACCGACTGGACAGCTCTCCCTTGGAGAGCAATCATTGTATGAAATATGCATCTAAACTCATTGATCTGAATCTCATACAACGTATCATTGCTTTCTGACCACTGAGACCTGACTCTTGTTGCCATTGCCATATTTGAATGTGTACAGGCATACAGTTATCATGGTTTTGTGACTGCAGAACTAAATGTACTGTTATAGCTCATGTTCACACACTCACTGCAATTAGACATTTTGCATGTGATTGCTCTGATTTATGACAGCCTGTGATCTTCATGCAATTGTAGTTATGTCCAATCTTGTCTTTGTCCTTTTGCACAACTCTGTTAACCTTTTTGCTTGCATGGGGAGCATAAGCGTTCAGTACTTCTAAGACAAGGTTTAAACTGGTCAAAACTGACCATTAATAGGATTTACATTACGAACTGAGCCACTACATATGTTCTTTAAGGTTTCTGTCATGCAACTGATGATTCTTCACAGAAATGTGTGATCCAGTGCTCTGTAGTATCAAATGTTTTGGTCTAGTGTCCAGTGCTCTGCCACATCATAACTCAAATTGTCTCTTGTCGTACATACAACATAATTTATAGAGCTGCTATCCACATACTGATCATTTGTATGATCATAAATTAATATTATTGTTCCAGCGAATCCCAAAATATCACAATCACAGCAACAGTTTGTGTGAGTAGGTAAATACTTTGATTCCTTCTGTATCATTAGTGTAATGCTTTAAAGGTTCTTGCATGCCGTGTACTACATATCTTACTGAGGCAATAAAGCATAAGAATATTACTGGTCATTAAGCCACTTTAGTCCATCTGCTACCACACATAATGTGGCAGAATCACTGTAGTGCAAATGTACAATAACTTATTGAATTTGTTAATAATAATAACAATAATAATAATAATAATAATAATAATAATGAGATATAACTACAAGAAACAATTGGCGGAATTGGTTCCATGACACAGTATAGGCCACTTGTCTTTTTCCATGTAAAGATGTACATAGGAGCTTAGTTTAGTATGTGATTAATGAACTTGAATCTATCAGGATTATACCATATAATCCATTTTATATATATTATATACCATATAATATACCAAACTATACTAATGATAGGATGTATCAGACACTCATGAGAGCCATGAGATGCAGCATGAAGCCGGTGCCTGAGCACCAAGCAGATGCTAATCCAGCACCTGATCTGAGCGGGAGAGAAATAACTTGTTTCTTGATCCCCCATTTGATGCTGGTCAGTGCCTGAAGGGTGCATGCTGTAGCTATGCATGAAAGAGTACCATTATGTGCAATTTGATTTGACCTCCATATTTCAAAGAGGTATTGTGATTAGTAATTTTATTAAAACCGCACTGCATGTATGTACATTTGTTTGTGTGTGGAATGGGTTTGATCTACCTTCACACTACGAGTAATGGTCCCATACTAGAATTATTTGTTGTGTAAAAATGCTTCAGCAATGCAACGGCATTTCGAGTTGGCCTATATTTGTTCTGGCCAATGCATACGTTCCCTTGATGTGTTGAAGTGTAAATGGTTATGGCAGTATTTGGACATCACCATCTCCATGTCTCTCCACCCTTTCAGTCCACTTCTCCTTGCTGCTCATTTTGCCCGCTTTGGTCAAGGTGCTTATTTCTGTGACAAGATATAAAAACTGCAGTTACAGCTGGCCCTGAAAGCTGAAAGCAGACAGCCAGTGGAGAGTAGGACATTAAGGAGCTACAATGCCAATTCCGGCCTAAATATCTGCAACACTCTCAAAGGCTAAACAGAGACAAAGAGGAGGTTATACGATGAGTATAACTGGTACAATTGGAGACAATTGTTCATGTGATTCCAGTGTAGGCACTCAAAGAATAGAGTATATTTTGTATGCTATTACATCAATGCCTTGCAAATACTTTGTACATTCAAAGATTGGTACCGATTTACCTGAATCCTCTTGTACCTCATAGCATATTGTACACTTGATAACTCCATGATGTATCATCATACTTCAGTGTGTCGGGAATGGCTTAACTTCCAGAATTTCCTAAGTTTATACTTAGTTCTGAAATGCACAGCATTGTCAGCTCTTAATACCGAGTGCAATATGCATCTTATGAGATAGAGATCACTGTAGATGTATATGATCATGATAAAAAATATGCTGTCTATTTAAAAAAACAACAAAATTAGCATCATATCTTCCCTATTTCTGTGAGAAATAAGGCATACATTTCTAATTGAATAACCGAAACACAACGCTTGAGCAGCTCACCAAACCAAACAGTCAGGACACATGGTTTCATGCCAGTGTGTAGTTTAATAGGCATCAGAGCCACAGTGGCCTGATCGGCTGAGATAGCATGAATGCGAAGAATGTCTTTTGTCGAGAAGTTAAAGGTTACCCCATACTGCTGTGGTTACGGTCACACATTTTCCTGTTTTGAATTATGAAAGCTATCTTACTTAATGCCCTTGCATGCCAGCTCATAATTTACATTTATGAACTGGTGTTCAGTATCACCTCCTGGGAACTAGGCATCTGTTTGTTTCTCCTCAGGGCATGCATGTGTGTGTGTGTGTGTGTGCACACGCACATGTGTGTGTGGGTGTATTATTTCATAATCTGATGTTTATTGTAGATTCTGCACTAAAGAAATGCCCATATGCATATCTGAATGTGGAAATGAAAATAGAAGCAAATGTTGCTTTCACAAGTGTATTTGGCCGAACTTAATAAAGAAGAAAAAACAGTTCAAGAATATTGCAGCACATCATAAACCTATTTGTATAGCACTTTCAATAGAAATCCAGGTCCAGGTCCCTAGTCAGCAATCCAAGTGCAACAAGCAAGGAAAAACTCCCATAGAGCAAGAAGAACAAACACTAAAAGCATCCAAGACTTGAAAAAGGGAACTCATCCTCCTCTGTGGTGACCCAGATAGTGAAACAATTATGATCATAACTCTAATTAAGAGTTAGGATAGCATTAAGAGTGGAAACCATTCCAATTTATGTCAGTATGTCTGATCAGAAATCATGTTATAGCATGAAACCTTGCAAATAATGACCCGATTACCCAAAAGCCTGAGTAAAAAGTTTGGATCTGAACCTCTCACAGCCTTGGAGCAGCCCTGGCTGCTAAAAGCCTGGTCGCCTGGTAAAAGCCTGCTCAATTAAACACAGTTTAGTGCACAGAGCTAAAGAATAGCATGCATGTGCAGGCCTGTATGCGTGAAGTATATAAGATAGATAAGAGGGTTCCAAACCATTTAACTTCTTCCAAGTAAAAAGAAGCATTTTAAAGGTTTGTAATGATTTGTAATTAGGAGCCAGTGTAGATTAAGAAGAATGGGAGTGACGTAATCACAGAATGAAACAATGAAATACCTGTTGAATAAACCATTTGCATATATCGCTGAGCTGTTAGTGTCCCTCGTATCACTACTAGAAGTCACCAACTGTCGCCTGCGATGGCTCCTCGGATCATCACACCAGAAGTTATGGCTGCATGTCACTCCGCAGCAAGGCAGGATTAAAAAGCTCACTACAAGGCCTCCATGCTCGCAACCGACTATCATCAGTTCCAAAGCAGAAACTGGATTCATCGCCTGAAGATGACATGGTTCCGGTCTGTAGAAGTGCAGGTTTCTCGTTCACGACAACACTGCAAACCACTGCTAAGAACTTGGAAACGGTCCGAGCAGAGACAGGGGATGTGCATTGAAGGTGCCACATGTGTCTGGACGGTGGATGAGGAAACTGTGGGAGCTGCTCATGCTTGACGGCGGATAAAATGATCCTCTACTGGTAGTCTGTCTGGGCCGTATAATGGCTGTTCGCCGTGTGTGTGTGTGTGTGTGTGTGTGCTCTCACATAACCAGACCACACCTGCAGTCATTTACATATCTGTCTAAGACATAACTACATGCCGGGTTTTGCAGGAAGCCAACATTTCTAGCTGGGTGCATTCTTTTTTTGAGTGCATTATCAGTTTTGTCACTGAGTATATTTCAAGGGAGCATCAGGATTAGGCCTGCTCTTGGTTCATGCAACAATATGCCATTATATTATGATGGTATTTTCACCTACCAAATGTCCTGATATGAAATCGTACAGAACTACCCCTGCGAAATGTTCTTTTACGATACCTCGGCCTCTGCCCTCGCCAAAGGCTCTACATGAACCTCTCGCTGGGTAAGCCTAGTTTTGATTCTAACGTGAGATTCTTCTGTACTTTTAGGGAAGGCCTGGATGGATAATTGAGCTGATTGGAACATGCTGGTGACAGAAGTTGTATACAGTAGATGATGCCGAGCACATGTGTGGGATTGGATAAGCACCTTGAGAAAGAAGAGCGTGTTGACAGACCTTATGTCTTTGATTTCGAATACTTTTAACCTCTCTTTGTTCCCCTATGAAGGGCTTGACCTTTCGAGCAGAAATAATCAAATCCAGCAGCATTCCAGCTCCGTACCGCTTAGTAAAGCTATCTAATTTCCTTTGATACATTTTCTTTCAAGAAATAAAGTCCTGTACAAAGTCTGCTGGTTCCATGTCTTAGTTGTGCGCCACAGTATGTTGTATATTTTGCTATACAAGGATAATGTGTTTCTGTGAAAGAGGGTTTAAAGGGACTTTCCCGATGCTTTGTTTTCACTAGAAACTGCCATTTTGACGCTGCCGTAAAGAGCAGCTAAAAACAACAAAAAAAAGGTTTCAAAGATGTTATCTCCTGCCTTTGGAACCATAAAAAGATGCTGCAAACCCCCCCTCTTGCCTGGACCTCCTGCAGGTTCATTATTGCAGTTTGCTCCCTTCTCTGCATGCGCAAGCTGTCACTGAGCCTTCGGCTCTAGAAAGGAATGAGAACGTCTAGACTAGTTTACGTCATTTCGTTGCATTGTTGTACACAACACTGGGATCTCCCAAACACACACATATACAAAGTCATTCATCTGTATGAAGAGGTCCGCTACTATAGAAAGAGAGTGAGAGAGAGAGAGAGAGAGAGAGAGAGAGAGAGAGAGCAGTTTCACCTGCAGTTTCAGCTACTTCCTTCACACTTTGGTATGCCCAAATGCAATCACTCCTTTTAACCAGTCATTAACATCTGCTTTGGAGCCATTTTCCATACACCAGACGAGACATTCACTGCACTGTACCACCTCTTCTCAATCTATGAATCCCGTCACTCACACTTCACAGGTATTTATAGCCCAGATGGTGCAGCACCATCTGCAAGTTATTACCACCTGAAACACGCAAGGTGACTCATTTTTTGAACTGTTGAGCTTACATAAATATCATGCAACATAATTATTGCATTTCTGAATATTTTTATTCAAGACAGAAATAATTAAAACTAAACCAACAAAGTTGGCGAAAACATAGTGTGTCCATCATTTGCTGAATTTTAAGCCAAAATGGCCATTAAGTATAAGTTAATGGTCAGTTAATAACATTTATTTAAAAGAATAAAATTACACAGAAGCCTCAAACACTGAATAAAACATTTAATTGTTCAAAAAAGTTTGTTTTAGAATTAATTAGAATTAGAATTCATTTTTGAAAGAAGTCTATGCACTATCAAAGTTTGGTCTTAGAACTTAGAACTGCATTTTCTGCTTCTCACAAATTATTATTCAATGATGCTGAGGTCAGTTGTGCTTTCTCAGTAGCAGCTTCTTGACATCTACACACCATTTCCTGTTCAGTTGTCTTCTCACAGTGGAAGGATGGACAGAGAACCTGTGTTTTAGATTTTTTCAGCAATCTTGATCTTGATTTTCTTTTGTCTCTCAAAGATCAAAGTTTTTGTGAACTACCAGGTCTTGTTGTTGCAGTTGTTAGAAGTCCCATTTTCTCTATAACTTTACATCTTTCCTATGTACAGCATGTGGATTATGTTTAATTTAATTTTACTTGAAAAGTAAATAAATAAACCCACTGGCTTCTGTACAGTACTGTATACCCATGAAAAGCCTTCTTAGAAACATGATTTTACACTGATTTGTTTGTTTAGTAGTGCAAAAATTTTTTTTTTTTTGCAAACCAGTCCTCAGGGCCCCCCCACATGGTCTACATTTCTGTTCTATCCCTTGGTGTTAGGAGCAGTGATAGAGCAAATATGTGAAACATCTGGGGTGCCTTGAAAACAGATTTGAGAGCCACTGTTTTTAAACAGGCAGCAATAGCCCATAAGGTTGCAGCTGGAACAAGCAACCCTGAAAGTGCTTAGAATGTATAGAAACAATATATAGTCTATATATCAAATTGTTAACTAGTTGCATAACAAGCAAAAAACAAACAAACAAACAAATAAATTAATAAATAAACACAATGGCACGGTTGCATGACTGTAACTGAACATCCAAGTAAGAAATGCCTTACTTTACTATACCGCCGCTGAACTCCACTTCCCAGAACCCCTCGGATTACCACGTGACCTCTCGCTCACAGCTGGCAGCCAGTCGCAGAGCAGCCTCGCCAGAGTATTGATTATTTCCACCTGGTGCTAGCTCTTTATAAGCTGTTCTGTTTAGCAACTCCTTGCGAAGTAACGTTTCTGATTTTTCAGTACTTACCAAGCCTTATTATCTCTGTTTGCTGTTTTGGTTTTCGTCTCTGGTTTTGCCCTACGTTTGTATTCTTTGCCGGTTCCTGACTTCCTGCCTGTTTTTGACTCCGCTCTTGTTTGTGCTCTTTTCTAAGCCTCTCTGCGAACATCCTGATTTGCCCAACCCTGACATCTTAGTCCAAATCTCTCCCAAATAATGTAGAATAATTATATAACTATATTTCTGTTCTATATTCCATTCTCACAGCAATTTCACATTGCTGTCACTCCAGCAGGTGAAATAGCATTACCAATGGACAAGAGTTTTGAAAACCTATAATTAGTTTCTCTGGAGATGTGATGTGTTTCTCTAAAAACAGTGGTGTACAATAACTCATGTACATGTAATTGGTTTCTGTATTTAAGTTGTCGTTTTGGTGTATCTGTACTGAAGTATTTCCATTCTGGGGCACTCTTTACGTTAACTCCACTACATTTCAAACTCAAATATCTTACTTTTTACTCCACTATATTACGGCTACAAACCTGTCCTTCCTTAGAATCCCCCAGTCAAGTGGCACAAACATGCGTTTCTCTGAATCTGAATGAAAGATGGCGATTTCCAGCATTGTCTCTATTCTTACTCACTGCATATCCCAGGCACATGTGGAGGTATCCAAATATTTAAATAGACAATAACGTGCCAGCTCTTTTTGCAGGGTGCACACTCGTCTTTAGCTGAAATGTGCTGGAGGTTGTGTGAGACCTGTCTGGAGTGTATAACTGGACTGATGTATACACTCTAAAGTTTAAAATGAAATGAACCTCGATCACTAACAAGTCCAATTGCACATGGCGTAGACTTCTAGGGCTCTAGGCATTTGTATAGAATGTGCACATCATGTGGAAGTCAACCTGAAATGAAGATTGATTTTATTTATATCAAATCATATGAGGCACAATTCATCCTATCCTACCATTTCAAAGACCGAAATATCTTGTTGTGCTATAATCTTTAACATGCAGTTAGTTTTTCTAGCCTCAGAAATGTTTTCTTGTGTTAAATTACCTGGCTTCATCATGGTCGAGGGCCTGGAGAAAAAAAATATATTATAGTCCCCCTAAAATTATCAATTAAAGCACAAAAATATAATAGAACATGTTGAATAATGAATTCTTAAATATTATCATGTATTATTTTACGCATGCCCAAGAAACCACTAAAATGGCATAGGAGTGTTCTAAAACCTCAGCAATTCTTATGAATCTAAGAATATACCAATATACCAGCAAAGATATATGAATATACATGATTAAACAAATTGTTAATGCCTTCTTGCTGCCCTGTTTCTAAACCCCAGGCCCTGTAAGTCTGTATCTATGTTACAGACTTAACAGACTGAGATGAGGCAAAGCAACAAAACTAAGTTAGCACTGTACCTTAATAGTCACAACATTTTGTCATTCCAGCACCGGTCACCTGATTTCAGATGCAGATTGAATCTTTTCAGTGGCAGATTTAAATCTTTATCCGCTAATCTTGCTTCAGTGCTGTGCAACTTAACCGCAACCGCTGGTGGTTTAGCCTTCTTGCTATGCTGACGTTAGCCTCTGTTGCTAACAAGGATTTAAAAGAAAAAGCTAAAAGCTAAAAGCTAAAAGGCCACTGTTGCACCAAACCTCACCTTTGATTCCGGTAGTGTTGGTGTTGGCCGTAACAGCTGAGGCAACAAAGGGTGGAGCACAAAGTTGCTCAGGTGCTTACTGTGACTTTCAGGTGCCTCCTGTGTACTTGGGGCTGTGCTGCCACCTCTTGCCACACCTGGTGCATCTTCTCATTAGCATATTTCAGTGTAGGTTCAGTGACCAAAGTTTATTCATGTGGTGCTTTTTTCCAACAGATGTTGCCACAAAGCAGCTTTACCAAAAGTTTGGGGCCAAATCCCGGTGAGCAAGCCCAGGGCGGCACCTGAGCTAAGCTGCTCCCCAGTGCCCCACAAATTGCTTGTTTTAGACATACTAAAATGCTCTGTGTATTCAATAACAAAAACATGCTGAGATCATGAGGTTTTGATTGACGCTCTCAAGCAAGCTGAAATTTAATGTGTTGAATCTAAACTCCATAAGGTGGGGAAAAGACCTCTGTGTGACTCCTCCTATTTGTATAAGGATATTAACAAATGCGACAGTTAATACGGAAATTGCAAGAGCGCTGGAAGTTTAAGGTGGTTTTCATATGGTGGTGTATTCATAATGCTTCATAAATGCATTTACAAGGCATTATAAGGCATATATATTGCCTTACAGTACCAGACATAACCTTTAGCTCAGTTGGTAACCATTGTTGTGGTGGGTCTGGGTGTTATAGAAAACATACCAAAACCCTGTTGTAGTGTGTTATCGTATTCATGTTTACAGTGTTCTAACGAGTGGATATAATAATGCATTATTATAAGTCAAATTCTGCTGCTTAATAAAGTTATATGGCATGCATGTAAGCAATTAAATAGACTTATAACAGGTATTATAAGATATTATGCATGACATAAATATAAATGCAGTTATGAAGCAATGTGAATACAGGATACATAGAAATTGTTACCTTTTTTTCGTAACTGCAGTAGCCTATTAATAAAGTATTTAAACATGACACACGACTGTTAAAAAATATCCTCCAATTTATCCTTAAAATCAAGATTTTCTTTGAAAACACACCCTAATTTGCATTAGACATCTCAAGCTCTTGCTTGATCAGTTCTTTTTTATGTTACTTGTGTCAAGATAGAGATGCAGAAGTTTTGAGACACGATGCAATACTACATTTGAGTGCTCACTTGCTGTTAAGACAAGGTGCAGCCTTTACAAAGGTTCTTCACACTCCTCACATCTCACTTATTCACAGGCATGTGTTTTCAAGAATCTTCCGTTGAAAGTGATTTTTCAACATCATCGGCCCAAAGTTAGTTTTAATCAGAATCATTTTATTTCACAAAGTATGTTACACATACTAGAAATTTGTCTTGGTGAGCGCACACACGAATCACATACTAAACTTACTAAACAGGCCAGACAAGACTAGTTACAAATATTTAACCAAGGGGGAAAAAATAATATAACAATAAATAAAATAAAGAATGAAGAATAATGAAGAACCATGGAAAGGAGCTCAAATAATGCAGTATATAAAAACTCCACAATCATTAGATTATAACACAGCGATTATGTATTCCTGAAGGTCAGCAACTGTTGATTCAGCTGACTGAGTCTGATGTATAATAGACCCTCTGCGGTGCCATCTTGAATAAAAGCTGTTAGCTAAATGCAGCTGTATAAGGAGAATGTTGCAAGACCTGTGAATGGAGCAAATTTCCTCTTTCTCTTTAAAAAACTTCACACCTGGTCTGGTCTCCAGTTTCAACCTGACTATTTCACCAGCGACCGTGACCTGTGTAACCCAAGGCCCAGGATATTTAGAGACAAACAGATGCAAAGTGACATTACAGGCAACTACGTGTTTACATGCTAAGTAAAAATGTAACAAGTACATATTTACTTGTTAAGTAAACTTGTAACAACTACTTACTTACATGTTAAGTAAACTAAACATGTAACAACTAATGTTACAATTACCATTGTTAATGTATTACTTCCTGTTAGTTAGTCAACGCTTAATGTAATGTGTTACCTAGTACTGCCTTATGTGCAGTGAGCATTGAGAAGGGCTCCAGCACCCTCCGCAAACCCAGAAGGACAAGCATTGTAGATGAGTGAGTGAGTGAGCAAGACTTTGCGTATTTTCACTTTATACACATGTTGTGTTTGAGTATTTTTTGATGACTGTTTGCACAGAAGCAGAGAACTCAGAGTTTGCTCGGTCTGCTTATTGCTCGGTTTATCCGTTTGCTTATCAGCAAACATATTTTGCGAGGACAGTGTCGCTACCAATGTTTCAATGAATTTGATGGTGTCATCTTTGGTGTGAAGTCATATTAGATTATTCCTATGTCTCCGAAATGACAAATGAATGCATCTGATTGGTTGGAAGGGAGAGGGCTATTTGAAATGGCTGGAGATGTAGAGAAATAACAGGTAGTAAACTAACCAGCCAGTAGCCACGCAGATTTAAAATAAATACCTGCTGCTTGTCTAATATCACCAGCCTTTCCACTGTGATAAACAATGTTAACTCATGGCTAGTTAGTCATGACTACTGGCTTCTGTAAGATAGCAGTCAGGATTGCTAGCGGAAGGAAACATAAAATGGATGGATATAGCAAATGAAGTTGAGTTCAGTTCCAGAGTCTAGAAGTCCAATAAAAGTGTCACCATTAATGAGTTAAGTTGTATGCACTGCAGGGAACAATGCAGCAAGCAAGAGAAGTAGAGCAGGCCAGGAAATGCGTCCTAATTGTGAATTATAGTTTGGAATGTTAGGTAAGCATCATCATTGAAGTTAGACTTGGAAAGTCAAAATATTTGGATTTTTTTTTTTTAATCTTACGTCACAACAAATTGGTTTTGTAAGATCATGTCCATGTTAATGTTGTGTTTGTGTGTATCTTATTCGTCAATGCGTTTTTTTTTAAAAATAATAATAATTTTTATTTTGGAAATGTATAACAAATTACTAAGTAAAGTCAAAGTATTTCCATTTTTTTTTTACATTTCTGATTGTGATCCCCTTTCCCCATGATTATACTCCACCCACCCAGTTATCCCCCTCTATCCAACACAAAGTACCCCTTAACAGACCCCCTCCCCACCCCAACATCCAAAGGCTTTACATTTCAATACTCAAATACGGCATGGAGAGAATTTTAAAAATTAATTAAATAAATAAATTAATTAAAAAAATAAAATAAAATAAAATAAAAGGAGGAAAGGTCCATCTCTGTTAGTATACTATTCAATGTCAGTTATAGATTTAATGTTATCTATATAGGTCAGATCAATGCGATTTTTGCAGTGCTCGCACACCCTGCCTATTCACTGGTTTGGCGCGCAGCAAGGGGGCATGATGGGGCAACGGGCACCCTCGGATAGAATACTGTGCCTCCCTCGTTTTGCGTTTGTGTTAAGTCTTGCAACTTAGATTTTTGATTTGTTCTTCAGCGTAGCCTTTTTGCACTTCATTAATTATGTGGAGCCGTTCAGACGTCTCACAGCCTTCTTCGACCAACCATTGCTAGCCCTGCTTCACTGCAAATCATAACGTTGCAGTCATTAAAAACAAGCACTGAAGATAGATCAGTTTAGTTTAATCCACATAGCTAGCATTAGCTTCATCAAAGTCAGCAGATTCGCTAAACATGACGATCAATTTGGACAAGAAACGTGGACTCCTCAGAGTTTTTTGGACATATAGCATTGAACAGATATTGCTCAGTCCATTGAATCTTAGTTACATATATGGTGCAAATACAGCAACACATGAAAACAAATTTCCAAACCAGATGACATTTTCGGCGAGCGCAGAATGCCACGGCACCATTCGAACAAGACGCTGACTTCAGCTTTGTGCTGCACACCCCAGATAGCAAAATTGCTCTGTCCCAAATCTTGCCCACATTTCCCATTTTCATATGGCCCACTTGGTGCATTGGTTTCCATGTGTGGTTAATGTTGGGATGCTGCTGTGCATGAATATTAATATATTAATTTAACGATTGTTTAGCTATTGCATTTCTGATTGTATGGTGTTGTGTTGTAATGCTAATAGTGAAGGAAATCCACAATGGTGTGTTGATAGTAGTACAAACTGAGGCCTATTGTCCTTTGTTGTTCATTAACAGGTCATTTCTTGAGCCCCCTTCCCTATAATCAATCCTGCCGCCAGACCTGCCGTATAGATCAAGGCACTGAATTAGTCCCTGAAAGCTGATAGAATCTGTGTCAGAAGGTGCCAATTAGATTAAGAGTCAATTTTCCTGCATGATGTTATCCCACTGTAAGAGACGAGGTGGAAAGAAATGGGCGCCCATACAAAAACATGACTGCTTTCTTATAAATGCTTAGCTCAGCGGCGTATTAAACCTCCAGCTTGGAGGCTTCTGTTGACTTTGGCTGGGCTCCTCCGGGTCTCCTTACGCATCGCAGTGCCTGGAATAGAGATTCTTTAACCTTGGGGCTACCGTACGGTGGGCGAACCACAAAAATGGCTTTTCTGTAAAACCTACCATAGCCCCGTGTGTGCACGAAGGTCACGAAGAAGCGATTTGTTCCAGACGACATAAAGCACTGGAATGTCTCTCATTATGTGCTTCTGTGATTGAGCTAGGGAAAGGGAGGCACGCCCAGGGAGCTGATTGGCTCTGGGCTGAAGGGAGAAGATTCTGGAGGACTGGCCACAGAAGAAGGCTGTGTGCACACCCAGTCAGAGGTTTCAACAGGTGCTCACCGGCAGGCTCGGTCAATCAGAGGCACACAGAGGAGGGACGTTAAAGCATCGGGAGATATATCTTCTGTCTTCTGCTGTAAGGCAAGTTCTGAGTCTCTTTGTTTTTGCCTGTGGCTTTTTCAAATAGTGGAATGACATCTTCATTTAAACAGACATATGCATCTGTATAATATTACATATAATATTTCCATATTGTTGATGAAATTTGTAAACTTACAAGATTTGCAGACAATAGTACATGTTGTATTACTTCAGACTCAATTACTTCAAATTAATTTCATACAGTGTTGTAGCCTGTCTCATTTCCCCTATTATAAAATGGTTAAACATGCCACTATAGAAGGCTCAAGTACTCAAGTTCCAGCAGCCAATGTAAACCTTTGTTTGGACATTATCCCTTAAATGGTGTTCCTATCATTGTCAGCAGAATTGTTAGGTGTGTCCAGTGCTGGGATGCATTGAAAAAAAAAGTGTCCTGAGTGGTGTTTTGTGAATTATGTCTTTTCTTTGTACCTGAGTGCAAAAACGTGACCATGCCAAATGAAGAATGCAAGAAAATTCATGCTCAGACTTTTTCAGTCCCACATGCCAAAGTGGACAGCCTGACATATGTGCCCCAGCATACTTCACACCACATTAGCAGAGAGTTGAATCAAGACATGTGTTTTGCAGTCTGTGTTTTAGATGCACGCTTTCTTCATAATTAGTTATCCACCCTTTGCATGTACGCCAGAGTAGCTCCTGGAAACACTTTTAGAAGTTTTGTCTTCTAGTATTTCCTGAGTGATGTGTTTGGCATATTTCAGATATGTTCTTGCTCTTCCTTAGTGCCTTAACAGTCTTACTTTGCCATCTGGACTACACTTTCATGATCCACTCTACATCGTCTTGGTTCGATAGCTCACTATTGTGTTTCACTCTGGGTTTAATTGGAAAACCGATGCAGATGAGCGACGGGTTAGGGCTGGACAGTATATCAACTTTTTCACCGATGCAAACTATTGACAGATGTAAAAAAGGTCCAAACCAAACTACAGTGCAATAAACTACAACTACGAGTCAAAATATTATTACTGTGCGAAATGCTGTTTTGTCAGAGCATCACCGCTCCTCACTCTCTGTTTCTATTTCCAGTGCTTTAGCCGCACATTCAGCTCTGTCTCCTCATTATTCACCACCATCACTGTAATATTTTAGGTAATGAGTTTCTATCAACATTAACACACAACGGTAATTAGAGGGGTCATTATAGTGGTGAAACACACACACAGCGGCACGGTATAACTATGGGGGTGGTCTACCACATCTCAAAACATATGGTGGCCCTGCTGCAACAACGGAACAAGAAGGCTTTTAAGAGCTTCTACCATTTATATAAAACCGTTTATGTAAAAATACCGAGATATGGTTGTTATGCCCTACAGCCCTACAACAGATGTTCCCTGCGGCTAGCTCTCAATGCAAGGAAATAGTATACTGTGGTGTCGCAGAAGGCAGACAGACAGATTTTGGGTCGCCGTAACCTTATCAAGGCTGCAGTGGTTCGGGTCGCCAGTGCTGCAGACTTAGCTGGGGATGCAGTTTGCAACCCAACATCCAGCATAATTGCTTTCAGCTCCTGCCATTTAAAGGGAAAAGAGGAAATTTGATGGTGTTGCATGTCTGTGGCTGCTTTTATGGTCTGTCTGACTGTGTTTTCCTCCCGTATTACCAAAACATTCATCTCTCTTAGCAGTGTGACCCAAGATCTGCTTCATACACAGAAGAACAGACCATCTTTGTCTGCCACCTTAATGCATCCTTGGAGAAGAGATGGCCATGCAATCTGGACTTTCCCCTACCCCCTTCTCTTTCCTACATCCCTTCTTCTCTGTAAATGAGACTGGTGTTCACATTTACTTGAGCGCCCCTCATTACCGTGTGCAAAAATGTATCTGGTACAGATGCATAAGGTTAATGTAGCTAACAGGTAATGGGAGCTTGTCCCAACTATTTCAGATTGCATGTCTAAATCTCCACAGACTTAATAGACTTTGATTTCGATTGAAATAAAATTGGATTTCTGATGCTGCATGATATATTTATGATATATGTATTTACATAAATGGAAAAAATTACTGTTTTTAGCTATTCAGTGTACTGTAGCATCTGAATGAATAATAAGAAATTGGAAACATAATACTTTAGACAAAAGCAATGGTCTAAATATATAAAAAACTTAATTTATAGGGTACTTTCTGTTGGATGGTGAACATCCCAAACCCTAATCCCTAAATTTCATCCCAATGCCTCATGGCCACTTAATGGTTAATATTTTGAATAATCACATATTTTAACATATGGCTTTAGTCTTAATCATGATCAGGTCTAAAAAAGTTTTTTTTCAGCTTAGTACAATGATCCATATGCAGTTTCGTAGCTTCAGGGCCATCCATTTATGTTTGCACATATGTCAGATGTAGTAAAATGGAAGATATAAGCTATAATAGTATACGTGCACTGTATTATTTTCACACTAAGAATTGGTACTAGGTAAGAAGTAATGTGATAATAGATATACAGTGCAGTACTGTCAAACTTCACTGCAAGTATCTCTATAAGGCAAGCTAGCAGCTAACCACTGTTCAGTGAATATTTCCTGAAATATTAAAAATACACGAGTTACGGCTTCCATTGCTTGTTAGTTAGCCTCATTCTCCCAGTACCAGACTAAAGAAGCAAACTTTGAGAGTTTATGGCCACTTTATTGCACACGTCTGTCTGGTGAACTCGAGCTGGGAGTGTTGACCCCATGCCCTGCCAGACCTAGATGCAAGGTTTTCGTACTTTGCAGCTTGTTGACATATCCACAGGGAGCAGAGCAGCATAGGGAGAGGTATCATTCTGTCCAAACGTGTGAAGCACAGGGGTAATTACTCAGGGCTGGAATGTTCTCCATACGCTTCATGCTGATGGCCTTCAGTCCCTGGAGGGAGCCTAAGACCATTGACAGCAAATAAAAGCCTGCGCCATTAGGGCAACCCCTCCCATTAGCAAGGCAATGTGCAGTCGACTAACTCAGGATCAACGGGGAAGGTGTTAGGCTAAAGGGAATCATAGACAACTGACTAACGATGTAAAAGTTCCAAAAGCCATAATATTTACATATGCAAACTGCAAAACCTATTTCGACTCCATTAGGGTTGTGATGTCAGAACCATGAACACATTTACATACGACCACTTACGTAACCTACAGAAATTTAGCCTGCCTATTCAAAATGAAGTGATAAAGAGTGTTTCTCCTAAAGACAAAAACAGAGGCAGTTCTTAGTCTCGGATGATAAAATGGTTGAGTCCGGTGTTTAGCTGCAGTTGCAGATGAACACGAATGTTATTATTTTGGTAAATCAGAGCATATCGTGTGACTTTATCTGTACTATATCGGAAATATCTGAGCAGCAATTAGGCAAAACTCCGCTTTGTCTTTCCACCTTACTTTATTTAAGTATACTTAGTATACTTTCTTGCGCTCATGTTTAATGTACTGAAAGTGTGATGTTGCCCATATACCATGTACTTAATGGGTAATCATAAAATAGATTAATTAATTAATATCTAATATCTAATATCTAATTGTCCCAGGCAACACCGAGGTCAAAAATGAAAAGACAAAGGAGACAAAGTCTCCCACCCTGCTTCCTTCTGAGCAAAGAACCCATCAGTCTCATGTGTGTCTCCTCTGGAGTTTTATTAGAGGCCTCAGTAATGTCGCACGCTGTGCTACGATTTGCTGAAATACTAACACTCATGTTTATCTGGAGCCAAACTCTCATCCCTTTCTCTTGTATTTCCTTTCAAGACCATTAAGTCTCATTAGTCTTTAAAGAGAGACATTTGAGCAATAAAATGTTCCTCTGAGGAAACAGCTGAAGTTAATTACAGCATCCCAGAGGATTTCAGTCCAACTGTAACAGTTCGTAGTTGTTTGCTTTGAGGAATACATATCATTTACACATACTGGTCTTAAAGGGGCAGTAACAAAATAAGCCATCTGGTCTGGTGTTTGAGTGGCTGCTCATCTTTTTCAACTTTGTCTTCATGCCAAATTTCCCCATGTGGGATAATAATAATCTTGTCTTATTTTAAAGCATAGAGAGGCGGGACGACTGTTCTGACTGCTGTTGGTACCTAGAACCACACACGTGACAGGCTTCAAGGACAGAATTCAAGCGAAAGAAATAAGTGTGATAAAGTTTCCTTAAAACCTTAAAGTCTACCAAGCAGGGAGTAACTGTGGCTATTATGACATTGTTGAGCATATTCATTGTGTATTCATTCTAAGAGGGAGGTACAGGGAGTGCTCACACACCAGCCACCCATCTTTTCACATCCCTACAGTAGCAGAAATAATACTTTGCCAGACACTGAGAGAAGCTGGCAGGCCGTGGGTGAGCCCTCTCCAAGAGAAATAAAAGACAGTGAGCGAATGGCGCACATTAGATAGAAGCCACTGAAAGGGAGCAGTAAACGGGGCCCTTTAGGGCCATCACAAGAGCCAACACATGGGTGGGTCTGGGGCTCTGATGTGAGCTCCAGCATTGCACTTTTCCACTCCATGCCTTAGTGCTGTGTGCTGAAATTAGAATCAGAGTTTGATGAGGTCATCACACACATGGTACTGTAAGCTTCTGACAGATTCGACTGCAGGCAAAAATTGCACGGCTCAGGGTTTCTGAGTGAAACTCTGTCACAGTGGATAAAATTTTTTCTGGGTGAAGAGAACATCCAGATCCTGAAAACGATATTCATTTGTTCAAGGAAATGCGCTTGGAATTATTATGAAATTTGTTGTTAGCATCCTATAATTTGAAATGAGCGCCCATGACTGACTACTATTGTACAGCCAATTAGCCAGATACAATAATCATGAACTTACTGGAATCTGTGTATGTGGTCTTCTCAACTTCTGTCAAACATGTCCATGATTGTCCCCTTTGAGAGTCGTCTATTGTGTTTCTTGTAGCATCGTGCTTGTGTTTGAATCAAATTTCTCTTTGTACCGTGCATTATGTTGTCCACCACAGAACATCAGAGTTTTGCACTGTGGTTATGAGGCCCAGCCATTAGATTCAGGCAAACTACATGCCTAGATCATCGCACACCTGGCTTAAAATGCAATTGCTGTATGTAAATTTCACAATGTGATATATAAAATGAGCTCCAGTATATTATGTCCTCAAACAGTAGTCATTCATCATGAAGCATGAATTGTGCTTGTAGTTTTGTCTATTTTTAGAGAATATATATGGAACAGTGTTATACAGTATGCATGATGCTAATTAGTGGGGTGGATTTGTTATCTCCATTTCTAACACAGATGCATTTGCTGATTGTGAAATATAAACACTTGATGGTTCTTCAAGGGTTCTTTAGCCAAGAAAATGGTTCTATATAGAACCATGAACACTCAAAGGACCCTGCTGCAATGTTCATAGGTCTTTAGACTGATGAACAATGTGCTATAGAACCTTTTTGAAAAGAGTAAGAGTATAATGTCTGTTGTGACAATAGAGGAACACTTTTTGGTGCTGTATAGTGTAACAAGGGAGGTTGAGGAAGGTTGCAGGTTACTGACAGGGGTCAAAACACAGGCAGGCGACATCAGAGACCAGCAGACAAAGCAAAGAACAAGACACAGGCCTATTCAAATCAAAGGAAAGATCTCAGCTCAGAGCTCAGGTTAGGTACACAGAGGCTGCAGCTGCAGATGAGGGCAATGGACAGAGCAGGTGGAAAAGGGTAGGGGGGGCAGACAAGGAAAACAAAGGCACAGGTCAGAAGCCATGTGCAATACACAACCCCTCCCTTAAGGCATGAGTCCAGAAAGGCAAAATTTTATCGAACCACGAGGAAGCACGGGCACAACTGGCCGACAGCCCTGAGGGCAGGCGGGTGCAGGTAGTGCACACCAATGTCCATGGGTGCAGGCTGGGCTATGGGGCAGACACCAGCAGTGTCACTGGTCACTGGTGCTTTCCAAAACACCAGGTGCTGCTATGGGACCCTCCTCTGCTGTCAAGGAGTCCGCATCCACTGTGTTGCCATTGTTCCACTTGGTGACACAAAGCCTTCAGTGATATTGGTACAACCCCTCCAAAAAATGACTCCTCCTCCTCCTTTTTCAGCTTTGGCCAAAGACAGTCTGATAGAGGCTCCAGAGCTGGTCCTATGAGTGAGGCAGGCCACTAGGTGAGGCTGACGAAAGCAGCAGGACCACCAAAGCCACTATAGCTTCCTCAAACTGGAATGACTTATTAAAGTGGGCCTAATAGCGCATGCACTCACCCGTGATGCACCCCCATTGTTATGGATGCTGGTGGTGCGGAGTTAGGCTTGTCAGTAGTTAGGGGTTTAAGACCACTCACTGCAGCCTTGATTGGTGAAGTCTTCTGTAACAAGGGGGTTGAGGCAGGTTGCAGGTGCGGAGTGGTTTTATTTGGGGCAATCCAATATTCCAATGTCCAGGTTACAGGCAGGCGATATTAGAGAAAAATATCCGAAAACAAGTAACAAACAAACAAGGAAGACAATCCAGGCTAGACAAATCAAAGGAAACACAGCTCAGAACACAGGTTAGATACACAGAGACATCGCAAACTAACAGGGCAAACAAAGGGGTTTAATGAGGCAATGATCAGCTGCAGGTGTTTGCAATGGGTCGAGCAGGTGGAGATAGGGAAGACAGAAAAGAAAAACAAAGACATATGTCAAAAGTGACACATAGAACTCTTTTCATGGTACTGTAATCTATTATGGTCCTGTCACCATCAGAGCAACCGTCACATCACCATCCACCATGTTTTCAGAACTTTCCAGCCGTGAGAAGCTCCACACTTTCTGTGTCCCCGTGGGACAATAGCGCCATCATTACCATACTCAAAAATCGACTGCTTCTAAGTGTGCATTGTGGGTTTTTGAACCTACTCAACTTTGACCTTTGTAACTGTACTATAAACTACATACTCAAAAACAAGTTGAATGTTAGTATTAAGTGTGCAGTCAGGACACGCCCATTTTCTTTAATAAAGATCCTTGAAGGACTGTGTAGTTACATATAAATGTGTTGTCTTTGCAGGTCACATTGCATACAAATTGGGAAAACTACTGTCTCTTTACATAACTTCTACATGTACTGAGCTCTGATTGTTTTTTTATGATTGGTTGGGATTGCCAGTTTGAATTTATGTCAGGTGGCTAACGCTTGGCCAAAAATGTTCCACATTCCATATACTATTCCATATTCCATTGTTCTATTCATATATTCCATTGTATATTACAATGGAATATGTAATTAGACGTGAAGAATTGTACATTTCATTGATTCATGTCTCATTAATAGAAACAACCTGTGAAAAACTTAACGGGTCCACACCAAAGAAGGTAGATGTAAAACAGGCTAAATCTCACGAAAAGCCTTATGAATCTTCCTATCGTGGAAAGGGCTGTCATATATACAAAATAACAGAAAAGGTCATTTTAAAGAGTACCACTAATGTTTCGTGTTATTTGGGCTGTCCTGGTGGCTTGGGTTTGTGCGTGTTCCTGTTCCCATTTCCACCTCTATCCTCGGGGAGAGCTAAAGGGTGCTCTTTTTCAGCATTTCTGCCATTCCACATCTGCTTCTTCACTGTTCGATGCACGTTGCTCAATATTTTCATTCTGTGCTCCGACAAAGAAATGTCCTCTATCTTCAAAACAAAGTAGCAATTAGTAATTGTTCAATGATTCCTGCCAGGTTTGCCATAGCATAGAGTATTAGTCCTGGTTAATCGCAACCTTGCTTTATTTGTCAACTTGACTGTGTGTGAAAAAGACAATTTGGAGATTTCATAGAGGGAAACTAGTGAAATATATGGGTCCTGATCAATTATTGTACCATTAAAAAGAGTTGCTGAAGTGGGTTTACCCACAGTTCCTTACCTTAGGGCCCCCCCAGGCCTACGAGGATGCTTTCTGTCTTCTGTAGAAACTTTCACTGACAAATTAGGTCCCTTAAGCTTATATTTACACACATCTAGAGACTCATTATGTGATCAGCATTTAATGTGCATGCTTTAAAGAGTGTTTGGGCTCTTCCACATGTTCATAAATTGCCCTTGGCTGCTACTGTGTCACCTATTGTTCCATTTACACGCTGTTTTGAGTAATAAATAAATGGTAGTTCCATTGTAACCTGCTTTATATTCCCTATGACATGTTCACTGTACATTGCTTTTTACTAAAATAGCTTTTCTAAGCAAAGCCATCGGAGCTCATGGTAACATCACTGGCTTCCAGACAGCTCAGTTCACATTTAAAGCTTAGTTTATCACAACTTACGAGTTGAACTGGATCTGTCCATTCCACTCTTCACAGACCACACAAGCTCAGACTGAGTGCTAAAGTAAAACATTCTTCCTGGCACATTTCGGTACCTTTTGTTTGCGTTTGAGATTCAAACCAAACGGGCCGGAGGGAGATTCTTTCCAGAGATATATTTGGGTTTACTGTTTCAATAAAACATCGTTTTAAGTACTATATAATTCCCATGAGTTAAAAAAGAAGCTTGGATGACATCACTGTCATTAGGAATGACATCATTTGGTTCCACGCTCCTTAAAGCTGTTGCGGCTACGGCCTTGTAATTTAAAGTTTCCATGCAATGTGCCGGCCAAGCAAAAGGGCTAGTGATTCTTATGGTAGGATCAGACATTTCCCTAGTAAAACAAACACTGCCCTATTAAACTAAATGCAACGTCGCTCTCAAACTTCATAATGGGAATAACATACTGGTCCCTGCTAGATGGAGATCATGAGGGGCATTCGCCCTCCATTACAACACATAATAAGGCACATCTCAGAATCTCCACATGGTTCTCCATGGTGAAAAAGTTCTTGTGTGCTTCTTTCACAGGCCATGCTCACCAGGCTTTGTTGGCTCCTTCTGGGGTCACTGTGTGCACTCTCTCAGGACACGTTGGCAGAGGAGTCTGAGAAAGGAGTCACGTTTAGTCATGTGTACAAGATTGATTCGGATTGCAAGCAAAGTTCGCAGGTAAGCATGCATGTGGTTATTCAAAAATAAGGGCATCTGAACATATCTAGCATTCTTTTCTGGTATATTGTGTATTATTTTGCAATTCTTAACTGGTTTTCCCAGTAGAGATTATGCAACGATAGGGCTGAGGCAGGTTGCATGTGCAGAGTGGCTTTATTAAGGGCAGTACAATGCTCAATCCAGAGAAGCAGGGCTCGAACCACAGGTAGCCAATATCAGAGACAAATCCATTACAACAAAAACCAGGACACAAAAGCAGGGGGTCAAACACAAAAGAAGCACAGCTCAGATTCTTTTTTTGCGGAAACAGGGAAAACAAAGCTTTAAAAGTTTTATATCATCTGCAGGTGTGAGTAATAGTGGAGAGTGGGCGGAGCCTGGGAGAGTAAGGATGAAGTCTCCTCAGGGGGGAAGTCGTGACAAATTAGGGCCTTGTCCACACCAACACATGTATTTTTAAAGAATGTTGCTTTTTCTATGTGATTTGCCACATGGGTCACTGAAAACAGAGCTTTTGATAACCTGATAAACTAACAGGGTGAAGATTTTCAGAAAATCCGTTTTCAGTGCTGTCAGTTTTTTTTTTTTTTGGCTTGCTGTCATGAGTTTTTACAATGTCAAATGTGAGCTGTTTTCTTTTTGTTTGACGTCCCATGAAGCCATTTTGTGTAATGGCGGTCGTAGCCACAATAGCGCTAGTTTTAACGTCACTAAAAGGATTTGTTACAGGTTTGCACATAAATATACAGTTACTCATACACTGTTCAAGAACAGAGGCATCAGAATAGGCTACGGAGTGCACTACTATATCCAGCACATCCGCGTCACAGGGGCTGCATCCCAAACCACACGTTACATTACTCAATATCGTGTACAGTAGTGCAGCACCATTAGAACTAGTGTTGCAAGCATACAAAGTGAGTGGTTTGGGGCGCAACCAGGCTTCTGCTTTCCCAGCATGGCTTTACGGTTACGGTTATATCTCTGCCCGTCTCATGCCGGACAAAGTCTGAATGACGCACGCTGAGCTAAAATCAAGGCTGGGTTTATTTAACAGATTGGCAGTGAGGTTTAACAACTGAATCCAGGCAATCAAAGTGCAAGGGACAGGGAAAGTCAAATAACAGGAGACAGGCGAGAGCCGAAATACCAAAAAGAGAATAAGCGAGGGCAAGACAAGACCAGAGGAAAACCAGAGAAGAGAAAGCCAGAGATCAGAACAGGGTCAGAAAGTCAGAACAGGGTCAACAGAGAATGAATGCTCGATACGCTACAAACATGTGGCAATACTTCGCAATGGGTCAGTGTGAGAGAGGAGTATTTATACAAACAGACTTAATTAACAGGTGTAATCAATACTCGGGAGAATATGATCTAGGAAACGGGACGGGATTGATGGGTGAGGGACATGAGACTGTGACGTCACCAGGTAGGGGGTTCTGGAAGATGGAGTTCCGGGGATCGGAGGCAGAGAGGAAACCCGGATGTGTGACAACCTGCTGGTTTGGTATGCTCTTGACAATGCGTTTTAGCATTTTTGAAGATCAAAAAAGAAAGGAGGAAAATGCCCTTCCTTAAAAATACATTTACATGAAAAGAAGGCCTAAATGCAAATATCCACCTGCTTCGGAAGTTCCCCACAATTTGTGTTCATTTTCACTAATGATTTAAAATTTTAAACTCATTAAATACATGTGTTTCAATTTCGTTATACCAGTATACAACAAGTAGCTCAGGTTATGTGCTGCTATTAATTCTGTTAAACCTGAAGTCATTTAAAGCATTCAGAGGTACCTAGTCGATGATTCGTTACTGAATGTGACAGCCGTGCAGGATGTTTAGCATGCTGTTTTGTTAACTAACTAGCTAGATGTACTCAAAGGCACACAGTTGCTCACAGCGAGATTATTGATGTTATTGATTGGTTGGTTATTGATGTTATGTAAGAAGGCAGGTTCACAGAAGCTCAAAAATAGGGCTGTGTATTGGCAAGAACCTGGCGATGCGATACATGTCATGACACTGGGGTTCTGACTGAATATATTGGGAGGTATTTCGAAACTGTAGGCAAGGCTATATTGCAATTTTAAATTTAATTTTAGGAAAGCTGTCATGATGTAAAATACACAGCACTATATGCATTTGCTAATGCTAACGTTAGAAATGGGACCCTACGCTACTTGTTTGCATTGAAGCGAAAGGGTCTATTTACTTCCTGAAGATAGATTACAAAACTGTTACCTAGCGGTCGAGAGAGTAAAAACACAAAATGAACACTGCCTGCCACATGTCTGTGCTTGTAATCTATTAATGTAAATTCATTCTATTCATTATAACAAAACATTCTATTGTGATACTCAACTCAGTAACCTAGTAAAAGCTTGCTCAGAGGTGTTAACGCGGTAGTTTCTTACAAGCCTTGAAAAGAGTCGCTTTGCCTTATATTTGCCTTATATAAGCTTTACCTCGATTCGCTTGTTTGCGGCGAGGCACCACAATGACTAACACAGAAGCAACATGTCTAAATAGCCTTTGTGATTCACGGTATGTCAGTTCCATGCATCAAATCTAGTCTTCCATTATATGACACCTTTTAAAAACCATAGGCAGATGGTGTAAGCAGGCACAAGGACAGGAAGGGCTCTTGTCAAATGGGTGGCATCGTTGTTAAACAATTGCTGAGCAATTTGTTTTGCTAATCTAAAGGCTTTAATTTGACCCTCATGACGTGATCAGAATATATATAGGTTGTTGTTTTTGATCACATGTTCATGATCTTTCATGATACAGGCATTAGTTGCATTCATTACGTCTGAGAATTAGCTGCATTTATTCAGGTTAGTTAATTTGCTGGAAATATTCCTTTCCTTTATATTTTTCCAGCAATTGATTCTGAAGAGTGCTCAATTTTTTTGGGCTTTGTTATTGACCTGTTCACTCTCTCTTTTGGAGTCGGATTTGACTTGGTCCTTGCTCTCATTTGGAATTATTCTCGGAATCGTCCCCTTTCAGACTGGGTCTTGACTCAGTCTCGACTAATCATGGTCTTGGACTTCACTACAGCCATACGCCTAAAACACTAAGATAAATCACTAAATTGAATGAATGATCAGGTCTAGATGACTTCTTATGGTAACTGCACACAATAAATGAATGATAAACCTTCCAAGTTTTCATTTCTTATTCATAACAATATAAAGTATTTTCTTGCTGAAATAGTCAGATACTATTCGTATAAAAAATTAAATAACATGTTCATCCCCATTCACAGGCTGTTCTGCTGTCCCAGGACCAGGCCTCAGGGGGTCAGGTGGTGACTGTGAACGGGGAAAATGACATTGTCTTCAAGCACAACATCCGGCTAGTGTCAGGTGGTTGTGGCTGTGGAGACTCAGAGGACTTCAAGGCCCTGCTGTACCGTGTCAATGGGCTCGAGGAGGAGGTGGCCTACTTGAAAACCCAGTGTGCTCAAGGCTGCTGCAAAGCTGCCTCAGGTATTAGCACCCACACAATGAGCACAGGACTTCAGCACTTAGGGCCGAGTGTGTTTCCAATGAACTGGTCAGTGCCATTCAGCTAATGATATTACCCAGGTGTGTTACAGCAGGGAAAACACAGAACTATGCAATTCAGTGGGAACCTCATGGTACTTGGGTTGTAGTCTAGTACACAGTGTTGCATCTTCTCATTTTACTGACCTGCCTTTTTCCAGGAGTGGATACCAGCTGTAGTGGACATGGCACCTACCAGCATGACTCTTGCAGTTGTAAATGTGATCCAGGCTGGGAGGGTCCAGACTGCTCTAAGTCCTCCTGCCCTGATGACTGTAACGATAACGGCTACTGTGTTGACGGGCGCTGTGTCTGCCATGCCGGCTACACTGGTCATGACTGCAGCCTGCTCTTGTGTCCTGACAACTGCAACGACAAGGGCCGCTGTGTGGATGGCAAATGTGTGTGCTTCGAGGGATTCTCTGGTGATGACTGCAGCATCCAGACATGTCCGAATGACTGCAAAGACAATGGCCAGTGTGTCGATGGACGGTGTGTCTGCAATGAGGGCCTTTTCGGTGATGACTGCTCTATGGGTAAGGTTTACAGCATGACGTATTTATCCAATATTTCTGTAGAAGATCGGAATCATATTTAAAAAAAAAAGCAAACAAAAAAAAACAACATTTGTGGGGTTTAAAAAAAGGCTTAAAGCACCTTCACATTTTGTAAAGGTTATATGCAAATCTAAAGGTTTTTGCTAAAACATTTACAGTGATGGCAAAACAGCAAAAATATCATATCCTGATACTTAAGTAGTTTTTTCAATATAGAGTATCACACGCAGACGTAATGCACTATAAAGCTGTACTGCCTATATATTGCAATAGTCACACAATGTCTTGTTAAACAGAATTAGGCATAAAGTTAGACATAGCTGCATACTCTTTATAAGGGTGAAAGTATAAGCAAAAAACAACCCCTCGTTCTGTTAGCATACATGCAAAAACAATAGAATTAGCTACGTATTGCTGTTAAAGTACCTAGTTAGTTTTTTGTTTCCATAAGCCTTATTTGCTGCATTCTTCTATTCACAGTTATTTGCTCTAAACGTAAACTCACTGTCAGGGACAAAGAACCTGGACCGACGTGCACAGAGCTAAAAGTCAGAGGAGCTTTATTGAACAATTGGATAGTTGAACTCAGCACCAAAACACAACCAAACATGAAGGGAAAATGCAAGATCAGAGTCGAGGGACAGGCTAAGGTCAGAACCAGGGTAGTCAGGCAGCGAGGCAACCAGAGTAGAAGGAATAGACAAGGAGAGAAGTCAAAGGAAGGAAAGGGGGTCGAAAGCAAGAGAGTAGATCAAAATGAGGAAGCCGACAGGGATAAGGAAGAAAGCGGTAGTCAATAAACAAAGGGAGTCAAAAGCCAGAGTCGAGAAACCACAGAAGAAACGCTCAGTAATGCGAACGGGGTTTGGCAAAACTTCGCAACGTGTGTGTGTGTGTGTGTGTGTGAGAGAGGGGTTTAAATACAGGTGTGTGTAAATGAGGACAGGTGAAGCTAATCAAAACTCGGGCGACTGATTGGATGACTGGGGACCTGACGTCATCAGGTAGTGCACTCTGGGGAATGGAGTCCGGGAGATCGGCGGTGTCAGGGAGATCCAGATGCGTGACAATAACAGTGCCGTATGTGATTCGTTTTAGAAAGTCTTGTTGTTACATTTCTTAAAATGCTCTTTACATCCTGTTAGCAATCAATAAATCAAATCCTCTGTCAATAAAAAGCAAACCACAGTTTTAACTATGGAGGCTGGATAGCATTGGAAAAACCCCAGACTGGAATGAAATGACATCCATCCTACAGCTCTACACACTCACACACAGTTAAAAGCTACGGCAGAGAACATAGTTACACAGTTACCTACACCAGCTCACACTGCTAAGGAATGAAAGATAAGAAAGAAAGAAAGAAAGAAAGAAGGACAGTCAGAAGTAGCAAAAACACTTCCAGTTAAAAAAAGAGGTTGGATAAAGAAAGTGGTCAAACTAAATTGCACAGCCAGGTGGCTTTCCAGCTATGGTCAAACCCGAGGAAGCTAGAGTTTCTCGTCTCAGTCTCGAGACGGGTTCCCAAAATTACCACAAAAGCTTC
>CM067482.1:25911635-25984868 GCA_034552555.1 Semaprochilodus insignis
TTTTTTTTTCTTCAGTAGCACCTTTTGACAGCTACTTATCCTTTAAGACCCCATAGACCCACTGAGCTTTTCTGCTCACAGTGAAAGAATGGCTTTGATCTAAAGCAAGAGTACAGCTTCATTTCCTCTGTCTCTCAGAAATGAAAGCTCCGAACATTCTGATTTTCTAGCTGGTGGTCTACCAGGTTTTGTACTATTGTTGGGAATCCCGTTTTTAAGGTGGACCCACTATGCTATTTTTTAGTGTTCATTATTTTGTTTGCGGAGTCTGCTAGAATACATTTACATGCTTTACCTTGTAACAGATATATGGTCTAGAATCCCAACAATTTAGGCAGCTAAGGAAAGTAGTTTGTGTGTGAGAGACTTTCTCATTTTGTTGTGTGTTGGCTTGTCTCTGCAGACTTGTCTGGTGTCGAAGGAATTCGCGTGCTCGGCCAGACAGAGGATTCCATTCAGGTGGACTGGCAGAACCCTGAAGCAGAGGTGGACTTTTTCAAACTGCGCTACGCTAGCCCTGATGGCCAAGAGGAGCAGGAGAATGTGTCCAAGAGCCAGGAGGCCAGAACCGTACACACTATTGTAGGTCAGTGGAAGCTGGGTATCCCTGCCCAACAAATGGCCCATCCTTGTTTTAACATTTTGGCTAAAGAACTGTCATTAGCTTTTCACTGTGTGAATCCATATTTATACTGACTCGCACATGTATTATTGATAAGAATTTATTCAGCCACATCATTGCTTGAAAACAGACACACAAAGCTTTTTTAGGCCTACTGGGTGTATCTGCATTACATACATTTAAGTTTGGAAAAGTGAAATGTTCTGAATAACTCGAAACCAGTCTGTTGGAGATACATGTATAAAATGATTGTATTATGGTGACTGTACTTTATTACTTTGGTTTATAACTGATTAGTAAAAAAATAAAATAGATGTGCCGAGAATGATGAACAGAGCTCTAAATGATTTCACAACAAGAAACAGTGGTATACCATCAAGAGAATGATGAGAATGAAGTCATAACAAAATTAATATTCAGAAGTGTATTTTAGAAAGTGGTGATCAAATCTCAAGGTTTCATAAGAAATTGCTATGAAAAAGAGAATTACAGCGTATTATTTATTGTTTAATAACTCATTAATGTTCCTAAAAAGCTTATGGAATAAAACATTGTAAAATGTATTCTAGTTTCCATGTTATAGTATTTCAGTCTACTCTGTATGAATTATTATTATTATTATTATTATTATTATTATTATTATTATTATTATNTGTATGAATTATTATTATTATTATTATTATTATTATTATTATTATTATTATTATTATTATTATTATTATTATGATTATGCTCCTTGTGTACTCAATATATTGAGTAAAACATGTATCTTCATTTTTGTTGATTTTTACTTTTATGCATCGTTTGAACACAGCTGCTCTTTACATAGTGTGTGTGTGTGTGTGTGTGTGTGTGTGTGTGTGTAGCACTCCTGACCTCCAGGATATACCACAAATGAAAATGCAAAAATCATTTCTGTGTGTGTTTTTTTTTATACAAGTGAACTGAATTGTTTTTTGTAGGCCTTTACCCGGGAACAGACTACCAGATATCAGTGCGGGCCATCAAAGGAAGCAACGAGGGCAAGCCTTCCCATGCCACAGGAGTCACAGGTTAGTTGGCAACATATGGTTCTACTCTGTAAAAAAATATCCTACCTCCGACTCCTAATAACTCCTAATAACAAGTGAGGTGCCACTCTATGTCTGTCCTCCTTTCTCTCTCTCCCACCCTCTGCTCAGTTTGGCCCTCGTTCATCCTGTAGAACACAGTCGACAGATTCAGGCTTTTTTCCATTTCTTTGTATGACAACAAACGACAAATATTTTCTGACAAATGCGGCACCTGCCCTCATACTGTTACACATGCTCAAATGTTACACATAATATCACATTTCTATTATCTCTATTTTTACTTGGCCTAATAACATCAAGCAAAACTTTGTATAGCGTATCAAGCCAGGGCAATGCTCAGCATGGTTTTCCGCTGTGATATCTTGAACAAGGCATGTACTTGATCTCTCACATTAAAAATAATGCACTCATTTGTCTTTCACATTATTGTTTAGTTTTTATACTTTGACAAAAATGTGTATACATTTTGTCATAGATCTCATTTTCAAATGTCTCACTTCTTATTTCATTTGCTTCTCATTTTCATTGTGAGAAATAAAATAGGTGGTCAACGAAAAGTTAGGCTAACACGTTTTTGTCAACAAAATTAACACTGCCTGATACAGAAGTTAAGTCAACAGGACATCAAAACCTTAACGTGTCTGGTCTTATGTACAGTACCAGTCAAAAGTTTAGACACCCCCAATTAAATGGATGTCGTTGGTGATCTTAAAGACTCTACAGTGAAAACCTACATGTTCCCCTGCAGTGCTGGGTCCTCAAGGTCTGAGTCTGATCGCAGTGACGGATGTGTCTTTGCTGGTTGCTACAGACTCTACGCTTAACAGTTCCAGCTGATGAGATGTCTGAAACAATACATATCCTGATATACCACATATACTCACAATGTTATATTTTTGCCATATCGCCACCTCTAATTTATATTTTGTTGCGCAAAAAAAACCCTTTTATCTCTTTTTTTAAATCTAGTCACCCTTTACATTTTTGTGACCAATAGAATTCATCCAAAATTGCTGATAAAAAATCTCCTCCTTTACTAGTTAAGAAAGATGTTTTAACCTTCTTTAAAGTTCAATTCTGGAGTTTTTTAAGGTGGACTGCTTAATTCCATGAGTACTATTTTATAGTTTGATGTTTTTTATTCTAAAGTAAAGCATTAAGCTAATAATAAGGTAACCTGCTATGAGTAAAAATATCTGAACTTTTGACTGGTACTCTGTTTATGCTTTACTCACAGGAACTGGTCATGATCTTATAGTCATTTCTGCACCATGTTAACTCCTCTAACACCCTTCTATATTCAGGTACTGAACTTATCTTTTACATTAAAACGCTGAGAAATATTAGCCACTACTTTAAGTCATACAGTAAGCAATGGCAAGTCATTAGAAATGCAGCTTAAAACTTTCCTGACACTTAAGTTAAGTTTAAAAGAGTTCATTTATTGCCTGTATTCTTGTGGAACGTATTGGCCTTTAGTTTGTATATTATCCTTTCAAACCGTTTCTTTTTCACTGGGTTCGGTGTTTAATGTTTCTTCAGCCTTTACTAGACAGACTGTATATAACTGATATTTTTCTTGTCGCCATAAATCAATTAAATAGCTTCCCTGACTGAAAGATTTTTGTTTATTTTACCCAAGGCTATTCAAATATGTGTAGCTCCTTCATGATCTTTGCCCCTCAAAGTCGCACAAATCCAAGAGCAACAAATATTTCCGAGGAACCCCAAGGGGATGAGTTTCGGGCCAGTTATATTATTGTGCATACTGGTCAGAGCTGTACTTATATAAATGTGAGCATTTTTGCACTGACATTTCCTCACATTGCTCAAAAGCTCAGTGCCACACTTTAAAGAAGCAATTTTAGACCTGTCTCCTTGCCAACCATTCCTCTAATGTGCACTCTGTTATGCTAATGCATATATAATGTTGTTGTGCTGTATCAACATTGGAAACAGATCACTACAGTTGCTCATAGGGAGAGCTTCAGTGGTGAATATCTATTTTGTGCCGGTTCTAAATGGAAATATGCAGATACTCCACTGCAATTACTCCAGACTGCCAATTAGACATAATACCTTTCTCTCGATACTAAGAATCACTATCTGGAAAAGGTCAGACAGTGTGCTTATACTGAAAGCCCTACCTCAATAGTACAGATATGTTAAAGAATTAAATAGTTCTAGCTCAAATATATGGGCTTATAACACTTTAGGCAATTGAGAGACTATAGCCTTGGCTGGATAATTACGGGTAAGTCATTCCGTCCGAATAATCAGACCATTCCCTCAGAATTATGGTCCACAGGAGCAAGAGTGAGGTTGCAGAGAATACTTCATTCAGGCTGTTCAGGCTAAGCTCACTGAAAGGCTCTAATATATCAAATCAAAGGCAGCGGTGTTCCACCAGTTCCTATTCGGCATCTGGTCCATTGAGCTATGGCGGAAAACATAAATATAACGTCGTCTGGCCTTTGACTTAGGGGGCATTCTGGTCTTAAAAAGGGTGTGCTCAGAAAAAAGACTTCACTGCTGCTGCCCTCCTAAAAGGGTGTTGCTTTAACCGACTATTTATTGTCTCCTCAAGGTGATGGGTCATTTGTTCTCCTGGCCCCTCACACAACCTTCAAAGAGATCATTAGCTTGGACTTGTTTAGTAAGCCTCAGACTCCCTGCAGCATGGAAGTTCTCTGGAAACTTTTGAGTTCAAGATTAACGTTAACAAGTGGGTGTTTAAGCATTCAACTTTAGGAAAGAATGGCTTTCGATCATGTGCGTGCAAATGTTGAAATGGTAGTGAAATGAAACTCTAGAATTACTAGAACTTTCTGCTGTCTCCTCTCGTAGCCTCTGTGGTCTTCTAACAGAGGAAATGGCTTTTCAAGGTATGCTGTCCTGCTTCCTTGTGGTTTAGCTTGTGAAGTATAGAATGTCCGCTGCAGTCCGCTGTATAGAATCTCCCTGCTTAATATAATAGTGCTAATGGTATGTCAAATGTAGCAGGAAGTATAGTGGATGGACCTGTAATTACATCTGCAGCATGCTGCCTTGCTAGAGAAGCATTTTTTCCCTTTGCTAAACCCCCAAATCAATGGAATCGCCATTCCACAGCCAAATTGCCAGTGGATTATGGATTGCATTAACACCACCTACTGTGGAGGTGTTGCTCAGTCACTGATCTGAAGTCGGAACTACCAGGTTTATCAAGCTTTAAGGTTGAACTGGGCAATATGGATGGAATTTAGTTCCCTGCGTTTTTAGGCTGAATGGTGATGCACGATATACATCTCTGTATTTTCCATGAAGTGGGCTAAATGTTCAGTTGTAAGTCAAAGCCAAATGCAAGACATCATAGGTGCTTCTATTACAACATACTGTGATCGAAATGAAATACAATGACAGGCTTTCCTTCTACATGTAAATAAAAAATGACAACAAAAAAAAAAAAACGTTGTTGTGTAATGCTGGGGCTGAGACAGGTTGCATGCGTAGAGTGACTTTATTAAGGGCAGTTCAATAATCAGAGTCCAAACAGGCAAGGTTCAAACACAGGTAGGCAACATCAGAGACACATCTATAATCAATAAACCAGGAGACAAAAGTAGAGCAAAACACAAAGAAACACTAATTGTAGTTGAGAGTGGGCGGAGCCAGGGAGAGTCGGGGGGTGGTGGTGTTTTGGGGCTGTAGTGACAAGTTACTACTGGCCAACTGGTATCTTGGGTCAATGGTATTTAGCAGCTTTTTATCACTCGGCACCTTTTGTTCATAAGGCACACCACCACTTCATCGTCCCCTCTAATTATCTCTGTGTGTTAAAGTTGATAGAAACGATGTTACAGTGATGGTGGTGAATAATGAGGAGACAGAGCTGACTGTGTGGCTGTTGTTTGAAAGTAATAAAGTAATGTGGCTAACATCACGGCTCAAACATTTGGAAAATAGAAACTGAAAGTGAGGAGTGGAGATGCTCTGATGAACAGCGGGGTGCATGGCCATGATATGCTTACTCTCCAATTCATAGCGTTTTAGTTTAGTTTAGTAATCGGCACCGGCAGCCATAAGTTCTATTTTTTACCATTTTTTTGATTGTGTTGATTGCAACATCTGAAACATCTTTTGTTTGTGTTTTAGTTGTCCACGTATGGCTGGTTGCTTTGTAACAGATATAACAATTGATTTTTGACTAGTTACGGATTTCCCAGCAGGACAAAGGTTTTTTATGTAAGATAAGAAATTATTTGCTTCTCTAATAAATTTTTTTGAAAAATCTTCTTAGTATTAAAGATGTTATTATTTAAATACTGTCTATATACAGCCGTATCACAAGGACCTTTGAGTGTAGGGACTTGTGAGGACTCTTAGTGCTTCTATTTTCAAACTTTCTCAACAAAAATCCAGAATTAGATAACAGAGTCCAGTGTAGCAACAACAGCTATTTGTGCATTTTAATCTACTGTTATCCTTTAATAATGGGATCAAAATATTCTTCTCATTTAATAATATGACACTGTTGCCATTTTAATTTATTCATTACATAACAGTGTTGCCAAAGCATTTAACATACATCTGTCTATTAAACAAACGCACACACACAGACACACACATGCAATTTACAAACACTCAACTGTACATATTAACAGTATTATATACATTAAACATTATTTATATATTTAACTATATACATTACATGATAATAGTCTGTGATATTTGTAAGGTGAATTGAGCTAAAAAAAACCCTTTATATTAAAAAACTATTAGATTTTTACAATTTTTTAAAGAAAATAAATACGTAGTATGAGTCATTGACCTTGTTGAAACACACATCAGAGCAGATACAGTCTTAACATTGTATAAAGCTTAGAACTGTAAATGTATTACAGTAAAATATTACAGTAAACATCATGTAGTAAAAACTGTCACTGCTGTAAAAAGCAATAACAGAGGAGGAGGTGGGGATTTCAGTGCTGGCTTGCAGTTGAGTGCCTTGAACCGAGCGAAGAAGTCGTTCAGATCGTTCAGCAGAGAAGTGGTGCTGTCGCAGGTCTGTGGAGGGGGTTTGTAGCCTTTTATGTTCCCCGCCACAGGCTCCATGTGTCTCTGCTGTCACTGAAGCGTTGGGCTATCCTCCTCGAGTACTGCCTCTTAGCCTTTCTAATGCCACGGCACAGGTTGGTCCTCAGACCCGCCTGGTCTCCTGCTGTGAAGGCAGCATATCTAGCCTTCAGGAGTCTGTGGGCCTCTCCTGTCAGCCATGGTTTCTGATTAGCCCGAACAGTAATGGTCCTGAGGTCAGTTACATCATCAATGCACTTGGTGATGTAGGCAGAGACANGAACCGAGTGAAGAAGTCGTTCAGATCGTTCAGCAGAGAGGTGGTGCTGTCGCAGGTCTGTGGAGGGGGTTTGTAGTCCGTGATGGCCTGTATTCCCCGCCACAGGCTCCGTGTGTCTCTGCTGTCACTGAAGCGTTGGGCTATCTTCCTGGAGTACTGCCTCTTAGCCTTAGACTTAGACCTCTTAGACTTAGTACTGCCTCTTAGCCTCCTAGCTGTCCTCAGGCCTGCCCGGTCTCCTGCTGTGAAGGCAGCATTTCTAGCCTTCAGGAGTCGGTGGACCTCTCCTGTCAGCCATGCTTTCTGATTAGCCCGGACAGTAATGGTCCTGATGTCAGTTACATCGTTAATGCACTTGGCAGAGACAGTTTCTGTGTACTCCTGAAGATCTGTGGTGTTGTTGTGGGTAGCAGCCACTTTAAACATATTCCAGTCCGTGGTGCTGAAACAGTCCTGAAGTGCCTCTGAGGACCCATCCGGCCACACTCGTACCTGCTTTAGAATTGGTTTGGTGACTTTAACCAGTGGTCTGTAAGCTGGTATTAGCATAACAGTGATGTGGTCAGAGGCGCCAAGGTGGGGGAGGGGGAGGCTCCTCTCTGGCTGGTGTAGACCTGGTCTAGTGTGTTGTTTCCCCGTGTTGGAAAGTCAACGTGTTGGACGTAGTTGGACATGTTGAATGTATCAGATGTTATCTGCACCATCATTCGATGGAAACGAGCCGTTTAATCTAAAGGCTGTTACGCGATTTTGTGTAATGTCTATAACCGACAGTGTATTACATACCAAACGGGAACTTTTGGGAGGCTTCATCAGTGACAGAAACTCACTGACCAATCACCATCACACCTGCTATGGAGCAGCTGAGCTCCAGCAAATAGAACTTTTCCGCTACAAGGATCAGAATCACCAAAAGCAGCTCAAACTGAGCTACAATCTGTGTGGAAGCAGCTTCTGAATAACGATCTTGCTGCTACATTCACACAGCCCAGTGTCACTGTTTGCTCTATCTGTGAGGAATTAAGTAGATGTTATTGCACTTAAAGACATTTAGCCCATTTGTGCTGATTTTGGAGCTCAGACTGAGTTATGGAAATCTGAGCTGCGAGTGAAACTTTCTGTTCCTGAAATAGAGTAGAGAAGCTTCACACTCCTTTATCAAGTCAAAATAAAAAAGACCAGAAACTTAGTCATTAAATAGAAAACCAAGTAATTAACTGCTTTCAGGAGGCTTGTTTGCTTAGTTAACTCACTAAAGCATTTTACCAGACACGTGGCAATATACAAAAACAGACTACAGAAGAGCTGGTCGGTAACTTGTCAACACTTTTCAACCCAGTAAGAGTGTGGTTGGGGCATTGCGCCAGGTTACAGTGGTGTGTTTAGTTAATTGTGATTAGTCAGATATGCATATAATGACAAAAGGCACTTCATTAGCGAGGAGGGAAGCTCATAAGCCCACCAAACAAAAAAACAACAAAACATACCTAATAGTGTGTAATACCTCCATAAGCATGAATAACAGCTACAATTCGATTTGGCATGGACTAGACAAGTTTCTGGATGTAGGCCACGTCAATGTTCAGACACTCTTGCATCACAGAATTGCACAGTTGGGCCAGATTTAGTGGATGCCTTCCTGGCACAATTCTGAGGAGAGTTTCCTGTAAACTGGGATTTCTACCACTGCTGGTAGACTCGTATGACAAATTCAGCTACTTCCTTCAGACAATGGCCTTTGGCACGCCCAAATCCAATCACTGCATTTTGCCAATCATTAACATCTGCTTTGGAGCCATTTTCCACACATTCATTGCACTGTACCACCTCTTCTCAATCTATCAATCCTGTTGCACATCCCACAGGCGTTTATAGCCTGAACGTCCTCGTGTAACACCATCTGCAAAGGAGACTGAAGTTACTACCATCTTAAACACACGAAGTGATCTTTTTTTAGTCCAAGCAGCTTATTTTCATAGTTCATAGGAAAAGTGCTGAATATTAGCTCCGATTATCAATCAGATAACCCCCTGGGGTGCAGATATGCTGCCATATGATTGGCTGATTGGACAATCACATGAATTAGCAGATNGGTGCAGATATGCTGCCATATGATTGGCTGATTGGACAATCACATGAATTAGCAGATGTACAGGTGTTCCTAATAAAGTGGTTGGTGACTGTGCATAGAGCTTTTACAAAGCAAAGAACCATATGAATCCCAATGGTCATTTGCAGCAATAATCTTTTGCTACGAGTGTTTATTTCTCATAGCTTCTGCTGTTGACTGTGGAGGTAATGGCACTCTTCTGGCACTTTGATTTTTGCACTCTGCTTCTGCGACATACCACTAAAAAAACAGAGGTAAGCTCAAGGGTCCAAGGCCTCCAAAGAGGTGCATGATGGATAAACTGTTTTCCACACAGCGAAAGCCGCAACCCGTACTTTCCCCCGTTTGCTAAACCCAAGCAGACCCCTGTGCCTCTCCTCCATCCCCGTCCCCGTTGAAACTTGGCTAGGCCTTAAGAGCTTTGTCCAGCGGAATCCGATGCTGTTTATTTTATGATACGACGAAGCTCAAGTGGTTAAAGACAGAAAGACATAAGCAGTTCATCTGTCCGGTTATTCTTCTTTCCAAAGTGAAACTTTTGACAGCTTGTTTGCATAGACCAGAAAACCAAAGACCAAAAAAAGGTACGTCATTAGATCACCCAGATATAGTTACTATATAAAAAGTGCGGCATTGGTGACTTGGGATTATGATGGGAAAATGCCGACTAAAGCGCTTAGCGGTTGAAGAAAAAAGCTTACTAAAAGTTTTTTTCCCCTAGTGGCATTCCATTGGACTGATACTATTGTCTGCCGTCTTCTGAAAGCTGTTGTTTTGTATTCTACTCCATGATTCAAATCAGGGCCAGTCAAAAGACTGGCGCAATAACAAACAGCATTTCTGTAAGAGATGTGGATTCTGCTGGCCTTGGAAAGATTCATTAATCAATTTCCATGACGTGGGTAGCATGATGACACTGCACTGACCTTGTTGCAGTCACAGGGGAATACCTCAAATGATGATTGCTTTTGCATGTCTTCTCACTTCCTCTTGCGGCTAACACTGTCCGTGCTCTATCGCTTCTGTAAACCTAGTCACTCACGTACACACACTTACACATTCACCATAAGCCAGTCTCTTCAAGCCTTGGCTGCATATATATATATATATATATATATAATGGTACCAACATTACATTAAAAACTAGACAGCTAATTACGCTGCTAGCAGTGATAACATATTGTAACTATGTGTTTAATGAGCTAAGCCCATGAAATAAGAAGGCAGCTTCTGTAAGCTTAAAATGATGATTTATGAGTATAGTGAGAAACTTTTTAAAGTTATTTCATATTGCATGTGTTGAACAAGAGTGCAAATTTGGTCTGATGAGTGCAGGTTAACAACACTGAGAAGCTAAAGCTCATAATACTGCAACTGAAATGTAAAAGTAGGTGAAAAGGTTTACTTTAATGACCTGGACATTAGTATAAAAGGAAACAAAAACAGACATTATTAACATTATTTCAATATTTTCGGATACATAATACATCAGGCACTTTATATTGGCATGGTTTGTTCCATTGTCACAGAAATACACTGAAAGAAACGATTTGTCTAATCTATAATTCATAAAATTATGTTGTGGCAAAAGTCGATCAGGGATTATTGTGCAGTGGATGATTTAATGTATAAAGGCAGGATAGGTCAATGCTTAATTTCCGAAGCATCAGTACCCAGTCAGACGTGAACTTTTGGGATTTCTAATTCATTTTTCAAAAAGGATACCTTTTCCTGTAGAGGGTTAGAGGCACACATCCATGAATCCACAGTCGTTTATTCTAGGAAAGCATGCGTCCTCCTCAAAAATCCACTAGTCTAGAACACCCAAACATATTTACATGTTTGATTTCCTTTACAAGACTTGAAGATGGACATTGTTCAAATCTCTACGCAATTTGTCTGTTATGACTGGATATGCTGAAGGAAACTTGGATGTTTGCTCTGACATTTTCACACAGCCCATGCCAAACTGGAGCTGGAAATTCAAAAGCTGGTTCACTAACAAACTGAAGAACTGAAGCAAATGTGATAAACCCTGCAGAGCATTGACTGTTGAACTCCTAAGGAGTTCATTATGATCTAGAACCGTTTTATAAATTGAACTACATGCTAATTCATTACTAATGAACAAGGTGTTACTGTGTTCTTCCTTAGGGGTTCATTATGATTTAGAAGAGTGTAATAAAGTGAAACATGTGATAGCTTAGCGCAAATGGAGAAGATGCTTCTGTGTTCTTCTTTAGGAGTTCAATAAGACGAACTTTGAAAAGACATGAAATATTAATTAATAAAGAACATTTGAAAAAGAGTAAATACGTTTTAAAATTAGTTTTTAAAATAGGTTTTAAAAAAGAGTAAACTAATTATGTATTGGGTTTTTATTTACGTACAGTCCGAATTTGAGATTAGTTTGCTATATCAGTAACAACACATCCAAACAAAATGAAATCTAAATTAGACCAATGCACAGCTAAAGACGAAGGTCTGAGACCTGAGACTAATCACAGGATGTTCTGCTAGTACATTAACTATCCAGCTTTTTCATATCAATATATTATTTCTTTGCTGTTTCATATCAAAATCACATTTTTTTACTGTCCATTGGCTCACACTAGCTAAATGAATTAGCATGCACTCATAACAGAACATCAGAATCAGGTTTATTGGCCAAGTATGTTGACACACACAAGGAATTTGTTTTCAGCAGTTGGTGCCTCTCTAGGACTGACAGTCTACAATATACACAATGACTCCACATACACCATATACACAATAAATACAGACAATTACAATATACAATCTTCACAATCTTCACAATATACAAGCAATAAACAAACTACAAATAATACACAGCTTACACATTATTTACAAACAGTATAAAGCAGTAGTGTCGAGGTAGAGGTAGTAGTGTTAAGGTAGTGCAACAGTATTAGCGTACATGGGGAAGAGACTGTGGTGTATAATCTGGCATGAAACTATGGTCCAGCAGATGATGTGACTGGTCAGCTGTTTATGAAGGTGATGGCCTGAGGAAAGAAGCTGTGCCTGTGTCTGGTTGTCTTGGTGTATAGGGCCCTGTAGCACCTGCCGGATGGGAGGAGTTGAAATATGTTGTGTCCAGGCTGAGACAGATCTGTGATGATGTTCCCTTAAAACATCATTAAACATCAGGTTTAATAAAGCACTATCGTGTTTATTATTCTAATAAAGATGGTAAAAGGACAATGTACCTGTTAGCTAGCTAAGACTGTTTTTAATCATAATGAGAAATCACCCATTCAGTTTGAAAACTGACTTACATACAACACAAAGACCCTGTGCTCAGTGCTCATGTGAAAACTATACAGGCAAGAGAAACACATCGTTCTTAAAGACCATTTATGGTGTGTGTAATAATACTCAATTCATAGACAATGGGGTTGCTAGAAGAGCATGTGTGCACTCTACCTCCATCAGGAACCTGTGTCTTTTCAGCTGCCACAGTATCTCATCATTGTGATATACTAAATCATAATTGTGAGATAGGGCCTCATTTTGACAGTATAAGTCAGTATCTCATTGTAACACTCATTGTCAAAAAATGATTGCACAAATAGTTGCCACCAGAGGGAATCAAACCGACAGAAATGAAACTGGGTAGGTTTGATATCGTGAGACATGCGAATGATTGAAGTTTCATGCTCGGTCGCATAAGCAAAGACGGGCCTTATCACCGTACCTGACTCACCCAACAGCCACGATTGCGGACAATCAGTGAGCAGTGCTGCCCAGCGTGAGTCATCCTGTTAGCATCAGCACCATTGGCAGACAGCTACATGATGCAGGACGTGCAAACAGACCGTTATGACAAATGATTATTTATTGTTCCTGGTAACCTATACCATCCTTCCATAGGATCTCATTTAATTACATTTTACTGCGCAGTGTTTGTTTAGTGTCTCTAAGCTTCAGAAGTAAGAATATATATATATATATATATATATATATATATATATTTATATATATATACTGTGATACTGTACTTAAAATGTTAAATGCTTTCATTAAATTAAAATAAAAGCATTAACACATTAGCAAACCCTTATTAAAAACAATCCACAGTACTGTTACTGGAATTATAGGAGTAGATTCTGTTTATTACAGGATACTATGCAAGTAAAAATCATATACAATATTATAAAGATATATTTTTGCAGTCGATTCAGACAGCACTGCATGTTCTATGAAGTATTTGGTGATACTATGCAAGGACGCCAATGCTAGCAATCTAGCTATGTCTATCTACTCAGGGCTAGAAGTGTTCTTAGTTGTAGTAATAGAAGTAACTGATCTCTACTTTCATTTCACAACTGTCCCTCAGATATCGATGCTCCGACGAACCTGGTCACCAGAGAGGTTACAGAGAACTCAGCAACTGTGACGTGGGACAGGGTACGTGCCGAGATTGATGGCTATATGTTGACCTACAGTTCCGCTGAGGGCACCAGCCAGAAGATCCAAGTAGGAGCAGATGCTACTTCCCACCAGCTGACTTCTCTGAAGCCTGGTGTAGTGTACACCATCTTCATCTGGGCCTACAAGGGTGCACGCTCCAGCAGAAACAGCTCTACAGAGGCTGAGACGGGTAAGCTGTTCCCCTCACGGCCCAGGGCAACAGGCTTTGGCCTCGCTGTTTTTATTTCCTCCTCTCAAACGCTCCCTCGGGATAGCCCATCATATCGCTTTCATCTCCCTGGCTCCTGAATGAATAGGGCTTCAATGGGTTTCTTATTAGTGCTGTTTTGCTTTTCAGATTGTACAAGTACGAAATGTAATGAGTTTTATTCTTTTAAAACACTGCATTTTCCTCTCTCACAAAAAACAACGCCAACAAAAACGTAATCAGGCATTCGCCCATGGCAGCCTTGAACTGAGTGGTCTTCTCCAGTGATTAAGTGTATTATTTGTGCTGTTAACAGTGACAGCATTTTGCACGGTGTAAGCTAGAGAAAACAGCAGAATTAGAAAACAAGTGCTTTTTAAAAGTCTAACTGGATGATTTATGATTCATGCGGTTGGTGTAGCTCAGCGGGTAACACCACTACCCACCAGGGAGCCACCACCACATGTGGGAGACTGGGGTTCGAATCCCAGTCTGGGTGACTATGCTGTGCTACACTAATAAGAGTCCTTGGGCAAGACTCCCAACACTACATTGGCCTACCTGTAATATGATTAACCTTGTAAGTTGTTCTGGATAAGAGCGTCAGGTAAATTTATGACTACACGTTTATTACCATTGGTGTTTGATACAGTGTCAAATACTCATTTGGTTGTTACTTCTGTCACGAAAATATAGGATTTGTAGATAACGTTAAATAACATCAAGGCAGCAGAAGCTTTAAGTGTGTTACCAGCTGAGGGAGTCCCGAAGAGAGGCACAAATCTCTGTTATAAATCTTGTGGATATCTTCTTTGTGTTCCCATTAGTACAGAGCATTAACGACTTGATAGGTTTATAGTTTATAAGTTAATATCAGATGCTGTCATCTCACGTGCAACAAGCTTTATGGTACCAGGACCTGATGCTAAGCTTTGATAGGAAACAGAGATGGGCCTTTCTGTGGCCCTCTCCATATGGCTGGAGGGAAAACGACCGAAACAGACGTCCACCGGCCTCATAACTCAAATGGTGGGACGCCTCATGGATGCTGTGATCTGAGAACAGGGAATAGAAGCCCTTGAGGTGCAGAACCTCTTTGTGTTTTTCTTTCCTTTTCCCTCCACATGCCTGTTTAATGGAACAAGCGTGTGTGTCAGTGACCCTCACACGAGACTGTGGGAAAATCCTACTTAGTGCTAAGCTACTGTGCACCATTTATATTCTTACTTACCTGAAATACGGCAATTCTGCCAAAAAGTCTTTTTCATCGTGTCTTTTTCATGTACCTCCCTTCTCCCCCACTTCACTCCACCATCACTCAGCAAGATGGTAGCCAATGTAGGCTTCTATTATTTGATGTAACAAAATTGGTAGTTGATGTAACTAAATCGTTTTTTATCCTCCAAGCTTGTCGAGCTGTCTAATGATGTTGCATTGGAAGTAGTTCAAAAAGACTTAACATCTTAAAGAAGGCACATGCTAACCTTAACCGTGCCAGCTTGGCAGATTTCCTCCTCCTGCAATGCGTGTTCATGGGAGGAAGCTTAAGTCAATCTAATTAAATGGTGTTGCTACCTTTACCTTACACCAGATGTAGATGTTACTGCTAACCTCTTGGTCAGAGCAGAGGACTCTCTATGGAGGACTCTGAGAGTATGTATTGATATTGATAGGGCTTTTCTAGTTTGACTAATGTGTAACTGTACACCTTAATGATTAATGTACATGACTGTGGGATACACAGAGGTTTAAAACTGAGGGTTATGAGTTCTTTTGAGTTTGATAGTTAGGTGATTAGCTAATGAGTATTATTAGCAAACAGATAGGGCCGTACCCGAGAATTTTATGAGTCTAATTGGATTCGCCCGTCCTGGCCGATGATTCGACTATTCGTTCTTGTTTTTTCTCCATATACATTATCTAGTAATCAGTAAATCAATTTGCATACGTTTCAGATCTGATGTCCTCCTCATTTAGAAAGTCAGCAGAGTCACAGGAACATATTTTTGAACTAAAAGAGACGTGACATACGATGAACGATCTGAATTGGAGTCTGATTTAATTACAGAATATAGCGTCGGGCAGCAAGCCACGTATTTATGCTAAAAAATTTGCACTTATAGCCTGTCTTTTTAATTTCACTTTTAACTGCTCCTTCAGTAGGATGACCCTTCGTCTTTCATCTCTCATAAATAATGAACTCCTAAATAAAACCAAATTAGTCAATATTTAAATTATTTTTAGATGAAAAGGAGAACGGTAGACCTGAAACCGTTTAATTATTATATCACCTGCGCTGAAATAATTATTCCTCGTTTATCGGCAGGCATATTAAGTGACTGTACTTATCTTTAAATAAAAATAATCTTAGCTGTAAACGAATAAATAAAAATATCTGTAATTTAGGTTCTAAAATAATGGAATTATAATAAAACAAACGTCTTTGGCCCGTTTTTCCTTCACCGCAAACTGCCATTATGTCTAAAACGAAAGTCAACTCACTGTTTGAAGCAGTGTTGATGTCTGACTACATGACGAGCAGAATTAGCTTTAATTTGTTCGGATTCTCTTCTTCAAAAGCTGCTCCAGACTTTTTCTGAGACATCGTTCCACCCGTGTTTCTCAGCTTCACAGCTTTAGCTTCCTTCAACGGTGAACCGCCAGCGCACGTGGATTAAATTTTTTAGCAAGCATGCGTCATAGCTCAGTTAGAACTTAAACATATATTTATTATTCCCCTTTTTAATAATTATTAAAAAGTCTTTTTACATTCTGAAAGTTCTTGTGCATTTTGTAAGCTTTTGTCTGTTTTACGAGGAAAAAAAAACTGTTGTCAATCGACTTAAAGGTTCTCAGTCGACTTAAAGGGTCTCCGACTGACGATTCAACTCGTCGACTTCTAGAGGGCAGCCCTACAAACAGATATGTATCGTGTATGTATCAGAAGCACGTATGTTTCGTGATGCTAATATAGCACCTATCTGTAGTGCATAATCTGTTGTACCAAGTGTTGGGCGGTCTTACTAGCCTCTTGGACAGAAAGGTAAACCAGGAAACAAGAGAAAGAAACACACCACAGCATGGCTCTACACCAAGTTTATAGACAGGCGAAGCAATTATTCTGAAACGTTATGTTCATCTTATGTCTCGAAAAAAGTTTGCATGACAAGTTTGCCTTAATGGACAACAAGCTTACTGATGGGATTACTGTTGATGCCTACATGCTGAGCTGCTGCTGTTGGCTCCAGTCAAGACGTCCATGTGGGCGCAAACAGCACCTCCTTCTGGCTCATTTGTCTGAGCCGTATAGTAGTCTATACAATCCATCTATAAACCATTAGGCGAACACAGGAACAGACAGGATTCTGAAACCTGTTTTTTTTTCCAAATCAAAAATGAAAAACGTCAAACTTTTCAATTCCACTGATAAGCTATCAAAAACTGCATGCTACTAATATAGATCTGTAGTGCATTAACCTGTTGTACAAATGGCTTTTTAGAAGTAGATGCTGCAACTAACCTCTTGGCCAGAGAAGTGACAGAGGACTCAGCACTGGTGTCATGGGACAGCGTGCAAGCAGATGTTGACGGCTACATGCTGAGCTACAGCTCTGCTAATGACATCAGTCAGGAGGTCCGAGTGGGAGCAAACAGCACTATCTACAGGTTCACTCGTCTGAGGCCTGGAGTCATCTATACAGTCAACGTCCGGGCTATCATGGGCTCTCGCTCTAGCAGAAGGGCTACAACAGAGGTTGAGACAGGTTTCTGAAAAATGTCTTCATTTTCTTTATCCTTCATCATTTGTTTTTTTCTATATGAAGTCTAAGTGTGCTTGAAACTTTGATGCCAAAGTGCACCATGAATTAACATTTAAGCGATATTCTGATGCTGGGTGGTTCAAAGGAAAGATATTTTGTTCGGGTCAAAATCCTCATGTAGATAAACAGTCCTAGTTTTTTAAAGATTTAAAGTGATGTTTTAGGACAAATACTAATACTTAAAAGTTTTGTTCTTTGAGGGTCAGTCAATCTCACGCATGGGATTCTAGGACCTGGTACTAATTCTGTGGAAGAATTCTACTCACTTCAACATCAAAATTCCTTTCTTTCGTGCTGAGTGCATGCTATAAATTAGCCTGTCTTTTAGCCAGGCCTTGCATCCATGGTGAGGAGCAAAGGGATTGCCAATAGATAAAAACTTTCAAATCATATCATGTCCCTCATCATCTGCATACCAAGCCCATATTTTCCTGTTGGAAGCCCGACTCCATGGCATTATTGTTTAGCATTGCCATCAGACTCGACTTTTTTGTACATTCTGATCCTGAGACTAGAAGTATATTAACCTGTTGTACAAATGGCTTTTTAGAATTAGATGCCCCTACTAACCTCTTGGCCCGAGACGTGACAGAGGACTCAGCTTTGGTGTCATGGGACAGAGTCCGTGCAGATGTTGATGGCTACACGCTGAGCTACAGCTCTGCTGATGGTTCCACTCAGTAGGTCCAAGTAGAAGCAGATAGCAGCTCCTACAGGTTCACTGGTCTGAGGCCTGGAGTCATCTATACAGTCTACGTCTGGGCCATCAAGGGCTCTCGCTCTAGCAGAAAGGCTACAACAGAGGCTGAGACAGGTTTCTGAAACTTGCTATTCCGAATCAGATGATTACGATATTGGTTTTGGTATTTCACTGGTAAAATAACACTGGAATTCAGTGACCGTTGATCATGTTGGACGAAAAGGCTTGCCATATTTTGTGCTGCATCTTTATCCTGTTAATAAGCAGGGTAGTATTAAAATAAGTATTGAGTTAGTTTTAAAATTGCCATGATGTTATTGGCATATAAATTGGCATGCTATTTTAATATCAGAGATTATTGCATATCAGAGAATGTATTGAATCGCAAGCCTTTCACTTCCACTGATTACCTGTCAATGATCACATGGTACTAATGTTGATTTATAGAGCATTAACCTGTTGTACACATGACTTTTTAGAATTAGATGCTCCTACTAACCTCTTTGCCGGAGAGGTGACAGAGGACTCAGCATTGGTGTCATGGGACAGAGTGCAAGCAGACGTTGATGGCTACATGCTGAGCTACTCTTCTGCTGATGGTTCCAGTCAGGAGGTCCGAGTGGGAGCAGACAGCAGCTCCTACAGGCTCATTGGTTTGAAACCTGGAGTCATCTATACAGTCTACGTCTGGGCCATCAAGGGCTCTCACTCTAGCAGAAAAGCTACAACAGAGGCTGAGACAGGTTTCTGAAATTTACTATACCAAATAATCAAGGAATTAAGAAACTTTTGGTTGTTGACTGGAAAAATCCACACTGGAATTCAGTGACAGTTGATCTTGTTGGACAAAAAAGGCTTGCAATATTTGATGCTTCATCTTTATCCTGTTAAAAAGCAAATAAGCATTAAATTGACATTGCGTTACTGCCATTTAAATTGTCACTTTATTTTATCAGAGATTAATTGGAAGCTACTTTGATTTTCCTGTCAAGACATACAACAAGGGTTACTCTCAAAAATGGACCTTCCAGTATAAACACTCAGGTGTCTGGTCTATATTTGTAGTAATTTTATTGAATCGCAAGCCTTTTACTTCCCCTGATTACCTGTTAAAGATCGCATGTTACTAATGTTGATCTGTAGTGCATTAACCTCTTATACAAATGGCTTTTTAGAATTAGATGCTCCTACTAACCTCTTTGCCGGAGAAGTGACCGAAGACTCAGCGTTGGTGTCGTGGGACAGAGTGCGAGCAGAAGTTGATGGCTACATGCTGAGCTACAGCTTTGCTGATGGTTCCAGTCAGGAGGTCCGAGTGGGAGCAGACAGCAGCTCTTACAGGCTCACTGGTCTGAGGCCTGGAATCAGCTACACAATCTACGTTTGGGCCATCCGTGGCTCTCACTCCAGCAGAAAAGCTAAAACAGAGACCGAGACAGGTTTCCTCAGCAATCTCTTTAATACGTCGCTTTATCTCTTGGTTTATCTTCTTGGATTAGAAGTCCAGTTGTAGAATTGAAAAAAAAAAAGCTAAACTGTGAATTATCATTAATGCTCAGAAAGGTAATGTTATTGATTCCATCAGTGGAAGTCTGCTTGCTAACCCAAAATTGTGCCAAGTGCATGCTATAAAGAAGCAGGGCCACAAACATATAGTTCACATCCTATATTTCTTAACCAGTGCTGGCTCCTCTATGGACATGAATGGATGGCATTGGAATTGGCTAGCTATTCCTTCTCAAGGGAGACATATGTATCCTTTTCTCCTTACCTACATACCAAGCCCATATCTTTCTCTCAGAAAAGCCATGGCTCCATAATAATATTCTTAAAATTGGACCATTATGGGGTGTCAAAAGAAACATAAGTGCCCCTTCTACATAGGTTTTTACAGCAATGTCCACCACCATTTACATCTTTTTAAATGATCTGTTCCTGTTACAAGTAAGGCAATGACCTGTTGTCCCAATAACTTTTTAGAACTAGATGCTCCTACTAACCTCTTGGCCAGAGAAGTGACAGAGGACTCACTGTTGGTGTCATGGGAAAAAGTCCAAGCAGAGGTTGATGGCTACATGCTGAGCTACAGCTCTGCTGATGGTTCCAGTCAGGAGGTCCAAGTGGAAGCCGATAGCACCTCCTACAGGTTCACTGTTCTGAGGCCGGGAGTCATCTATACAATCTACATCTGGGGCATCAAGGGCTCTCGCTCTAGCAGAAAAGCTACAACAGAGGCTGAGACAGGTTTCTGAAACTTGTGATTCTGAATACGTTTGGTATTTCACTGTTAAAATCACATTGGAATTCAGTGACAGTTAATCCTGTTGGACAAGAAGGGCTTGCAATGTTTTATGCTTCATTTTTGTCCGGTTAAAAGGCAAAATTAGAAGTTTTCATACATGGCTTTGTAATTATGTAATTATTGCTTTTTAAATTGGCATGTTAATTTAATATCAGAGATTAATAATGGAAGACTTCTTTGTCAGGATTATCCTGTCAACAAATGTTTTGCCTCTCTACGATAAACTTAGGGTACAGCAAAGATAGGGTACAGTCAAAAATGGACCTTCCAATATAAGCACTCAGGTGTCTGGTCTATATTTCTAGTGATCTTATTAAATTGCAAGCCTTTCACTTCCACTGATTACCTGTAAGACATTAACCTGTTGTACAAATGGCTTTTTAGAATTAGATGCTCCTACTAACCTCTTGGCCAGAGAAGTGACCGAGGACTCACTGTTGGTGTCGTGGGACGAAGTCAGAGCAGATGTTGATGGCTACATGTTGAGCTACAGCTCTGCTGATGACTCCAGTAAAGAGATCCAAGTGGCAGCAGACAGCAGCTCCTACAGGTTCACTGGTCTGAGGCCTGGAGTCATCTATACAGTCTACGTCTGGGCCATCAAGGGCTCTCGCTCTAGCAGGAAGGCTACAACAGAGGCTGAGACAGGTTTCTGAAATATGTCATATAATATGCTTCATCTTCTGGTTCATCAGTTTGTTTGTTAAGTCTCATTGTGCTGGAAAGTTTGATACAGAATGGCAGTGTTGATCAACTGTAACATAATCATTAAGCTCAGAAAAGAATTCATACGAATTTCTGATGCTGGTTGTAAAGAAAAGCTAGAGTACATTGTGCTCAGACTGTAAAACTATACGTAGGTAACCAGAATGTGTACATTCTGATCCTGAGACTAGAAGTATATTAACCTGTTGTATGACTGGCTTTTTAGAAATAGATGCTCCCACTAACCTCTTGGCCCGAGAAGTGACAGAGGACTCAGCATTGGTGTCATGGGAAAAAGTGCAAGCTGATGTTGACGGCTACATGCTGAGCTACAGCTCTACTGATGGTTCCGCTCAGGAGGTCCAAGTGGAAGCCGATAGCACCTCCTACAGGTTGACCGGTCTGAGTCCTGGAGTCATCTATACAGTCTACATCTGGGCCTTCAAGGGCTCTCGCTCTAGCAGAAAAGATGCAACAGAGGCTGAGACAGGTTTCTGAAACTTGCTATTCCGAATCAAATAATTCCCGAAAAATCAGTCAGCTCACTGGAGGAATGATGCTGGAATTCTGTGATCCTTGTATTTGTTTCGTGTGTCGTATTTTTCCTGTTAAGAAGAGAAAGAAGGAACATGAAAGATAACATTGCATTATTGGTGTCATTGGTGTATTGGTCAGTCTTGTTATTTTAACACAGGAGATGAATTGGATTTAGTAGCAAGAAATGAACCGGAAGGTTCTTTCTTCTGCATGATCCTGTCAATTAATGTTTAACATCTGGACAATGTATAAATGTAGGATACAGCAATTACAACAATTACTCTGAAATTCTGACTTTTCAAGATGATTACTAAACTGCCTGGTCCTTATTTAGAGTGATTTTATACTGTATAATGTCACACCTTTCACTGCCAGTGATGAGCTGCTAAATGTTGCATGCTACTGATGTAGCTCTGTAGTGCATTAACCTGTTGTATAAATGGCTTTTTAGAATTAGATGCTCCTACTAACCTCTTGGCCCGAGAAGTGGCAGAGCACTCAACGTTGGTGTCATGGGACAGAGTGCAAGCAGATGTTGATGGCTACATGCTAAACTACAGCTCTGCTGATGGCTCGAGTCAGGAGGTCCGAGTGGGAACAGACAGCACTTCCTACCTCCTCACTGGTCTGAGGCCTGGAGTCATCTATACAGTCTACGTCTGGGCCATCAAGGGCTCTCGCTCTAGCAGAAAAGCTTCAACAGAGTCTGAGACAGGTTTCTGAAACTTGCTATTCCATATCAAATGACTAAGAAGCTTTCAGTAGTTCACTGTTAAAACCACACTGGAATTCAGTGACAGTTGACCCTGTTGGACAATAAGGGCTTGCAATGTTTTATGCCTCATCTTTGTATTGTTAAAAGGCAAAATTGAAAGTAAATGACTTTATATTATTGCCATTTATATTGGCATGCTATTTAATATTAGGGATTAATTACCAGAGGCTAGTTTGTCTGGATTATCCTGTCAAGAAGTGGTTTACCTTTCTGCAGTGAATAAATTTAGGGTACAGCAAAAATTACTGTCAAAAATTGACCTTCCAATATAAGCACGCAGGTGTCTGGTCTATATTTCTTGTGGCTTTATTGAATCGGAGGCCTTTTATTTCCACTTGTCAAAGATTGTATATTACTAATGTAGCTCTTTAGGGAATTAACCTGTGGTGCAAATAACTGTTTAGAATTAGATGCTCCTACGAACCTTTTGGCCAGAGAAGTGACAGAGGACTCAGCCTTGGTGTCGTGGGACAGAGTGCCATCTGATGTTAATGGCTACATGTTGAGCTACAGTTCTGCTGACGACTCCCGTAAAGAGATCCAAGTGGCAGCAGACAGCAGCTCCTATAATCTGTTTGTTCACTGGAGGGATAATGCTAGAATTCTGTGCTAATTTATTTGGTTAGACAATAAGACTTACATTGTTTCGAGCCTTGTCTCATGCCTAAGATTCTAAGGCATGGTGCTGATTCTGTGGGTGGAATTCTGCTCACTAACACCAACATTTCTTTCTTTGTGCTGAGTGAATGCTATAAAATTAGCCTGCCCGCAGAGCCTGTATCTCCTAACCAGGTTTTGCTTATTCATGGTAAGGAGCAAAGGGATTGCCAAAAGATGAAAACTTTGATATCGTATCCATATTTTCTTGTTGAAGCCTAACTCCCTAACATTTCCATCAGATTCTACTTTTGTGCACATTCTGATCCTGAGACTAGAAGCATATTAACCTGTTGTACGAATGGCTTTTTAGAATTAGACGCTCCTACTAACCTCTTGGCCAGAGAAGTGACAGAGGACTCAGCATTGGTGTCGTGGGACAAAGTGCAAGCAGAGGTTGATGGCTACATGCTGAGCTACACTTCTGCTGATGGCTCTAGTCAGCGTGTCCGAGTGGGATCAGACAGCACCTCCTACAGGTTCACTGGTCTGAGGCCTGGAGTCATCTATACAGTCTACGCCCGGGCCATCAAGGGCTCTCGCTCTAGCAGGAATGCTACGACAGAGGCTGAGACAGGTTTCTAAAACTTGTCATTGTACATCAATTAATTATGAAAAAACTGTTAACTCTGTAAAACTGACATGATGATGCTGGAATTCTGTGACACATTGTCTGGTTGGACAAAAAGACTCATCTTTGATGAGTCATCTTTTTCCTGTTAAAATGAGAAAGAAGAAATATGGAAGATGGTGTTGCATTATGTGCCTTATGGTTGTTATTTTAATAAAGAAGATTAATTGGATTTAGTAACTAAACATGAATTGGAATCCTCTTTGTCTGGATTACCCTGTCAATGAATGTTTAACATCTCTACAATGTATAAATATAGGGTGCAACAAAAATTACTCTTGGCTCGACTTTCCAAGATAATCTCTAAGGTGCCTCGTTGTTCTTTTGAGCTATTTTACACTGTAGAATCTCACTACCACTGATGAGCTGCTATATATTGCATGCTACTAATGTGGATCTCTAGAGCATTAACCTGTTGTACACATGGCTTTTTAGAATTAGATGCTCCTACTAACCTCTTGGCCCGAGAAGTGACAGAGGACTCAGCATTGGTGTCGTGGGACAGAGTACAAGCAGATGTTGATGGCTACATGCTGAACTACTGCTCTGCTGATGGGTGTAGTCAGGAGATCCGAGTGGGATCAAACAGCACCTCCTACAGGTTCACTGGTCTGAGTCTACTACACAGTCTACGTCTGGGCCATCAAGGGCTCTCGCTCTAGCAGAAAAGATTCAACAGAGGCTGAGACAGGTTTCCTCAGTAATCTCTTATAATACGCTGCTGTATCTCTTGGTTTATCTGCACTTGGATTAAAAAGTTCGGTTGCAAAAGTGGAAAGTGATAAACTGTGAATTATCAGTGATGCTCAGAAAGGAAGTAACGAAAGAAATTCTGTTACAAACCTATTAAAATCACACTATACTAATGTTTGATGTATTTTCTTTTATTCTATTCTCAGACCGCAGAATTTCTATGAATCTCACAGCTGAATTTTGCTCACTTAAGCCAAATTCATCTTTTTGTGCCAAGTACAATGTCTTAAAGAAGCAGGCCCACAAACCTATGGTTAACGGTCTATATTTCTTGACCAGTGCTTGCTTGTCCATGGTGATGTATGGCAATTTAATTGGCCAAAAGATGTAATTTCTCAAGGAATCATTTCATTTCTTCCCTCATTAACTACATACCAAGTCCATAGCCTCCTTTTTGAAGCCATGCTTCTGTAAGGCCCCCTTCTACCTAAGTTTAGCACCAATAACTACCAGACTCTTCATGTTTTTGTATAATCTGTCCCTGATGCTAGTAATGCCTTAACCTGTTGTACAAATAACTTTTTAGAACTAGATGCTCCTACTAACCTCTTGGCCAGAGAGGTGACAGAGGACTCAGCGTTGGTGTCGTGGAATGGAGTCCGAGCAGATGTTGATGGCTACATACTGAGCTACAGTTCTGCTGATGGTTCCAGTCAGGAGGTCCGAGTGGGAGCGGATAGCAGCTCCTACAGGTTCACTGGTCTGAGGCCTGGAGTTATCTATACAGTCTACGTCTGGGCCATCAAGGGCTCTCGCTCTAGCAGAAAAGCTACAACAGAGGCTGAGACAGGTTTCTGAAACTTGCTATTGCAAATCAAATATTTAAGAAACTTTTGGTAGTTGACTGGAAAAATCCCATTGGAATATTGTGACAGTTAATCAGGTTGGACAAAAAAGGCTCGCAATGTTTTATGCGTCATCTTTGCATTGTTAAAAAGCAAACAAGTATTGAAATAAGTATTCGGTTAGTTTTAAAATTGGCACAGTGTTATTGGCATGTAAACGGGAAAGTTATCTCAATATCAAGGATTCTTCGGAAGCTACCACGTCAGGATTATTCTGTCAACAAATGTTTTACCTCTCTGCAGCACATAAACGTATAGTGTTTTTACTGAACCACAAGCCTTTTACTTCCCCTGATTACCTGTCAAAGACTGCATGTTAGTAATGTTGCTCTGTAGTGCATTAACCTGTTGTACAAATGGCTTTTTAGAATTAGATGCACCTACTAACCTCTTGGCCCGAGAAGTGACAGAGGACTCAGCGCTGGTGTCGTGGGATGGAGTCGAAGCAGATGTTGATGGCTACATGCTAAGCTACAGCTCTGCTGATGGTTCCAGTCAGGACGTCCAAGTGGCAGCAGACAGCAGCTCCTATAGGTTCACTGGTCTGAGGCCTGGAGTCATCTATACAGTCTACGTCTGGGCCATCAAGGGCTCTCGTTCTAGCAGGAAAGCTACAACAGAAGCTGAGACAGGTTTCTGAAACTTGCTATTCCGAATCAAATAATTAAGAAACCTTTGGTAATTCACTGGTAGAATCACACTGGAATTCAGTGACAGTTGATCTTGTGGGACGAAAAAAAAAGGCTTGCAATGTTTTATACTTCATCTTTGTTTTGTTAAATAGCAAATAAGTATTAAAATACGTTTTAAGTATGTTTTAATATTGGCATGGTGTTATTGGTACATAAATTGGCATGTTATTTTAATATCAGAGTTTAATTGGAAGCTTCTTTGTCAGGATTATCCCGTCAGCAAATGTTTGACCTCTCTACAACATATACCTTAGGGTACAACAAGGCTTACTGTCAAAAATGGACCTTCCAGTATAAGCACTCAGGTGCCTGGTCTGTATTTGTAGTGATCCTATTGCATTGCAAGCCTTTTACTTCCACTGATTACCTGTTAAAGATAGTATGTTACTAATGTTGATCAGTAGAGCATTAACCTGTTGTACAAATGGCTTTTTAGAATTAGATGCTCCTACTAACCTCTTGGCCAGAGAAGTGACAGAGGACTCACTGTTGGTGTCATGGGACAAAGTCCAAGCAGAGGTTGATGGCTACATGCTGAGCTACAGCTCTGCTGATGGTTCCAGTCAGGAGATCCGAGTGGCAGCCGACAGCAGCTCCTACAGGTTCACTGGTCTGAGGCCTGGAGTCATCTATACAGTCTACGTCTGGGCCATCAAGGGCTCTCGCTCTAGCAGAAAAGCTACAACAGAGGCTGAGACAGGTTTCTGAAACTTGCTATTCCGAATCAAATAATTAAGAAACCTTTGGTAATTCACTGGTAGAATCACACTGGAATTCAGTGACTGTTGATCTTGTGGGACGAAAAAAAAAAAAGCTTGCAATGTTTAATACTTCATCTTTGTTTTGTTAAAACGCAAATTCAGTGACAGTTGGTCCTGCTGGACAAAAATGGCAGATTTAAATTCTCGCTCTTGCAGAAACGCTACAACAGAGGCTCAGACAGGTTACTGGTAGCTGGTAATGCTAGTAACCAGCATGGCTATTTTAAATTTACCATATAATGTCAAACTAAACACGGAACACATTCTCCAAAGGTTCCTTGGAAAGGTTGCTTTGACCGTAATCCTTGAATGTGAATTCTCAGTACTTCCCTTAATGTTAATGTGTGGAGCCTGAATTGTGGACATTTTCCACAATTCCACAATTCCTCATGACAACGGTTCCTTGTTCTGGGATACACATGAATGGGTCTTCTTTGAAATGAAGACCTTATTGATGTTAACTTTGCTATTTCCAGACATTGATGCTCCTAAGAATCTGAAAGCCACTGATGTCAAGACAGACTCTGCAGCTTTAACCTGGAAAGCTCCCCAGGCTCGCATTGACGGCTACATCCTTACCTACAAGCCGGAGGATGGCAGCATGCAGGCATGTTGCAAACAAGTTCCTCATTAATGCATTAATGTCTTTGGATTAAAGTATTAGTTAGCCAAAGACTTGTTATTGAATGGTATCTTTAAATACTCAATCACTTCGAGGACAGGGTTAGAAAGGGTTTAGGTATCTTAACAGTGAATGCTTTCTGCCCAAATGCTTACCGTTCTGACTGTAGGTTATTCTTTTATCTGCTTAAGACAGCACTGTACTGTATACACCTTCAATTCACCTTCAGTCTTCCCTAATTCTCATCTACTGTGAACGTATACAATCTATTTGGATGATCTAAATTACTGGGGCCTTCTAATATAGCATTTTAAAAACCAAACCCGTATGACTGTAATATTTAAGAACGGCTGTTCCCTTCAAGTGCAACTTCTCACTGATGCATGTGTATACATAGAAAGTTACTGGCTGTTACTTTCATAAATCATTTTTATGTTATGCTTTCAGACTGTTGAGAAGAAGTTTGTTGCAGGAGAGACCAGATTCACCCTCTCTGGTCTAGCCATGGGAAAGAAGTATATTGTCACACTCATAGCTTACAGAGGCTCAAAGAGAAGTAAAGTGGTGGAGACCACATTCAGCACCGGTTCGTAAACTATCTATTATCTTTTTGAAGAATAGTGGACAAGATTAAGTAAATTTAACATATGTGTTTTTTGTGTGTGTGATTCTGGCTCACTGTGTTGTTGATGGCTGTGCACCGTGGCGTTTGGGAAGAGATTTTCATTTTTTAGGAAGTCATTTTATCATCTAATACTGTTCTGGCTCTTCACAGTGGGAATAGCTTACCCATTCCCAGTGGACTGTACGCAAATCATGAAGAATGGAAATACGGAGAGTGGAGTTTACACAATCTATGTAGCCAGCAATCGCAGTAGACCATTGCAGGTGTACTGTGATATGACGACTGATGGCGGTGGCTGGATTGTACGTGAATCATCATAATTTTATTCTTTTTCAAATATATTTGCCTGATCTACATGAACTCTTTTCCCCCTGTGTCCATACTGTATGCATCAAATTATTCAGAATTAACTCTTAGTCGTGTTTGATTGTATTCATAAGGATCTGAATTAAAAAAAAAAACTGTCACTATATTAGCATTGGTACTTGGAGGACTTTGAGTTTGAGTAACCTCTCTGCTCTCTGTCTTGTAACCCAGGTTTTCCAAAGACGCAACACTGGCAAACTTGACTTCATGAAGCGCTGGAGACAGTACATGCAAGGCTTTGGGGAACTGACCGATGAGTTCTGGCTTGGTATGAACATCTCATATGATATGTACAATGCAACTATGTACAATTGTTATAAACTCTTATTGTTCGTTTTATTAGAAACATCTTGTAGCGTTTTTAAAGGCCTGTTCCATTTTTGCTGGTCTACAGTCATTTTGGTCATATTTTGGGTGACAGTGATGTGTGTATGAACCACCGTGTATATTTACTGTCATATCAAAGATACTGCTGTCCTAAAAAATGGTGGATAGTTCTAATCAAGTGGAGAGTGGGTGTTAATATAGCCATGGAGTTATGAGATAAAAGGTTAAAAGGTTATGAAACGTATATATTTGAAGTAGCTAGGTTTTGTTGTGTTTGAATTTACTAGGTTTATATTTTTTCATATTCTGTACTCTGAAGACGTTTGGTTAACATGTTCTGATTAGTCAGATGCTAAACTGATGTCTATATCCTCAGGTACCTCATAATTAATCATTAATGCAATTTGATGTCAGCTGTCCCATTATTTATGTCGTGTGTTCCAGGCTTGGAGAAACTCCATGAGCTGACCAGCACTCCAACCCAATATGAAGTGCGCTTTGATCTGGGACTGGGATCTGAACGTGTCTATGCTGTCTATGATGACTTCAAAATAGGAACATCAAAGCAGAAGTTTAAGCTGACTGTCGGCAACTATAAAGGAAATGCAGGTAGTATAATGATGATGGACAGATAAAAATGCTCTTTGAGAAGTTCAATCGAAACATTGTTGTTATTTTTTATTTATTTACTACAATTTTGCCTTCGTGTATTTGCCCAGGTGATGCCATGACCTACCACCAGGGTAGACCCTTCTCCACAGTGGACTCAGATAATGACATTGCCCTGGGCAACTGTGCACTTACTCACCGCGGTGCCTGGTGGTACAAGAACTGCCACTTGGCCAACCTGAACGGCAAATTCGGGGACAACAGGCACAGTATGGTAAGATATTGCCTCGGCAGAGCTGGGCACTTAGTCGTTGTGTACTCAGTGACTCAGCATCATATTTTCAGTCTAAATCAGAAAATCTTACCACATGCAGGAAAGCTCAGGAAGAGGAAAAAAACTACTATGGCAGTTTTTTAAAACCCTGCTCCTAGTGACTCACAGGTCTGCATGGTTTCAGCTATCTCCTATCCCCTAGTACACCTGATCCAGCTCTTGGAGTCCTTCATAATTAGCTGACAGTACAGTTCAGGTTCAGTGTGTGGAGAGGGAATAGCTGAAACTGTGCAGGCCAGTGGGTAATCAGAGGGTACCCAGTTTAAAACATTGGTCTACAGCCATGGTTACCAAGCCACCTGCTGGAGAGTTCACTTCCTGTAGGTTTCGCTTCCAACCCAAATACTCATTTAACCACCCAAATGCTCATTCAACCAATACCTTGTTTATCTAAACAAGGACTTCTGAATGTAATATTTAGATGTATCAGACAAGGTCAATTGGGGTCTGAGCTAGAGCATACACAAAGATCTCACTGTTGGAATAAACAGTAGTTTTATAGGAGAAAGACTAAATGGACTCTGTATCTGCTAATGGACTCTACAGAGCCTGTAATCGTAAACTGTACGTGTACCAGATGAAATGGCCAATGGATGTAGAGAAAAATTGGGTGTTTATTATAAACTTCAAAGTAATTTCAGACCATTTGTATTGTTCCATTAGTCATGGAGTGACTAATGTTCACACAACACAAAGGACAGCTGGCATTTTTAAATGAGAGAAAATAACGGAGCTATTGCTGTTTTGCGACTGCAATTATATGTGACTGTAGAGAAGATCGTACAAGAGCAATCCCTGGTGCAAAACGAACTTTTACAGTGCTCATTCGACCCTAGTCGGATTTATATTCAGCTTGCTCAGTGACACTGTAGATGTCAGTTCAGCCTTGGAGATGATCATTCACTACTGAGGCTTTTGCCTTACGGTGTTCTCAGCAGTGCTGTCTTGTACAGGTAGGTTAATGATCAGCAGGGGGAGCCATCAAAGCAGTAACGTCTGAGGAGCTGCAGGCCAAGCAACTTCTGTGAGAAAAGCCCCTTTTTTGGAGGAAGAGCAGTGTCCTGAATCTTTCAGCTCTCATAAATCCTCAATTTAGCCAAAACTTAAGCCAAACAGGACGTTTCTGTTTCATCAGGAACTTCCTTCCTGTGAGCTTAAAAGCACCCCGACATGAGTAAGGCTTTTAGGGAGGAATGAAACACCGTTTAGTTTTTTTTTATATCAGATAAAAATGTGTGGATTTATTTTAAAGTGACGATGTGAAGGAGGGCATGATTTATGGCTCATTTAGGAAACAGTGTTATCTCAGTATTGGAGGCATCTGTTGTACCATGACCAAAAGCTGCTTTATGGTTACTGCTGACTGGTGAGATAGCATTTGTAAAGTACAAGTCTACTTTTCAACCAGCAAGAAAAAGGAAAAGGAGTCTTCACAGGCCTTAACATCTTGTATCTGGGAAGAAACAAAAGGTATAAACGTTGGACACAAATTGGATACTGATGTTATCTGCATTTCAATCAGCCTGAGTCATATTTCTGAAGTAATGATGTACTCTTTCAGGTGGCTTTCTTAAACATGCTTGTAGGCCCACTTTCCTAGTGTACACTTAGAGACTCCAGCTTATTGCTTTCAGTGCACAGTTGGTTAGACATCCCCTAGCTCCTTATCAGTGGTCATTGTCTGAGCACAGAATCGCTCCAGGCTCTAAATTTCTTGGTTAGAGGAGTATTCACAGCAGTAGACCTGAGGTGAAAAATCCCTATTGACATCGCTGTGTCTGATAAACTCGTACTATGCAGAGTTTTGAGCTACAGTTGTAAATATACAAAGAGACACAACATGGTGGGTATTTCTAAGAACAATAGTTGATGTTGAAATGTTCTCAGTAGGGCCTAGCAATAATTCCTGTTTGACCTTGTAGTCCACATGACTGGTGGCATAAAGCACTTCCAATATACAGCTGTTCTATGTTGTTCACATAATGTATATGTCTTACTCAATTCAGAGATACAGTAGTGATTTGTTTCCACTTCCTGCTGAAGGCCACAGAGAGGCTAAACCGCACTTTTAACTGTGTCCACCAGGGGGTCAACTGGGAGCCATGGAAGGGCCACCTCACGTCACTGGATTTCACCGAGATAAAGATCCGTCCCGTAGGCAAGGCTGGTCGAAAGAAGAGGTCGCTCAAAAGGAGGGTAGCTGTCTAATGGCCGTCATGTAACCAAGCAACAAACACGGCACCAAGACAGCGTGATCGTTATGTAGTGTGATGAAAAGAGTTATGTAGAATCTCGTTGAGCCTGGGTGAGAACTGGTCTTTATTTCTTATCAGGACGTTGACTCACTGTGCTGCAATTTCAGATACTGTGTACCTGTATAGCTTTAGCACACAAAAAAGTGGCAAAAGTCTATTTGTATTATAAGACTCTGACTATGATGTAATACACCAATCGGCTTTGACATCTTGTACCATAGAACGTTAACCACTGAACCAAAGGTTGTTTTTACATTGAAAGCCATTTTTAAGTGATAAAATCACAGTGATTCATTTGTAATACATGCCACATGGACCGTGTAAATGAACTATGCAAACCATCATAATAGGCTCATTCTATCAACGTTTCTACTTCAAGTTTTTACAAGGTAGATAGTGCTATGGCAATAGTAGATTTAAAAGTTAGACTGGAACAAAATGTTGTATAAAATGTATTAAGCTCTTAATGTTCTAAGCTTGGATGTGTTCTGTAGTTGTATTATAATTGTAATACTCATTAGTGTCACAGGCACTCACAAAAATAAAGGTTCTTGAAATTAGATGCACTGGAAGTTTGTCATACTTATGTGATATGAAAATAACTTGACTGTACTTAACTATGCTATAAAGCATTTTAAATATAGCAGCTTAGCAATTAAATTGGAGGCCTGTAGTATTTATATATATTGGGACCAGAGTTGTCTGCTGGTTCACAACCCCAGTCGTCATTCTCCCATGACTGAGAGGGTGACCGTTTTTTCCAGAATGAATGGGTTTTTAATCAGAACTGCTTTGGGCAGCATGTCATCATCACAAAAGAGGAAACATCTGTCTTGAAGAGGAACAACCTGTGAGAAGTGAAAGCAGAGTAACAGTATGTGGCAATACCTTTGCAATCCATAGAAAATGGTATGGGTCACTCTGGAGCAGCTGCACATGAGCCTAAGGTCCATGTGTCGTAAGGTGTGACCTTATGACCATAAGCTGTGTGATCCAGAACTCATTGTCTAAAATCTTCACCTGGACTTATTAATGTTCCAACATATATTATCGTGGTCAACCAATAAACAGAGTTGATATGCAGCATTATTTGAATCATCGGAATCGACATGCAGTGGGGAAAATAAGTATTTGATACACTGCCGATTTTGCAAGTTTTTCCACCTGCAAAGAATGGAGAGGTCTGTAATTTTTATCGTAGGTACACTTCAACTGTGAAAGACAGAATCTAAAAAAAATCACATTGTATGATTTTTAAATAATTACTTTGCATTTTATTACATGAAATAAGTATTTGATCATCTACCAACCAGCAAGAATTCTGGCTCTCACAGACCTGTTAGCTTTTCTTTAAGAAGCCGTCCTATTCTGCACTCATTACCTGTATTAATTGCACCTGTTTGAACTTGTTACTTGTATAAAAGACACCTGTCCACACACTCAGTCAATCACACTCCAACCTCTCCACCATGGCCAGGACCAAAGAGCTGTCTAAGGACACCAGGGACAAAATTGTAGACCTGCACAAGGCTGGGATGGGCTACAGGACAATAGGCAAGCAGCTTGGTGAGAAGGCAACAACTGTTGGCGCAATTATTCGAAAATGGAAGAAATACAAGATGACTGTCAGTGTTCCTCGTTCTGGGGCTCCATGCAAGATCTCGCCTCGTGGGGTAAGGATGATTCTGAGAAAGGTCAGGTAATCAGCCCAGAACTACACGGGAGGACCTGGTCAATGACCTGAAGAGAGCTGGGACCACAGTCTCAAAGAAGACCATTAGTAACACACTACGCCGTCATGACAACTAAGGAGTGGCTTCGTAAGAAGCATTTCAAGGTCCTGGAGTGGCCTAGCCAGTCTCCAGACCTGAAACCAATAGAGAATCTTTGGAGGGAGCTGAAACTCAATGTTACCCAGCGACAGCCCCGAAATCTGAAAGATCTGGATAAGATCTGTATGGAGGAGTGGGCCAAAATCCCTGCTGCAATGTGTGCAAACTTGGTCAAGAACTACAGGAAATGTCTGACCTCTGTAATTGCAAACAAAGGTTTCTGTACCAAATATTAAGTTCTGTTTTTCTATTGTATCAAATACTTATTTCATGTAATAAAATGCAAATTAATGATTTAAAAATATTTTTTTTTCTTAGATTCTGTCTGTCACAGTTGAAGTGTACCTACGATAAAAATTACAGACCTCTCTATTCTCTCCATCGTAGGTGGGAAAACTTGCAAAATTGGCAGTGTATCAAATACTTATTTTCCCCACTGTATAAACTTGCTTCCTTGCAGATAAAAGTGCCTTTTGTTATGTGTTCTCTTTATTTGTGTTTTTTATATCTAGATATTCTGAATGGAAGAGTCTGAATGTTTCACTCATAGAAAGGACAAATTGTGGCACTGTGCAGCATTTCCACTTTGGGAAAGCCAATGGAGAACACCTCATTTCAGGAGCTGATTTTTTCATTCACAGCTTGTATCTCTGATTTGGAAGATGAAGCTTTAGGTTAGAGATAATGTGGGTCGGATCTAGTGTTTATAGAGTGTTTAGTCTGGGTATAGGCTATATACAGTGTTTACCCTGTAGTTTAGCCTGTATCTAGGCTTTATACAGTGTTTAACCTGGATTTAGGCTTTATACTATGTTTAGTCTGGGTCTAGGCTTATACAATGTTGTACTCTGGTTCTAGGTTTTACACAGTGTTTAGCCTGTATCTAGGCTTTATGCAGTGTTTAGTCTTTGTCTAGGCTTTATACAATGTTTAGACTGTATCTAGACTTTATACAGTGTTTAGACTGTATCTAGGCTTTATACGGCATTTAGCCTGTATCTAGACTTCATACAGCGTTTAGTCTGTACCTAGGCTTTATATGGCATTTAGCCTGTATCTAGACTTCATACAGCGTTTAGTCTGTACCTAGGCTTTATACGGNGGTATGGGTCACTCTGGAGCAGCTGCACATGAGCCTAAGGTCCATGTGTCGTAAGGTGTGACCTTATGACCATAAGCTGTGTGATCCAGAACTCATTGTCTAAAATCTTCACCTGGACTTATTAATGTTCCAACATATATTATCGTGGTCAACCAATAAACAGAGTTGATATGCAGCATTATTTGAATCATCGGAATCGACATGCAGTGGGGAAAATAAGTATTTGATACACTGCCGATTTTGCAAGTTTTTCCACCTGCAAAGAATGGAGAGGTCTGTAATTTTTATTTTTTTTTTTTTTTTACTGTGAAAGACTTTGTCATCACATTGTATGATTTTTAAATAATTACTTTGCATTTTATTGCATGAATTAAGTATTTGATCATCTACCAACCAGCAAGAATTCTGGCTCTCACAGACCTGTTAGTTTTTCTTTAAGAAGCCGTCCTATTCTGCACTCATTACCTGTATTAATTGCACCTGTTTGAACTTGTTACTTGTATAAAAGACACCTGTCCACACACTCAGTCAATCACACTCCAACCTCTCCACCATGGCCAGGACCAAAGAGCTGTCTAAGGACACCAGGGACAAAATTGTAGACCTGCACAAGGCTGGGATGGGCTACAGGACAATAGGCAAGCAGCTTGGTGAGAAGGCAACAACTGTTGGCGCAATTATTCGAAAATGGAAGAAATACAAGATGACTGTCAGTGTTCCTCGTTCTGGGGCTCCATGCAAGATCTCGCCTCGTGGGGTAAGGATGATTCTGAGAAAGGTCAGGTAATCAGCCCAGAACTACACGGGAGGACCTGGTCAATGACCTGAAGAGAGCTGGGACCACAGTCTCAAAGAAGACCATTAGTAACACACTACGCCGTCATGACAACTAAGGAGTGGCTTCGTAAGAAGCATTTCAAGGTCCTGGAGTGGCCTAGCCAGTCTCCAGACCTGAAACCAATAGAGAATCTTTGGAGGGAGCTGAAACTCAATGTTACCCAGCGACAGCCCCGAAATCTGAAAGATCTGGATAAGATCTGTATGGAGGAGTGGGCCAAAATCCCTGCTGCAATGTGTGCAAACTTGGTCAAGAACTACAGGAAATGTCTGACCTCTGTAATTGCAAACAAAGGTTTCTGTACCAAATATTAAGTTCTGTTTTTCTATTGTATCAAATACTTATTTCATGTAATAAAATGCAAATTAATGATTTAAATTTTTTTTTTTCTTAGATTCTGTCTGTCACAGTTGAAGTGTACCTACGATAAAAATTACAGACCTCTCTATTCTCTCCATCGTAGGTGGGAAAACTTGCAAAATTGGCAGTGTATCAAATACTTATTTTCCCCACTGTATAAACTTGCTTCCTTGCAGATAAAAGTGCCTTTTGTTATGTGTTCTCTTTATTTGTGTTTTTTATATCTAGATATTCTGAATGGAAGAGTCTGAATGTTTCACTCATAGAAAGGACAAATTGTGGCACTGTGCAGCATTTCCACTTTGGGAAAGCCAATGGAGAACACCTCATTTCAGGAGCTGATTTTTTCATTCACAGCTTGTATCTCTGATTTGGAAGATGAAGCTTTAGGTTAGAGATAATGTGGGTCGGATCTAGATTTTATAGAGTGTTTAGTCTGGGTATAGGCTTTATACAGTGTTTAGCCTGTAGTTTAGCCTGTATCTAGGCTTTATACAGTGTTTAACCTGGATTTAGGCTTTATACTATGTTTAGTCTGGGTCTAGGCTTATACAATGTTGTACTCTGGTTCTAGGTTTTACACAGTGTTTAGCCTGTATCTAGGCTTTATGCAGTGTTTAGTCTTTGTCTAGGCTTTATACAATGTTTAGACTGTATCTAGACTTTATACAGTGTTTAGACTGTATCTAGGCTTTATACGGCATTTAGCCTGTATCTAGACTTCATACAGCGTTTAGTCTGTACCTAGGCTTTATATGGCATTTAGCCTGTATCTAGACTTCATACAGCGTTTAGTCTGTACCTAGGCTTTATACGGTGTTTAGACTGTATCTAGACTTTATACAGTGTTTAGTCTGTATCTAGGCTTTATACAGCATTTAGTTTGTATCTAAACTTTATACAGTGTTTAGTCTGTATCTAGGCTTTATACGGCATTTAGCCTGTATCTAGACTTCATACAGCGTTTAGTCTGTACCTAGGTTTTATACGGTGTTTAGTCTGTATCTAGGCTTTATACAGCATTTAGCCTGTATCTAGGCTTTATACAGCATTTAGCCTGTATCTAGACTTCATACAGTGTTTAGTCTGTATCTAGGCTTTATACGGCATTTAGCCTGTATCTAGGCTTTATACAGCGTTTAGTTGTATCTAGGCTTTATGTAGTGTTTAGCCAGTATCTAGGTTTTATGTAGTGTCTAGGCTTTATACAGGCTTTATCTGTATATCGTAGATCACTTTAAAACTTTTATTTTTTACAGCCTATATTGTCTCAAGCTCAAAGCACTTTATGTTCTATAGTTTTCATTCAAAGTGAGTAAGAGTTACATTCTTGTCAGTTTTCACACCAGAAACATCAAATTTATGGTAGATGAATATCGGCCCCAAATATTGATTATGAGTACTATTGATACTGGTGTTGGCCCTGAAAAACAACCCAAAAACATCACTTTGACATGGCCTAACAGGTTGTCTCACATAGTGAACATGATGTCTCCTATGTTGATGTGGTATCATCCCATGGCCCCATGTATCATTGTTATCCAGTAAAATCTCTGCGTGTCTGACTGACATTCCTTCAAGTATGGCAGCTCCCCCACCACCTGAAGCTCAGTCATAGAAAGACTATGCAGCTTTCATCGCTGGAACTACAGGTTCTTACCATGATTTTGCCCACTCATTTGACTCATTGACCATTTTTTCAGCTCTGCTTACCATATAGATGCACTTTGTAGTTCTACGCTTAGGTGTGTCTAATAGAGTGGACAGTGAGTGGACACAGTGTTTAAAAAGTCCAGCAGCACTGCTGTGTCTGATTCACACATACCGGTGCAACACACCCTACCACAGTGTCACTGCAGTGCTGAGAATGACAGGAGTGATCTTGTGGAAGTCCTGCCCATTAAAGAACAGGGTAAAGGGGGCTAACAAGATGTGCAGCAAATAAGAAGGACTAGTTTTATGTAAAAATGTAACCAGTCAAAGACTCCCAAGAGGAGATGATTGACGAATCTTTACATTTCAGAGTTTTCTCTTGTGTATCTGTTCTAGTTATTATGTGCCTAGTCTCACTCTTCTCTCAGTAGTCTGGACTGAGTCACTGTTTTCACTGGGCTTTGTCAATGTTTCCTCTAGTCCCCTCCTACAGTAGCGTGTGCCTGAGCCAAGGCTGAACAAGCCCCTATTTGTTTGGGTGGAGGGAGCTGGGGTGTGGGTGTGTTATATTTATAGCCCAGGCTGCTCATCATGCTGGTAAGAACCTCCCCCAGTCGTTCTTTTCTCTCGCCCCGAAGCATCAATACAAACCTGTGGCCATGAGCACTCTTTTTCCTATTATGATCTTTTTTCGTGTGTGTTTTCCAGTCACTCTATAAATGCCTGTTATCATCATATATCTCTCATCATAGACAGGTTAAATTGCGGCAGGTGCATTAAATAGTTTCAAATGAAATTCCGTGAGTTCCTTGTGTAAAGGCAGTGTTCGACTCTTAGCTCAGGATCAAAGATAGACTTGGATCAAAAAATGGCTTTGGCCTTTTGTCCAGATTGGACCACCACCACTGGCCAGAAATCAATAATCTTTTCAGTGTACACATACTGGTCACTTTATGTAAACTGAAATGACCTCACTTGGAGCTGCTTTACAGATATCATAGCTGTGTAACATACGTCATATCACCTACGTAAGTAAGGTTACGTTTTTCAACTTCTGTTTTTTAATGTTACCAGTTTAGATTCTGTAATGTTAATTAGTGCTAGCCAATGAAAATAAGGTGTTGTGCTTACCACTTTTACACTCAGGACTCAGTCCATCCGTGACATCGACTATCAACAACAGCCTGCTCCTCTACTGCTACTACGGAAGCACGTGCACATTCACACTGATGTGGTGACTGATAAGCCTGGTTAAAGTTAGAAAATACACTGCCTATAGAAACTACGCTGCAAAAACAGCCTGCATTGAATTTATAGTTTTCATAATGTCACAAAAAGCAAACCCTTTACATACGTCTGCTTTTTCAGCCTACAGCCATTTACCTCTACCTGTTCTCACTAAACATTTACCTGTCATCGCTGTTCAAAGAAAAATATGTATCTCTATTTTTGTCGATTTTTACTTTCTGGTCTGGTTCCATTGACTTATATCAAAACTAAATTAGGTTTTTGCCCTCTCCTGTAAAGTTTCCAATTTGAAGATACTTCTTTGTGCAGTGACGCTATATCTGTTCTAATGGCATACTAACCAAGCAGCCTGCTTAAATCCAAGGGATGAAAGGTTGGAAAATATTGTCGTATAAATGAGTTATAATTGTTTTTGGTACATAATCCAACACAAACAAAACATCTAGGATATAATGACTACAGTGAAATGTTATTATTATTATTATTATTATTATTATTATTATTGTTATTTAAAATAATGCAACCTCTGATCCAAGGTAACCAAATTCACCCAATCCTGTATTGGCTTACATTTATGTGACTTTCCAGTTTCAAAATGTATTAAATTAAGACGTAAGCTGTCATATAGAGTGGTGTGACGTGATATATTGCATCATAGCGGAAGTAAGTGACTCTACAATTTCTTTGCAATTGTAGTGATTGGGACCAGGGAGTCAGGATGTGTCAGGCTGCAAATACAGCCATTTTATTTACCATTAAAAATGACCAGGGAATCTACCTGAGGTTTTAGATTGACTGTTTATTGGTAAAAATACCTCTGAAAAAGAAAAATACGTTTTCTTAGGGGATTAGTTTTCCTTAAACCACCCTGTGCCAACCATTGAACTTTGCAAAATACATTTGAGGCCAACATTTCTAATAAAAAATGTCTCAGACAGCATGCAATGTATTTAATGTAATTATTAACTGTCTGTGAGGTAGCTTTTAAAATCCCCTTGACCTGCTACCTTGCTAAAACGCTTTAGATGCCTGGTGGAATTCCATTTCACAGAAATTCTCAGCTAGCAGTGTTGCGCTTAGAAATAAAAATGGGGAATCCACAAGTTGGCACGCACACACACGCATACACAAACACACACATATATCATTTTTTTTCCACACCACTGCTAGATTTTAACCCTGTTTAATTCCCTTTAAATCAGACTGGATTCCCTTTTTCAGGCATGTCAAAGTCAGTCACTACAAAGCAATCCTTAATACCCCTTCCACGTACCATGCTGTAAAACAGGAGCTAGATATAAATAAATGTATAGTCTTTCCTTTGATTGCTGAGGGCTGCCTACTTGCTACACTATGGTAAGCGCCACTCTGTCCGGAGTCATGGGGTCAGTCTTGACCGAAATCCACAAGTCCTCCTCTGTTTGGCCACCATTCTTCTTCTTGTTCTTTTTCTTCTTGTTCTTTTCCGCCACGGTGCTCCTGACCGAAGCACGATGTCTTCGGCAACAGCATGAGCATCCGTCACCCTGCCGACAGAAGCAGCAGTGGCAGCACACTATCAGGGAGGTGAAGAAAACAACCAAAGGAAGAGTGAGCAGCACCACAAGACACACCGTGTTGTAGATGCCCTCGCTGTGCTTGTCAGTCGCAAGTTTCCACAAGTCATTGAAAAACTCAGTGATTTGCTCCATCACGATAGGAAGGAAGTTCCACTACTCCTTTGGGAGTCCATCTACAGATCAAACGCAAAAGTGACCAGATGACCAGAAAGTGATTAAGATCCACCACTTGTTCAGGGCGAAGAGGGATCCCTATCAGGATATCTCAGCTTTGGACTTGTAAGACAAGATTAACTATGCTCACTCACTTCAACATCTCTGATGTATGGGAACATCCCATCCTGAGGAAACATCGGATACAAGCAAGCACTCTTATTTGAGGGCTGGAGATTGGTTGATCAGTCGTTTTTGTTAGTCCTGATAGTTTGTGGTAAAAGTCTGTTATGAAGAAGACGTATAGATGTTGCCACTTGTCAATAGGAAAAGGCCATTCCTGTCAGAAAATCTTGACTTCGATCTTCCAGGCCAAGCCTAATTCTTCTTGTATAACACTAGGCGCAGTTCCAGACTCATAGGTCCTCTTATGTAGGGGAATGTCCCGTTCTGAAGGATAATCAGATACCAACAAGTGCTGCTGGAAAGGGTTTGAAGATCCTAGATCCTCATAGCCCTAATTCAAAAATATGCGTTCTCAAACTCCTACAAAGGCTTGTCCACAGGCCTGAAGACCGAAGTTTTGTTTATAGGAGGCCTGCGTCTGAAATCCAGGGTTTTTTTTTTTGATGATTCATTTCTCGAGATGGGAAGGACAGCTGAGCAGGAGAATTCACATGCTTTGTGTCCCCCTTGGTATCGCTTCCTCCAGAGGCTCAAACTCTATTTTAGACTCCCCTGCGTTGACTCTTGCTGAAGTGATGGAATGGGGACATTTCTGCAGAGAGAGAGAGAGAGAGAGAGAGAGCAGAAGGTGAGCTGTGTGAACCACAGTTTCCCTGGTTTCTTCCTCCCTCTGTTTAGTGTCTTATTTAGTCTGACTCATTAAAAATGCAGGACAGAGTCCTGGCTTGGCTGTCTGAGCACACTGCTAAGGGAGGTTAAGCAGGCTGGACTCGTCCAAAGGAACCCACTAATAATGAGGCATGACTAATATTCGAGGCATTGTCATACGCTCTGGTTCATTCTACAAATGATGCAATAGGAGGTCATGAGAATGCATGTCATGGGTACTTTTCAAAGGTAGAGCTTGGGTAACCCGGTCATATTGAAGTGATATGTTCACACAAACTATAAATATTAAGCAACATTTTTTTCTCAGTTGAGGCTGGTGTGCATGGTGTAGGCCCTGCAGAGTGTATATGGTGTGACAACCCAACATCCTGCTTTACACTTCAAAACAGGAAACCATTCAGTGTCATTCGGTTAACCTCCAAGTCAGCTTCTATGTAATTCTATGAGCCTAAGAGTCATTTAACAAATGGCATCGCCATCAAGTTTACATATACAAATGTTAACAGTATATGCAATGTTTCTCTACAATAAAGTCAAGGTTCGTGTAAATTAACCTACGACATTTGCTCTTGATGATGTGTGTCATTTGCCGTACCCATAGCTGATACTTCCTTAGGACAAGCTGGGTCAGTGACATTAATCAGTTTATTCACAGGCATCGATTTAAGTCAAATAACAAGCTGTAAAACACCACCAACTGTTCCAAACAAGGCTTCTACAAAGGAATTTTCCATTCTTTCACAAAGCTCATTTGAGCTACTCGCGCATGGTAAACAGGAAAACTCTATGAAGTACGCACAAAGCCAGGATGGGCCTTAGAAATGCACTCATAACATCTCTTGTATACATTCTCCTCCAGCTATTTCAAGAACTTGACAGTATGTCTGCATTTATCAACTCTTTCCAAACACAGCTTTGTGTCAATAATCTCAACCGAAATGGCCTTTTAGCTGTTACAGTCCCATCTTTTGTGGTACCTGATGCTGTAGCCAGACATAACATTTCAGCATAATCTTCATACAGCTGGAAAGAAAACACTAGCTAAGAGTATGGCGATTTATGCCTTTGGCCATCTTTTGAGTGCCTCTGAGAGTAGGAGGCCAACCAGTGAAGCTTGATGTTTCACCCTCACGTTGCTCTTAATCTATCTGCATACATCTACTCATGACTGTACAAGGGTAAATGACTGGCCATATCCGGAAACAATGACCTCATCTGCTGCTATTGAACCTATTAAGGCAATATTTACAGATGGGAAAATGCCCCTTAAGTGCTCTTAAATAACACCTGCCAACTGATTTCAGTGTCTGGTATTCATTTGTGATGACTTGCTGCTTTTGACTTCCTACACTGTTATCAATCTGGTACTCAAATCATTTTTTTTTGCATGAAGAAACATGAGAGCAGTGTGTATTAAAATTGAATATAATGAATCATAATAACCTATCATCTGCGCAGATGTTCACAGTGATTTAAAAAAAAAAGTATTTGCTGTTCTAATCTTTGCTAGCTGGTGGCTGTTTGCCACATAAGTTAAGACAAATGTTTCTCACCAGTGTAGACAGTCCAGCCAACCTCATACAGTTAAAGGCAACAAAATGTGGAATGAACTGAGTAAACCATTCTTGACTCTACCAGACGCGACAGTAGTAGAAGCATCCATCGGTTCCAAGCACCCTCAAACACCATCAAAACTCTGACCTTAGTTGTTCTGTACAGGGAAGGTCTGGAGGTTTTCCATCTCGTCACATAACCCTCAGATAGGCACCACGCATAGTTCCTCTTACATCCACGGCTTCACCCAACAGGGTTAAGTCCTGAGTGGGCAAATCTCTCGATCTGGCTAGGCCGCTGGGTGTGAGAAAGGGCTCTATGTCTAACTCGCACTCTCTCTCTCCTTTTGCCTCACATGCTTGCATTCTTGTGGGCACATTATACGCTCAACTTGCCTGTGATGTCACAGGAAAAGAGAGGGAGGGGTGAAAGGAGTAAGACTGTGGGACTGTGTGTAAGCTCACAGCCCATATTCATGAACCAGTGATACTGAGACAATACAGCAACAGTTGGGCCTGTTCTGCACCTTCGTCTGCTAGACAAGGAATAAAAGACCCTGAAGAAAGTGAAACAGAAAAGCTGTCACATTTGTTAACTGCCACTAAAACCCAAAAACCTCATACATATTTTTCAGGAAATTGTTCTAATAAGCCAACTCCACCACCGTGTAACCTGTGACGCTTTAGTAATGGAAGCACTGGAAGGTATTTCTGAAAGGCCAGATGGTCCACAAAATATACCATAGCCATTCTCAGAGAAATTAATTTGGCATCATCATGGTGACACTAAAGAAAATGTCCTCATCTACAAAGGTAGCCATCACTGCAGAAATTGAAAATAATTTTACTGGATGAGATGAATGATTATTTAATCTATATGACACTGGATTGGCGAATCAGATGCTCACTGTGGTAAACTGCAACCAGATTTTAATGCAGGGTCGTGAGGGAGTTGATTCGGCAAATAAACAGAATTGCTGAACCAGAGCGACCAAAACAGACATGGGCAAGACAAGACGTAAATCCAGATACAGGTTGGGGTCAAAACCAGGACAATAAGAAATCAGGCGATCAAACAGGAGGGAGAGGCAAAAGACAAAAACCAAAAGGCAGAAGAGGGTCATACACGGGAATACAGATAGCAATAGAAAACCGCTCAGTAAGCAACACTAGGGTCGGCAATACTTCGTGAAGTGTTATTGACAAGGGCAGGTATATATACACAACAAGTAAATGGAAGACAGGTGAGGTTAATCAGAACTCTGGTGACGTAGGTTGGGGAAGCTGTTCCTGACTGGTGGAGGAGCGGGGAATCATGGGGAGTGCAGTCCACGTACTGGGCGGAGGCAGAGGGAGAGTCCCAACGTGTGGCAATCTAATTGCCGTGGCAGTTCCCACTTGTTTCCAATGACATGTTTTAATGGTCTAATCATGTTTTAATTTTCATGTAAAAGCCTCTCTTGACTAATGTTCATATTTCAATGGACTCTTCTATTCTCTGTACTTTGTTGAGGAACTAAACTTTTACAATTTAATGTACACTGGACAGAAATTCTTACTTTCTAGAGCCACTTTGCTGGTGTACAATGAATAACTATAACCTTCATGATGCACCATCCGTTCATCCATCCTATAGGCCTCCATCATTGTCAGTTTCTGACCACAGAGACAACTCTTTTCTGTATATTTTTGGACTCCCCAAAAATAGCAAAAACAGCCAAGGGTCAGCATTACAAGCAAAATACTAACGAATGCAGCTTTGAAACCATAAGGATATCTGTACTCAAGGTATGTTAACTGCTCAAGTCTTGCCTTTTAAAATCTGCATCTGTCAATTTTAAGCTATGACAGATACCACTGTCATATTTATGTGTGGTTAAAAGAACCAAAAGCTGTCGAAAATCACCTGAGAAATGACTGACCAAAGAAACTACTAATAATTTAAATGAAATAAAACATAAAAAAATAGTCAAATAAATGAAATAATATAAGCTCACTGGACAAAGAACTAGTCAGCTATGACTGAAACTTACCTAATAGCATGTAATCACGAATAACAGATGCAATTCGATTTGGCATGGACTGGACAAGTTTCTGGACAGCAACTTTCAGCCACTCTTGCATCAAAGAATTGCGCAGTTGGACCAGGTTGGCAGATGATGCTTCCATAGACCAGATTGACGGTATGCTTCCATACATCTGCAAATTCAGCTACTTCCTTCACATTACGCCTTTGGTACGCCCAAACGCAATCACTCCTTTTTGCCAATCATTAACGTCCGTTTTGAGATCCATTTTCCACACATGGAACGAGACATTCACTGTCTCTTCTCAATCTATGAATCCCGTCACTCACACCCCACAGGTATTCATAGCCCCGTCATCCTTGTGCCACAGGATCTGTAGGAGCCTGAAGTTACTACCACTTTAAGTTTTTGTCCAGTGGGCTTAGAAATCTCATATACATTGTTAAACTTGTTTTCTGGTACACCAAACAGATTACAGCCATTCCCATTCCAACTTTATGTCTAGACCATCAATGGACACTGCAACAGCCTCTCCCCAATGAAGTGTATGTCAGTTTTTTTTATAACTGATTGGATGTCGGGAGATGCAAGAGCTATTCAAGGTTGAGATGTATTATTCAGCAATGCAGTTCATTCATTTAATTCTTTTTAGAGCCCACCAAAATTATGAGAAAGCAGCCCAATTCTTTCCAAAGCCATTTTGTCCTGTCTAATACACCCAACGCTACCCACTTCAGGGGGAAACTTTCCAACATGGCAGAACTAAATATGTCTGGTCTCGTGATATTTATATATAAACTTTTTTTTTTTAATTGAGCAAAGGGGGGCAGTAAAAATACAGAACTGAAACTGTGTTCAGTGGAGCATACTTGGGGTGTGACTATAGCAAGAAATGAAGCAAAAAATTGCAGCCAAGTGTTCTGAGGTGCAAACTTTGTTGCAGCTGATGAGAAGGAAGCTGGCAGGTTTTACACTTCATAATACTGAGCCACATTGTTACGTTATACTCTAGTCAGATACAGTTCAGTCTGCTGTAGTGCGACTTTGCGACCAACTACATGACCTAAAGGAAGTGAAACCCTAATTAAGATGGTGTGATGAACCGAAGTGTGGATTTTACTTTTACAGATTATGCTGACGAGGTACGAGACTCTGAAGGTCTCACTAATACCCTCTCTGCAGAGTCCATATTAGCTCTTAGGAAGTCATATGGCACATACAAAAGATCACTTTGTTTCAGCAAAATGGGGCAAGCAGACCTCATAGACGAGGTCTCCCTGCCAGCTTCTTTCCCTCCGTGCTGTTCTCTAGCCTGATTGGATCCTGGAGGGGTTGGGGAGCATACTGCCTGTCTCCAAGGCATTGTGCATGTCTCAGGAACGCGATGGAGCTCGGCTTATGAGCCTCTCCCTTAATGAAAAATAAAGCATGGTGGCTCCGAAGTAGTCTTTAGAGAAGCCAAATATAGCGCAGGCCGTTGCTAACCAGCGGCAAAGCACAGCAGAGCCCATGAGTCAGACTAATGAAATGTATCAGCCTAGTGTTATGAAAACAAGACGGACTGGAGAACGCACCGTGCTCTGCCATAAATGGGCCTATTCCTCGGCAGTATTAGGCCCGAAGTGATTCTGAAAGCAAAGCACATGTACAACTTTTGTTCTTTCTTCATCTCTTTCTTGGTTTGCTAAGTTAATAGTTTTGGATTGCGTTGTGCATCAGATGCAAGTTTGACCATTCAAATTGCTGACTTATTATTCATCTAACTATGACAGATGTCTGCACTGTCGAGTATGTGCAACAGCAGCAATGAAGGTGCCTCTCTGCTGCCAGGTATTGTGTGAACCCTACATTCATCCTAGCAGGCGACAGAGAGATAAGTGACCAGTCATTTCCTATGGGAGTATTCAATTTGTAGCCGCCATTAAGCATCAAACCACAAAATGACTTCAGATGTTCTCGACTTCATGCAAATGAATTATGATGCAGTGACGCGACATTTTAAAGGACTGGCTCCAATAAATTGTGCAGACCACTTGTAGACACAGGGATCTAGCTTCTGCTCTTTAAACTTTTTGTTCCTCCCAGCATTTTGTTCCAGTCCTCAGCAGTGCGGTGGTAAACATGAACAGAAGCCAACCGCAGTTTCCTCTTTTCTAATTTTAAATGGTGCATTTTTACACATATACATTAGAAGATGTGGAGGAATGAAGCATGGAGGAATGGATATTGTTGGTTGTCTCTGGGCAGTTAAGTCACTCAATAGCCACCTAGGTTAGCCAGCAAGCTAACTGGCCAATAAAGCAAGCCACGAATGCACAAGCAGTCAGATTTCCATACAAATTCATTCAGTAAATAATATGCGCTTTAAAATCTAGTTAGCTTTCCTGGACCTTCTTTATCTTCTACTACCAGTGATTTGTTTTTGCTGTAAAATTCTTTTAAATCAACATCTCATAGTCAGCAGCAAAATCAAGGCAGCTTGTCTTGCCAGTGTTAAGCTAGGTGTGCTAACTAGCTAATGCTGTGTAGTTTTTAGCTAATGCTAGCTAGCTAGCTAGCTAGCTAGCTGGCTGGCTGGAAATCTTTAATAGTTTTTGTGTTTTGTTTTTCATGCTGGTTAATGCTGGTATTGTGCTGGCCTGGTGCAGGTTTAGTTGGTAACCCAGGTTGGTTGTGCTGGCTTTGCTAGTGTCCAGCATATTCATGTCCATTGTTGCTAACATATTAGCATCTGAAGTACATACGCTGATTTTGCTGGTGACCAGCCATGCTAGTCTATGCTGTTTTCTCTTGCAGGGTTGCCTAAAAATTAGCCAGTCTTCATTGTGTTAGTTTAACAGAAATGTTTTTGCCTGTGTTTGGCTCTGGCTTTTTGTTTGTTAATGCAAATTTTGTTGTAAGAGTTCACGTTTGACAAAGTACACTGGTAGTGATGAAGGAATGCATTCCTTTAAAAAGCTATCCATATGCCCCAGAAAAAAAAAGAATGATTGCATAACTGATAAACTCATACTGGGCAAAGGATGTGGTCATCTTGGCAAGAAAATCCTGTGAGTGTAGTTTGAAGGGTATTTTGCAAGACAAAAATGTAATGTAAAGCTAAGGGGGACTGTGAAAAGGGACTTCAATTGCCACCAAAACATGTAATTACATTTTGAAATTGAAGTGCCAAAGCACAGAAGATATGCTACAGCTATATTGTTTTTTTTTAATAATGTAGTTTTCCAGTATATTTCATGTTAAAGTTTGTCTTGCTCTTTATTTAATAATATGACTCTAAATAAACTCATAACCGGTAATGCTTAGATAACAGGAACATAGTGTCAGCAATAACCCTCCTAATCTTGGTAACAAGCATAATTTGTTCAGTACCTACTGATGATGATGAAAATGATACATAGTTATGACACAGGGGAGCCCACAAAGATATATTTATGACACTGAGACTCATGCAGTTTAAAATAAAGTGCTCGAGAAATCACATTTCATTATCACGCCCGCGTTCACCCTACAGCAGCTTCCTGTTTCTTTTTTTGTTTAGGTCTTACATTTACCCTCTGAAAGCACGCACATCAGCTGCGTGATAGATTTCCATCTAATGGAAGAAGAAAAAAGTAGAAATGAAATCAGTTAACTGTTAAATATGCACATATTTAAATGAAGAAAAAAAAGAAATTCAGTCTAGTGTGAGGTGCACTAAAGTAGAACAAAACCCTCACCCTGATTTTCACACTTGCACACTTGCCTCAAACTGTGTAATCTCAGGTACAACCCTAAATGAGAATCAGAAGTTGGGACAGTATGGAAAAAGCAATTGAATGGAATTCTGTCTGGTACCAGCTTCATTTCATTTGTTAATATACATGCGTTCTTGCATTTCAGGCCTGAAACACATTTCAAAAAATGTTGGGACAGTGGAAATTTAGAGCTAGTATTGAGGTAAAAAATAATATGTAAAAGTAATGATGTGAACAAAAAATGTGATGTGTAAAAAGTAATGATGTGAACAGGTCATTTAAACTATAATTTGGTACACAGCACGCAGTAGCCATGAAAGGCTGTATTTGAGGAGCAAAAATGGGCACCGGATCTTCAAGTCTGTCAACAAATGCATGGGGAAACTATTGAAATGTTTAAAAACAATGTTCCTTAAATAAGAACTAGAAGAGATTTGCATATTTCTCCCTCTAAAGTGCATGATGTCATTAAACAGGAGAAATGTCAGTACGTAAAGGAGGCAAACCTAAGATGAACACCCGTAATCTCCAATCCCTCAGATGGCACTGTAGCAAGAACAGTCATTCAGCAATAGCTGATATAACCACGTGGGTCAGAGATGACTTTAGTAAACCTATGTCAAGGACTACAGTACAGAGTTAACATTCCCAAATGTGGCGTCACCTTCTCTGGGATCTGAGATGGATCATCAGACAAGTGGAAACATGTACTGTTGTCGGGCAGATCAGTATTTCAGACGTTTTTTGAAGAAATGGATGCCTGTGTTGATGGACAGACAGATGGTGACGCGCGCTGAGCTAAAGGCAAAGTGATGTTTATTAAACAGACTGCTAGTACAACACAGCAGCAACCAGATCAAAGCAGACATAACCAAGGGGCAAGGACAGAGTCAGGGTAAGAAAACAGGCAAAAGTCAAAACCAGGCAAACAACCAGACCAGCAACAGTACCAAAAGGGGAAAGACAAAAGAGTAAACCAGAAAGTCAAAAGAGAGTCAAACCAGAGACGCTAACAAGAATAACAACAGGGAGAACCGCTCAGTACACACAGAGTGGCAATACTTCGCAATGGGTCAGTGAGAGACAGGAGCATTTATACAAACAGACTAAATGGGGAACAGGTGTGTGTTAGTACTCCGGGGAGGAGGATCTAAAAAACTGAACGGGATTGGAGGATTGTGAGCATGTGATGGTGACGTCATCGGGTGGTGGGTTATGGGAAATGGAGTCCGGGAGATCAGAGGTGAGAGGAGAACCAGCAGGCATGACAATACCACAAAGTTCGGACCAAAGATGACAAAAGGACCATCCAGACTACTTAGCAAGAAGTTCAAATGGCCATGGTAAGGGGTCAGTGTGTCAGTGCTCTTGATGAAGGTTAAAGCAGAAAAGTACATTGAGATCTTGGAGCAACATATGCTGTCTTCATGAAGAGGGACGTCCATGCATTTTTCAACAAGACAATGCAAAACCACATGCTCCACACATAAAAAGGCATGGCTGTGGAAGAAGAGGGTATGGGTACTGGACTGAACTTTACTTTTAGATAAAAGATTTGAAGACTGTTATCTCTAAGCAAACAAAATTACAGTGCATCACATGGCTAAAGAAAAGGTAGAAGCTGAAGTCTGAATTGTCAACATACCTTAGTCGGTTTTGATAGATACATATGTGTCATGTAGTCACATATTGGCTGATCTAATATATTTGGATTTATGAGGAGGACCTTTTTTATTGAACTTTTGCCTTTGGTGTACATTTGTACATCTCTTAGATTTCTACTCTGATCGCTTACATGTAGCTTTTTAGGGCCTCTTTTCCCCCAGGAGAATATGGGATTTTTTTTTCCCCCATCAAAACTTAGACTAACCTCACAGTCCTTGTGTGCCCACAACAGGGCTTTATTTTTGGAGCTCCTATCTCAGTTGATGAATCGACTGAGTTATTTGCATTTAAGAAGTAGATTTTTGAATAAAGTGTCTATAATCAGTGGTAGTTCAAATGCACACAGCTCCTCAGCCAGATTCCAGTGTTTAGTGGCGGTCCAGGCCACCAAATAGAAATGTGTTGAAGACAATTATTAGAGAAGTGGAGCTTGGTTTTTGGCTGTAGGCTTGCTGGAGTATTGATGTTATTGGTTGAGAAGAAAGGGGTGTGGGGGTTGCCTTGTGTCAGCCTTTTCAGTATGTTTTAGGAGAATGTTTAATTAAGACTTATTCCTGAAATCTTACATATTCTGCACAGAGAGAGCGAGAGAGAGAGAGAGAGAGAGAGAGAGTCCCAAATAAGTCCCATTAAAGGCCTGAGGGCCATTCAAATACAAGACTTATTATGAAGTGCATAGCCTGAAGGGGTGCTGTTGTTAGTTTGTACCGTATGATGTGACATCTTTATAAAAAGATAAAAAGGCCCAAACATGCCCCCATGCAACATGGTTTATTGAGGAATGTTGCCTGAGAGCATCGGTTTTTGCATGGCAGGCGTTCCAAAAAGCCCTCATTTTACAGAGTGCCCTCTCGCTCCTGGCCATTAGAAAGCTGCTACCCATCTACGACCCCACCCCCCCTTCCCCATGCTGTACCAAAACCTTTGCACTATTTTCAAGAGAAAACAAGCACTGTGAAAACAGAGTGTCATAGACTTCCTTAAAGAACATGTGAACAAGACATTTCCTACGCCTCCACCACCCACTCATGTTGGCGATTGAACTCGAAAAAGAGAATACTGGTTTTGACTATGTTGTAATTAAACATACAGCGTTTAAACTGTTTACAAATGCCAACATTGCCAATACGTTGGGCTCTGTAATCTCAGCCTTTGAGATATAGTTCCTTAATGTCTATCACACTGTGCTTTGGACAAAAAACGAGCAAAGTAGCTGCTGAGTTGTGTCCAAAGTCATCATTACACTATAATACATGAAGTGCATTCAGTGATCCAAAAGAGAGTTTGGGAGAAGCTCAAAGCACAAAGAAGATCCCAGTTATGCCGTGCACACATAATGTGTGATTGATTTGCCCCATGGTCACTGAAGGGGAACAGCTAGACCCTTGTTCTTAATGTAGTTTTCATTTCTCTGACACGGGAGTGGGTGAAAAGACCTTGATTACCCAACCCAGGCAAACACGAGCTGCAGTTGAATAAAGGGAACTCTGCAAATTAGCCATGACCCGAAAACATTCCAATAACATCCAAATCAAGGCTGTAGTAGTGTTACTGTATGAGAATACAAGACACCAACGACACCAATGAATAAAGCCTACCTTCAGATGTCGACCACTTACGGTTCATATAGTATCCAACTGGTATTGTGGTTCTTCTGGTAAATAAGTCGCATTGGTTCTGTTGAAACAGCCTCTTTTGGTGTTAGCTCCTTGAAGCCAAGTGACTGCAGTGCCCATGAGGTCCACCTACAGGCAGCTGCCCACCACTTGTAGGGCGTGGCATGCTCTGCCACCTCACATCAAGCTCAACCTGAGCAGGGGTCACCTAGGGACCGGGGCAACATTTAACAGGACAGAGAGTGACCACGGCTCCAGGCATAGAATTCTGTAACAGTGTGGTACACGAGCAAAATGCCTTGAGCAGAGTTATGAACTCTCTCGCTCAATCTGGTTAGAAGACTGGTTAAGGAAGAGCACAAAAGCTGTGTAAACTTCAGTGCAGGCCTGGGCATGCCAGTTCATGTCTTCTACCCACTGGCTACAAAAAAAGATGTAATCTGTATGATGGTAGCTCACTTGCACTGCCTTCCATTGGTAATGAACATAGTGATCCCCCCCTCTTTTTTATTTGATCGTAGTGGTGATGATGTGCATATCACATGCTTTTCTCTGGGCCTTGACCCCAATTCCAAGTCTTCATGTTTAACTCTTACACACCACAGAAGCAGCAGCTCCAGATTTGGAATTCCTCATTCCTTTAAGAATGCCTCAGTGTCATGCCTCCTGGTCTCCCTGACACCGGCGATCTCCCAGACTCCATTTCCCAGAGTGCACTCCCTGATGACATCACACTCACACGTCCCCAGTCATCATTCACGGTCTAGTTTGCCCGAGTTTTGATTTGCTTCACCTGACACCATTTATACACCTGCATATAAACCCCTCACACACACACACTGCAAAGTTTTGCCAAACCCCTGTTTGCAACTCTTTGTCTCTTTTGCTCTTCCCCTTTTGATCTGTTTGCCTGATTGTTTTGACTTCCTGGTTTTCGACCTCCGCCTGTCTCACTGTCTACGACCCTGCATTACCCCTTTTGTTATGATTGCCTTGATTTTGCTGTTGTGCTTGACTATCGACTTGTCAAATAAACCTCCTTTGGCTTTTAGCTCTGCGCGTGTCGAGCCCAGTTCTTTGTTCCTGAGACTCAGTTTGTTTGTACTGTTTCCATGTAATCACTATAATAATAATAATAATAATAATAATAATAATAATAATAATAATAACAATAATAATAAAGATGTATTTAAAGTATTGCACCTGCTTTCCCATATTCAGATTAAGGCTAACCCTAAACTAATAAGAACTTTCAAAAGTGATTCACCATTGATGCTGCAGTTTAGTCTAGGGGAACCAGAACGTAAGGGGCTACCCCCGAGTTTAAGGGGTTACCCCCAAAAAGCTAGGATGACTAATGAGATGAAGTTACACCAACCTGATCTAATTTGTATCATGCTGACAAACTAACACTGGTTTCATTAGCAATGAAAATGTGACTTTAAAGTTACCACAATAGTGAGAGAAAGGAATAAAATAAGCCTTTAAAACTGGAACTTACTCAAAGATGTAGCATGAGTAAGGAATGGAAACTAGGGGGGAAATTAGCCCCATGTGTCATGCTTACTCACTACTAGAAGATTTTGTCATCGGCAGTGTGGCAATGTTTTAGGATTTGTAGGTGTTCCAGAAGCATTATTTCCGTCAGTGCACACCCGTGATATGAAGGCTCATAACATTCATTGTGCTGCTGCCGCAACTGGCAGACTCTACCTACAACTGTTGATTCAGGCCTGGGATTATTCAGGTGAGATCAGATTTTCATAGTTTGCAGCTAAAGCAGGGTTTGTAGCCTAACCATTCTTATTGCTCCTTTCATCTGTGCTATGCTATTTACAAGCCAGCATGGAAGACTAGGGTAGAATTAGCAAAATCCCAGTAGCTTCTAATCTAATCTAATCCTTGCGGGAAAACTATAAAAATAACGGGCACACATTTTCAATGCGATAAATGAAGGCCAATAAAAAAAAAGCTTATAGTAGGATTAAGCGTCCCATCAAATGTGTTTCTTGTCCGCTGCAAGACAACCAGTTAAATAATGATTTACAAACAGGAGACAAACCGAGTGTGTATTTAGAATATTTTATTAATGAGTAGAAAATGTATTAAAAAAGGAATTATACAGCACGTTTTAAGTCAAACTAGAGCTAAGTCGATCTGTTACATTAATATCCAAGGTTATCCAACAGAATGCGTTCAGCCTACTACAGAGACAAACGTTCCAGATTCTTTTCCCACATCTTGCGTGTCTTCTTGGCATGCAATATTCAAAATCTCGGCAGACACAAAGAGCTGTGCATGGGAAGGATGTCTTACATGTAAGGAAACTGCACCATCCTTCTTGATTCAAAGTCTCAAAGATTAGTAGAACATCAGGAAAATCTATATTAGGAATGGCCAAGAAAAAAAAAACCCTGAAATGGCAATGACAGCATCTGCCAGTCTGGTTATTTTCAGACTACCAAGATCTCTTCTGAGTGGTAACATACTTCGGAGTGTGTTACCATGGCAAGTCTGGGCCAATGGATGGGACAGTAATGTGAAAGCAGAGAGAAACTGCAAGAGCCTTTGCCATATGCCGAGCAAATAAATAATGGGAGGAAAGCTGTTGCTGCTTCTCTGCGTGCTGAAAAGTTCTCCTCTAAACAAATCACTAATCCTCTTACAGAACGCCGGGAGAGCAGAGAAGAAGTGCGAACTACAAAAGACATAACCTCATGTGTCACAGTTTATTTGCTGAAGGAAATGGCTGGTTAATGGAATTGTAAACTTGCCACCTTGTTCGCTCCTTCACAAAACACTGAAGGGGAAAAAACACGATGCCTTAACGTACAGGCAAAACTCCAGGTTTACTGGGGTGGCACACGACTTCTCCAGCTCTATTGTTTTCTTGCTCATTCAGAAGCTTATTTGTAATAGGCATCCCTATTTACTTTGCTTCACTGACAGTGTTGAGAGAGTGACACGTCCATAAAGCATCACATTACAGTAATGTAATGGCTTTTTCCTGTAACAGTGTAGTCTGACACATTACAATGAAATACTTACAACCACATAAGGTACAGACTTAATGCATTTGAATTAGAATGTGGTTACTTGCACTAGTACTATGTTCCAACGTGACTAATGGTAACTACAAGTGATGCATTTTAAACCTAAATTTCGCTTCTTTGTATAATCTGTGCCTGGCCTTTTATGGAAATTGTCAGCAACAACTGACCACACGATTTTGATTGAGATGGCACTAGTGCCATGTGAACATCCGAAAGCATGTGACAGCCGATTGGCAAATGGCTGTAGGCCTGTACTGAGTGGTTTCTATGTCTTCAAATAGCCTCAGCCAAACTGAAAACTGACTGCATCTTATTCAGGGCAAAGCCAGTGATAGTGGCGTGAAGATATTTACTGTGATCGGTTTCGATTTTTGATTTGCTGATTTTTACTGTAATTTTGCTCAATTACATTACAGGAAAGACTACACATAGTCATTGTAAAGACGCTTAAGGCGTTTTTCTACCAGGCAAGTGACCTGTTCTGTACCCAAGAATCTGAGCTCAATTTGGTCATCCCTTTTTTGGCTGGGGGGACCAAATGGGGTGATCCAGAGCAGATGGGAGTGGATCTAGAAACAGTGCAGATCAAGGACTGGCCAACTACAATTGCTATCTGTGTTTATCAGATCAGATCTTAAAACTCTGCCATTACCTCTTTGTATTTACTGTTAACGTTAATGTTACATGAGATCATGTGACCACCACACAACATCCAGAGAACGCTGCCAGCTTACATGATCCTGTTATGCAATAGAAAACAGACACAGGCACTCAAGTCTTGGGTTCAGATTAATAACTATATACCATATGACATGAAAGAAAGTAGTAAGTAGTGAGGCAACCTTTCAGCAGGATGTAGCCCAGTTCAGATCAAAACTGTCTCAGTGATCTGACATTTGCCCAGGTACAGTGTTCATTAGACAGACTGACACTGATGTTTGAGATGCTACCATAACTGTGGTCTACCATTCACTGGTCTCAGTGAATAAGGAGATAAAGATGTTACAGTGCCACTGGTCAAAAGGGGCTCATTAAGAGAGCAGCTTGTCAATATAGCAGGAGTCAATGAGCTGCATTATGGGAATAGGAGGACACATGGGGCAATTCAGGCAGCAATTCAGGAACAGGATGAAGGCTGGAAAGCAATCAATCGTATTTTTTATTTTTTTTATCATAGCTGTGATATGAAGCATTGAGGAATAATATATAGCTATTATTTTGGCCAAAGGAAGATGCTGGGACTGCAGCGAGCCTGTGGATAAACATGAAGGAAGGCACAAGGTGCAAAGGTGTTCCAAAGAGTCTGGCAGATTCATCAAGCATCGTTAGCATAATGTAAGGAACATTGTTAGGACATTAAAGGAATTTTGTGCTATAATCCAGTCATGCAGGAATGGTATGATTAGTGTGTGTTAAGCGAAGCCTCTTCTGCAATGACCCAGTAGTGGAGATTACCTCCTTTTCTGCTGCAACATGGTCAATAATATAAAGCATATATGCCATGGAAAAAAGTTGGCCCCTCTGACAGAATGGGCTTCATTTATTAAATGTGTCCAGTGTCGTTGCAAAGCCAGCATATGTTATTTTTTCTGTTTTCTCTAATTGTAAGTTGGTGGCAACGCAATAAAATGACAGAGTTCAATGGGAATCAAGGGTGCAGTGGCTTAAGGCTAGTTTAAGACTAGCTCAAAATCATGAAATAAATAAACATAAATCTTACATATGTCTAAGTAGTAGCTGAGTCGAGCAGAGCTTACCAAAATGCATCATGTGAGGTTTTAACAGTTCAGTAACATGTTTTGTTGAAAACAAGTTACTACATCCCTTCTGTTCATTTTAGTGCACACTATCTATTTATTTGCTGAGCTGACCATACTGGAAAAAACAAAACGTATAATGTAAAATGCACTTCTGCATAGCCCACATTTTATGTTTAATTTTTTGACCCAATCAAGTGTGCAGAATTGTCTCTTATGTGTTGACATGCTTTCACTTGGAATTTCAAACCAAACTTGTAATTTGACCAGTGGCACAAAAACTATACAGTAGTTAAGTATATCAATCTGTTTGCAGCTAAATGCAACGACTATTCGTTGGCATACCACCGATACCATTATGCTTGAGAACGAAAGCTGAATAAACGAATGAAGCATAAAATCTTAAGTTCTGCTGTCATTTAAACATAAGACGGGGATATTTTCTGTGTTGTTTTTAGGGTAAGCCAAATTTTTCTATTTAATTTTCATTTTTGATTGTCATATTTAAGGTCTGGACTGGACCAGGCATGCTAATAAAAGTGTTTTTCTAAACATAAATAGCAGTAAATGTTTGTGTAAACAGAGTGGAAGTGAAGGATAAAATGCATGTGGGTTCATTTGCACTTGCAGTAAATAAATTAATAAAGAATCTGGGGTCTTTTATCTTCATCAAAGGTAAAAACAAACAGAAATATAAATGTATTGGTAAAACAGAAACATTGCAGGTTAGGAGTAGAGGTAAGAGTTACAGTTTTTAAAAAAGAAAATCTAATGGCTGTGTGACTTTACTACAAATTGGTAATGACTGTATTATGGGCGTCAGTCTATACAGAAGGTGGTTTGAAGATGTCCATGTTTATGTTGTATACAAAATGCATTGATGTTAATCTACAAATCTGAATTAGTATGTATGCTAGTATAAAACAGAATTAAACTAAACAAAACCAAAACTGATGAAACAAATGTTTCAAATTTCAGTGATCGTTTTGATGCGAGGATGCTACTTTTCGCATGCACTTTCCCAAATCCTCTTAGCAACTCAATCTCTATAGCCAAGTAGTGGTTAGACAGAAAATGGTAAAAAAAAGGGATGTTTTTCACTTCAAACCTAACACTGCAGAGTGAGATTGCTACAGGAAGTTAGTAATGTGGAGGAATTTCTGGGATGTAGATAGTTACCTTGGGCTTTCAGGTCTATAAGACAAAGAACTTTTTAAACACTTAATGGAATAAGCATGCTGGAAATAATTCTTTTTACTACCCACTGAAATAGTGATGAAAGAAGAATGCAGAAAAAAAGATGAAAAATGATAAAGAAAAAAAAAAAACACTAGCTTTGAAAACGCTGCAGTCATCCAACTGAAAACAGATAAATCCATCTACAATAATGGGAGTGTGATACTGGCTATTTTTTTAACCCCCCTACCACATACCGACACATGCACATACACATGGAGACACTGTAAAAGGAAAGGTTGCCAGATTGTCTGGGATTCCTTATGAGTTGCACTGATGGCATTTCATTTCGTTGTTGAAAAAACGCATGTCAGCTATGATTCCTAAGTATTCATCCGCAGGTGTTTCCCCGTCGTAAGTCTTTGGTTTTGAAAAGAATACCATCAATGCAAGCGACAAAAGATATATCAATATTCTTATACGTCTTCAACGAGTGCGTTTTGAAGGAGAGAACGGATGGCCATGACTACATCGATTCACGCTTGTCCTTCTGCAATGAAATGGGATGCACTGCTATAAAGATTCGAAAGCAAATTACAGCATCCACGTGTCAGGTAGTGGAGAAAACCTGAATGGCGGTGATTGAAATTAGTTCCTGATGCAAAATGAAACAGGTGAAAAATCTTTAACGTAAATGTTTTCGTTTCATCTTTTTAACAGCTATTTTTTCACCGGTTACAAAAATAGAAGTCTCTTATTTTTCTGGGCATTTGTTTTCTTCTAAAATCTTCTTTCTCCAAGGGAGTAAAATAAGACCCTCTCTTTTGTGATCTTTATTAATGTAGTTATTTTTGCCAGCCGTTCGTGGTGAACTGTACACCGTACCCAACTATAACTGTAAACGTTTTTTACACGCTCCATACTGGACCAAGAGTGTTACACAGAAGGGAATCATTTTACGACCCAAAGGGCTCATCGTATCTACTGAACGTTCTTCAAAGGGAGTTTTATCACTTCAAATTTCAAATAAATTACACAGCCTCACTTTCTCTTGCCCCCATCGTATGTAAAAATAGGAACAGCTAGTAAGACGGGAGAAGGGCTGATTAATGCAGAGTGGACCTCCTTCGCTTGCCGCTGATGCTGCGGTAGTTGTAGGGCCTCATCTTCATCTCCACAAATGGGATGGAAAACTCATGACCCTTCCAATGATACCAGTTGATGCCCTAAAATAAAAGCATGACAGATATTAGAAAAAAACACATTCTGCACATTCTGAACACTTTCTAAGACGTACAACTGTATGCCAAAAGGGTCACATTACACATTCTGGTGATTTTCAAACTGCATTTTTCTTTATTTATAAGCTCACCGGACAAACAAAAGGTGGTAGTGTCTTCAGGCTCCTGCAGAAGGCGTTGCATGAGGATAATCGACCTATAAATACCTGCGGGGTTTGCGACGGGATTCATAGATTGAGAAGAGGAAGTACAGTGCAGTGATTGTCTCGCTCCATGGGTGGAAAATGGGTCCAAAGCAGATGTTAATGATTGGCTAAAAGGAGTGACTGTAGTGGGGCGTGCCAAAGGCCACAGTGTAAAGGAAGTAGCTGAATCTGCAGGTGTATGGAAGTGTACCGCCATACAGGTCGACCAGCGGTGGCAAAAATCCCAGTCTACAGGAAACTCTCCTCAGAACTGTGCCAGAGAAGACAGCCACCAAATCGGGCCCAACTGTGCAATTCTTTGATGCAGGAGTGGCTGAACTTTGATGTGGCTACATACAGACACTTGACATGCCAAATTGAATCACAGCTGTTATTCGTGCTTGAGGAGGTTTTACATGCTATTAGGTGCATTTCAGTAACTGGTTTCAGTCACTGCAGTCACGCTTTTCAAGACATTGGCTGCACTGTACCACCATTCCCCACAGGTATTTATGGCCTGACCATCCTCATGCAACACCAAGAGCAACTGTGCACTAAAATGTAAAAGTGCATAAAATGTGTTGGATTGTAATGCTATTCAGAAGGAAGATAAAATAAACCAGGAACAATAAATGGTGATAAATTTAGACTGATATGGGCAATATTTATTGAGCTACACATACATAAGTAGTGTCTCTCAGCATAGCGTCAGGCCGCCATGTTTGCTAATGCAATGTGCCAGTTGTCTTAGCATAAATTGTAGAGGTTCCTAATGGTGCCCTATGATAATCCATCCCATGCAGCTTGAATATTCCCACTCAGTTCCTGCAGATGTAGAGGTGGAGGTGGACTGACACCGGACCTTCTGGACAAGTGATACCTGACAACAAACTGTTCATCTTGGGGCTGACCACAGATTCCTGAGGAATTCCTAAATTGCCTCCACACATAGATTCATTGGTCGTCTCCACCAAGACATGAGCAGGACTTGTCACTGAAGATGACCGGCTGCCATTCGGAGTCACTCCATGACAGTGTGGCCATTGCAGTCTTTGTCCATGCATGCAGTCCTGCGTCGTGGAGTCGTCTGGCAATGGTACTTGCACTAACAGGATGACTCATGGAGGCATCACTGCTTGCTAAATGAGCATGAAACTTGAATCACTGGCATGTCTCACTATTTCTAACCTACCCACCAAGTTCCATACCCTTCAACTGATTTTGATTCCTTCTGGGTGCAAGTATTTGTGCAACTATAGTTTATGTCCTAACACTAACACCAACCCTATCCTGCCATTCTAACTATAATGTTATTAACAGTTAACTCTATTAAGCTGACCATCTTGTTGGCGATCCATACAGTGATGTTCATATTTACTTGTTTAAATCCTTGTCCGGAGTCAAATGTATAAGTAGGCAGAACTGGAGTTTTCTAGGTAATACCATCTCTCTATAACTATATACTGTGAAAGAGCCAGAGTGAGGTATTTCTTGCATTCATGAATTTACTGTTTTTTTTAGTTTTTTTTTTGCTACACTTTTTTTATACTTTCCATGAACAAAAACAAGACAGCACTGAGAGAATGCTGTGTGTTAGGTAGTAGGGGATAACTCGAGAGACCAGACCTTGACCTTCTCAGTAAGTAGTAATTAAAAAAAATATGCAAAAAATCAATAAAACGATAACAGCTGAAGTGTGGTGGAAAGATTGATGACTATGGAACCATCTGGGCAAATGGAGGATTTGCACACTATCATTTCTTTGGCATTACTAAATTATTATGGAGTATCCATTATTATTGACTTAAATAATTAAGAAAAAATAAATATAAAAAGTGATTTTTAAAAACAATGCCTATATACAGTTTAGCTGTTAAGTAATAGCAATTAGAAATCAAACAGGGACATTAACCCCAAGAGAGATGGAAAGAGAGGAAGTGGTTGGTACAACTGATTTCAAGTACAGCTAGGTAGAAAAGCATAATCATTTTACTATTGAAATATATGCTAATACTGCTGAATCACTATCAACAAATAGTGCAAAGAAGCATGTGTAGTTTAGACAGCATGTAGCATGATATTACTAGGAACTATGAAGTGTAAATAATAAGATAACGTATTTTAGACCATAAAAATATTACTACTTAATTCTATCGGCACTGGCCAGCAAGCCGTAGTATCTAGACTCGAGCCCTTAAGTGTAAACAGGTATAGAGATACCGTACGGATGAGCCGGGCTTTCATGAACAACAGTTTACATCATCCGTTAATCATCTGATAATCTGTTCTCAAATGACAATTCAAAGCTAGCATTACACTTTTGCACTGGTGAATATCACCACAAACACAGCTTGTCGTTTTGTTCCGACTGAATCTGACACCCCCACACATTTCCACATTCAACCTGCTTCTGAGGAACTTACGATGACAGCTGAAATGCAACAAGATGGTCAGAAATGGAAAGAATGACAAAATGGTTGCGCAGCAGCTGGGATGGATAACAGTGGTTTCATCTGTAATCCACATGTTAGCATGACTTTAGTATAGTTGAGCTATAACTGCCCGATCTCTCAGTATCATAGTACAACTGCTGCACATTTCCTTTGCTTTTTGCAGAACTTTTTGCAGCTCGAGTGTCTGCTTGCCAGTGTTTGACAGGTCGAGTTCAGGTGAGATAACTATGTATAGATTGAGATCATTTCCAAACAGGATGTCAGGCATTTGCGGTTTTGTCTTGTCTGTCATTACTTCTGTATTCTTTTCTCGCTATGATTGCATGCATCAAGTCAGTTCCCCGAAATTCTCAGTTCTCAGTTCTCAGCCCTAACGCTGCTGAGGCTTCATGATGCACATACAGTTTCATGATGCACTTAGAGTTTATATGTTCTTCCCGTGTCTGTAGGGTTTTCCTCCCACAGTCCAAAGACTTTCTGTCAGATGAATGGAAGATGCTAAGCTGCCCCTAAATTGGTTTTAGTGTGTGTGCATGTGTACGTCTGTGTGTCTGCCCTGCAATGGACTGGCGGCCTGTTCAGGGTGTTCCCTGCCTTCCACTGAAAGAGAGCTGGGATAGGCTCCAGCACCTCCCCCCACCCCCAATCTGGGAGGATAAGCGACTTAGAAAATGATTGAATGAGAGAATGAATCACATGTTCTGGGGGGAAATGGGCAGAGTCAAATTAAATTAAACATGCTTTGTTTGAATTAAGGAACTGCTTTGCGTTGGCTAGAAACCGTTCCATCATTTTAATTACAAAAAAAGGGAAAAACAGGTCGTTTGGCTCAACATCCTGAGACATCAGAAGTTTACCTGACTGTGTCTGGACTCGCCATATTTGCCGTTGAGGTTGGCTCTGTGACAGTTCTTGTACCACCAGGCTCCTTTGTAGGAGAGGGCACAGTTAGTGACTGCAATGTCATTGTCTCTGTCTTTGGTGGAGAAAGGCCGGCCCTGGTGGTAGCTCAGAGAGTCACCTATCACAAAGAAAAGACACAATAAAGGTTTTCGTGTCAGACTTTGGGTGAACTTGGGTGAGTAGAAGGTATAGCACGAAATCATCACAGTACTATTTAGTCAGAATTAGTTTTACGTAATGCAGTTTTAACAGTGTTCTTTGGATGTTTTGATGCATTAAAATAAACACAGTTTAGTATAAAAAATGCAAGCCAATGTCCAATACCAAGACCAGACCATGTTCACACCTGTGTGTATAATTGCCAACATACATAAGTATATAAATACCTATAAGTACAGTATAAGTATCAGCCATGTTTAAGACTGATTCACACAAAAGAAGCCTTATTTAATTTGATCAAGATTTTCTTCAACCTTACCTTCTACATAGCTGTTTTAAGTTAAAGCAATGTATCATTAGTATTGTCATTAGCTTGGGAATTCAATTTAGGATATTATGGAATATTTATTGACATGCCAGTTTGCACAGAATTAATAGAACCTGTACCAGAATCTGTAGAGGATTATTTACAGTCTGTAACAATCCCTATGTAACAGTAATTCTGTGTGAGAAGTATTACAGCACTTAAGTGTTTATTATCTTCTTAGAATCTTACACAACTTCAGCACACAGCACACACACACACACACTGATGTGGTAATAGGCCTAGGGTGATATGGCAACCATTTCATCATGATGTCTGGTCTTGGCCATTAAATATCAATTCAGAATTTAATTATTAGAAGTTCTAGAGAAAACCAAGAGGTGTTATTCTACACTGCTGGATTGCTGAAATCCAACGTCCATGATGTAGAAGAGAATCTTACACTTTTCTGCATACATTTTATTCAGCTTAGGTGAGCTATGAACAATGGGAACTATAATACAGCAACATACTGCAAAATGACTTATTGACTATTTGAATTAATGAATGTGAAAGAATACTGTCCAGTCATTTTGATGTGTTTCCAATTCACATCCACTCACCAGCAGTGCCATTGTATTCTCCTATCCTTAGCTTGTAGAGACTCCTGGCATCTCCGATGGAGAATCTGTCATAGTTGGCGTAAACTGCTTCCTGGCCGTCTCTCATGTCAACGCGGAGTTCGTAGCGACCTTGAGCTGTGATCTTTTGAACGTTGTCCAGGCCTACGTGGTGAAACAAGACCAAAAGCTGTAACCACATCCAGGACCACAGTTTATACAGTGAATCATTATCCCTTCGGAACCGTTAGAACTGAGAAGAGCTAACTATGAAGAAATAAATCCTGTCAATCCCAACCTGACCCAAAGTTTAGTATCAGAACCAAACTGCACCCTAACACAATTCTGTCTGAACCCACCTGTAGCACAACAATAGTCTGTCTTAACCGCCACTAACTGGAAAATAATGTTTAAGATTGATTCAAGCAAAAAGGAAGCTTAATTTAATTTGATCATAATTTAATCATAACTTAATCATAATTATGTTTAACCTATGTTTAATTCAGGATATGATGGAACCATTTACTGACGTGTCAGTTTGCATAGAATTAATATAACCTGGGGTTATTTATATGGGTGATTTTTATAGCAGGCAAAAGCTGCCGGAATCTGAAGAAGAACAAAGCACTTTTCAGGCCTGTGAGTTCTGATCCAATTTTGAATATAGTAGCTTAACAACATTCTGTCAATCCCAACCTGATCCAACGTTTAAAATCCGAACCAAACTGAACACAATCCAAACACAATTCGGTATGAACCCACCTGTAGCTCAACAATACTCTTAACTCTTTAACATTAATCACATAACCACCACTAAGAGGAAAATAACACTTTGAAGTTACATTAGTGTTAATTACATAATAAACACAATAAGCAGAAATGAATAGCTGTAATCGATATATTAATCAGTCCATTTTTATAAAAACACCTCAAAAGTATTTTGTCTAGATACATCCTGCATAAATGCATCACTTTGTGGACCTTGGTGTTCCTCAGTGCTACAAATGACTCCAGCAAGCTAGTAGAAGCAATTTTTGGAGGTAATAAAATACAGATTGTGAAGCAAACCAAAACGAGTATAAATGTTAGGCTATCTGTTAGGCCATGAGGAACCAAACACTTAAAATTCAACTCCCCTCAAACCCATCATGAGTGGAGAAACGATGTCCAAACATGACCCAACTCCAAGGGGAAGTGTCCAGTGGCAAAAATGTGATTCTCAGGAGGTACACAAGGACTAGACTGGGGAAGAGTGTCCCTGCTTGTGGCCCAGAAATGTTCAGAAAACCATGTATCTCTTCAAATATGGCGCACATAGATAACAGCCTGTTGTTTATGGTCAAAGGACAGCGCTGGCCACTGTGGTCCATCGTTCTTTCTGACCCTCACCTGCCATGAAGATAAGCAGGAGAAGCCTGGGAAAAACGTGTTTACCAAAGATAACCCAAATTTTCCAACTGCGCTCTGGAGAAATGTCACGCTGTGATGTTGATGCTGCATGGCGATAAAAGCATGCAGGGTGGAGTGTGGGGGGGGAAGCAGTGCTGAGGTTATGAAGAGTTGAATCTCACCACTATCCATGAAGTTCCCTTCAATCATAATACCACAGACTGATCCCAAATGTCACTCATTCGCTGTGGCAGCATTGAGGAATGCTCCAAATTGCAGAGCACAGAAGGCAACAAACTGACATTGCAGCAAATATCTATTTTAAGTACCTCATGCCATATTGTACTGTATTGTGCTTGATCATAAATGTGCAGAGTCATATCACTCTGTTCTCATTATGCTCTACTCGCTCTGCTGTACTACAGCTCCTTATCATTTTAACCATGGTGCTCCTGCTCTTTCACATAAGTGAACGAGAAAATTAACATGTGTTTGTAATTTACTCCAAATTACATCACTTTTCCCTTTTACGGCATGTGCAAATCGGCCATATATTTGGAAAGGAATGCCCATCGAGAAAAACAGATTTACAGTACTGTAGTCATGCTAATAGTTTATGTATTCTGAGACCTGAAAAGGGGGGCTTGGGGGATTTAAAGTGTGTCAGCTAGTTGTTAATATAAAGACATCTGCTTGTTTTGGGTTAGGCCATGAGAGGATGCCTCAGGACCAGTGTGGACTTAATGGAACGATCCACATAGTCTGCCACAGGCCTATTCACTGACCCTAAGCCCCTTTTACTCCCTCTTAAGAAAGAACATGTCCTTACAACACCTCACTGCCCGAAGGGCATAAAGCACACATTAATGCACTTCTACTGTACTGCTAACCAAAAGCCTAACATTACATATGGGCCACAAGATCATGTAGGGATGTATTTTGATTCCTGCAGAAAGTGCTTGTATTTTCCCATGGCCAAAAATGAATTCATTAATTTGACAGAAATGCTTAAATGAATGAAATAAGCTGATATTCAAAGGGAAAATAATTACACACATCCTCATCACTTCACACACTTCTACATATGCACAGTTCCTGTTAGTTGCTGAATTTAACATGTTGGAGGCAATTCTACATAAAAAGAGGCCTGTGCAAAGGTTACAGCACATTTTATAAAAACTTTATTATATTTTATTATTTATATTAAACTCAAATAAACGAATACATTGCAGGTGTACAGTTTAGTGTACACCTTCAAAGTATTTGTTTATTTGCGTTTAACATATTGGACAAATGACTTACACAGCCGAAAAGTTGATGGGTGCTGACATCACAGCAATTCAGCAGCTAGTCCCTTATTTCAAGGCGTAAAAGTCAAAAAACATGAACAAGAACATGATAATGCTAATTTCTGCTACCTATGGAAATCCAGTAATATGTTAGCACTACCTCAGCCTTACCATAGTGCTATATGTGTACATCTGGATACATCATAGGTTTTATTCATAACTTTATATCACTGTTTATAAATATATATATTTTATATATATTTATAATGTATATTAGGATAACAGAGATTTTGTGTTATTAGTATTGTATATATTTATTGTCTACGTATATTTTTGTATCTAAGTACTGTAAGGGACTTCGCACCTAAGTTTTTCACTCACCTTCACACCTGTGAAAATGTGACGTGACAATAAAAGTGATTTGATTTGATTTGACTAAGCTAAGAGCAATTCATGAGAACATATGTTTGTAGGACTAGATTAAACACAAACATCTGAAGCTTGTAAAAGTCATTGCTTGTTTTAATTGAAATTCCAGTAAACAGATCTGGCACAGGTCTTCCATTTCTAACACATGACTATAATCCTGATAGGTGTTAAAATAATGGTTAGAATACTGATCATATTGTTCGTGAGTGGTAAATCTGGGTCTTTCAGAACATTAATATTTAACATTAAAGTTTTTTTCTAGAGCATGATGATCATATGAAATAAAAATGTAACTAAAAATGTACTATAGTTTTTATTATTTACAAATGAACTAATAATTAGTGATGTATTTTTTACAGAACGGTCTAAATGCGTAGAACGGTCTGTTGGTTCTCCTCTGAAACAAGGGGCTAAAATACGTGGGGTTATCCTAAGATAGTGCTGCTACAAATATGCACAAAATCACAGGGCCAATGACTTTAAAACAGGCTGTTTATCGAGCTTAGTTCCCATATGCACACCCTATAAAGTGAGCAGAGAATGGTATTTTTTAAAACTTGGCATATTTATGTTTTACATACTTATTTGAACCAACAAACAAAAATTTTGCATTAAAAACTAGCCCCAAGTGCGTGTTGTGATGCATGGGCTGTGGTTTTGTTCACTGGAGGCAATTCTGGTAAAACATTGCAGATGTATAGGGAGGTCACTGGTCATGCCACAATTGACAGATTTCACAGTTCCTGTGCGAAACTGAACCTTAGAAGCTGTTTTTCATTGCTTTTGGCTTGTTCATTGGGGGCTCGGACTCAGACTTTCTGTAAAGCTGCTTTGTCTGTTGAAACAGGCGCTACATAAATAAACTTGACTGGCTTGATTTTGGCTTGACTTTTTACTAGTTACAGGTAAGAAGGTAAGACCCTGAACTGCATATATGTTGACGGACAGATAAGAAAAAGTGGGGAGCACACCCATGTGTGCCTGCACACTAAGGAAAAAGAATCTATTTTAATGCAAACATTTTTCTCAACAGTAGAGAACACTCATTCCCTTCATTCAGTGCAGCAATTCAGTGCAGCAATCCTCCACATGGCATTCTCCCAGTCTAAAAATAACTATGCATATTACCCAGGATTAAATGTTTGTGGGGGTATTATTCATAACGTTTTCTTTTTTATCTTATACTGAGACAATGCCCCGAAATCTGGGTCATGTAGATTTCTCCCCTGTGAGTTTAATGAATATAATTATACTTTCATAATGAGATTTGCAGAGAATACTCTCGCAGCAGAAAAAAAGAGAAATGAAAAGGCTCAATTGTTCTCTGTCAAATTGGATTTTTGACGATGGCAATTACAGGATCGTTTAAATTTAATCTGAAAGCTGAAAATCATCGTTATAGATTATAAAGTAATTATGGCATGGAGCAAACACACCAACAATGTTAACATCGGTGTGCACACGAATGGCTAAACACAAAGAGGAAATGGAAGATGTTTTCTTAAAAACAAAAAAGTTCTTGACTCTTGACTCACTCAATCACTGTGGATGATTACATTCAAACAAATACCTATTAAAATCATTAACTTTAAAACTAATCTTTTCCTTAACAGGGCTTCTGCATAACTTCCAAAATCAATGTCAATGTCAAATGAAAAATAACAGTTGAAATTCAAACATGGATATATGCATTAATATGCTGGTATGATGTGATCCATAGTCACTAGCCCTCTATCTCCTTCTCTATCTCCACTAACTGCTCTTTTCCATGCATGACCTTTCCAATGTGTTTGACTTTATCAATTCTTCCATCCTCCCCCTCCTTTAACAGATCTGCCCCTCCTCAGTGGTCAGTTTCTGATGACAAGACCATTCCTGGTTGGGTATTTTTGCTTTGCAGACTGTTCTTAATAAGTGTAGTATAGAACTGCACGACATTGGCAAAAAATACATTGCAATGTTTTTTGTGTGATATATATATAATGATATAAAAGAATAGTGATATTTTCACCAGCTTTATTTGGAAAGAATGAGTAATTCTAGAATGACTGAGGTCACTTTGTAGGGTGGTGTCTAGAAAGGAAATATCCTTATCTGTTTAGTCACCATGAGAGCTTCATTTGGACTAAACTTGGGACAGGAGCTGTTATACAACAACAGTTCCTAACTTCAGAATCTTATCCTTACTCCAGATAAGAAAACAGTATTACAGAAAGGAGACTAATCTTCCAAAAATCCTGTCGTAATCTTAAGACAAGCCCCAAGAAGTCCTAACTTCTGTTTAACTATCGTTTCTATCATTTAAGACAGTGACAGGAAGCATAGTTTACTGTAACTAACATAATGGCGTTCCCACATCTGTGTCCGCACTAGGTATGAACCAGCCTTAAAGTTAGCTCTGCTGGTGTTTGCCGAATTCCAACTCCTCTTGTGCACATGCGTCATGCAGACGTATGGGTGCTACGGATTACATTTGAAATTTTTTGTTGTTTCTATATGCTAATAAAGGCTAATCTTCAGTGATACTTTTCCTTCACAGCAAACACAAGAACAAAACCAGAATCCAAACAAAGAGTCAAATAGTGATAGTAGTATTTAACGGAACTAACGCACCTTTTAAGATGTTTGGGAAAATTAAGCTGAAACCGTTGAGTGGAGAAGCACTGTCCCAATAATACCTCCATTTGTTAACAAAACACCTTATAAGGAACTTTTTAAAATCTATACAAGATCATTTTAGCGTATGAACACTGTTTAATATCAGTCTGAAACCTAAACCTAATTTACAGTGATTATCATCTCAACACTAACCTTAACCTCAACCTTCAACATCTAATGCTAATCATGTTAATAATCAACTGAGTTTCACCAGAAGCTGTTGATACTCTATACGGAACTATCAAAAAAGTGATCAGCAGAATAAGAGAAGTCTTCCCCATCATATGAACTCTTAGGCTCCTGAAATACATGTAGTCTGTTTGGGGGCCTGATCTGTTTGGATGAGCATAAATGAAAGCATTTGGCCCACATGATGCAGCTTCATGATATGCGCTGAAGACATTCTCAGTATCAGCATTCTCAGAAATGTGTCATGACTGAGGGCATATGAGTCATCTGGTATGACAATCTCACTGCCACAAAACCTTTGTAGAATACTGCTGAGTCTTCTTTGTCTTACAGTGGCGAATGGTACATTGCCATGATTTACTGTACATTAACATTCTTAAAAGCTTTTAAAAGCTTATATATATATATATATAATCATAATCGTTATCAGCTTTGGCAAGGATGGGTATAAATGCTGAAAGATCCAGATTTTCGCGTCTATGATGCCATGTATCCTAACAAGGTTTCCAGGGCCTTTGGAGGAAAAACAGCCTTCAAAACAAAACACATACTCAACCGTACCTAACAGCAAGGATGAAGTTCTTTTCTGTATAATCAACTTTCTTTTTGTGTCAAACCTAGCCTGAGTGTTTGTTGCCCAAATGCTCTATTTTTGGCTCATCCGACCATAGCAAGCAGTTCTAATTAGAGTTTCAGTAGAATCTGGAGAACCCCAGTTACAGTACAATGCAACTTACAGCAAAGAAGACACTTCTGTATTGTAAATTGTGGTTCTGGAAACATGGTGACTTCAAAATGCTATCATCTTCTGCAAATCTCCAACTGTGATCCTTGGCCTCTTTAACCACCCACTGTGCCTAGGGGGAAACTTCAACTATATTCACTTCTACTATATAGGACTTCTTAATTATTGCCCTATACTGAATATAGGTATTGTCAGGCATATGGCTATTATACATGGACACTCTGATTTATGAATCAGAGCCAAAGCACTTTTATAGTTGTCGCCTTCTCTTATCTAAAACATGGAAAATAAGCTCTCACTGATTAGGATCATTAGAAGCACATAGTTCATATGCTCAACCGGAAACCTCAGTCATCTTTTACACGGTAATACAAACAGTCAGTGCACAGAAAGCACCAGTTCTAAATGCTGAATTTGACAAAAATGAGTATGTTTAGCCAACAAGAATATGACATGACATGACTCTTCTAGAGGCAGATTTCTTTTTTGAGCATGGTCAAAAAGTTCACTAAATGGGAATATGCTTAAATAATTTTTTAGTCATATTAATTTAACAATACATGTGGCATGTGGCTTTGTTAAATTTTTTTAATTATGTTTGTTTTCTCAGACCAAAATTTCTTTGATTAAAGGTTATATTTTACACTCAGATTCTCACTGTGACACAGAGCTTATTAAACGCACAGACATTTTCTTCCCTTTGCCGAGAATGCCAGAAAGTATGGAGCCGCTGGGAAGCTAGCAGCACAAATTAGTCACTAAAAATGCTAGCCTGACCAATGCCAGATATTCCAGTATGACATTAAGACTTAGATCCTCTCACCTAGCCAGAACTCATCCTCCAGATTCCCAAAGCCAGTCCTGTAGTCACTCCACTTCCTGGAGAAATCAGTCAGACCATTCTGGCGGCGCTGGAACACCTAAAACAGAACGACCACATGAATCAGATCACCAGAGTTAGGTGATATGGTAGAGTTAAATGAATTCACAGCTCAGTGTATCTCAGTGCAAAAGTGTTCACTGGGGTGATATTATGAATATCTGATACTTGTGCTTATACATGTGAGTATCTGGAGTGCCTATCGACCTACAAACTGTAAAATAGGACCCAGTCAGTTTGTTGTGGGCTGCGTTGGTCAGAAAGCATGGAAGTCATTCAGACTTGGCACACTTCCTACGTCCAGTGGGTGCTCCTTAGGGTATCTCTCCCCATAGCTTCAGAGCTACCCCTGTTAAGATGTGCCATCTTTTCCTTGATAGTGCCACTAGCATTTAGTGGAAGCTAAGAGCTAATCACTGAAACCGCTCTGATGTCCGATTGTATGAAATTTATTTTGAAATGCAACGTCCCAGCTACAGTCGTCAAAAACTGTACGTGGATACGTAAGTCAGTTTCTGTTTGCCAGTTTATTGTTTGATTTTCCCTGTTGCACCTTGAAGCAGTGATATTTTGGCACCTCAGGCTACCTGTCCATATTCTTGTTCAAAATCTTTCCATTCCATTTTCCAAGCTGGTGAATAAAAAGCTGACACCAGTCAATCGTTTGTGGCAAAACCGCAGACAAGGAAAATGTAAGTATATAAAATATAATGACGCTCTGCGCTTCTTTGTCCTTTTAGAACTTGCTAATGCTAACATCTGAGGTAATAAATCATTTATTAATTCATTCATTCATTCATCCTCTAGCGTGCTTATCTTTCTGGGTCACAGTCAATGTTGGAACCTTTGCCAGCATTCGTTGGGTGGAAGACAGAAAATACTCTCCGGACAGGCGCCAATACATTGCAGGAGGTAATAAATTAATGGAGACATAACTTTCTAGAATGTTCTTACCATTATTTGCTGCAGAATCCACAATAATGTTAAAGCCATTAGTTTATTAGTTGAATGTCTGTAAGATGAACTTTCACTTGTCAGCAGGTGAATATTGTGAAAGTATAATGAGAATGGAGAATGGAAGTAGAGGTCTCTCCAGAGTGATTCATGATGGCACACCCTGCGGAAGATGGGAGTCGGGATGTGCAGTGGCCTATTGGCATTCATAGGAAAAGGCATGCAAACCAGCTGTTCTGAACGGGGCTGTTTAGACAGGGCGAGAAGAATGCTGTGGTGCTGTGAACATTTCATTAAGACCAAGGAACTGTGTGAACTTGTTGGAAACGGGTACAATATATCACCATTGAAGAAATATTTTAATTGTAACTTTCATAGGCTCACAAAACAGCTGGCATGCAACCCCGCCAAAACCTCAATTACATGGTTTGAGCAGGGGAAGTGAACAATAGAGCTGGGATTGAGAAATATTGGGCAATGAAAATATCCTTACATATATATATATATACACACATATATATATATATATATATATATATATATATATATATA
>CM067482.1:25989443-26027979 GCA_034552555.1 Semaprochilodus insignis
AGAGAGAGAGAGAGAGAGAGAGAGAGAGAGAGAGAGACAGGCCAGGGTCGAAAACCAGAGAGTAAAATAGCCAGCGAACAGAGCCAGGGGGAGATCAAAAGAGGAGTCGAGAGAACAGGCAGGTAGGTCAAAGCACAGAGAGAGCAACAAGGAAGGCGAACGAAACAGAAGGGGACTCCGGAAGCGAGAGTCAAATAAACAAAGGGAGGTCTAGAACGATAGAAGCAGAGTACTAAAGAGAACCGTTCGGTATGCAAACTGGGTTTGGCAATACTTCGCAAGGTGGATGTGGGTGAGAGCAGCTATATAGCGGCTGAGACATGAGGTGCAGGTGGCCAATAAGTACTCAGGTGACCTAGAGTGCGGAAGTGGAGTATGAGTGGATGTTTCGGGAATTGTGGCAGTGACGTCATAGAGGAGGGTACTCTGGGAGATGGAGTCCGGAAGATCAGAGGAGGTTGAGAAACCCGGGAGTGTGACAACTATAGCAAACAACCTACCTTAGTGACACCAGAAGAAGCCTTAAATATAATCTTTGGTTCATTTCATTTTCCTGCTTGTATCTCACCAAACAACAGCTTTTTTTTTTTCATTTTAGGGCCAAATTATAGTGCTGTAAATTGGCACCACACCTTTATCTTTCTTAGTAAACATCAGATAACAACAACAAAAAATTATAATCATTTATCATTTATTTTCTAATGAAAATCATTATCCAAAACTTGCAGAGGACAGACATATTATGAGAAGTAAACAAGCGGTCTAAATGTCATCATAATATCTGAACTGCCAGTGTTTCAACTGTGGTTAAGCTAGTTCCTTTTCCTCAAAACACAGTAAAGGTAGCTGTACATAAAATGATATATCATATTGGTTTGAATTAACTTTAAATGTGTTTGAGGTGTGTACTGTACAGTCATGTTATCTACAAAAATACAAATACAGGACAAGGGAATTAGTATTGGTGAACACTTACTATTAGATGACTCAGACTCGGGATTGGGAGATTCCTATCTTAAAGTACTGAAGGGAAGTTTTATCCAAGCTTCTACCAAATATCTTTTGCTTTGTTTGTTGGGTGTTTATGTCTGGGTGTGTGAATATAGTGTACCTGTGGTGAAGGTGGTGGAGACAATGGCGCTGGTCTCGAGGCCTCTGGCTGCCTGCAATCGTACAGTGTACTCGGTGGTCTCCGCCAGACCCTCTAGGCGGATCCATGTGTCTTCAGCGTCCAAGATCAGCTCCTAAAAGCACAGCAAAAAAAAAAAAAGCACAGTTGTTTCTTGTTATAATCAATATAGATCTTTACTCTTGATACAGTGAGCATTGAGCATCAATGTTCAGGCATGTGCACAGGTAGACCCCAGGGGTTCAAATAAATTGCTAAATCAAGTTTACTTTATGTAAAAACAGGAAATTGTTCCAGATTTTGACATTGTGGTGGGTAATATAACAGCCTTGTAGACTGGGTTAGGGTTCAGATCGCTGTTTGGGCAGTACAGTTCTTTTATCTTCCTTGGGAAAAGCTCTTAAGAACACTGTGGTTACTCTTGACATATGATTATACTGTTTTTAGTAAAATAAAGAAAACATGGAGAGACTTCTTTTAGTTATTACGCTTCTAAACTGTGGAACTCAATTCCAGCTTCTATTAGACAGTCAACATCAGTACACACTTTTAATAAACATTAAAAATCTCTTTAACTCAGTGGTCAGTAATTAAAATGACAATTTTTTTTGCTGATGTCAAGCACGTTGAGCTGTCAGCGTTATAAAATGTGCTCTATAAATAAACGTATAAATAATTATTCATAAATAATTAGTAATACTAAAATACGCATTCATAATTTTGTTTCTAAACTGAAATTGTGTCTTTGGATCATTAAAACATAAACTTTCTGCTATTACTGATGTCAAGCACTTTGAGCTACCACTGTTACGAGAAGTGCTTTATAATACTTATAGCATTATTTAATAAATATATGTCAACTGTCAGATACAAAAACTGTTTATCTTTGCTATTACGTACTGAAATCATCTTTTCCTGACTGAAGTTTTCTACATTTTCTGTGTTGTCTCGAGCTCATTGACAGCTCTTGACCAAGCCTTACAAACCCTCTGCCTACAATTAGTAGCAGATAGTCATATGTGCCATTTGCATGATTTGCTATAGCCTTAGCAAACCCAAATGTTGATTTTAGTCTCCTGCGTCAAGACACATTTTGCGCTGGCACAAATGCATGCAGGTAAAAACGTGCAGGGTCTCTGTAAGTACACAAAGAAATATATTCCCTTCGAAGAAACACACACAAACCGGGCTGCAATCACTCTGGCCCAGCTTGACAAACCATTTGTTCTCTTGTTGAGCGTAGTGCTGTGAATTTTATGCAATGTTGCTCTTCCTTTTTTGTTTGTTCTTTTTTTTTCCGCATGAGTGGCAGTTCTGAAGGCTCCACAGTCGAGGAAAGGGTGTATCGGGCTGCCAGGAAGTGGAGGAAAAGGAGGCGTTTCTATTTTAGTCTCAAACTCATGACAGCTCCTCTGTCCTCTTTTGTTTTCAACAAATTTACTTTCATCAGGCAGATCTGTTACGGAGGCGGCCAGCGCTTTCCTCCATTATGTCTTCATTTCTGCTTTTTTTGCAGCAAACGAAAAAAAAAAGGTTATTTCTTCTGTCAGTCTAGACTGACAGCTTTCTGTGTGACCTGACCTTGACAAAAAATAAATAAAGCATTTTCACTATTAGTAACTTCAACAAGAACACACAGTGTCACTGATGTGACTCACCACTCTTACGAAGCATCGTTTAGTTAGTTTACAACCTAGCTCTATTGGGATGCTTCACATCTAAAAATCTACCAGGACAGTAACACAGTGGAAAACAGTACCTGAACACTGCCATATAACCGTAGACCTTGCATGCTCAATGGCTGTGGTTACAGAGACCCGTATCTGTAATCCCAGTGCAGTGTACATTTAAGGGTACAAATATCTAGCCCCTGTAGCTTTACCTTACTGATGTACTGTACAGTTAGAGACTCTAGATTAATGTTGATGCAAAGTTTGTATTAGTCATTCTCTGTACTTTTGCAAATAACTACACTTTGCTTGTAACAGACCAGTTCATATACTCCCTGGACACTTTATTAGAGGCCCCTATCTTATAGATTCACCTTGTTATTGTAAAGTGAGTGACGGTATGCATGACTTGTGTTCTTATCCTCCCCATAGCTCTTCATCAGCAGTCTATTTCTGATGACGGAGCTGCTCATGGCTGAATATTCTTGGGATGTGGAAATGTCTCTACCTAGCAGTGACCCAGAAGTATTGTGGTACCTGGTACAATTGTATCAGTGCCATGCCACTATTATGTCAGCGTTACTGCTGTATTGAAAATGGCTCAATACCTAAATAATATCTGATCAAACAGTAGTCTTGTGGTCAGAAACTGAACAATGATAAACAGGGTGCAGGGTGATTGAACTCTATTTAAATGTCAGCTTCAGACTTTGTGTGAATGACGTTAATATGCATGCATATGTATTTAAATGTTGATCTGTGCCAAAAAAGTCCCGGAAAGTCAGACTCTGCGTGAAAAGGCTTTGAACTCATTTCACACTTGTGCAAATGTACTCATGTGGGCAGCATGGCTGAAACATGTGGCTGCAGCACATGAACTTATGAACTCATAAACACAGAAAAGCTACTGTTTCTATGTGTACTCACTCTCCTCCAGTGGCAGCTCTGCACTCCCTGTGTGTGTTCAGAGCAATCTGACTGGGAAAGCTGATCATAGATGTTTTTGAATTTTTGTCCACTTTACAGGTTTTTGGAATATAGGCACGTTGTACTTAATACTATTTTGCATCATATATAAGAGCCGCCCGTAGATCTGCCCCTGGACTGTAGAATGTATCAGCAGAGCTTGTGCTTTGCTAGAAGGACTTTTCTAAGAGGACTTATTTCAGGTCAAGCTCACATTCACTGTGCATCACTGACACCCTCTGGACAATACGCTGCACGACAACAGTACAGGTCAGGTATGCTTGTGCTGAGAAACAGCACCTATGTAACTGTGAGAAAGCGGGATAGAAAGAAATAAAGGTACAGTGAGAAAGTGAGAGTGAGAGAGAGCGAGACAGAGAGAGAGAGAGAGAGAGAGAGAGAGAGAGACAATGCAAATGCATACAACTGTTTTGACCCTGAGTCAGTTCAGGGTCAGTTCAGTTCACTCAAATATCTTAGCTAGCATCTCTGAATAACATCAAATAGGCAGCAGTAAGAAATAATGAAACTGACTTCTAGTAAATTTGATACAGGGTCATTACATAAACTGACCATGTGCAGTAAAAACATTTGAGCTGTGGCAGTTCTGTCACTGCATAGTTTCAACACCTGGGAAATATCCCACCTCTAGCTAAAAGGAAGATTCTACTGTCTGTCTGTTTGTGCCTATAGGTCAGTGGTCTCTGCGGATAGGGTGAGAGGATATTCTGTCTTCAAAATAAATGTCCCAAACTCAAACAATAATAAGTGGGGTTTTGAGAAGGGTCCTTTGATAAGTAGTGTATCAAGAAAAAGCTCATTGGACAACAAAAATTAGTCGCTTGTGACTTAATCGTACCTAATAGTGTGTTAAACCTCCATGAGCACGAACAACAGCCGTGATTCAATTCAGACGTGGTCTGAACAAGCTTCTGGAGGTAGGCCACATCAATGTTCAGACACGCTTGCATCAAAGAATTGTAGTTGGATACCTTCCCTGACACAATTCTGAGGAGAATTTCCTGGAGACTGGGTTTTTTGCCACTGCTGGTAGACCCGTATGACCGTACGCTTCCACACACCTGCAAATTCAGCTACTTCCTTCACACCATGGCCTTTGGCACACCCAAATGCAATCACTCCTTTTAGCCAATCATTAACATCTGCTTTGCCAACTATTTTCCACACATCGAGACATTCATTGCACTGTACCGCCTCTTCTCAAACTAAGAATCCTGTCACACCCCCTGCAGATGTTCATAGCCCCTTCCTCCCGTGAAGTAACTGCCACCTTAAACATGCAAGAGGACTATTTTATTTTTGACAGTGAGCTAATTTTTGTCAGGTCGTCCCAGGACAGGTACTCCCGGGACACTTCTCATGCTGGCCACAAGAGGTCTAACTCCCCGGAATTCTGAGGACTTTTGCCCCTGCTCCCTCTCACCTAGCCCCTCCCGCACCTGCCCTCTCTCACCTGCTCCCCATCCCAACTAATTATCCTTCCCTTTAAATGGCCTTCCTCACCCTAGGTGTTTGTGGAGCATTAACCACCGTCCTGTTTTTTTTTTTTTTACACTGGCTGTTTTTGTAATGATCCTCAGTTCCTTGAATAATCCCTGTGTTTTGTTACCTTTCAGAATACTATCCCAGCTCCTGACTCTTGAATCCTTCAGCCCCTCTTGCCCTTGTTTTTTTTTGTGGTTTGTATTTTTTTGTTTGGACACTTCTTGGTCTTTGTGGTTCTTTTCTGTGACATTTGAAAATCTTCTGGGCTTTTGAAATTTTGAGACTTTTGCTTTGTTTTTTGAGAACTTCTGGGCGTTATATCTTTTGGACCCTTTTGTGTTTTTACATTTCTGCAGTTTTTGTGTTTTTTGAATAAAATTCCTACCTGTAATGGATCCTCTCCCTGTGTCTGGGCAGCCTTCATTACAATTTTATTGATATAAAAACAATGCACGTGTTTCAAGCAATTTCAGTGCATCACTTTTTTCAAAGAAACAAACAAAACTAGGATGAAGTTAATATTAGAATTAGGAAAAGACACTCCTCTAATCTTTCTGTTATCATTTTCTAAAATCTTACATCACGTGATGTTAGACGGTTCAAAAGGATAATGGGACTCTACGCAACAGGCAAACAGAGGTTGAAATAATTAGTTGAAACTGATGCGCGCTGCAGAATATCAAGGAAAATTGTTTCTAGAGAGTCATTAGTAGGCATATTGCATCTGGAATAGCCTTGTTAATTTACTTTATTAATATTACTGAACAACATCAAAGAATTTAATTAAAGCAAAAAAAAAAAAACTTTCATATAGGCAAATTAAAAAGATCTAAATGGCTCTCATGGTTGGCCAGTCACCATGGATTTAGTGGAGCAGCATACAACGAGAGTATGTTATTAGGTCTCAGATATTGTGTGAAGAGCATTAGTTTACATATACAGTCTAGAAAACACAGAAAATAAGAGGCACGTATATATACTGAATAAGCAAAAATGACACTGATGAAGGTGAAGAATTTATCCATATTGATTTGTATGTTAAAACAGAGAGGTTGGAGCATGTACAGGAATGTGTAATTTACAGTGAGTTACAGTGTGGATTGTTAAAATGCTATCTATAGTTAACATTTACTATGTCATATTGTTAAATCCCATTGTTAAAACGTTATTATATTGTTTTATTAATTATTTTATTATTTATATTATATAATTTTTATTATTATTTTAGGCATTGCCCGTTTTTTTTTTTGTAGTTTCCACATTTTAGAATAACAGCTTTTTTTTAAATGTTTTGTTTAACACCGTAAAAACCATACCAAGATAAATTCTTCCAAGTAGCCCTTCTTTGCACCGTTACACACACAAAAAACTCTCTCAAGCAACTTCATAAAGAGAATCTGAAAGGCTTTTTTTAAACTGGCACCACATATTCTTGTGGGTACTGAAAATTACAGGTGCCCTTTTAACAACACAGTTCTAGAAATAAACCCATTTCTCATTTATTAATAAATAATAACACTGTTAATGACTTACACATTCCTAGAAACAAATGTCATACATTTAAGTATAAGCCTTAGATTGGGAGCTGCCTTTGCACATTTACACAATGATATGCTTCAACGACCCGGGGAACCTAAATCTGTGTTTTCTTTCTGATTAGATTAATCTAATTCTTGTAGGCAAACAGTAAACATCTAGTAAGCATACCCTTTGAACAACACTCCATTGAGCAACAAATAACCAATATACACATTCGAGTCACATTATTATGACTACTTGTGGGAGAACACAAGCTGGTGGTGGCAACGTTTTGGTCTGGGAAATGGCATTCTCTGGGCCCACTCATCCATTCGGAAGGCACTTTCAACCGATTTGGGTATGAATCCATCCTTGCAGATCACATACACCCATACATGCTGTTTGTCTTCCCTGGATGGAATCTTCCAGCAAGGCAATGTCACATGGCTAGAAATGTCCAACACTGGTTGAAAGAGCATGACCAAGACTTCCAAGTACTATCCTGCCCCACTAATACCACAGACTTGAACCCAATTGAGCATCTGTGGGACAACCTCGATCCCCGTGTTCGCTCTATGGATCCTCCCCCACCCACCCTCCGGTAGCTGTGGGATGCACTGCAGTCAGCATGGCTCTAGATACCTGTGACAACCTACCAGGACTTTACTGAGTCACTCCCAGCCCGTCTAGCTGCTGTCCATGCTGCACGCAGCAGTTACTCTGGATGTTAGCTGGTGGTCATAATAATGTACCACCCATCTGCAGCTGCTGCCAGTCACTCATTCTATTATCCGAACACAAACATGTATTAGCTCATTCTGTTCCTTCATTTATTGCTGCATCCTTTGTCTGCCCATCTGCATGTCTGTTCTTCGTGACCTTCTCCATCCCAAAAAAGCTGAATGATGATTTTAGCTCTGTGTGAGTGGTGGAGCAGGCTTACTTTGTGAGGCAGAGCTGACAATCCAATCTTCTCATTAACCATGCCCATCTGATCAGCATTATTTAAGCCGTATTTACATCCTATATTTTTCACTCACGTTGTACTGGATGTTTAGGATAACACTCAGTTTATCATATAGACAGTTGTAATAGGTTTGGATAAATATACTGCATTGAGCCATATTTGACTGCAGCACAAACTGTTGACACTATTCTGTGTTTACCTTACGACTGCCGTCAGCCGACTTGTAGGTCAGCATGTAGTTGTCGATGTTTGCGATGGGCGGTTGCCAGGAGATGAGGGCACTGCGGTGGTTGACCTCGCTAGCCGTCAGGTTCTGGGGCGCATCCATAGCTGAGGATTAAAAGGTCAAAAATCAGTAAGAGCAGAATGGAACTTCTCTTCTTCAATCTCGGCTTGATGATGTCCCTGATGATCTGATCTGTTCTGTTCTTTTCTGTTCACCTGTAGCCCCCAATCTTCACTCCACTTCACCTTTCTCAGCGTTTGTATGTGAGTGTGTGTGTGTGTATGTGTGTGTTTTCAGGGCTAGAAAAACAAGCAAGATGATATATATAAAATGTCAAAAAGTTAGAGTTAAAAGTTAAAGTTAAGGCCAAGATTAGGGTTAGAAAATTATTATTATTATAGAGTATTTGCATTCAGTACATATTCTTGGGTATCTTAAGTAGATGGTTCTAAAGAAAGTCATTTTTCGAAATGAGATGTGAGGGTAGCAGCTGCCGTTTACATTGTGTGAGAATGTCATGATGAATGGACCAACAGACATGGCCCAAAAGTGCTCGGACAAAAATCTGGTTCCATTGACTTACATTAGTATTAAATTAGGTTTTTGCCTTTGCCAGTAAAGTTGCCATTTTGGAGATACTTGTTTTTCTTTGGAAAGTGACAATATACAGACACACAAAACACATGTACTGAATGCATATAGTACTGTGTAGAAGCCAACCTTCACTTATTTCATTTCCACTTAGAGCAGCCATTAACTACAAGTTATTCACTTCCCAGCGACCAAAAAATTGACCCCAATAATATAATACCATTTATTTCAGTGTTTGTTTTTTCCACCCTTTGTCTTTTATTACAGCTTTCATTTGATTTCCCAGGTAAATAAAGTATATTTTAATGTACTAGAAATGTACTTTAATACCAGCCAGTACATTTTAAGCACATTATTATTTTTGTGTTAAATACATGTGCAAAATGTATATATTACAAGTGTAGTAATTACAAGTACATTTTACCTCAGTAATTTCTAGTATATATATAGTATATAAGTATAATTATAATGTAATAGAAATGTACTGTAGTATGTACTTAAGTATCTCTAAATTAATCTAAGAGGTGTCTGAAAATAGTCCAGTTACGTACAATTAGTTTAATATACATCTATTAATATACTTATATATATCTATATATTATACTTCTATTTAAGTATATATTTAATAGCAGTAATGATTAGATTTAGCATACTAAGTACATAGTTAGTACATGAAAATAGCACACTTTCAGTACATTAAATATAAGTTTATGGAAGTACACTAAGTACACTTAAATTAAGTATACTTCAGTGTACTTTTTTCTCCTGTGGTTGGTAGAATTGCCTAAACTGTTGAAGACAGTCTTCGATGACGGCTCTGGGGCAGCCAGGCCATTGTTCTGAGAATACTTTTCCAGCTGCACCTTTGTTTTATTTGCAAATTTGTCTTCTTTTTTATCTATTTCCTTTTTTTTTGGCCACGAAGGCTTCTTAACAGCTACACATGCTTCATAACCATAGCGCTGAGCTGTCTTCTCACCGTGGAAAGGTGGACAGAAATGTCTGCGGATGTGTACGGATCTGAAACAACAGTGGATTGAGTAGGTGTGTGTGATTGTGCAGACATTTCACACTGTTCATACTGACAGCACATAAATAAGGATCAAACCCAGGTATGCGTGTATGCTTGTGTATATGTGACAGATCCACTAGAGGGAAAGACAATTAGATGGTATGTTCACACGGCTTCCTGTCTGTCCGTGTGAGCTTTTATCTGACAGCACGCCACTCTGACTGTGTGGCGCTTAACCCCCGCCTCCCCCTTTTCCTCCTTTTGGCTGCTCATCTCCTCACACTAGTGCAATGTTTGCATGCTGCCAAGAAGCCGTCTATCAAACAGGCCTGTATTGGCAGCACATTAGATCATTATTGCTTCCTGATACACAAAGGACACTGAGCTCTCTGCATAAATTAATGTTTTAATAACCTCCTTTCTTGATGTGCAGCACCTTGAACTTATGTGTCGGGTCAAATAAATCTGGCTCGCTGACGTTTCCTTTTTTAATTTTTTAATCCAATAAACCACTCAAGGCAGTGCTTGGTTAAGGGTTGCTGTTAGTTAAATGATTTTAGATACTCATCGTTAAAAGAATAGTTGCACAAACAGCTTCACCTAGAAGGAATCAACCACCAGGAATGAAACTCGGTGGGTAGGTTTGACATTGTGAGACATGCAACCAGTTCAAGTTTCACGCTCAGCCACACATGCTGATCCAGCAGCCACCATTGCGGACATTCAGCGAGCAGTGATGCCCTCCATGAGTCACCTTTTAATGCCAGCACTATTGGCAGACGGCCAACACGCACACAGACCATTATGATGACTGCCCTCAACGCCACGTCAATGTCGCCAAAGACTGCAATGGTGTCGTACCAGACTCTCATGGATGTCACATCCAAAAACCCTGGTTTCACTCCACCTTCACCCCTACTGTAAAATCTGCAGGAACTGTGTGAGAATATTCAAACTGCATGGGATGGATTATCGAAGGACACCATTAGGAACGTCTACAACTCCATGCCCGAGACACTACTTCTGTATGTGTAGCTCAATAAATATTGCCCATATCAGTCTAAATTTATCATCATTTATTGTTCCTGGTAACCTTTATCTTCCTTCCAAATAGCACTGCAATCCAGCACTTCCTTCTGGGTGCAAATATTTCTTTGATGATGAGTATAAATATTAAGTTTCCTCTTATTAGTAGTCTAAAATATTTGAAAGGCTATGCATGACATGTTATTGCTTAGTTAAGGCAATTTTAAGCCATTAAAACATGCTTGGATTCTCATATGATCAGTAGTGTCATGCGCCCATCAAGCCCTACACGGGCTACACCGCCTGTGAACTCCATTTCCCAGAACCCCTCAGATCACCACGTGACCTCTCACTCACAGCCGGCAGCCAATCGCAGAGCAGCATCGCTGGAGTACTGATTGTTTACACCTGGAGCTAGCTCTGTATAAGCTGTTCAGTCTTTCTACTCGTGAAGTAATGTTTCTGTTTAGCAGTACTTACCCAGCACCGCTTTGCTTTATTTGGTTTTCGGATCCCTTGCTCTGTTTTTTGACTACGTCTCTGGTTTTTGTCCTTCGTTTGTATTGTTTGCCGGTTCCTGACTTCCTGCCTGTTTTGACCTCGCTTTTGTCTGTGCCCTCTTCTAAATAAACTTTTAAGCTTATCCGCGCACGTCCTGATTTGCCCAACCCTGACAAGTAGTCACACTCCTAGTTTAGTTCAGGCTAATGCAAATATTCTCTGGCTGCCTATGTCTGCATTTATCAATTTTCAAGGTAAAAATACAGGGTAACAAAAACATTCCTCCTTTTATAAAGATTAAACATATTGGTACTAATATTGGTATACTAACTGCTGTATTCAATATCAGATCGAAAAGAAAGTCAGTGGTTTCACCAATACAGATTAGGACCGGTTTACAGGCGCACCATGAATGTACTTACACTAACAAAAATTCATATGACTGATTAATACCACAGGCGCTGCAGAATCCACTAAACGTCTCAGCACTTAGTACACAGCTATGGCAGCAAGTAAATTAATGGCATGGTCCAACGGGGCAATGATCCGGCCATAAGGGATCGCAGATGACGGAAGTACCTGAGAAGAAATTCATATTCACGCCCGTAGCTCCATCTCCATAACTATTAAACCAGTACTGTAATCCAGACACTGAAGACAGGCAGCGCTCTCCTCCAGAGGGAGGTGGGAAATCTGTATTCTATTTTCATCTCAATTATCTGCTAAGCTCTTATAAGCTCCTCCATGAATGCCAAAATGACATATTCCTGACACCTCAACACCCCCAGAAGGAATGCCCATATATTACAGAACAGCTTTAGGATGTTTATTCCACTTTTTCCCTAATTTTTGATTTTTTTTTTCTGTCGCATTTCGGGCCATAAAGCATTGTTACATTTTATCTGAGCATAGCAGCATCTAAAATCCTCTCTGGTATTAGTGTATAACTGTTTCCAAATTAAACCAGCATCAAATAGGGAGAGGAGACACAAAGGGGAAAGAAAAGAGAAAGCTGTTTGAAGTTGACTGAAGCCAAAGACCTCGGTTAGGTGACTCCATGTCAAAGATTCAGTCGGTGCCAGGGTGGCAGAGCTGTAGGTCTGCAACACTTTTGCGTGCAAATTAATTTCTTCTAAACAACGCCACCTAATGAAGGTTTTCAGATAGCTGCTGTCCCGAAGTTTCAAAATCTTTACTGCATTTTTGCTCAAAAACTATGGACACAGCAAAGATACTGTCTTCTAGTGGTGTAAATAATGCGTCTGAGGCATTGTGATCAGAAGGTGGTCATATTTATCCAGCCGTAGACTGGGACCAGAAGAACTTTTCATTCTTTTAGCTACAGGTCTACGTCTAGGTGTAGCTCCAGGGTAATACCCACTTTAACTTGGTTATTATTCGACTGTAGCAAGTCACACCGAAGCAAGCTGGCATTACAAAGAAAGACTCCTCATTTTCAGTTACATGCACTCCTAACAAACGTAATGCATGTAAAACTAGCACAGTGGTGGACAAAGAACGAAAACCATGTAGTTGAGTTCAAGTAGAGATCCCCAAGGTAAAATATTACTCCAGTAAAAGTTCCTCTCTTTAGACCTCCACAGGAGTAAAAGTACTAAAGTATTTACCTTCAAATGTACTTAAGTATGGAGAGTAAATGTAGCATGATTTATTACGGCTCTAATGTCCTAATGTTCTGGAATAAGACTCTTAATGAGCTCATTTCAGGTGAAGAGAATCTAGTGTCACTCTTGGTCCACCAATTCCTTAACAGAAGGCAATTAATTTTATTACCTTAATAAAATTTATTCTAACATTTGATGTCTTTTCAAATCATCATGAGCACGAAACACTGAAACAGTTTCCATTAGCTAGAACCAAACTCTGTCCAAGTGTGCACTGCACCCTGATTGGTGGGCTCGCTTCAAGTTTCTTGTTGTTTACGTTTTTATGCACGTGTAAACCAAAATGAAGGACAGATTTGGGCATGATGTAGTGGAGCAAACAGTAAGATATTTGAGTTTGAAATAAAAAGTCACTCGGAATGGAAACACCAAAACAACTTCTCAAGTACAGTAATCAGCTTAAGCTTTTTACTTACATGTTGCTAAATGTTGCTAAAAATGAATGGGTGTCTATGGGAGGAATGAGGAATGAATAAATGACATATAGAGGAGTGCGGATCTGTGGATTAGAGTTTGGGAATCTGCCCTGAGTTAGTACATACAGTTTGATGGCTGTAGGTGAAAGAAACAATAGGGTTTAGGTGGGGTGAATATGAATAAGACTATAAGAGTGACGAGTGATGGGGGAACAATGCGGGTCAGACCAACATTGAATTCGTGCTAGGTCTGCCCTGAGTGTATGCAAAACGGTCTCTATCAATCGAACAGAAGTATAGTAAATGGGCGTGTGCTTTTCCATACCATTTGTTCTTAATGGGAAAAAGCTGTACACTTAGCACACCATTCCCGATCACACCAAACATTGGAGCGGTGTCAATATATTGAAAGCTGCAGGATGAGTTAGTGGACAAGAGATATGTACCATTGCTAACTAGCTAACATCTCTAACAACGCTAAATCGCTAACTCCAATGTAGCATCACCACAGTTTGTATCTGGCCTCAGAAGAAAAGGTTACAGAGGAAGAGAAGAAGGACGAGGAGCACTGCTGTGTCTGCTCCTGTCTTCTCCTCTCCTCTCCTCTCTCAAGAGAGAAAAAAGTAGAGGCCTGCTGACGGCAGTGCTTTACTTTAGGAAGTCCAAAAATAAAAAGTTCCTTTCCTCTTCTTCTCTGGAGCACCTTCCCAAATGTAACCAAGACATTTGGCCCAACAACGGCAAAGGAAATGTTAGATGAGGACTTCTAATAACTGCCAGACGTTCTTCTTCTTCTTCTCTGCACTAATTTTTTTGTCCACTAACCAGTGCCACAGTTTTTGAGATATCAAAACTGTTCCACCTCTGGAATGTTTGGTCTGATCAGGAATGGTCTTGTACACAGCATTTAGGTTTTTTCCCATTAAGAATTAATGGGATGGAAAAGTACACGCCCACCTACTGTACTTACACCCGACCGACAGACACCGTTTCACATACACTATCTCAGAGCAGACCCCTGAGCAAGAATTCAATGTTGGTCTGACCCGCACTCACCCCCCATTTAAACCCTATTGTTTCCTGTAACCTACAGTCACCAAACTGCATGTACTCACTCAGGGCAGATCCCCTGACTCTGTTTTACACCCATACTGTCCTCTATGTGCCATTTACTCATCCCTCGTTTCTCCCATATACTCCCATTCATTTTTAGGAACACCTTAGCAACTGGCTAGGCACAATCTCTTTTTAAGGACTTAAAGTGTAAAGCGCTTAAAGTATAAAGCATGTAAAGTGTAAAGCAAAGTCATTTTGGTTTTGGCTGTCCTGAAATGAGGCGTTTTCCTGAAAATAATGCAGTTTTTCTAAACAAATAACTTTACTTTTATTAGTTCTGTGAGTAAAATGGCACTGTAGTCCATATTAATACCATGTAAAACATAGATGCTTTATGAATATTTGATTTAAACACCCATGAACATGTTTTGAAGTGTTTATGTAAGATGTTATGAATTTGTCATATAGAGACCCCTCAAGTAAAGTGTTACCACGTGGCTATCAGATTTCGAATTTAGCTTGCGCTTGTTTTATGCATTTGCTTACTAACAATAAAGACAATAAAGATGAATACCTTATTCACAAATTCACTGTCTTAACGAACCTTCCTGCTAATGCAAAAGATAAACCAAACTCCAGTATTTCCTCCTTTTTCCTCCCATAGAGTCCCATTCATTTCAAACCCCATTCAAACCCTATTCTTTAATGTAACCTACAGTCACCAAACTGCATGTACCCACTCAGGGCAGATGGCCTGACTCTGTTTCACACCCATACTGACCCGCACTCCTCTATCTGTTGTTTATTCATCCCTTGTTTTTAGCAACACCTTAGCAACCGGCTAGGAACAAGCTTAAGCTGCACAATCTTCAGGAAATGCACTTTTCTAGTTATTACTTCATATTACTATAAATAAGTGTCCTACCAGGGCCTATGCTCACAAGAAATATGACCAGCAAAATCCAATTCTGGTTCAGGTGCAGTCACCACAAAGCTGCAAGCAACAACAAAGCTAAAAGAGATCCAGAAGCAGGATTGTTTTTTTGATCAGTAAGGTTCTGTTTGTGTCTAGGCTGCTATAGTGACAACAGCTTGACATTACAGAGAAAAGGAGTGTTTCTGGATGTGTTATGCAGTCTGGGTGGATTTCCAGTAAGGGTGTTAAGTGTAGTATTGTGATAATTACTTCACAGTATGCCTTTCTGAGCATGTTGTGGATATCGTCAAACAGCACTGTGGAACTGCATGTTGCAGTATTAAAAAGGGAATAATTAGTTCTGTTTAACTGAATTTATCATTATTTATTTATTTAATTCCCAGCAAAATGGTTATTAAATACAAAATCAACCTCCACTCTTGCTTCAATAGTGAAAAAAAAAATCCATGTTTTAACAGCATTGAATGTGTTTGGGTTTATTTGGATTGTGACAAGTGAGAAAATGTAATCAATTTCTGAGAGTAAATGTTGAAAACAAAATTTATCTCTGTGCTTTACGTATATTTTTTAACTCAAAGAAGGTCTCCTGAAAAGAACTAAATACGGTACTACACAATATAATATTATACTCAGCTGTTGAGGCTAAATTTATTGCATATATGTTGCGTATATGTTGTCTGGCTGTTGAAAAGGCACAAAGCTCAGTCTTGTGCAAAGAAGACGTCAAGCTTGTCACCAAAACCTTTTCAAATCGTGTAGCAGACTATGTAATAACGTCAGGCGCAAATAACTTGGCGCGACGCAAGCAAAGCTAAAAGTCAAAGAAGCTTCATTGAACAGACCGGAAGCTTTACACAACAACAAAGGACGAGTAAGCAATGCAAAGGGATAATGCCCCATGAGTAGAAGAGACAAGTGGAGGTGGAGAACCAGAGAGTCAGGCAAACAGCAGACAGAATAGAGGGAGATAACCAGAGAATAGTCGAGAGGACGAAAACAGGCTTGAAAACACAGCGTTTAAGCCAGCCGCCGTTTGCCAAAACATGGTTAAACTAGCCGCACATAAGATTTACGTGCGCGGCTACTATATACTTAGCGGTAAAGGTTTCGGCACATGCAGACCATACAGAAAAAGCCCTTAGTACATAATTAAAAAAACTGCGCTTTGTGTTAAATGTTACATAAATCAAAAAGATAACAGTTCAGAGTTTATTATACTATAGATATATGGATTTTAAAATGATTCTACTGTACAGTTTTTGAATAAATGGCATCCAAAATACTTAAATTACAATAAACAATAAATTAAATATTATCACATTATATAATGGTTGTTTCTAATAAGTAGTCCATAAAAACAACAGATATCCGTTGAGAGTATATTATACTATGTACATATGAATTATGAAGTGATTCTACTGTAGAGTTTTTAAATAAATTGCATTAAAAATCACCAATTGTGTGAATTGTATTTTAATGATAAGTGAAATATTATCACAATATATAATGGTTATTTCTAATAAGTAGTCCATAAAACCAGCAGATATCAGCTCAGATCAGATATCAGAGTTTATTATACTATGTACATACTAATTATGAAGTGATTCTACTATACAGTTTTAAGTAAATGGCATACAAAATCCTTAAATGTGTTAACTGTATTTTAATGATTAATGAAATGTTATTACATCATAAAATTGTTATTTCTAATGAGTAGTCCATAAAAACAACAGATATCAGTTGAGAGTTTATTATGCTATGTACATATGAACTATGAAGTGATTCTACTGTACAGTTCTTGAAGAAATCGTATCCAAAGTGCCCAAATGTGTCAACTGTATTTTAATAAGTGAAATATTACCACATATTAAAACTAACTCCTGTAAGTGCTAACTCCAATAAGTAGTCCATAAAACCAGCAGATTTCAGTTCAGAGTTTACTATAATATGTACATATGAATTATGAAGTGATCCTACTGTACAGTTATGAAGAAAATGGTATCCAAAATGTCCAAATGTGTCAATTCTATTTCAAAAATAAGCCAAATTTAACATATTACAAAATGGCTATTTCTAATAAGTAGTCCATAAAACCAGCAGATGTTAGTTCAGAGCTTATTATACTCCGTATATAAGAATTATGAAGTGATTCTACTGTACAGTTTTTAAGTAAATGGTATCCAAAATCCCCAAATGTGCCAACTGTATTTTAATGATAAGTGAAATATTATCACATTATAATGAGGTTATTTCTAATAAGTAGTCCATAAAACCAACAGATATCAGTTGAGAGTATTATACTATGTACATATGAATTATGAAGTAATTCTACTGTACAGTTATGAAGAAAATTGCATCCAAAATCCACAAATTCATCAGTTGTATTTCAATATTAAGTCAAATGTAACATATTACAAAATGGTTATTTCTAATAAGTAGTCCATAAAACCAGCAGATGTCAGTTCAGAATTTATTATACTCTGTTTTTTATTATACACTGAACAGTTTTTAAGTAAATGGCATCCAAATTTTCTAAATGTGCCCATTGTAATTTAATGATTGGTGAAATATTATTACATAAAATGGTTATTACTAATAACTAGTCCATAAAATCAACAGATATCAGTTTAACATATTTTTGTTTCATACCATACAATGTGAAACTTATTGGTGCACAGTTTGTTTTATCTTCCCTTACGTTGCTGTGCCTCTTGGCATCATGTTTAATCTCCAGTAACCTCATTTGTCAGATACTTACAACACACACTGTTTGAAAAGCATGGTATGCGTAGACCCATCAGCCATAACATTAAAACCACCTCCTTGTATCTACACTCACTGTCCATTCTATCAGCTCAACTGACCATATAGGAGCACTCTGTAGTTCTACAGTTCTACTGTAGTCCCTCTGTTCCTCTCTATACATTATCACCCTGTTCTTTAATGGTCAGGACCACCACAGGACCACCACAGAGCAGGTATTATGTGGGTGGTGGATCATTCTCAAGACTGCAGTACAATAGAATCACTTCATAATTCATAAATAAATAGCAAAATACATTCTGAACTGATATATGTACGTTTTATGGACTACTTATTAGAAATTACCATTTGGTAATATGTTAAATTTCAGTAATTGCTAAAATACAGTTGACACATTTGGGGGTTTTGGATGCCATTTTCTTAATAACTGTACAGTAGAATCACTTCATAATTTATATGTACATATTATAGTAAACTCTGAATTGATATATGTTGGTTTCATGGACTACTTATTAGTAATAACCATTTTATAATGTGATCAATTTGACTTATCACTGAAATACAATTGACACAATTGTGGATTTTGGATGCCATTTTCTTAAAAACTGTACATAAGAATGACTTCATAATTCATATATACATAGTATAATAATCTCTGAACTGAAATCTGCTGGTTTTATGGACTACTTATTAGTAATATCCATTTTATAAAATGGAATTTTACTTTTCATTGAAATACAACTGACACATTTGGGGATTTTGGACACTCTTTACTCAAAACTGTACAGTAGAATCACTTCATAATTCATTCATACATAGTATAATAATTTCTGAACTGATATCTGCTGGTTTTATGGACTAATAAGAAATTAACATTCAGTTTAGCGCTGAATTTTACTTCTATTCTAACGTATTTTTTAAGGTCTGCATGTGCTGTGACTACCGCTAAGTGTATAGTAACTGCGCACACAAATTTCATGTGCAGCTAGTTTGACCGTGTTTTGGCGAAAGGTGGCTGGCTTAACCGCAGTTCGAAAACCAGCAAAACAAACAAACAGGCGGGAGGGGAGAGGGAGAATCGAGAACGAAACAAAGTCAGAACCAGTAAGCAAACGGGCAGAGAGAAACGCTCGGTAATGCAACAGAGTTGGCAAAACTTTGCGAAGAATGTGTGTGCGAGTGGGGTTTATAAACAGGAAGTGTCAGCTGAACTCAATCAGTACTCTGCTGAGCTACAGCTGAATGATTGGTTGACTGAGGACATGTGAGTGTGACGTCATAGGGTAGTTCACTCTGGGAAAGGGAGTCCGGGACATCGGTGGTCTCAGGGAGACCCGAGGGCGTGAGAAATAACCTTTATGTTAATAAACGCATGAACGCAAACTCATGACGCATAAACACATATACAGTTCTCTGAACATAGGCTTGGGATACAAGAAAGAAAGAAGCTTGGGTGATCCACTAGTGTCTGCATTAATGCATTTCGCTTTCACAGTAATTATCATTATCGCCTTTGCCATCTACTAGCAGCTGTCTATGCATCACTCAAGCAAACTATGCATCACTCCCTATCACATATATGATTAGTGTATACCCATCTTAACTTCTCAAACTCTAAATTAGGGCTGCAACGATTAATCAACTTAGTGGACTAAATTTAATGGTCCATTAGTTTCAAAAACACCTGTGATGTAGAATTTAGCAGTAACCATAACAGAATGTAGACAAACAGCAGGATGCACAAAGCTTTTTTGCAATTTTTATTTGACTGATTAAGGGAAAAACTTATTTAGTTTTGTTATATTTTATTGCTCTGACTTTGCACAGCCTTGGTTTTAAATTTTGTCAAAAAAATACTGGAGTTTGATTAGCAGGGAAGATCTTCAAGGCAGTGGATTTGCAAATAACTGCGTACTGCGTACTTGCACTGTCAGTATGGCTGACAACAGTCATCTTCACATTTTGCACTGTCTATATGGCTGACATCAGTCATCTCAATTTGCACAGCAAATGGTATAATGGTTACACAGACACTAAGGACTCTATTTTCATACTTTCATATTCTATATTGTATCTTTGTCTTCATCTATATTAATCTTGTGCTTCTCTGTTACTTCTGTGAACTTTGTATATCTGCTACTGGATGTCTGAATTTCCCTCTGGGATCAATAAAGTATCTATCTATCTATCTATCTATCTATCTATCTATCTATCTATCTATCTATCTATCTATCTATCTAAAGTATATTCATTTTCATTGTCTTTATTGTTAGTTAGCAAATGCATAACAGCCTCAGGCTGAATCCAAAACTGAAAACAACATGGTAACAATTTACTTGAGGGGTCTCAATCAACAAATTAAACAAATATAATAAATTCATAACATCTTACATGAACACTTCAGAACATGTTCATGAGTGCTTAAGTCAAATATCCATAAAGCATACATGTTTTACATGATATTAACATGGATTACTACGCCATTTTACTGACAGAATTAATAAGAATAAAATTATTTATGTTAAAACACTCCATTATTTTCAGGGAAACATATTTGATAGGATTTGTATTTTGCACTCTTACTTTTATTTCTTCTTTAAAATTGTTCATTCAACAGTCTTTAAAAAAGTTATAAGTTATAAGTTATAAGTTATAAGTTATAAGTCTATATATTGTTGAGAAAAACATAATTTATTTTAAGTTTAACTCTCTTTTAGTTAAATGCTAGCACCTTAATTCCGAGGATTGCTTAATGCTTCTGAGATTTTGTTTTATTTTTAGCGATGTTCTTCTGCTATTGGAAAAGACACAAGAATAATTATGCACTGGTTATTCCATTTAACTGACACCCCTTGATGTTAAATTGATGTTGCAGCAAGGATTGATAAATTCCGTTTTGCCTTTAGCTCAAAAGTGCTGGAAGTTAACCAGACTGAAATGCATGTTACGCGGATCTTTAAATTACAATGCAATGTAATCTACTTACATTCATGTGGCTATCCAGCAGCTACAGGAAATGAATGAGTATTATGGCAATGTAAAATTCCCATCATCATACTAAGAATCAGCTGAATGATTGTTCATGGCATATTTATTACAAGGTAACAAATGTATAAGAAAAAACACGTAATTAAAAACAGGTTGACACGTGCCTAAGTGCCAAAGCACTTTATTTGGTTGTCTAGTAATTAAGTATTTTACTGACAAGTAAATAGTTTAAATAAATTATAAATTATGAGAACTTATATTTTAGAACGTTTTGTCAGTAAAATGATACAGTAGTCCACATTATTATCACGTAAAACATGTTAATTTAAACATTCATGAACATGTTTATGTTTCTTTTATGAATCTGCTATGTAGACACTCTTCAAGTAAAGTGTTACAGAGTGATTCGGTAACCGAGTGATTCATAATCGATTATTCAATTATTTGTTTTAAGAATCGAAAGATTATTTAACTATCAAAGCAGTTGTTTGTTGTAGTCCTACATCAAAATTCTGTATGTGGGCCTATGTTCCCCTAGGTGGGATAAGTCTCAAAGAGTCCTTGTCAGCTTATTTCCTTAATAGCTATTGCCTTTCAAATAAAGAACAGTGTTGGTCATTTTGAATGAGAGATTTCTGCACGGTTGTGCTTTCTAAGCAAGAATTGGACTGGGTGGGGCTATACTGGAAAAGGCAGCTTTGTTCTTAGGTGAACCAATCCAAAAGCTATGCATGACCAAGTACCAGTGAGAGACCTAGCCAGCATTTAAAAACCCCTTAGCTGTGGTAAAATGAATGGAATGCACAACATGCATATGTTCAACAAACAAACAAACAAACAAAAACAAACATATCATCAGTGCCTACTGCACAAAAGATCAGTTCCATTGTTTCACACAAGCTGTTGAACTCTTTTGGCCACATAGTCACTCCTGACTGAATGTAACTTTACTTCCATTACCCAATACCTCACGCATAAGTCCAACCACTGCCAGAAACACCTACACAATCCTTTTCACTGAAGTTTTTCACTGAATTTGAAATATTCCATTACATTTTGTTATCCAAATCGGACTTTGGCTCAAGTGGTTAAGAGACACTGTACTTACGTGTGACAAAGTTGGCGACGACAGTGCCGCTGGTAAGAGGGCCCTTGGTGGCATAGAGGGAAACAGAGTAGGCTGTGCTGGGAATCAGCTGACTCAGCCGATATTCCTGCTTATTCCCTTCCACCAGGAACGTGTCTGCTGTAACTAAAGGGAAAACAGATAAAGATTAAACCTCTGTCTACAACCAACACAGCTAATGAGAAGTAAAGGACAGTGGCCTCCAGTTTGTTTGATTCAAATCGCATCCTGTTAATTGGGGATAAAAGCCATTGCTTCTTATTAGCCTACAGCATACAGACTGCTAAACATATCAGGCCTGCATCTAGTCTAGCTCAAAGTAGGTGCATGTACCTTACGTGTCTTTATCCCTGAACTTTGGAATTGTGTCTATTTAACTACACTATAACCGCTGGCTTAAATTTATGGCAGAAATTTATTTATATATCTATATTAATAATTTAAAACAAAATCAATTGCTCGAAGCCACAATTTTAAACCCAGACCCAACCAAGCCCAATGCAACTGCAAGTTTTTAAGCCCAACCTGAATCTGCTCAAATATGGCTGAATTAATTAATAAAAACTGAGAATAAATGATTATTTTGCTAGTTTATGTCTGTAATACATGAACACCATCTCATGGTATGGTGCCTTGCTGAGGCAAAGAGGCTGGCATGCATGGGAGAAGCTATACTGCCTGTGGTTGTAACTCTACGGCAGAATGGTCTTAGCAGAGGTGCCAGACTAAACCGAGGACCTATATTAGGCAGCAGCTTTATAAGACAGTGTCATTAGCAGATGATCACAGAGGTGACAATGGCATTCCTTTAACTGCATGGAAGAAGGCAATGGTAAACCACTTATGTACTTAACCAGAAAAGCCACAGGGATAAACACAGCAGAATGACTAACAAGAAGATGGGACCCTCAGGTCAGAAGGCACTCGACTGGTTACTGAGGAAGAACTGAGGATTCCCTTTGCATAAAGCTTGTGCATATGACATAGCTAAAAGCCCTCTGGAAGTCTAGTTGCTGGTCTTGGCCAGCGAGAAAAGGAGAATTCAAAGCTGCAAAAAACAAAATCACAGTCGGAACTCGGACTGCGTACAGTATGAATCATGGCAAGGTGGTAAGTAGCGAATATGAAAATGGATCAGGGCAATACACCATGTATTACTCAGGTCACAAACAGCAGAGAAGAAATAGAGAGGCTTTCATTGCCAACAAGGATGTTAAAACAACTGTTACTGGATACAGCGCTCTGAATCACTGACTGATGTAAATCTGTTTTGGTGCACAACCATTCAACATTACAGTCATCCATGTCCCAACAACAGAAGCCCCCCTACAGTTTCACTCACTACTGCTGCTACTTGCAAACATGCTTAAGACACTTCAGGCAAGCTTAACAAAAAAGGGGAAAGATCCACCTTGTTCTTTCCACCAACCCAACACATCCCTCTTTGAATCCATGGTGTAAAAGCAACTGATGTACAGCTGAACTTCTTATTTCTCACTCTCTCTAATAACTTTATAGTTTATTGCTGTGTTTGAAATAGTTCCTGAGTTTTAAGAGTGGGTGAATATGCTCCAGATTCTAACCAGGATAACAAACATATACACTGCTCAAAAAAATTAAAGGAACACTTTGAAAACACATTAGATCTCAATGGAGGAAAAAATCATGCAGAATATCTTTCCTCATATGGGCTCTGTAATGTGTTAGGAATGAAAGGATGCCACATTGTTGAAACGGAAATGATCCCCCTACAGAGGGTTGAAATTCAAAGACACCCTGAAAATCAATGCAAAAAAATGATGCAGCAGGCGAGTCCATTTAACCGAAATTCCATTACAGCAACTCAGAATGGTACTCAGTAGTTTGTATGGCCTCCACGTGCTTGTATAGATGCCTGACAACGTCGGCGCATGCTCCTAATGAGACGATGGATGGTGTCCTGGGGGATCTCCTCCCAGATCTGGACCAGGGCATCACTGAGCTGAAGAGTCTGAAGGGCAACCTGGTGGCATACACAATGTCCCAGTGGTGTTCTATCAGATTTAGGTCAGGCGAGCGGGGGAATCAGTCAATGGTATCAATTCCTTCATCCTCCAAGATCCTCCGTACTCTCGCCACATGAGGCTGGGCATTGTCGTGCACCAGGAGGAACCCAGGACCCACTGCACCAGCGTAGGGTCTGACAATGGGTCCAAGGATTTCATCCCGATACCTAAAAGCAGTCAGGGCGCCGTTGTCTAGCCTGTAGAGGTCTGTGCGTCCTTCCAGGAATAGGCCTCCCCAGACCATCACTGACCCACCACCAAACCAGTCATGCTGAATGATGTTGCAGGCAGCATAACATTCTTCACAGAGTCTCCAGACCCTGTCACATCTGTCACATGTGCTCCGGTGAAACGTGCTCTCATCTCTGAAAAGCACGGGCGCCAGTGGCGGATCTGCCAATTCCGGTGTTCTATGGCAAATGCCAATCGAGCTCTACGGTGCTGGGCACTGAGCACAGGGCCCCCTACAGGACGTCGGGTCCTCAGGCCACCCTCATGAAGCCTGTTTCTGATTGTTTGATCAGACACATTCACAGCAGTGGCCTGCTGGAGTTCCTTTTGTAGGGCTCTGGGAATGCTCATCCTGTTCCTCCTTGCACAAAGGAGCAGATACTGGTCCTGCTGAGGTGTTAAGGACCTTCTACGGCCTTGGCCAGCTCTCCTACAGTAACTGCCTGTGTCCTGGAATCTCCACCATACTCTTAAGACTGTTCTGGGAGACAAAGCAAACCTTCTGGCAATGGCATGTATTGATGTGCCATCCTGCAGGAGTTGGACTACCTGTGCAACCTCTGTATGGTCTAGGTACCGCACCATGGTACTAGTAGTGATGCTGACCCAAGCCAACTGCAAAACTAGTGAAAAATCAGTCAGAAAGGATGAGGAAGGACAAAATGTCAATGACCTCCACCTTTTAAACCATTCCTGTTCTGGGGGTCATCTCATTGTTGCTCCTCTTAGTGCACCTGTTGTTAATTTCATTAACACCAAAGCAGCTGAAACTGATTAACAACCCCCCCTACTACTTAACCGACCAGATCAATATCCCAGAAGTTGAACTGAGCTGATGCTATACTCTGATTAAAAGTGTTCCTGTAATTTGTTTGAGCAGTGTATATTGTCGCTGTCCAAAGAAAAACAAGTATCTCTAAAATGGCAACTTTACAGGAGAGGGCAAAACCTTACTTAACTCTAATGTAAGTCAATGCAAGCAGCCTTTTTATGCTATTTTGGGCCATTTCTATTGGTCCATTCATCATGAAATTTTCACGTACATGATACATGTTTCAGAGGAATGTTTTTTATTAGACAGAAGCGATACACAGGTGACTCACTATACACAAACACACACACACACACACACACACACACACATATATGTATGTATATACATATATATATGTGTGTGTGTGTGTGTATACAAAACTACACTATTCAGTGTGTATTTAATTGCACAATGATTCAAAATCTGAAACATAATTTAACCAAAAACAGTCTGTTTGATGGGCCCTCAAGTAAATAAAAAAAAGACTCTTAATGAGCGGTGTAGTGAGTCAATACTGCCTGCCACAGATCTGCTGGCTAAGAGGTGTTTCTCTCTCTCTCTCTCTCTGATGCAGATGTACACCTACCCTGGTTGCGGGTAAGGGTCAGTACATAGTTGTCCACACTAGAGAGCGGCGGAGACCAGCGAAGCAGCGCCCCCTGCGGGGTGACATTCAGGGCAGTCAGCTCCATAGGCATGTCCATGGCTGCAGGAATGAAACAGTTTGAGAAGAGGTTAAAAAAGAAACACAAGCTGAGAAGCACAGTGCTGGGTGATTGGCACCAGCTCAACATCTCCCTCTCGTTTCTTCTGCGTGTGTAGGATTTTTCAGAGAACAAGTGTAAAAATAGCTCATCTCAGCAGGTTGAAACTAATTTGTTTTGATGATCTGCCTAGAGAAGATCACAATTTCTTTAATTAGCCGAGAATGAGAGGGGAATTATGCAGTCAGATGTGCATAATCCTGACTCTCAAATGCGAGTGGATAATGAGAGGTGTTTTTGTTGGAAATTTGGCTCTGTATCCTGATGTTACTCCCTTAACCGGTGGACTAATGCGACCTTCTCAAATAATTTGGCCAATTCAGCTAAATTGTCAATTGTGTAATTATGACTACAGCAATACAAAAAATGCATTACTGCCTCAGTGCTGGTCTAGTGCTGGCCAAATAGTTGCTTCCCAATGTCAGAACTGATACCTTCAAAAAAACAAAGGGTTTCCCTCAGCTATGAGAAAGATAAGTGCCTGTGATCATCATCTGTGATCATGCCTGTGATTGGGTAAGGTTCTCTTCTCATATATATATTTTTGCGGTCCAAAAAAACTTCAATAATGGAGATCTTACTCCAAGCATTTCAATAGGTCCAGTCCACTTATGACAATTTCACACAATGGCAATCACAAAACAGCTGTGTTTAAATGATGTAAAAAATAAAACATTAAAAATGGAGACTGTCATCACCAAAGGTCCAGAACCCGCTCTCCTACTCTGAGCTGCTTCATGTTATTTTGGAATACTCACTGGATTCTATTCGGCAATAGCTTTAATTTTGTTATTTGATGTGTTTGTTTATTTTCCTCCATAACAAGGTAGAAAGAAATAGTATGGTTCATCCTCTTGGTGCCAGCACCATTGGCAGATGGCTGCACAACGCAGGGCTACATGCATGCTGACTGTTACGACGATTACCCTTAACACCACCTTAATGTTGCCAAACTGGTGTGTGCCAGACTGTCATGAACTGATTTAGAATGGAAGCGAGTCATCTTCATTGATGAGTCCCGCTTTTGTGTTGGTGGAGTTCGAATGGTGAGATATCTGGCATGTTGCCAGACACCATACTGAGAAACACTACTTCTGTATGTGTAGCTCAATAAATATTGCCCATAATCAGCCAAAATGTATCATCATTTATTGTTTTTTGAGGGGTTGTAAAGAGTCTCCAAATCCATGGTTTGGTTCAGACCTTGATTTTTGAGCCATGGATTGGTTTGGTTCATACCTGTGGGGGTCCTGACCATTGAAAAACAGGGAAAAGCGGGGGGAACTAAACAAAATATGCAGAGCAACTGATGGACTATTGTTTGTACATGTAGAGCTACAAAGTGAACATATATATTGACACATACAGTACATATAGCTCTTCCAAGTGTACAACTCCTCTCACGCTACTTCGAAGCATCCTATAACAAGCTCTGACGCTGTGCCTGACGTGGTGCATTCGTGACCACTTTTATCCAACTCTTTTCCCCCTTATTCAGCTATTTTTTTCCTATAGAACACCAGCCGGTGTTGATGACGTTCCAGGGGCCATTAGGCATAGCCACGGCTATCATCTACCCATAGACCCATAGGCACAGAAGCAAGATGAAAACATCGCAGACTGTGGCCATGTTTTAATGAGCTCCTCTACTGAAATTCTGAAATACTTGCTCCTGGTTTAAATGAAGAGCACATATCTTGTTGTAAGCTTGTTCTGCTCTTAGCTAAACTGAGGACACATGATGGTTTTACACTGTTAGTCTGTTATCTGTTTTATGAGGGAAAGGACAAAAACTGTAGCCTTTCAGGAAATTAAAATGAAGAGGGGAACAGTGTTTTGAGAGAAAATCAAAATAGCAAAATAGCATGTCAGGCTATTGAGGTGTAGGAGGGCATTTTCATTTCTGGTACATCCACACACTTCTCCACCTGAGTCTGCTAATTAGGTATTTTCCTTGGTTAAAACTTGAAGTCATTACCTATTAATGCATGGTTGGAATATACACATGTAGGTCAAGGGCATGTCAAGAAGTGACTTAAAACAAACATCCATAACGGTCATCTAGATGTAATAATAGCAGATCTAGATTTGCTTACCAGTATAATAATTTGCTTGCGTAGATAAATATACCAGCATACCAGTCTCAATGCAACAGAGGGCACAGAGCAAAAGTGATATGTATTCAATCAGGAAATGAAGCTTAAACCTAGACATGTTGATTTCCCTTCAGAACACAGATTTCATTAGTAAATTTCAATTTCTGGTTATGCTGGGTGACTGGTTGGCTCCCGGAGGGCTGGGTGAAAGATGATACTCATCACAAAGCAAATGATGCGCATCACTTTCCTGCTAGGAACTATACAGCCATCCACATTCCTATGAAATTAAATGCCTGTGACAAATAGAGTGCGATCAGAGCCTACTTTTGAGAGCCAAGGTGTCTGAAGTAATACTAAACTCGTGTCATCACTTCGGTCACTGCTACTCAAGTGCCATGGTTCAAGCACTAAAACCTATAATATAGTGGAACACTTTTCTGGAGACAGATGAAGCCCTACAACTACAGTGCTTCTAAGAATCATATATGAAAAGAGTTTTGTGATTTCCCAAGCTCTTGTACACTTATAACTAGATTTAACATAATTAGATGACACATGTTTAACAGGGTTATACCTAACAGTACATATATATACACACAGACACTGTTATGTATAACACCCTGTTATATACCTACCCCACTAAAACATGTTTAAACACAACTACAGGCTTATGCTTAACAGTTCCAACTGATGAGTGTCACACCTGCTGGCTCTCTTCTCACCCCCGCTCTCCCGGACTCCATTTCCCATAACCCACCACCCGATGACATCGCTGTCACATGTCCGCCATCTCTCAATCCCGTTCCGTTTTCTAGATCCAAATCACCCGAGTATTGATCACACTTGTTGTTAATTCAGTCTGTTTGTATATATACTCCTCTCTCCCACTGACCCGTTGCGAAGTATTGCCAGTCTGTGCGTACCGAGCGGTTCTCTCTGTGATTACTCTTGTTTGCTACTCTGGTTTTGACGTTGTTCTGTTTTACTGATTTACTCTTTTGTCTTTGCCCTTTTGGTACCTTTGCTGTTCTGATTGTTTGCCTGGTTTTGACGTCCGCTTGTTTCTTGACTCTGACCCTGTCTTGCCCTTCTGTTATGTCCACTTTGCTCTTGTTGCTGCTGTGGTTGATTACAAATCTGTTAAATAAACCTCGCCTCGATTTTAGCTGTCCATCAACATAATGAGATGTCTTAAATATCCTGATATACCACATATACTCTTGATGTATCGCAATATAATACTTCTGCCATATCGCCACCTCTAATACATATTTTACAGCACAAAAACTTTTGGACTCATCACAAGGCTCGTGATGGACAGACCAATAGAACTGGTCCAGAATTGCTTTAAAAAATGTTTTCTTATATCAACCTCCATGATAACTCCAAGTTAAGAAAGCTGTTTAATCCTCCTGCAAAGCTGCTTTTTGGAGGTTTTTAAGGTGGACTGTATAATTCCATGAGTGCTATTTTATAGTTTGATGTCTTCACTTTTATTCTGAGGTAAAGCGTGTATGTGTATATCTTATATTATATAAATAAATGGAATCCAACTATGCAGTAATGTGGCTATTCAAGCCTGGTGTTCGCCAAGGGTCCAGTACTATATATTACCAATTAGTTTTCAAATGCTATTACATTTCTCATTCTGACTGCTGAAGAAAGACACGTTAGTACCTGTGAACACACTGGTGCTGATGACCCTGCTCTCCTGACTTCCCCGCACAGCATTAAGCTTTATTTCATATTCTGTTGCCGGGTGGAGGTTGGTCAGAGTGAAGTTAGTTGTCTCCTTGTCAATCACCACACTGTCCACACGACCTGTAACATGAGACAAAAGATTGTTGATTTTCTCAATGACTGTCATTCGGACCTGTATTTGAAATAGGTCTTATGCTGTAATACGACTAGACTGCAATTAACAGTACCTCTAGCAGACTGGTAGGACATTTTGAAGTAATCGAAGGGAGCAAGTGGCTGAACCCATGATACAGTCACCGAGTCCTCTGTGACATATGACACGGCCATTTCTCTGGGAGGATCCATTCCTACAGTGAAGACAGTTAATCAATGCTGATCAAGACTAAAGATCGCAGATTGTGGTCTATTTGCCAGAACATGTGCTAAACAGTTCCTGTGTTAATTGGAAACTCATGGAAACCTGACAAAGGCTAGCTTCTCTTTGGGCTTCTACTGATTGCTTCGGCAAAGGATTAACGTTAAAGGAGTAATTTGGATCTTTTCCTCTTTCCCCAGTGTAGTTTGCTTCCTTAGTTTTGCTTTGGAGCTACACAGCTGATGTAGCTTACATTCCACCAATTAACAAACTGCATGCCTAAATTACATATGTGCCTCAAACCATATTGAGTTTTTAAGTAACCTCAAACAGTCTTGCTTATGTGGTTTCTGACACTACAGTATATGACATACCGTTGTCCACAAATACATAAATTAATTGCAAATGACTCTCTGTCTACACTTAGGGTATGGGGAACAGGGTAAATGGCTTATGTTTTACACCAAACCATTCCTTTAATGATGATTTGAGGCTCTTTCATCTCATTCATGGCTGCGTCCCTGAGAGTAGTCTATGCGACCATGCGCCGGCCATGGTAGCGACTCAAATAGAGCATTTGCATTACAATTGTGTGGAGTTGTTCAGCAGGGAATCTTTCGTGATTTGTTTACTCATCCAAATAGCTCTTACTGTTGACTAGGCAAAGGTTACCAGAGAATGATTTTGCAGACAATTACAAAGACTATGAGGTTCCTCGCCATTCTAAAGAGCAAACGGGAAATAAACATATTGACTCATGGCCTTACTGAAGAGCGGCACCATTAACGAGGCCATAAAGCCGTCCACAACCACCAATATTCATTAGGCTAATGCATTCAATTCACAAACCAGGGACGGCAATTCATAAAGCCGTCACTGGGCTTTATTTAAAAGCTTCAGAGTAAAAAAAAAAAAAAAAAAAAAACTCCCCGGTAAATGAGATGTGATTATTCATGTATGCATATCTCAAGTCATTATCCATTCAGAAGAGCTATCAGTAAAGGCCCCAGAATGCATCCTCCGTATTCAAATACTGTTTACAGACCAGAGTGGTGGAAAGAGGGGAACAATGCCTTTGGACACGTTTAAATTAAGCAGACTGTGCTTGCGTGTCTTGAACTTTTAAACCTCAGTTTACTTGGCACATTTGCATAATGTAAAATGATGGAAACAATAAAAAAGTGAAAACCAAGGGAGAAAAAATGGCAACTCTAAAGGTTAGGGTACTGTTTATAAGGCTACACTACCTTTACATAAGCTTGATGACAACTGACATAACCCTAAATAAACGTGTACTTTAGCTAACTTTAGCATTTATAGATATTTACATAGGCTTAAGTCAGCTGCCATGACAACTTGTTTAGGTGTCATGTAGCCAAATGAAACAGTACCCTACACTAAAGTGTTACCAAAAAATAAATACTCAATAAACCACAATTCTAAAAACAAATAAAACCATTCCCTGGTTCATTGGAGCTGAAGACCACAAAGGAAAAAAAATAATAATAATGTTGCTTCAAGCCTAAGTGATGTGTCAGTCGAAGAACACGCTCAGTCGCCTGCAGACGTGCAAACATCTTAAATAATCCATGACAACGTCAAAAAATCCAGCAGACTGGACTAATGAAGTGTTGCTGTGCAGGGGGACATGGGGTCAGAGTTGGGAACTCCAGCAGCAACTTGCTGATGGAACAGCTGAACACATTCCCAATGCCTCCAAATGCAGACAGAGGTAATTAAGAGGGGATTACACACCGCAGAATTAATTAGTACTCAAAAGAGTGGAAAAAAAAGCAGCTGCGTGGAGGAATCCTAATGAGAAAAAGTGGAATATAAAGAGAAGGTAGTGTTCAGAGCAGAAGTAAATAAATAAATAAAGAAATACACGTTTTTCAGCTACCGAAGATCTGGGAAAAGAACTAACTCTAAAACCGTCTCCAGTTATTGGCAAAGTAATAAAGTAATGCAGGCCTATGCAACTGTTTCTCCACATGCGGAATGCTACAAATCGATCGTTTAACATAATAAATCTAACCTCCTGTCCACCTCAGTACAAAATGTGGACTCTGTATGTCCACTCACTGGCTTCTTTATGAGGTCCATCCCCCTGATAGGTCACGATCCTGCTAAAAATAAAAACACCATAGACCAGCCTGCATTTCATACTGCTGCTGTAAGCTGGTCTAAGCTGGTTTAGGCTAGTATAGTGCTAGTGGATGATTAACAACTGTTGTGCATGTACATAAACAGATAGGTAGCGCAATTGCAAGGTAGGGCTGTCTAACAAAGTGGCTTAAATAAAGTTTTTAACCACCTCAGTGTCACTGCTGGAGTGAGAATAGTCTAGCAGCCAGCAACATACTGTCAACAGCGTCCTGTGACCACTGATGAAGGACTAGAGGATGACCAACACAGATGAGCTATCGTCTCTGACTTTACAGCAACAAGGTGGACCAGCAAAGTAGGAATGTCTAATAGAGTGGACAGTGTGTGGACACAGTGTTTAAACATCCCAGCAGCACTACACACCACCACCACATCACTGTCACTGCAGTGCTGAGAATAATCCACCATCCATATAATACCTGCTCTGTGGTGGTCCTGTGAGCATCCTGACTATTAAAGAACCGGGTGAAAGGGGATTAATAAAGTATGCAGAGAAACAGAAACTACAGTCTGTAATTGTTGAACTACAAAGTGCTCCTGTATAGTAGGCGGAGCTGATAAAATCAACAATGATTGTAGATGCAAGGAGGTGTACCTACCTAATATAGTGGTCAGTGGGTGTATTGTTATTCTGATGAAGGAAATCAGTAATAAGCTCTTCTGAATCCTGTTAGAAATGTGTGTGAACTCACTGAGAAACTATCTCTGTGTATCCAACAATAAAGGCAGCATTATGCTTCTCTTATATAGTGATAGGAACGTGCTACAGGCCACACCACGTCTATGGGCACATTTCTAGGCAAAATCTCTGAATGCTGGTGAAACGTTAGGGTTAATAATCACTCTGTCTATTTTTTAGACAATATGCTCATGAACAAAAGATTAAGACGGCTTCTCCCACTGTATAAACATCTATTATATCGTCGCTGTCCAAAGAAAAACAAGTATCTTCAAAATGGCAACTTTACAGGAGAGGGCAAAAACCTGATTGAATTTGAACGTAAGTCAATTGAACCAGACGTCTTTCCAAGCATGTCTTGGATATTTCTGGTGGTCCATTCATCATGAAACATTCACCCAATGTAAACAGCAGCTCATGTGCTCAAATGATGCCAAAAAATAAAAATCGACCAAAATGGAGCTACATGGTTTTCACTGGACAGAGATGATATTAGCAACGCCCACAGCACTGTCTTGAAGGATTGCCTCATGGGCTGTCTCTGCAAATGTGCATGTGTCACATAATGAGAAAAAAACATATTGCAGAAATGAAAGCTGCTGAATTAGGCATAGTATTGTGTGAGTCAAACAGGTTTTATTAAAGTTGCAAAGATATCAGCCAGTGAATCTTGCACACTGCTGTAGTATTTCCACTGCATTCATCTTTTACCCGCATCATCAATAAAGATGCAAGAGCAGATGTTTTCATGCCCGGCTAGATGTGACACAATTTCGTTTCACAGATGTAATACGTTTTTTTTCTTTCTCTACACTTCAACATTACTAAACCTCCTCCCAGAACTCCATATCTGCTTTTTTTTTTTTTAGCTTAGTGCAATCTTCTATTCTGGTTTTCATATTCCAAATGGCTTCCCCTCACAGAGACTGTGTCTGCATTATGGCTAGTGGCAAAGTCAGGTACCAGAGGAAAAGCTCAGTGACTGGCCTGCTTGATGCAGCTAAAGCATTCTAATTAGTCATTGTGAATCAAAAATCTTGTAGTAATTCCATCACATACATATTTATTTATTATAATTTACTATTTCTATTATTTTATAATACTTTTTATTCTTATTTTTATTTTTGCCTACTTTATCTTAATTAAATATTGATCTTAATTAAATCTTATTTTCTGATTTGATTATGCATGTAGTCTTTTTTCGTTTTAGTTTAACCAGTATTCATATGGAGTCCGCAGCGCACTTTGCAGCAGCATCTTCTGTTTTAAATGTGAATACAACCAAATTGGTGTAAATCTTAAGCCTCTTATTAATTACCTTTTTGGAAATTACACTTATAGTCAAAAGAATAGTTGCACCAAGAAGGAAGTGTTGGATTGTAATGTCGGAAAAGAAAATAAAGGAAAGACATTTTCAGCATACTGATTACTGATTCCGATATTGGCACTGTATACAGTGGGTTAAATGATAGTTAAGCATTGGTGTGGATCAGCTTTGGACATTAATCAGCCTTAGACACTGTTAATCAGTTAAAAAAGACAAAGACATGGCCTTCAACATGGACTAAAGCAACGGTACCTGTGACGACGATGCCTGTGACGGGCTCCGAGGCTGTGTCCCCATGTATGGTAATAAGGGTGACCGTGTACTGTCTGGAAGGCAAGAGGCCAGTCAGGATGGTCCTGGTTTTAGAGCCATACAGAATGACTTCAGACTCATCGCTGGAATCCTGAGTACTGTAGGACAGTCTGAACCGATCAGCCGGTGGGGCAGGGGCACTCCAGGACACGGTCACGGAGTCGGCCGTGACATCTGAGAAGTAGAGCTGGCTCACAGGGCGGAAGCCTGAAATTGAAGGAACCATTGACCACAAAGGTTGTGCGTGATGTTGTAGTCAGTGATTTGCCGAATAAGGAACTAAGCCATTTCTGGAAATTGTCCCATCACACCCTCTGGTAAACACAATTCTTCCAAAGCCAAAATTTTATGTCCTGTGTACATTTCTCCCTTTAAAATCACTGTGAATTACAGGGTCATTAAATATGTGAAATACAGAAAAAATGCTATACATGCTAAACAAGCTAACTCTACGTGTATTTAACTAATTAAGTTACAAGGGAAGTAAAGCTACTAGTATAACTAAACTGTACTTCAACACGATTATACAGTACTGTGGCAGTTAAACCATTTATCTCAGTGGTATGTGTGTTTGTGCCAGTAAGAACTCTATGCAATGTTACAATAACTATAAATCAATGATAAATACTCTAAACACATAGAAAGTTAAAAAAGCACAGGGTTTATATCTAGAATGTGAGAACCTGTTTTACAGGTGCTTGCGTACTAGACATAGACAAGCATCTCCCTTTGGCCTTCAGGAAAAAAAACGCCTTCGGGAATGTGGTCGTCTATGTCAGGACCACAACATCTCTGCTCCGTGTAGTGACATCCTGAAGGAGCACTACCGGACACTGCTAGACACCGATAGGAAGGCTACAGACGCCAGGATCGTCATCTCTGGACCCCTTCTAACCTACAGGAGGGGATCCGAGCAGTTCAGCAGGCTTTTCGCACTGTAGTCCAGCTTGTGAGTTTAGATACAGTCAAGCAAACACATTGAACTTAACCAATATTGCTGCTTATTATACTAATGTTATGTATTCTATCACAATTTAAACTAATACTGGCAAATAAACTTTTACTTCCCAGGAAAAAAGCTTTTTTTAAAAATACACTAGTGCCAGTGACTTTTGTACAGTACTGTAACCCTACCAGCTAAACAAACTGTAGCCTACTGCTGCCAAAGTCACTTACCACTGCTTCCACCACACTTGACAAAGATTATAGGTTTGTGCAGGATATATTAGGGAGTTTACTAACGCTAGAATTCAGACAACTTGACGACATAGAAAAATGTACCCAGGACGACACATTTTTGAAGTCAGCAATTAATCAAAGAGAGTGATGAAGCAAAACTAGACAAAATTGGCTTAGACCCAGGGCTCATCCGGATGCTGACGGCAAGCTACAAGAAGATGACGAGTTCTCTGGGATCTGGTGGTTCCTGTGAGGAATTCTTCACCTGAATCTTCTCAGAGAAGCAGAGTGAGGCAGAGATGCTGAATGAGTGCCATGAAAGAGAGCGCAGAGAGTGCAAAGTTGGCACACAGAGTGGAAGGCATCCAAGCAGATGAGGGGTTTTTTTTTTTTTTTCGAAGAAAGGAATGAAGAGTATTGGGATGAAATGAAATGAAAGCAAAGAAGTCGATAAAAGTCTTCATCAGCCATGCCAAAACAAAAAAAAAAGGCAGAAATCACAGCTGAGCTGATGACTGGGCAGAGAAAAAAAGTCTGGCAGGTAAATGAAGTATTGATGTGTAGGTGTTTAAAAATGTGTTAAGAAAAAGCAGAGGGCCAGATGGTAGCATAATCACTCAGATGTATGAACAGGTTTCAAAGGCCAAGATAACTGTATGTTGTCACATTGTCACACTTAAGGATAGGCTCTTTCTCCAGTGTAAGAAAAAAAAGTTCCTAAAGAAATTTCATTATAGCCATAGTAATTCTATGTAGTTTTGATACTATTTATCCTTCATAATGCACAGTAGCCTTAACTGAATAAGCATGTATTTCAAAAATACTGGACTCAAAGTAATCAGGTAATAATCTAATTTTTGGAAAAAAGATAACATTTTACATTAAGTGTTGACTAATACGAAGTAATGCATTAGTCAGCAGCAGTAAAGAAATACATTAACAATGGTAATAATGCTCAACTAATGTTAAGTAAACATATAACATCTACATGTTTTCATGGTAAGTAAACATTTAACAATTTTTGCATGTTTAGGTTATTAATGTACTACTTCATGTTGACTAATACATTACTTCATGTTAGTTAGTCAACACTTAATGTAAAGTGTTGAACATAAAATATCTAGAATAGATAAAAGTATGTCACATAGTCATCTTGTATCAGTACCATTGTCCTTTTTTTATAGACAACAGTATGTTGTACAGTACAGTTACAGAAACCACAAAGTCTATTTTAGGTTATTAAACAATTTACGTGGATTGAAGTTATTATTTACGCATGCAGCTTGATCCTAATTAATGGTTATATATATATAGCTTTCATTAGTTGTTATATACAGTAGCCTTGTAGTTCTAGCATTAAACTAAAGAAATAAACATGTCCGGGGTAAAAAAAAGGGCACCCAACATGTCCATGATTATATTGAGAACACAGGAAAAGCTGTGTCTATTTCATCTATTCCTTTAGGGCTATGGTTCCCAAACCTAGTTTCCCGACCCTAGTCTTGCCTTGCGCATTTTAGTGTTTTTCCTGCTTCCAACACACCTGATCCACCTAAGAAGCTAATTAACAGTTAGTTTAAGTTGGTTTTTTAGAAGAGGTACAATACAAAAATGTCCAAGGCAGGGGGTACTCCAGGACCAGGTTTGGGAGCCTGTGCTTTCAGTGATCATTACGCCTCTTTTAGTATTTTAGGCTAGAATTCCTTGACATATTCCACTTTGCACCATATACTAATAATGCATGACTGAAGCTGAGCCTCATCCTAGGGGCTACAGCCATAACCCTGCATTATGCATGATATCCACAGCGCTGCACTCAGTTACCTGTGAAGGCATCGATTGTGGCGGCAGAGCTTTGCTGCCGGCCTCTCTGGGCCGTGACCGTGATAGTGTACTCCGTCCCGGGCTCCAGGCCAGTCAGAGTTGTTCTGTTGATGTCTTTGGGCACGGTTACCTCAGTGGTCACTCCAGCGGCTGAAGTGTAGGTCACCCTGTAGTGATCGATGGGTCCCTGGACTGTGCCCCAGAGTAAAGAAATGGTGTTGTCCGTGGAGTCAGTGAGCATTAGGTCCATGGGGACATCCAGGCCTGTGGAAAAGCAAATTACAAATTAATCTTACAGTATAGGATTTCTACATTTAACCACATTTAAATCGTTCAACCAAATGAGTCCATAAATTTTACATAAAAATTTGAATGCCAATTGAAATGTTTGTCGATTTGCTGCATATCATTTGGCATCAAAGTGGCATCAAACCTGAGAAGTTCCTGGGTGTTGTATATTTCTCACATACTAGATACATGAACGGTGACTATGAATCACTCAAAAACAGAATCCAAGCGACCACAGTGCAAGGGACAGGCAAAGTCATATACAAAGAGGCAGGCAGAAGTCAAAACCAAATAGGCAATATGAACAGGGCAACCAAAAACAGAGGGTAGAAGAAGAGAAGGGGCGAACCAGAGATCAAACAGAGTCAGAAAGTCAGAATCAGTATCACTATGATAGAAAGCTCGGTAAGTCGACAGGAGTTGGCAATACTTCACGACGGGTGTGTGAACCAGGAGCTTATAAGCAAACAGACTCAATGAGATGCAGGTGTGAATACTTAATAAAGGTGATGACGAACGAGGAAATGGGGTGTGATTGGGCGATGATGGACAAAATTCTCTTTTGGTAAAAAAAGCCACTTTTTTGGACAAAAGTTTTCGGTGGCTAAGCTTTGGCTGCATTTGTAAACAAAATACTTCATATTACTTTACATTAATTTGGTCAGCTTA
>CM067482.1:26047839-26156123 GCA_034552555.1 Semaprochilodus insignis
AAAAAAATATATATATATATATATATATATATATATATATATTATTTTATTATATGTAAAAAAAATGTTTTTTGTTTTACATATGTAGGTTTTTTCTTTTAAATTAAAGTTCTTTTTAATTACTTCTGTCATTAGAAAGTATAGTGTAATGTTGGAAAATAACCTGTTAAAAGTATATAGTCAATAGTATATAGTTTATAGTTTAATGTTCACATTGTTTACAATGTTCACAATAATACCATGTTTATTATGTTTATCTTTTGCAGTCTTGTATAATCTGGAGATCCGCAATTTAGTTCAGCTGTGCACTACTTCTTGTATAGCCTGAATGACAATAAAGTTCACTCTGACTTGGACTTTTAATATTTGCATACAGTTTTATTTACTATCTTACTGGCCCACAAACAATGCATTTCAGACAACCCAAGACAAAATGTTTGGGCATCTTGGCTTTAGGAACATCATATTTCTCCACCAGTTAGTGCACAAGCTACAACTACAGCAACATTCCAGCAACACTGAAGTGATCTGATAGACACTACTCTTATCTTCATGAGATTTCAGGATGAAAGAAAAGGTGAAAGATGATGTAACGTGTGAGTCTTGTCTGTGACAACAGACAGGAGAAGAGATAAGTGCTGCATATTATGAGCAGTGATTCTACCAAGTCGTAGTGTCCACTAGGAGTAAAGCAACATTAGCCAGACTCACGTGTGGTCACTGTGGCTGTAACTGGCTGGCTCCTGCCCTGGTCCTTCAGAGCCACCAGGTTGACTGTGTACTCTTCTCCAGGCCTCAGACCAGTCTGATGGAAGGAGGTAATGGTGCTAGGTAGCTGGGCTGTCATCCCTCCATCATTATCCTGGAATGGAGACACACACATTGAAAGTATCAGTCATCGTACCTCTTTGCATACACCCACTCACACATCTCAAGATCAAGGTGCAAGGAACCATGTACCAACAATGAGTAAACAACGCAGATGAGCAGACAGCTTTTCAGGAGAAGGTCTGAGGTTAGCAGTCAAGTGTGTAATTAAAAAATGAATAAAAAATAAATAAATATTTAACATTTTATTATTATTATTATTATTATTATTACAGCAGTAGCTAATAAGCGTTCTTCTCTTTGTTAATACGGTCACACACTCTTCTGTACAGAAGCACTTTTAGTCCTTCTCTCCTGCAGCCTCTCATCATGTTTGTTTTTACCACTTCACTCGTTCTCTACTGGATTCAGCACCCTGCAGTTTGTGCTTAACAGTTTCCTGGTCCACCAGGCTTAATACAATTGCCTAAACACAATGTCCAGGGTATACAAACACACAGTGCTCTTTTAAGAACTTTTATTAAGCAATGCGGATGATTTGGCTAAAGTAAATCTATGAAAGTTGCTGCTCCACTTAGCAGCACAAACTCTACATGTATGAATGAGCAGCCTGTATGGGTTGTATCAGTTTGAAGCTGACCAAAACATATCCAAAAGTAACAATCTAAAACAGGGTGTAAAAGCACAGCACATTTATTTAAATAGGTATATATATTTAAAAAGTAGATCAAACAGATTTGTTCCATTCCACTGTACCATTTCCACCTGCACGTCACTTTCAAACTAATCTGGAATGCCTGAGTGACGTTGGGAAATCTGTTTTGCCCCAATAGAGCGAAACAAGTTAAAACGGAGCCTTGTGAAGTAAACATATGTGTGAGCAATGTGCAGCATAACCGGCAGAACTGCACGTATTCATGATGATTCATGCAAAATGTCACACCCAGCAATGCATTTAATTTGTGCATGCATCCAAATTATACTTCCGTTGCAGAGCGTCTCATAAACACGAGCACACCTTCCATCGTTGCAGTTTCTCTGTGAAATGATATGATGATACGAGCTCTCATATATGCATCTGTAGAAAACCTTGAGAACCTGCTATCTCACTTCACTATATCACTGCAAATTCATTCATTTGTTCAATCATTTTAAATGTAGCGACATGTGCCAGGCTTAGCTGCTGGTCTGATCCGCTTCCTCAAACCCCTAGACGTTTGATTTATCGTCTCTAGCCTTACCCTTTCCAGTTGGCAAAATAAAAGCCCTGTTTCAGTATACATAGTCCTGCACAATGTCAGCTATACTCTCCTTAAACCATACATCACCTGTCAAATCTTGGGGACACCTAGCTTTTCAAAATGTTTATAATACAGCCGAGTATGTTTTCTTTGTTGGTCTTTATTTTGATAGCCGCAGTCATGAACTGCTCAAACTTGTCAGCTGTTGGGCCAAATAACTTTATATCTATAATAACTATATGGGCTTTTATTCCTTTAAGTGCACAATAAAAAAACAACTATTTCAACTGTCCCTCACTAATACATGTTCCAATTCCAAGTTGTAGATCTTTCTTTAGTTCGTGTCACCGTCAACAACAAGAACATGCATGAATAGGAATACAAAGCCGGAGGTATAAATGATGCATTTTGGCCAAAACAATGTAGTGCTTTAAGTTTGTACAACGCAGCATGTGCCACTTCTTGAACACTTCATCACCACCTCTCTCCTGAATGTAATACGTTCCTACCAATTTGACTTGAGCTCTGAATAGGGGTGGGCAATATGACAATATTTTATCATTATTACGATAAATGATACCATAATACACTTTTTGAGCCGTGACATATCGACATTCATGTCAGGGTTCTGAAGCCTCTACTGCACTGACTGAGGCTCTTGTTACTTGAATAGACGTACTGAATTGTTACTCGAATAGTTCCTGTCATGGCTAAGCGACTCTAATTGACTAAGCCAGACATCAAAATAAAACACTTCGGTTTCTAGAAAAAAAAACAGACTCTTAAACAAATCCATCTGACGCTGGGCTCCAAGCAAGAGAAAAGCCTCAAGCTTTATTTTCAGGGGTACGCTGAAAAGCATTCTCCTGGGCAGTTTGAATTCAATTGCAACAACAGGATGCAGAGCTTCCATACTTAAACAGTGTACACGAGGTGATGTAATGCACCTTCTTGTTTTCTATAGATTTCCAAACTAGGTTTTGCTACCCGTATCTATAGGTTCAATTCAAAGACGCATGCACTGAACGTATTTGTAGAACCCATTTATCTGAATGTTATGCTTACCTGTTTTTTACAAATCCTGGCTTCTTAGGATGGTCCCCCACCCTGAAGTCTTAGGATTGTAAATTAAGTTGTCAACTCCTGCATTTAGGCCTGGGTTGTAAATTAAATACTGCTCCTAGCCTTAACCTTTGCAAACAATTCCCTTGACCTTTGGGGTCTGTGCATGCTGAAATTTTCCATCCTATAGCTTGGCCTCACTACACAGGATTTAGTGCTATTATGTCTAACATTTATATATTCATTAAATGTTTACCGAATCCTCTCAGTCCAAAAAAAAAGTTTGTGTCATTTCAAACAAGAAATGCATGAACAGGAATATAAAGCCGGTAGTATACAGCAAATAAATCAAGGTTTTGAAGCAAAATGATTTCTTTCACCCAAAACCATGTGGTGGTTTGGGTTAAGATAAGGTTAATTTGTGAAACACTGAATAAACGTCTTATCATTGTAGATTTAGGTTTTCTATTATTATTACTATTGTAATTTTAGATATGGTGTGTTATTTTGTTTGTTCCAATGTATTAAATCTCAGACAAACTAATTATGATGCATGTCTGGTGGAAATGTCTCGAAGTATTCTAATCATTTTTGAAATTCATATTTCAGAAGAGGGCTAGGTGTCTTTAAACATTTGACAGGCAGCATACAGATGAACATGATGAAGAAGTTTCAGAATTTGCCCATATTTTGAAGGGAGGACTCGAGGTTTGCTTCTTTTTTACTCGTCCTTGTCTTTCACATTCATGACTATATTGCGAAAGATCAAGAACGTGTCTAAGGCTTTTTAGGCTTTAGCCCTTTGTTAACGCCACAGCTTCTAATGTGATTGCCCAGTTCTCTTCCTCAGCCTCTCTCACCCATGGAACAGCAAGGCGCTCTATGACCCTCCCTGTGTCCACCCTGCTTTGTATTCGGCACACGTCCTCTCCGAAGAGGCTCCTGACTTTGTTTCCATGGCTTTTTTTCCTTTTTTCCTCCTGCCTTTCATCTAAAACTCAAGGTTCTATAAAACCTTGTCTCAGTGAAGGCGCGATTATCCCATGTTCGGCTGGGCGGAAGGAGCCAGGGGCTGAAAGAGTGGGAGAGATTAAAGAGGCTGATGTTTATAGAGGGAATTAAAGGCAAAGCTTTCCCAACTTTAAACATGAAGGTTATTACTATTGTGACGTCTATGGCTTGTCCAGTTACGCATCCACCTGATCGTCTGCTGGCTAAAGACAATCCTTTGTGTGTTCTGTGCTAGGTGACGAAAGCTGTTAAATAAACCCTTAATCCCCTCTTTTCAGGGGTCCTATTAGCGACAATACAGGCCATCTCTCACCTGTCTATTCTTATCGGCAAAAGGGGAACGCCTTGTTTACAAGCTCAATATTTAAATTTAGCATTACTACGCTATCCCAGCAGCGCACGTCTCTTCAGAGGCTTGACAAAGGCTTGTCAAAGGGAGGGAGACAAGTTTGTCAAATGGAGAGAGACAGCTTCTAACCTGTCTCTCTTGGTGTGTGACAGGTGTGTTTTTGCAGGAACGCCATAATGCCATTTCTCACCCTGCTGCTTCCCAACGAAGCGCTAAGTGCTAAGCTCTAAATGTTAGCAGCCCCACGTTTCTGAAGGTGGACAGGAGCTGGAAGTGTTCTTTTCGCTCAGAAATGGCATATAAATGGAGGAAAAGTGCACTATCCCCTTCCTCGACAGGGATTTGCAATGGCAGTGGGTATGAAAGCCTAAGCCTGCTTCATTGTACTGTTCATTTTGAGCCTCACAATAACCAGATGCACCAAGAGAGGCTACACATTTTTTTGGAGAGGCAATCTACCACCAACCAAAATGACACTGACTGCTATTACACGCTCATGCTTGACTTCAGTCAAATTCTGTAGGCAGCATGGTGCATATTGAAAGCTGAATGCTTACAGATGGCTATTTATTTTCACCAAGAACCGAGGCAGAAGGGAAGAATCAAATGAATTGTAACCTCCCCAGGAGGAGCCTTACCTTGGGAATGAAGCTTATTTCCCAGCCATCAAACAAGTAGTCAAAGGGTTGCCACTGAACCTCCACGGACGTCTCTGTGATAGATTTGAAGAGTAAACCGTCTGGATTCGAGAGATCTAGAAGTCACAGATTGATGCGTTATTGGCCTCTGTCTTCAGCATGCTCAATACATCAACATTTTTCTCAGCCAAGACAGCTCTCCGCTCTCTGGCGTTATCTCCAGAGGAAGAGTGGTGTATGGGAGAGTTAAGAAGAGAAAGAGAGAGAGTGGGGTCATGATAAAGGTCTGAAACAAAAAAAAAAACAACTGGTGGCTCACATATGACTAATGCTAAACCACAGACATTTTTGGTTGCCACCATGTCGATGCATTTTTAGCCAATAAGTATTTATTCAGAGGTGGTAAGTACCAAAGTACAAGTACTTTGTTAGTGTACTTAAGTAGTTGTTTCTAGGTATCTGTACTTTATTTGAGTATTTCTGTGGCTTAATACTTTTAACTTGACCTCACTACTACAATTTTTCAAACGACAAATCTGTACTTTTTACTAACTACATTTTCTAAACAGCCCTGGTAATTTTGTTGTAATTTATGTATTACTCTCTATTTAATTAGGCATTTTTTAATCTGGCAAAAACATGATGGGGGGGCTGGGGGTTGGGGGCTGTGACAGTGACTACTGTTACAGCTTATGGACCCTCAGACCACACAAAAAATAAAAAATAAACAGATGAGACAGATTGCGGCAGCATCGAGCCAGTGCACAGACCACCCTGAAGTCGTGAGTTATTCTGTAGTCTGTGTTATACCTATAACTGGCACTCCGGGTCTAAACTTGATTTCTTTATGGCCAAAATGAATGGGGTTTTCCAAAAATTGCCTCCATCATGCCAATATGAGACCAACAAAAACAAAACACTTATTTACTATATTTCTTAAATATTCCCTATGATATTTCCCATTAATATATCACTTTACATGTAAAAAATAAATATTACCATTTAAACACATTCTGGAGGTGGATGAGGGGGGACCATTTGCTATGTGTGCCTTTGCTATTATGCCAGTAGCTGTATGTCTAAGATCATTTTCATTCACATGCCAGTGTCTTTTTTATATAATACAGATCTAGTTAGTACACATTTACGCATAAACAAACATCATACACACAGAACATTGAAAGTAATAGTGGCATATTACTTATGGGTCCCAGTGCACAAACAACTATTGAGCCTCCCACAATACCATAAATATATGGTTTGCTATATTACATTGGATCGAATATAAATAAATACAAATGCAGTAAAATAATGTAAAGTTATTTATTAGGTAGGTTAGATGAGTACTGTTAGAAAAGTCTTTTCATTGCACTCCAGCCATTGCATGGATTTGTTCAACTCCATCAGCAGCATCTCAGTTACCTGGAGCCTGAAAATCAATAATGGAGATCTTCTCCGTTGGAAGGGAAATTAATCTTATACCTCCTGAAGGAAGAAAATAACCTACAGTTGTAGTAGCTAGCTAGGCTGAGGTTAGTAGAAGAGGCATAAACTGAGTAGAGGAGGTGAGCAGGTTAAAGACTCATGAGGCTAAAGACTCATGTTTAATTAGTTATTCTGAGCTAACTCTCTCTTTCCCTCTTTGCTCCACTCCTCAGCCATGTGCAAAACTGTGAACATGTGAACAGTGATGCTGTTAGATACCTAGCCAACTACTTGTACTATCTCTCTCTCTCTCTCTCTCTCTCTCTCTCTCTCTCTCTTTAAATATATTTTATATATTTAATCAGTTATATATATATATATATAAAATCATGTTATTTCTTTTTAGACATATGGATGTGGCTGCACTTTGCTGTAGTTTAGTCTTCTCAAAATCCTTCATCCTTAGGTCACATCTCTAATTTGTTTCCTTACTGCACACTCACACACACATGGTTTCCAGCCCCACCCCCTACACTAAGAGTCCATAACCAAATGGACCAAGCACATAAATGCAAATGCCAAGCACAAAAATACACAATCTAAACCTGACAGGCAAATGTTTCCTGAACACACTGAACACACTGCCTACTGTCTTGTTGTATATACGGTATAACTCAGGCATGCTTGATGCCACAATATGTAGCACACACTCAGGAAACGAGAAGTTCTTGAACTTTTTGACCCAAGGACCAAATGACAGCAAACTACTGATACCAAACTGGCAGAAATATCTCAGCATGGCTCCACGTTAACAGAGCAGCTTATCAGTGGAAATAAAGGAAGTGTTTTCTTATACAAAGAGCAAAACCCACACAACAGGCAAACAGTTCCTTCTTCCTTGTCATTCTACTGCTTATTTATTCTGATCATGATATCTGCTCTGCTGTTTCACAGGCTTTGATTGGGAGAAGAAAAAAATGTATTAATCAAGCAGAAACTGAAGTCATCAAAGTTAATGATGACAAAGCCTCAGCTCCGAGCATTACAAAATTAACAAATAAACTGCAGCAGTAACCATGACAGCACTGCTTTGATTGGTATGCCTGTTTATTAATGCATCCACCATAAATCAAAACTCTTAGCTCCATTTAAAACTTTACACAGTGTCATGGTCAATCAACCTCAGACTATGCACATGCATGTATAGGTTTTTAAATCCTGACTTGTGAGGGGCATCGGGCATCAGGCCTTAGACCCATCTTGTGAAGGCCCAGCACAAACACTTTTCAAACAAATCATTGACAATACATACAGTATGTGGACAAATGTATTGTGACACCTACAGGAGCTTTTATGGCATCATATTCTAAATCCACTGGCAATAATATGGCGTTGGTCCCCCCTTTGCAGTTATAACGGGTTCCATTCCTGTGGATAGGCTTTCTACAAGATTCTGGAATGCGTCTGTGTCATTTTTTGCCCATTCATCAGAGGAGCATTTGTGAGGTCAGACACTGATGCTGGACATGAGGTCTTGGCTCTCAATCTCTGGCCTAACACATTCCAAAGCTGTTCATTGGGGCTGAATTGTGCTGGCCAGTGAAGTTCTTCCACACCAAACTCACCCAACTATGCCTTTATGGACCTTGCTTTGTGCACTGGGGCACAGGAACTAAGGGGTCTAGGCCACAACCCCATAGCGTTATCCCTCCTCCACCAAACTTTACAGTCGACAAAATTAAATCGGGAAGGTAACGTTCTCCAAACCCAGACTCGTCCATCAGACTGCCAGATAGATAAGCGTGGTTTGTCATTCCACAGGACATGTTTCCACTGCTCTAAAAGACCAGTGGTGATGTTTACACCACTCCATCTAACACTTGACATTGTGCTTGGTTATGTAAGGCTTGCATTCAGCTGCTTGGCAGTGGAAACCACGAAATTCCCAGCGTACCGTTAATGTGCTGATGTTAATGCCAGGAGCAGTTTGGAACTCTAAAATCATTGAGTAAGCAGAGCATTGGCTCATTTTACGCCGCCAACTTGTGCCTCAGCACTCTGTGACCCTGCTCTGTAACTTTACGTCGTCTGCCACTTCATGGATTCGCTGTGGTTCCTAAAGGCTTCTACTTTCCAATAATACCACTTCAAATTTTTGTCCTCCACCAAACTTTACAGTTGGCATAATGCAGCCATGCAGGTAAAGTTTTCCTGGCATTTGCCAACCCCAGACTCATCCATCAGACTTCTAGATAGATAAGTGTCGGAAGCCACTCCACAGGACGTATTTTCACTGCTCCAGAGCCCACTGGCGACGTGCTTTACACCACTTCATCCAATGCTTGTCGTTGTACTTGGTGATGTAAGATTTGCATGCAGTTGCTCTGATCATGAGCCTCCGATCATCAACATTTGCACAAGCCAAATGTTCAGTTCCGTGCTCAACTGTCTCCAAGGTATGCTCATCCTTGCTGATCATCATCCCTTTTCATCCAGTCCTCCAGCTGGGCTCAGCTGATGAGTCTCGTCATGCTGCCTCCGCCGCTTCCTTCCTTGCCGTCCTTGCCTTGCCGCCTTTTCCTTACAATACCTCACTCCACAGGCCACATTTTACTGCTCCAGAGTCCAGTGGATATGTGCTTTACACCATTTCAGGCTTGGCATTGTACTTGGTGGTGTAGGGCTTGCATGCAGCTCAGCTGTGTGGATGTGTGTACGCGGTTGTGTGCAGCTTGAATCTCCGATTATCATCAGTTGCACAAGCCAGTAGGAAGACGCTACCCAGGCCCCTGTTTAGTGCTCAACTATCACCGATGGGAAACAGAGTCCAAAGTCCAGAGTCATTCCCGCCGATCTTCACCCCTCTTCCACTGATGAGCCTTGTCGTGCTGCCTCCCCAGCTGACTTCCATAGCGTCATTGCCTTACTGTATGCGACTCCACAGTTCACGTTTTCATGTGCTTTACACCATTCCATCTGATACTTGGCATTGTACTTGGTGATGTAAGGCTTGCATGCAGCTGTCTGACCGTGTCAAGGCGTGTGCTGCACATGTGTGAGGCATGAGCCTCTGATTTTTCATTAGTTGCACAAACCAGTAGCAAGACACTGCACAGCCCCCTGTTCAGTGCTCAGCTATCTCCAATGGGCAGCAGAGTCCAAAGACTGAAGTCTGCTCATCCTTGTCGATCATCACAACTCTCACCATCCTCCAGCTGGGTTCCACTGACGAGTCTCATCATGCTGCCTCCCCACATCACGCTTCCTGTGTGCTTTTGGTTTAACAAGGTCATGTGACTTTGTGACTCACCTACCGGCTAACTGCAGGTCAGCCCTCTAAATGCTTGTCAATTAGCAAGCTCCCGTCTGACTCACACATGTCATCCATTCCACCCAATTAGGTGAGTTGTGCCCAACCTACACCCCACCCCTCCTTTAAGATGTCCTCCTTTTGGGGGTGGGATGTTCTCTTTTTTGGGGTTATGAAAGTGGCCACCCTACCGTCATCTGAGCCAGTAGCAGGACACTACAATATTCTTGTCCGCTTCATGAGTTTCTGAACATGTTGTGTTGGACTTAATATACTGTATAATTTTACGTCATGTTTAAAAGCTGTACAATTTGGGTGACAAGTGGGTTGGATCCGCCCCTACTGATTTCTAAAAAAAACAATTCTAGTGCTACGCTTTAATATTCAAGCCATATTTAACACTACTAACAGGGCTAGTGTACTGCACACTCTCAGTGACAATTTCTGGTCGATCTAAAGCTTATCGCATCGGTCATCCTTGATTACAGGTGTTAAGATAAGCATGAGCAACTCATGTTGATAACACCCAGATGCCAATTACATGCTGCGATTCCTTTCAGATTTAATTTGCTCCCATTCGCTCGATTACCTCTAAATTAGCTATAATAACTCATGTGGCAGAGGCTTATTCGGCAGCGGTTAGTGATTCCATGCAGAATGCCCACATGGATTTTAACAAATAATAGGATATTTGCTGTGATATGAGGGGTGTGTCGTACTGTACCGGGCCGTGTTTTCTTTTCCTCTTCCTTTTTTTTTTCTTTTCTGCACATGGTTGACAGGCAGCGACTGCAAACAAAGTACCCTGCAGCATTTTGCCAATCTGGCACTGCTACCCAGCAGGTGGCAGGCGTCTAATCATATCCTGTTGGCAAAGGCGGCCAGTTCATCTGGAGGAAAAGGGGGTGTGTGCCTGCATGTGTGTGTGTGTGTGTGTGTGTGTGTGTGTGTGTGTGTGTGGGTTTGAGAAACAGTCTTTCATCCAGCCTCATCAAACTTACATGTGGATATGCTGAGCTAGGGTCTGGCCTAACTTTACAATGACACTGTCCTTTCACAGCAAGCAGATGTGAACACCACAAGCGTGTAATCATTGGGCCTAATACTAATAACTGTTGCTATTTTTCCATGACGACTTATAAACTGTAGACAGGAATTAGGGATGGTTCAGAAAAAAAAAAGCTTAATATGCATGAAAGTAAAATAAAAATCATATTGTAAATTATTTTACATATTTTAATATGCAAATTAGCTTCTCTCTAAAACTGTTTGCTCAGAGTTCACAACTACAAGGTGCTTAAGCTTGTTAATCAACCAGAAAATAAAACATAATTTAGTAAATATCAGCATAATGTAACATTTGAGACGTATCAGTTATGTCAACTAACTCTTTATGATCTTGCTGTTTTCCAGCTCAAAGTATGAGGTAAAACACAATGTGACCAGGCTAGTAATGCTAGCAGGGGTAAAAACAGCAGCTTGACACATATCCATGTATATTAAAAACTTTAGATTTACACCTTTCGCTGGTCACATTCTCAGTGGTGCATTTTATCCATCTGATGTATCTGCCATGTGGTAGCCGGTGGCCTTCAGAGTCCTATCACAGTAGGGGTTATTAGATTATTTTTCTGAATAATATTCAAATATCAAATTTGACTAAAATGCCAATCCCTAATTGAAATACCATAAGCTAGAAACCAAAGTGTATTTTAATTTGAGTAAAAAAATGGTATTTGTTTATAACATATAACACCAAGAAATAATTCTGTAATTCTGTATTCCTAAGATGACCAGTCAAAAAATGAGTCACCTTGCATGTTTAAGGTGGTAGTAACTTCAGGCTCCTGCAGATGCCGTTGCAGAAGGATGATGGGGCTATAAATACCTACAGGGTGTGGGTGATGGGATTTATAGATTGAGAAGAGGTGGTACAGTGCAGTGAATGTCTCACTCAATGTGTGGAAAATGGGTCCAAAGCAGATGTTAATGATTGGCTAAAAGGAGTCATTGTATCTGGGTGTGCCAAAGGCCATAGAGTGAAGGAAGTAGCTGAATTTGCAGGTGTATGGAAGCGTACGGTCATATGGGTCTACCAGCAGTCGCAAAAATCCCAGTCTACAGGAAACTCTCCTCACCTCAGAACTGTGCCAGGGAAGGCATCCTTCTTCTCTTATTCTTTAATGCAAGAGTGGCTGAATATGGCCTACATCCAGAAGCTTATCCAGTCTATCTCAAATTGAATTACAGTTGTTAGTAGTGCTTGTGGAGGTATTACACCTTTTTAGGTACATTTCAGTCACAGGTGACTCATTTTTGTCCTGTATGCTTAGTAATACAGCTATCTGCTATGAGACTTGATTACAATTTTTAAAATATGAGGCAATCTGGATGTTAATGGTATATGTTTTACAACTCTCTTATCACGTTAGAATCCTCTAGCTCTGTTCATCATTCCAGACACATCTAAAATAATTTCATTTTTTATACTACAAATTAGTTGAAACCTGTGAAGAGTATTAATATCAAAATGGAACGGATTTGCCTGTAGCAAATTTGATTTTACATGACTGAAAAAAGCAAGTCCAAAACCTTTGAACAGTAGTGTACATTACATGTATCATCTAGTGACACTTTCTTGTCATATAATCACAGAAAAAAAGCAGGCTAAATAAGATTAGACAGAGATGTCTATTTATAATCGGACCATAATCGAAAGCAGATGAAGAGGAACTCACAGGTTGAGATCAGGGCACTTATTGGAACACTGATGACGTTGTTAATCACAGCATAGACGTTGATGTTGTACTCCAGGCCTGGTTCCAGCTCTTTGATGGTGGTGTTGGTAACATTCCCTTCAACTCTCATCTCCAGCTGAACTCCACCAGGGCTTGTGGGGACGTATGTAATCAGGTAATCCGTTACAACCAGAGAACCCTCCCATTCCACATCAATGGTGCGCTCCGTCACGCTCGGAATTCGCAGATTCAAAGGAGGAGCCACTGTGGAGACAGAAGGACAAGGAGATGTGACTATGACTGACCTGTTTTCTTATACTTATCTGAGGACTGTGAGTAAAAAAGTATCTTTTAAGGGAATTTTGAGGGGAAACGATAGAATTTATGCGATGCTTATTTATAAAAGACAATAATAATATTTCTGCTACTTGTGTTTATAGCTATGCTAGGACCTTTCCCCTGTTTCTGTAACTAACATTATGCCACGCAATGTCATAAACCACATAAACAGACCTGTTTGATTACTTAACAACTCAGCACAGTCTGAGGCAAGCGTGCAGTGATGTATGCATACAGTTTGCATGCATGTTAAGTGGGTTTTTAGCTGCACTAGCCTCATAGCTCCACCGTTAATCTAAGAAAGGCCATATGTCTGGGCTGTTCAAGGGATAAAGGGAAAACTTTGCAATCGCTTTTAAAATGGTGAATGTAAGATGCGTTCCTATTTTGGTATGCTTGACTAGCCGAGCAGAAAGCTAGCTTTTGCTTGTAATATTTTTTCTGGGATATGATCTGTCAATCATCATTTGTATGTCTTATACAGGCGAGGCATCATCATACCTGGTAGTTTTCATTATTCTTTTTAAGCTATTTTTCTGTGCTCAGATGATCATTTGCAGCGCACAGCTGGACACAGCTCAAAAAGAAATGTTGCAAGAGGTAATTTTAATTAGCCGTGTGGGCCTCCGCCATATGTGGTGGTGCGTGAGAAGGATCCACCTATATTCTGGGCTGTTGCTGCATCATAAAACATTGCGAGAATACACTGTGACATGCAAATTCAAGCACTCATAAACACAAGCTGCGGAGGATACAGTAGCTTGTGCCAAAAAGAAGACTGAAATAACGCAGGGTCCTCTAGAGACTAGGTTTCATAGAGAGGCAGTAAGCAGCCCCTGGGGAACCAGTGAAGGAGCAATTCAGCTCCTTCCTCATATGCTGCAGACAGATGTGCATCCTCCTGCTACAGCTCCACCACTGACCCCTTAAACTGGGGGAAGAGTCCTGAGGAACCTGCTTTACAAAATTTATTACTTTAGCTACTTTCATCCTACAGTTGTTTGGTTTACCAGGTTACAAAATAAAAATTGTTTGAACTTTTTGGCAGAGAAAGGACAAATATCATTTCATAGAGCTTATTAAATAACATTAGTAGATACATGCAATGTTTTATTCTGTTTTACCACTCTTTTAATATAGTTTATAATTACAGAGCATAAAAATTTAATAGTTTGTGGAGTAAATTTCCCAATGTCTCTGTTGGAGAATGGAAAAAATTCTCAGCTTTTTCTGTACAGGTGTTAAGAGGTGTTAGGTGTTAATATCAGAAAATCCAGATTTTTCAACAATAACCACATCAATTTAATAGTCTATAGACAACGCTGACTCTACCCTATTTGAGTGAGTTAAACTGCATGTCATAAATTAATTAGGTTCATGCAGTAATTCATTTTTGGGGTGTATTAACGCATATTTATTTAGTAGTTTCATCATGAAAATGTGTGCAAAACACAAAAGACGTCCCAAGTGACTGGTGAGAAACTCCCCATATGGCCTTCATTAATCACAAGCTAAACAAGGATCCACTGACCTGTACAGAGCGTTGAGGTTCAAAGCACAAGCACTAGACCAGAACCACCAGAATAGCAATCACATAGCAAAGCTACAAGTGAAGCACCAATTTCCCATTACTTAAAGGAGAATTCCAGCAAAATTCCCACAAAATGAATTGGTTAAGATACGAGATAAAGTCATTTAGAGTGGTTGAATGTGAATCGCTTCAATCTAGAGGAACTTACTCAGTCAGAATTGTTTACAGTGGGGGTGATAGGAACCAGATGTCTGCCTCTAGCAGCTCCTCTACAGAAAGTCACTGGACAAAAACAAATGCTCAGTTTAAATGAAACGTACCTAATAGTGTGTAGTACCTCCACGAGTACGACTACCAGCTGTGATTCAATTGACATGGACTGGACAAGTTTCTGGATGTAATTGACATCCAACGTTCAACCACTCTTGCATCAAAGAATTGCGCAATTAGGCCAGATTTGGTGGATGCTTTTCCTGGCACAATTCTGAGGAGAGTTTACTGTAGACTGGGATTTTTGCCACTGCTGGTAGACCCGTATGACCGTATGCTTACAAATGCACACCCAAATGCAATCACCCCCTTTTGCCATTCCTCAACATCTGCTTTGAGACCCATTTTTCACATTTTATAGCCCCATGATCCTCATACACCGCCATCTGCAGGAGCCTGAAGTTACTACCACATACACATAAGGTGAAGGACAATTTTTTTGTCCGGTTAGCTTACATGAGACATTGTTTTACCATAGTTTTGAGCTTTGAGATGAAACCATTATGCAAAGAATATGTATTTGCCACTATTTTACCATTATCAACTTTACACTACAAAACTTGTGGATTGTTTTGGATAGTAAATAAAAGACCTATAGTTCTGTTGCAGCCCTCATGAGCCCTGGTTTATATCAACACCACTGTAAAGAAATCTAAGTCAGGTATTTCCCTACAATGAAACATTTCACATCAGAACAGCCTTGTTTATATCTGAGTGACTGAATTATGCAGACAATACGAAACCATGGGACACCAACAACAAACCTGAAGCATCTGTTCAAAGTGGTCAAAGGCTGCTTCTAAAATACATATGTCCTCAACACTCCTCGCTCGTCTCATTCCTTAATGTAAAAGACAAAGGCGACTGCTGATTAGAGACGCAGTTACGTGCTTGACTGCACCGCGATTTAAGCAAGCGCCTCTTAATTTTGCATTCACCAAACAAAATAGAGTTAATGAGGCACAACAAACTCAATCTCCTGGCAGTTAAATTGACTTTTGCTATTCCTTCTGTCAGCAGTACGTTTTCATTAAAATATAACAAGGTTCCGAAGTTTTCGCAAATATTGCACTAGTCCTGAATCCTAAACTCAAAGCGTCAAAGAAATTTGAATGTGAGATTACACGAGAGACCCCCCAGTCTCATCAAAACACTTTATATTTTACAAGTGTTAATAACGCTGCATTCTTAATTTCATGGTGGTAAATCCAGTGCATGCATTCCAGAGAAACAGGCCGAACCAACAAATTTGGGGAGTGGTTTATAGTCGGGTTAGCTAGGTCCCCTTGGCTACGGAGAAGTGGAATGAGACCGTACGTGCTCCGATAAGCAGAATAGATGGCAAACTTGCACATATTATTCTCCATCATATTCTGTAACTTTTAATCTTTTAATCGGTTTGTTAATGACTGTAACTTAATTTCATGCTTGTTTCGTTTACAGGCAGATAATCATAATAATAATAATAATAATAATGTTTATTTATAGAGCACCTTCCATACCATTGGCAGCTCAAAGTGCTTTACCGACAGTTGACATCAGTAATGGGGGGGTACTAATATATATTATTAAATTAGACTGTACGTGCTCCAATAAGCAGAATAGATGGCAAACTTGCACATATTATTCTCCATCACAAAGTTCAGTCATAAGAAGTAACAAAAAAAAAAATTATCTATAGAAACAGGCTACTTTTTCCAAGTATGGATGGGGAGATCTATAGCCACATTTACAATCACATTTACATTTAAGGCATTTAGTTGAGGCTCTTATCCTGTGCGACTTACAACCGTGCTTAGTGTTCCGTTGGATGTTTCCTAGCTAGTATAAGAAGGTTAGAGTCTAGAACTCGCCATGAGCTCAGACAGTGCCCGAACAAGGGCCAGTGCCGATACCTAGAGAGAACAATACACAGACATATATAAAGCATAAGTGCACTACCTAGCAACCCCAACCCAGCGCTCATACCTAGAGAGAAGACTGTACTGTAGCTTGGCAGCGGGCAGTGGTCTAAGATTAGTCAGAAATGAATACGTAGCACAAGCAGGGTAGTCAAGCCTGTACGACCGTATCTGTTAAACACACTGAGTGGCACAATCGTTTCAGAGTTCCTGGACAGCAAAATTGCTTGCAATCGCTTAATGCTGGTCAGGTCTGTTAGAAGAAGCAGCTGATGTATTGCCTGCAAAAGATGGAAGGGCACTTAAACCAGTATGGCACTACTGAAATGTTTTATAATAGGAGCTGTAATTTATTTTGTAATTATTTTAAAAAAATATATCAATATTACTAAAGGTACTGTATCTTAATAATGTCAAGATATATTTAACAAAATACATAGATTCTAACTCATACAGATTTAAAAGCTGACTGAAGACTCTAAAACAGCCTGCCAAAATGTGTAGAAGAACTAGATAAGATGGGTCTAATATACATCTAACCTACCTTGTGGCTTTTGTTAAGACTGCAGAGGGAAGCTGTTCCAGTGATGGCACCTGTGCTCAGTCTCCCACTGACCACACCAAACCAACAAACCCTCTGTTTGTTAGCTAATGTGTTAACCTGTGTGAGTTAGTTGCTTAAAAGTTCATTAAAAATATTCATTTTGAAAAGAATATTAATAAGAAGATAATGATTAAAATAGCAGATTGTAATTGATTGGTGTAGTGAAGTTCAAAATAAATAATAATAATAAATGAATTACTAGTCCATTATATTTGTCTGTTTACCTGTAAATACCTTTTATAATAAATATGTAAATCACAGAATCTCTCACAGTCATTTCATGAGTCATTAGCATTGCTATATAAACTATGGTAAACTTGGTATTGCATATAAAGTCTTATTCAAATGTATGCAAATTACATGTTTGGTTGATTTTCTATGAGAAAATTAGTTAACACATCCTCCACAGGCAACAAACGTAAATACATATATTACATATATATATATACATATATTATACATATATATATTATATATTTCAATAAATAGCTTCAAATGTTGGGAAAAAATAACATATAAAATATAATTGTGATAACTATTGCATAACTTTTGTACTGGCCAATATCTTTCTTGAATTTTACGTTTTTCCCTGAGCTCCATTTATGCTATTTAATAAGCATACACACACATACATTTACACACCATGTTAATGTAGTTTTAACTAAATGCTGAGTTAAAGAGATAAGTTTTTTAAATTTTCTTAAACATCAGCACTGAGCCTGACTGTCAAATAGAAGCTGGAATTGAGTTCCACAGTTTAGAACCATAATAACTGAAAGAGTTCTCTCCATGTTTTCTGTATTTTACTGCAGGTGTGTGCAGAAGGCCAGCATCTGTAAATCTAAGATCACAAGCTGGAACATAAACAGGGAGATGTTCTGTGATGTATGCAGGTGATAGATTATTTAGAGCCTTATAGACCAGCAGCAGAACTTTAAAGTCTATTCTAATGGATACAGGTAGCCAGTGCAGTTCTTTTAGAAGAGGAGTGATATGAGCTCTCTGTTTAGTTTTTGTCAGGATCCGAGCTGCTGCGTTCTGCACAAGTTGCAGGGGATACACTGTTTTCCTAGGAAAGAAACTCCCAGTAAGGACAGCATTATAGTAATTCCAAAAAATATATATATATCAACTATTAAATATGAAAAAACTATGTCAACTATTAAATAAAAATATTTAAAATAAAAATGTTTCCTGTAGTGGCACAACAGTCCTGCACAATGGTCAGGAGGAATTTTGGACCATTCCTCTTTAAAAAACTGTTTCAGTTCAGCAATATTCTTGGGATGTCTGGTGTGAATCGCTCCCTTGAGGTCATGCCACAGCATCTCAATCGGGTTGAGGTCAGGTCTCTGACTGGGCCACTCCAGAATGCGTATTTTCTTGTGTTGAAGCCATTCTGTTATTGATTTACTTCTATGTTTTGGGTCGTTGTCCTGTTGTATCACCCATCCTCTGTTGAGCTTCTGTTGGTGGACAGATGGTCTTAAGTTTTCCTGCAAAATGTCTTGACAAACTTGGGAATTCATTTTTCCGCTGATAACAACGAAATCCGTCCAGGCCCTGAGGCAGCAAAGCAGCCCCAAACCATGATGCCCCCTCCACCATATTTCACAGTTGGGATGAGGTTTTGATGTTGGTGTGCTGTGCCTTCTTTTTCTCCACACGTAGCGTTGTGTGTTCCTTCCAAACAACTAAATTTTGGTTTCATCTGTCCACAGAATATTTTGCCAGCAGTGTTGTGGAACATCCAGGTGCTCTTTTGCAAACTTCAAACGTGCAGCAATGTTTTTTTGGACAGCAGTGGCTTCCTCTGTGGTGTCCTTCCATGAACTCCATTCTTGTTTAATGTTTTACTTATTGTAGATTTGTCAACAAACATGTTAGACATGCCAGAGATTTCTGCAAGTCTTTAGCTGACACTCTAGGATTCTTCTTCACCTCATTGAGCATTCTGTACTGTGCTCTTGCAGTCATCTTTACAGGACGACCACGCCTAGGGAGAGTAGCAACAGGGCATTTGTAGACAATCTGTCTTACCGTGGAAACATGAACATCAAGGCTTGTAGAGATACTTTTATAAACCTTTCCAGCTTCATTCAAGTCAACAATTCTTGAACGTAGGTCTTCTGAGAGCTCTTTTGTGCGAGGCATGGTTCACATCAGGCAATTCTTCTTGAGAACAGCAAAACTCAAAACTGGTGTGTGTTTTTATAGGGCAGGGCAGCTTTAACCAACACATCCAATCTCATCACATTGACTGGACTCCAGGTTGGCTGACTCCTGGCTCCAATTAGCTCTTGGAGAAGTCATTAGCCTAGGGGTTCACATACTTTTTCCACCCTGCACTGTGAATGTTTACATGTTGTGGTCAATAAAACATGAAAACAGTTAAGGCAGACTGTGTTTGTCTACCGTTGTGACTTAGATGAAGGTCAGAACAAACTGAATGACCAATTTATGCAGAAATCCAAGTAATCCCAAAGGGTTCACACACTTTTTCTTGCAACTGTATATCCTTCTTTATTGTAAGGCACAAGCCATTAACCTGGGTAATACATTGTGATCCAAGCTCCAAGTTGATGCTGTGTGAATTCTACAGTAAATCTCTCATTTCAGTGAAATGTCTTTTTGTTAGTTGTCAGCCATCTGAATGCCAATTTGTCACCTCTTTAGCCTCCTCTTTCTAATGAAATGAGAAAATAGGGACAAGTTATTGAAGCCAAAGCCATATCCACCCCATACCTTCCCTGTGATAACATGAAACACTTATGCTGCTCTGAAGCTCCTGAACCTGAGTAGACCCTAATAACTGAACCGCCTCTTTTTGTATTCTCTCACCTCCCCCACATACTGTTGTGCTATTTTTCTCCTAATTGCAATGAAATGAGCAATTTTGCTGCAACCGGGTCTCGGATAAAATGAGAAGGAGTGTGCAGGTTTGGTAATATGATTTGCCCTCTCTCTCTCTCTTTTCTTCTCTCTTCTTTCTCGTGAGATGACAGCTGTTTGTGGCGACGTGGGTTTCTTTTGCCTGCCTTCTTCTCCTTTTTTTTCTTTCTTTTTTTTTTCCCCCTCTGAGAACCGGCTGTGAATTCCGAAATTGCCTCGGCCCTGGCTAATGTGACACGTCTTCCGCAGCGAATGTGACTTTTGACAAATGAATGCTGTTACACCCTGAGCCATCCCCAATTTTTACAGCTGCGGTTGGAGGCGTAGGGGCTGGCTGCTCTGACGGTTTGACTTGTGTTGTGTGCACCAGTAGCAGGGCACGCAGCTGCTCTTCTGCTCAGGGAAAAACTGGGATCTTCTTACGCATGGGACTCATTGTGTTTGAGGAATAATAGGCATTTGCGTAATTTATGTGTTGCACCACGTCTAAAGACAGCCTAAACTACTGTAGACTGAAGATGCAACAGGAATAAATGGAAAAACATGTTTTTTGAAATAAAAAATGATGTAATATATAAGTTGGATGCTGGTTCACGCAATCCATACATGGGCAGTATGTTCACTGTCTTTGTTTTTGATGTCACTCATTTAAATACAGTGCCAGTCAAAAGTTTAGACACACTCAGCTAAATGGATGTTGTTGGTGATCTTAAAGATTCTACGGGCTTACACTTAACAGTTCCAGCTGATGAGATGTCTGAAACCTACATATCCTGATATACCACATATACTCTTGATGTATCACAGCATTATATTTCTGCCATATCGCCACCTCTAATATATATTTTATACAGTTTAAAAGCTCTAATTACCCTTTTAATTTAGTGGATATTCATGATGGACAGACCAATAGAACTACTTAATTCTAATAAGTACTTCACATTTTTGTACTATAGTGATCACATTTCAATTTGGCACAAATTCCTTTCCATCCAAAAGAGTAGTGGAATTGATAGCTAATGGCCCAATAAAGAGATGACTAGATTAGTGTAGGGAAGAGCAGATTGACTAAAAAGGTATACTCTGGCATCAAAGAGAAGCTGCTAGTGTAGGCTCATTTCAGACTTTTTAGAATGAAGCTGTGAGGACAGTACTGAGACGTCACAGGATGCCAGAGAGTTTATTAGCTCTGTAGAACAGTCAATGCAACTCACTAATGCCTGCAGACATGCCCTTTAACATAGAAACAGTAAAGGTCACGGTAGACTCACCCAACATTAAGCAACAAACATGCTGGACTTGCTGAAGATTGTTGGAGAACTGCAGATATGCAGACATACCTTATATGCAGACTTCCGTTGGAATGCAAAATGCCCAGATGCGCGATATGATTTAGTTCTAAAATGAAATGGGCTGTTTTGATTGATTCAGGCGGGAAACTAAAATGTACCTCAACAACAACACTATGAAAATTCAAGATGTTCTGGCTTCAACTTTCAAAAAGTAAACAAAATCACACAGCATGGCTGCTGCTTACAGGTTGTGCTTGAGGCTATGATGCCAATAAGGGTGGAACTGCCCCTCTCTTTGCCACATGAAGTCTTGGTATTGTCAAAGGCTTGGAGAAAAATGTACAGACCTACACAACTAACATCTTGGAATTAAAGTTGTCTTCTTAAAGATGTGGGCTGTGGGCAGGAAGTCGGCTTTATGAATTTTCCGTTCCTTCTTAAATGGTGCTGCAACAACGTTATGTCGCCTGATCAAGCTGTACATTTGATTAAAAAGCTGGCAAATAGAAATCCATCTTGAACATCAACCATGCCTGCTGACGGTTTCTTGAAAAAGAAGTGAAGAATGAAGTAAAGCCGACATCGCCTTTACTGCCTGGAAAGTATGCTTCTGCACAGTCTGATCGCAGCTGTATAGGCTGTAGCATTCAGGGTGCAACGGAGCATTAGCTCAAAAAGCTGGCAAACAGGGAGCCAATTTCAGTCTTATTTACAGATCAGCCATGCCTGCTGGCGGTATGAAACATGCCAACAACCCCTTCACAGCCTGGAAAGATGTATTGCTGTATGTATAGTCTGCCATTGCTGTTGCTCTGTTGTCATAGTTTCCCCTGGGTTGAAATGTGAGCTGGTATACATATGTTTGGGGAGCTTCATTTAAGGTGAAGACAAGACTTTTACCTAACAGTCTAGGACTTTGGAATCTACTCATTTTACTGACCTCTTCTGAAGGTGATGTATTAGGTTCATGGTATGTTAGTTCAATGTACAGAACTCCTCAACAATGACAGTGTAAATACAGTATTCCATTCTACGCCACCTTTAAAGATGTCCAAAAACTCACAATGAGTCCCCTGAAAACTCTACAACAACTCCACCTCCATAAAGATACCTAGGTATTCATAAAACTCAGTCCCTCACTCACTCATCTTCTAACCTGCTTAATTCTACTGTGTTGCATGGAGTGCTGAAACCTATTCCAGCTCCCAAAGGGTGGAAGGCAGGATACACCCTGGATAGGCTGCTAATCTATTGCAGGCCAGTGTTCATAACACTCAGAACAAAAACTTAACTAAAAAAATAGAAGGATACGAGTGTCTTAACAGCGACATACCACTAAACCTCACTCAGCAGTGCCCTGCTTCTTCCGGGCCTGCATCTCACTACCCACACAGCAAGCATATATTGGTCTGCTGGCTCAATAAGGTGATCACCCCTCTGATTATATGCCACAGCTGGTCCACCAATGGACCAGCAAGATTACTGTCATGCATTCAAGGTCTAATCTTCAAACAGATTTTAAATGAGCATAGCCTTTTATTTTGGAAATTAATTAAGACAAATAGTACAAACAACAGAGAAGGAAAAATAATGACTAGACTTATTATAAAATGATTTTCTTGAAACTGTTGTTGATAACACTCTGCTAAATTAAGATGATCTACTACACTCATTTAAAAAGGGTAACAAAAGTAAGAGCAATGGAAAGTGCTGTTTTGCTGTACAGTAACAGTAGATGTAGCTTTTGAGCAGTATTTTGATTACGTGCTAACATTTCAGGTGTCAGAGTATCATCATTTGCTTCATAACAGTGAGGTGATTGTACACTCCGATTGAATAGGTGAAGGCTTTCTAAATTATGTTGATTTTGTCTGTTTTTAATTTAAAGCAAAAGACAGGAAGTTTCTGTAATATTGTCCCAGGTTTACTAACTAAAACACTAAATGATTCCAGTAATTAAAAAAACCCCTTAGAAATACTGAAACATTAGTGAAATCTCTGAAGAGTGCATTAGTTTGCACAGCCAATGCTTCAAATTTCAGAACGCTTTTTACACTTAATGTCATTTTTAACTGTCCTATAACTTTGCATTATTTTCTGAAGCAACATCCTCCAGAATGCTGCTTGAAAGTTTGAGTCATGTGACAAATCTCTAGCTTAAACAAGACATGTTTGGACATTTGGCTTAGTTTGTTGTCTTTCTTAAAGTAAAATGGGGAGTTAGGTAAGTAAGGTCCTATTGTGAAGTTGACCCAACAATATTGTTATGAGTTATAATATAGTTTGGTGAACTAGCCTGTGATCTACTTGACCAACCCGAAGTTGATACCTACTTAACTGAGCATGCTGTGCAGTGGGAATGCTGCCCAGGTCACATACAATGAGACAGCAAAAACGGCAAACAGAACCCACCTACTTCACTGAAAGCAAATTTTGGCATAAAGTAATGGGCAAACTAATTGGCATAAAGTAATGCTTTAACCTGAAATAATACATTAACAATAGCTAGCAAATGCTAAGTAAACATGCAACAGCTGTTAGATGTTTATGTAACATGTAAACATGTAGTTGTTGCATGTTTACTTAACATTAGTTAAGTATTGTAACCATTGTTAATGTATCACTTCATGTCAACTAATGCATTACGTCATGTTTAACGTTTTAATGTAAAGTGTTACCCAAATCTTAATACAGATATCACTATCACTGTCACTGGTAACAGATATTTAACTGTATTTTTTCCTTGTTATTGCTTACCATTCCATCTTCTGCCACTCGTTTTATTTAAAGTTTCCTGATCGTCTTTCCTCATATTCCCTTACAGATTTGACTTGAGCTTTGTCAAAAGACATAACCACAGAGGTATAACTGGGGGCTAAATGATCAGCACCAATACAAACCTTTAAACCAAAAGTATGATTTATGGAAAATCATCCTACATGCTCACAAACGAATAAAACATGGTCTCTTTTTAATAGAAAAGTCAAACATGAGTTCTCTTCAACAGATCATCCCTAGAACAGAACTGACAGCAGCATTCATTGCAGTCGAACTTTAAAAGATGTTCAGATAACTGTAACTACCTCTGGAAGAGTTTCTGGACTGATAGTCTGACTGTACTGTGTTACTTTGTATTGAGTTTATATGTCAAAACCAGGGTTTGCCCCATCTAGGTGGATACTCTGCCACTGCGGTTAAGAACACTAGTGTAAGCCCTGCAGACCATACTTTGAGAGGAATGACAGCTGAAAGCTCAAATCCTAAAACTGCACACAAGACACAGACTTGCTGAGAGTGATTGACTAAACCTCCAGGACAATCCAAAGAACTGTGGCATATACCACTACATATTATTTTGAGTATCTGGGTATTTTTAAAACCATTTTTTAAGCCTCATCTGCACCCGCCATACCTTGGCCTGATCCTTACAGAGCAGAGGGGGCAATAACACCTCATAACATTATATATCATTATATAACATTCATTTGTTGCTGCTCTCACACATACATATATATGCATATAGATATACTTATATTATGTGTATATATTTATTACTACTGCACTTTATGTAAATAATACTGTATTTGCACTTCTGGTTAGATGCTAACTGCATTTCATTGGCTCTGTACCTGTACTCTGCACAATGACAATAAAGTTGAATCTAATCTAATATCACATGTGTCAAGAAGAACAATGTGAGCATGGTGGCGTGAGGCCGAGGAAGAAAGCTTCTAAAATACAGGTGACAGCAGCGTGTTACAAACAAAATAGACTTTGACTTGTATCAGACATCCGTAAGTCAATATTTCACAAAGACGAAATGATTTGTGCCCATAATTAAAAGCTTGAAGTGAACCGAAGTTCACCGCTTGCTGCCATGGGGTTGAGTAGATGGATTATACTGATAAGTTTGTCTGATTTCTTCCTTTGAATTCATCCACTCGCACATCTTTAGAACCACTGAAGTATTTTTAAGATTTGAAATGGAGTTGACATCCTGTTTAAAAGGCAGTGCTGACTTCTCCACACTACTGTTTAATCAAAATGCAAAGCCAAATTCAATTATACGTTATTATCCTCAAACCACGCCAAACTGCTGACCACACAGAATCAACTCAGTCATGCACTGTATTTTGGACAGTTCTGCAGTTAATAAATGAAAACAGCTACAGCCACGCACAGGTGAACTGTATGATGTCAGTGTTTTGTCCAGACACCAGCACAATTCATCAAAACACTGGCACGATGCACTGAAGATGTAGCTACCTTTTCATTGCATTTAGTAAATTGAGCCCACACTTGAGTGTCTTACCCTTTTAGCCATGACCAGACAGCACAGAATGATGCTCAGTATTTGAAATGGTTAAGGTATTTGAAGGCACGCAAACACTTTCGTTACATGACGCAGAGTGCCCACCCACTGATCCAAATGAGTAGCAATCATTGGAAAATGCCAGCTATGTAGAGTTAATTAAATAAATGAGTTACATAAATACCAACGGAAGCATGGTTTGTCCAGGAACTGGCATTAGTATTTCAGTACTGACCATTCAGAACTCTGTACCAATTTTAGTACCAGTTCTCGAAAAAACATTCCTAGTCATGTATTCATACAGTACAGACACAATACATAGCCAGACACAAGAACACTTACCACTTCTCCCAGAAGAACTAAAGAGAATCTGGAAGCCTGGAGTATCATTAGTAGTATCATTCCTGACTCCATTGACGCTGTGCGGTAAATGTTTGAACAATGTCTAACATTCCGTAGACATAAATTCTGTTTGTTAGATTAATAATGTTCATTTGTGTTTCTGACAGCAGTCGTTCACTTTTGTATTACTTGTTCAAATCTGACCCTGAAGAAAGACTTTTTGTTGTCATTTACAGAGCTTTACAGTCTTTACAGAGACCTGATTTCCATGTGGCACCCAGACAATCAGTGAGAGCAATAGTGGCTCAATGTTTCAACCAATGACTGTAAACAGCAAGTCCAGTTGACCTGGTAGACATGGCAGTACAATACGACGTTAACATGACCTGGCTGTATACCATGCACTAATGGTTCCAACTTCTCTTTGATTGTTGCCCCCTCAGTCTCTATCACACAGCTTCTTGTTATAGTGACTAGACTGTAATGCAATACAGTAATGTAATTAGTTATTCCTGTACAAAGCAATGTAATGCATTTCAAAATTCAAATTCAAATGATCGTCATTACATATCAGCCATATCAGTTACTGAGTCCATACAAATGACTTTCAATGTTGTTGAATTACTTACACGTGATTATATATAAGTATACACACACACACAGATATATATATATATATATATATATATATATATATATATATATATATATATATATATATAAGTACACATATGTGTGTGTGTGTGTGTGTGTGTGTGTGTGTGTGTGTGTGTATGTGTCTATGTAACTACCCCATATATATGAAGGCCTTCTCCATGCACTGTCGAGCATAGTCTGCTAAAGGCGCTTTAAAGACACCTTAACTGTATTTGAGTGAGTGGACGTCAATCACTGATTTTATTGTTGCAGCTTTCAGCACACAAACAGCTGGGCTTTAACCTGCAGTAACACTGATCATCTGAAGGGTCAAACTAGCCAAGTTCATAAACAGGTTAATAATTTATTGTGTTAACACATTATTAACATGTTAACTCTAACAGGCCTAGTTCATACCGTATATTTGGAGTCGCTTTAAAGTATTCATATTTCCATGATCTTGATACACCCTTACTTAAGTCATTCCCCCTTTACGTACATAGTCCATCACTGTCATTTCTGTGAGTAAAGATGACAACAAGGAGTTACACCATGCTTGACTTACTGAAATAGAAACAGAATGAATTTCAGATGTCAGTTTCTGTCTTGAACAGTATTGCTCCAGCTTCAGAGAGGGCAGCACTTTGCCCGCAGTGTTAGGTGATTTTAGTTGAAAGGATGGGGCAGCTCCCTTTCAATTCAACAGACAGAGTGCAGGTGTTCAGAATTCAAAATACTCATTCAGAGAATGCGCTGCATTCCAAGCATTGCTTGAAAGTGGTGAATGTATTTAGATGATGTGCAATGCTTAACCTCAAGGTATACTAAGCAAATGTCTTTTTGAAATGCTGTGTGTTGTACAAGAATAAATAAGCAATGCATTTGAGCCTCTATGCTGCTGGAAAGGTGAGCTTAATGGATGAAAGAGGAAATATGTAGTGGCGTAAGGGCAACCAAACACAAACTGTGTCTTTTGTGATTTACGCATCTAGTTTTTGAAGCACTCTTACACTGTCAGACAGGCTGAACTGAATTGTCAAGGACTTTGCAACCAATGCTATTGCTAACACCTAGTTAGTTCAGTTATCACAGCAAGGACAAAGATTTGTTGTGATTTTCTACTAATTATCTTTCACTTGTAGCTCATTAAGCGAAGCACAGAAATTCTGTCAAAACATAGACTCTACACTTCTAACGGTGGCACGTTTGTTGGGGTGGTTCTTTTGAGGTTATAATGATGCTCAAAAGATTCTTAGTAACATAATAACCTATGCAGATGTACTGACATTTAAGCATCTGAATACATTTATAAGAATATCATGAGACTTTTAATTTACTGTGTAAATAAGATGTCCAGGTTCATATCTGTATGTGTCCACATAAGAAGGCACTGAGCATGTAACACAGACCATCTCGACATCCTCAACAATCGTTTGTAGACATGTTGCTGACACCATCCTATAACTGGAGTCTTAACTGGATTAAGGTTAAGGTTAGAGTTGGGGATAATGTTAAGGTTAGGATCAGGGCCAGGGTGAGGGTTAGGATTATGTTTTGGGTTAAGGTCTGATTTAAGGTTAAGATTAGGGTCAGGGTAAGGATTCAGTTTTAGGTTAAGGTAAAGGTTAAGATTAGGATTAGGGCCAGGGCCAGGGTTATGGTTAGAATTAGGTATTGGGTCGATGTTAAGGTTAGGATTCGCGCCAGGGTTAGGGTTAGGAATAGGTATTGGGTTGAGATTAGGGTTAGGATTCGCGCCAGGGTTAGGGTTAGGAATAGGTATTGGGTTGAGGTTAGGGTTAGGGTTAGAATTAGGGCCAGACTGAAGGTTAGGATTAGGTTTTGACTCAAGGTTTAGGTTAGTGTTAGGATTAAGGTCAGGGTTAGGGTTAAGATTAGGTATTTGGCTGATGTTAGGGTGAGGGTTAGAATTAAGGCCAGGCTGAGGGTTAGGATCTGGTTCTGGGTCAAGGTTTAGTTTATTATTGGGATAAATAAGGTTAGGGTTAGAGTTAGGGCCTGGGATACGATTAGGTTTTAGCTTGAGTTTAAAATTAAGTTTAAGGTTAATGTTAAGGTTGAGGTTTGGGTTAGGATCAGGGCCTGGGATAGGATTAGGTTTTATCTTGAGTTTAAGATTGAGTTTAAGGTTAATGTTAAGGTTGAAGTTTGGGTTAGGATTAGGGCCAGGGTTAGGGTTAGGATTAGGTTTTGGGCTAAGGTAGAGTTAAGGTTAAGATGGGGTTTTGAGTAAGGTCAGGTTTTACTTAATAGAAGTCCCATATTAAGACCGCTTAATTTTACATAAACAATGCATCTGCTTAAAGTAAGTAATATATCAACGGTACATCTTCAAGATTTTTCTTTCAGTGTATTCAGATGCTTTACTGCTACAAACAAAATCTGTGCTGCGAATCCAGTATGAATTTGCATTTGTGGGTATAGTTTTTAAATGTGAACCCAGAGCTCATTTAGTAATAGTAGTCCTGTTCAAACTGACCTAATGTCAGTGTAATAATAAAACCTGCTAATGGGCACTGCTGTGTGCTATGTTTAATTCTTATTCAGTGTGTTGACTGTCACATAAACACTGACACCCAAGATGTTTTAATCTGGGCTATGTGTGCTAATTTGGAGTTACACAGATGCTTTATCCCACATGAACAGTCCAGTCAAATTACATTATGGAAGCTCCTCTGGTAAAACTAACTGAGCGCAAACAGTGCTTTACCAATTACAAAATTGTAATAAATGACACTTCAATAGCACAGCAAATCCATACTAAACTACCGTACGTACTAAACTACCAAATGTAAAAAAAAATCTCACTCAGGTGAGTGAGCTCAGCATCACTCACCTGAAGCACAGTCATCCCCAGTGTAGCCTTCCTGGCAGACGCAGAAGCCGTCCTTACAGTCTCCCTTCTGGCTGCAGTTGTTGGCGCAGAAGATGCGTGAGCAGTCCTCTCCCAGAAAGCCAGGGCGACACTGGCAAGTTCCATTTACACAGATGCCCTGGTCAGAGCAGTCGTTCAGACATCTACCCACAGAGCAGTCTTCACCAGAGTAGGCCTCTTCACACACACACTCCCCATCAATGCACAGGCCTCGGTCCGAGCAGTCTCCAGGGCATCGTGGCTCGGAGCAATTGTCACCACCGAAGTCTCGATCGCACACACACTCGCCCTCAATGCACATGCCTTGGCCAGAGCAATCATCCGGACACCGAGGCTCCGAGCAGTTCTTACCTGTCCAGCCTTCATCACACATACAGCCGCACACCTCCATGCTAAAGGTTCCATGACCACTACAGTGGGGAACAAAGTCCAAGCGACCTGGAACACACATAGCACACTCATTTTATAAGCGGTAGTAATAGGACAATATACCAATATACCAATTTAAATACTTTGTGTTCTTGTGATTTATATAGTGAAAAGTCTATAAATATTGGCAAACAAACCAAAAAACTTGTATGTCTTTGTTTTATTCCTAATGTTAGAGTTAGGTGATACAGCCGATTGTCAATCTAATATCAATACATTTATTAGTCAATCAATCAATCAATCAATCTTTATTTTTTACTCATAAATACATCAAGGGTGACCCTCACTTTCAAAGCAGCCAAGCAATGAAACTTAAGGGAGTGGATAGGAAATGAAATGGGAATTTGGTCCCAATAAACTAAATTGAAAAATAAAGACTGTATAAAACAAAACTGACAATAAAATCAAACAAGAAAATCTTCCAATATTAACAGTAACATGAAAGCTATTGTCCTGATTTCAACATGTACACAACTCTGTTTTCAGCTTCAAGATTTATAATTGTCAATCCATAAAAACAGAGTAATACTCAGGCTAATATCCTAAACGATATTTACAGCACATATCATGACACATCTCATAAAAAATATATATTTATTATAAACACTGGATACATTATGAAATACAAGCATTAATCTGCACTAGTCTAATCCTATATGTGCCTATTGATCTGTAACGCTTCTGGGTGTTTCCCCCGTCTCGGGCAGTGTCTGAGCTCAGGGCGAGTTTTAGACTCCTAACCTACTTATACTAGCTGGGAAACATTATCCGACGGAACACTAAGCACGGTTGTAAGTCGCTATGGATAAAAGCGTCTGCTAAATGCCGTAAATGTAATGTAAATGTCTCCGCTGCTCCCCCGGACTCCAATCCCCAGAGTACACCGCTCCATGACGTCACGGTCACATGCCCCATCCCCACCAGTCACACACCTTCACGCTCGACGTCACCGGAATTCTAACCTCTCCCACCTGCAAGTAATCATGGTGTTTGTACTTCCTGTCCCATGCCTCTTCGTGAGGTATTGCGCGTTCGTGTTGTTTCGTGTTGTTTCGTGTTGTTTCGTGTTGTTTCGGGTTGTTTCGGGTTGTTTCGGGTTGTTTCGTGTTGCCGGTTTTCGACTTCCGCCCGTAAGTTTCGTTTTTCGCCTCTCGTCTATTCCCTCTCATTCTGGTTGCCTCTCGGACTGCTCTTCCGGTTTTGTTCCTTGGACTGTGTTTCGGTTTTGGCCCTGTCTCGCCCTCAGGTTTTCCCGTCTCTGTTTTGTACCTTTTGTATTTTGATGCCTCCTTGTATTGTCTTACTCTGCTGCTTTGTCAATAAACTTTGTGTACCTTTTAACTCTGCTCTCATCTGGCCCGTCTATCTGGCGTTACATGATCAACCTTTTTGTGAAACTGTTCACAACAAAAGGAGATCCATTTTACATAATTTAATTGGGGGTTTAATAAAAAAATATATTAGACCACCATCTCCATTTAGCACTGAAGACATATTCCAGCAGGAAGAGGACCCAAGAAGCAGAGCATGCAACCGTTCAATAGTGTCTCTCTTTTCATATTGTCAACCAGAAACGTCACATACTCTTCAGGAAATTCTCAAGCTTCAAAATTTTATTGACGGGCTTCTACCAGATAATTCCTCAGTCAATGGTCTGCACCAACAGGTATCGGCAGGTATGAGTTTATTTTGTTTTGTGTAACAAAAAGGAGTTGTTGTTTAAACTTAATAATGGCACGAATAATAACATGGTTCATAAATCACAGCATGTTTTCATACTGAATCGTGGTGGAATCGGGTAGGGTCTCTGAGCTCGCCGATATTCAGTAATTCATAAAGAACTGACATGCCACTACTACCAGACTAAGAAAACACAGCAATTTGGAATGGTACATCTTCATCCATTGCCAGACTTAATTACACTGAAGACTTTCATCATTCCAGAAGATAACGATCCTGCAATCACCAGACTGAAACTGAGGCAACACCTTGCAATCTCATTAGCTTGGACAAATATAGCCTAAGTTGCACCAGCTTCCTGGAGATCTGCTGCACCTTGAAATACTTAGCTTTACACTAAGGTCTGGGGGGAAAGACCTTTGGTGACAAAGGCCTTGTAATTAATCTCCCATCTAACCTCATTTGTTTAGCTTAATACTACTTTCTCCTCCCTACTGCACTGTTTCAGCTGTTTTTAGTAGCCCTGGAGGCCCTCCACAGCCTCGGCTTGCAGGTGCAAATCCGCTAAAATGCACCTCTGAGACTTTAAACAAGCACAGCATTGCCACCATCCACTGCAGTGTTCTCCCTGTGGACACCCCTACCTCCTCCATTTAGCACTGCAGACACGTTCCAGTATGAAGAGAAATCAAGAGGCAAAGAGTGCAACCCTTCGATAGTGATTTGTTTTCTCTTTCTTTATACTGTCCACACAACAAAGCCAGAAACCTTAAAACAGTCTTCAGCAAATGGTCCAGCTACAGTATTTCATCGACAGCCTGCTACCAGGTCATTCTTATCTTAAATGAAAGGGATCTGAAGTGATGCAACTTGGTGTGCACAGGTGCTTTGTTTCTTAACTTTATCAGTCAGTGATCGGCACCAACATGTGGCTATACTCCATGGGTCAATGCTCTGGAGCCCTGACATTTGTAAAGACATATTTGTTTTTCCTACTGAAAGCTGATACATGTGGTTCCCTTTCCTGCCATTACAACTTCTGCAAATGTCTTTAGGATTTCCCCACCTAGTTCCAACTCCTACTACCAGCCAAAACCTAGGCACAACTACGCATAGAAGCTTTTCTTGATTTTAAGCTTAATGCTTTGCTTTAGAATAAACTTAAAGACATTGAACTATAAAGTAGCACTTGTGGAATTATACAGTCACCTTTACAAACCTCCAAAATGTAACTTTACAGGAGGATAAAACAGCTTTCTTAACTTGCAGTGGAGGATGATCACAAGATTTGTTTTAAGCAATTTACAGACACATATATGGCATATAGTTGAAGCTCTTATCCAGAGGATCTTACAAGGTTAATCATATTACAGGTAGGACAATGTAGTGTAGTCTTGCCCAAGGACTCGTATTGGTGTAGCACAGCAGAGCCACCCCAGTCTTCCACATGGGGTGTCAGCTCACTAGCAGGTAGTGGTGTTATCTGTTGCGCCAAACATTTTAGGCTAATTCCATTGGTCTGTCCATCATATATATTATAGGTGGCGATTTGGCCAAAATATGATATTGTGATACATCAAGGTTATATATGTGGTTTCAGTCATTTAATCAGCTGGTAAGTGTAAGTCTGTAGAGTCTTTAAGAATCCATTTAGTTGGGTGTATCTAAACTTTGGACTAGTAGGGCATGTAAAAAACGTGATTATCCTGACATGTTATTATGCAACAAGTCAGAGCTTTCTTTCCCAAACTTAATCTTAGGTCAAGAATGAGTAAAAAGTGGGTAACACTTTACATTAAGTGTTGACTAACTAACATGAAGTAATTCATTAGTTAACATGAAGTAATTCATTAACAATGGTTACAATACTTAAATAATCCTTTAGTAAACCTATAACAACTGCATGTCTACATATTAAGTGAACATGTAACAGTAGTCACATGTGTACTTCACATTAGTTAACCATTCCTATGCATTACTTCATGTTAGTTTGTCAATACTTATTGTAAAGTGTTACCAAAATGCGACTGCTGATTTGCATCAATCCTTACTTAACTACACTTATTACATTATTGTCATTTTGCTGTACAATTTCAGTATCTTCTTCTAGTCTCGTACTAATAAACATGAATATACCAGAAATTAGATTTGCTAACGTGGTTGCAAACCTTTTTTACCCTAGAAAGTTCATCAACTGCAATAAAGAGCTATGAGTGAGAAAATATTGATATTTGCTGTGTCTTCTAAGGGTTATGTAAACAAGAGGACTATTCGCAGCTGTGAATGCACATCTGTCTGTGACTTACCCATTACTGAGCTTTCTCCACAGCAGCCACCACTGCACTGAGCTCGCAGCAGGGACACTTCTCTCTCCAGCATCTCTATACGGCTGGCCAGCTGCTGCAGTGTGGCTGAGGCAGGGCAGGCGCATGCTTGCTTGGGGATGTTGATGCGGTGGGTGAAGGTCACCTGGCTGTCCGAGTCCACGGTCTGCTCCGCATACTCTGTGGGTAGCTTATCGTCCCCCATAGAAGTCTTCGTGCTCGACTCCAGGCCTCCGGAATCCAGATCGACAGAGCACAGGGACTCCAGTGGGACATTAATATTGTACACATGGTTGAAAATCATAGGCTGCGTTAGGTTGCTTTGGACGCCTCCACCATCAGGGGCTTGCCTCCTAACCCTTGCGGTCCGCACCAGATTGCCGTCATGGGCTGGGACAGCATGGACACCATGGAACAGCAGAGCCAAACCCACCAGAGAACTGTACAGCACCATGGCGCACCCACACATCACAGATGAGTGTCTGGAATGGGTTCTCCAATTCCTCATGGAGACTGATTGGCACTGTAGGCACAAAGAGAATAGAGATTTAGCTACGGATCAGAACACACAAACAATAACTGAGAATACGATACTGAATACGATCATAGAATTTAATGAGGAAGAGGGAAAATCATTTTCATCATTTTCAGACTTCAGAGTGAAAACTTTATTTAACATGGACACAATTAATGCAGTGGCGAAATACTCCATATACACACAGAACTACACAAGTGAAGTCCATATTAATGCGCCAAGACCTTAAAAACCATTGCACTGTTTATAAATCATTTTTGGTTTTGTTGCTTAGCAGCCAGCAACCACAACCTACTTTTCATAAACTACATTGCCTGATGGAAGAATTGTTTATTTATTTACCCACAATTAGTCATAACTAGTTCCACCTGTTAATAAGACACACACAACGCTTCCAAACTGCATTCTGTGAGACACATGATCTTTGAAAACACATTATTAAATATCTTAACACGCTTGGAGGCAAATGCTAACTGCCAATTCTATCTGGTCAGCTCACAAACCTTGTTGGCTAACATTATGCTAAGTGATTGTTTTTCATTGAGATATCTGTTAAAAACTGGAGTCAAACAACCCAAAAATAAATGCTGATTAACTGTATTATGTCCTGTGGTGGCCTGGCGTTCTGTCCATGGTGTTTCTTGCTTTCCGCCTAATGAGTGGTGGGATAGGCTCCAACATCCCTCCGCAAACCAGAAGGATATGTGGCTTAGAAGATTCATGAATGAATAAAATAATTATTAATTGTATTACACATACTCGTGTAGTTAGCCGCGATCAATCATTTAATTGTCTTGGTATTTGCTCAAATTTTACCTTTGTCATGTCAGTTCCCTGGGATACCCTGCCTCGACTCCAGAGGTCACTCGGTTCTGAGGCACCCTTTGCACACTAGTATTGCTTCAAACAATTAAACCGCTTGGATACCTGTTTGTGAAGTCTAGTTTGCCTGTTCGGAGCCTTTTGCATCATTTAGTTCTTGTTTTTAATGACTATTTATTTTGTCTTACGGATTACTGCAAAGGCAATGTTTAAGTGTGTTACCCTACAAATGGTCTGCACTTCCTGTGCAGGACGAAAAGAGCCCACCTGTCCCCACCCATCCTCATTACATCATATTATCTCTCTGTGGTGTGGAGGTTGCAGTGCTTCCGATTGGAAGAATGTGAGGAGAGTGGTGAGGACAGCAGAGAAAATCATTGAGACTTCCCTTCCCTCCATTCAGGACTAAGTTCCGAGCCAGGGACATCATTAGTGACCCCTCACATCCTCACTCCCTGCTGGTCTCTGGAAAGAGGTTCCGCAGCATCCGGTGCAGGACCACTAGGTTCTACAACAGCTTTTTCCCTCAGGTCATCAGACTGTTGAAGTCTGAACTCTTATTGTGCTGCTGTCCAGATATTAGGATTTTATACTGGACACCATGCCCCAACCTTATCTACCTCTTTAATATTAATATTATTATCAATATATTCGATAGTCCTTGCTGCTATATATTTAAGGTTACTAATTTTGTATATTTCATATAATTTCACATACTATATATATATACACACACACACACACACACATACACACACACACATATATATATATATACATATATACTGAATGACAGTAAAGTTCAAACTTTTTACAGTTGTAGTCCTCGCACTCTCATACTGGGAACTGGAGTCTCCACTTGAATTACTATCAAAATAACCTAACATTTAACAGCAGTATTTCAACAAGAGAGCTACAGTCATGGAGGTAATCGCAGCAAGCAGGAAACTAGGATGAATCACTTGAGGCCAAAAGTAGAAAACATTGGGAAAAATCATTTATTAACTACAATAATTAGTAATTTGGTGCTTTAATTATTTGGATATCCCCAATATCATAACAGTATATATCGAAAGAACATTACTAGCTATTTGTCCATTGTGTTCCAAGTGAAAAGCTCCACTTAAGGTACTTGAGGTGCTCACATTTATTAAACCCTTGCTGAGACGGTAAGTTAATTTGTGTATCCTATTCAAACCAATAATGAAAATGGATGTCATATTTCTGAGAAACGTAAAATGATATTTTCATAATACGGGAATGTTTTAGGTCCCTGCTAGTCTGTGCTACAACACAATTACACTTTGGGAAACAATGGTCCCCAACCATGGTCCTAGAGGTCCCCCAGGCTTGCACATTTTAGTGGTTTGTCTGCTCCCAACAAACCCAATCCAACTAATTAGCTAATTAACAAGCCCTTCCTGAGTTGAAGTGGGTGTGTTTTGGCAGGAAAGCACAAAAATGTGCAGGGCAGTGGCTCCTCTAGAACCAGGGCTGGGGACTTCTGCACTGGGAGGATAATTAATTTGTTATAGCTTCAGCTGTGATACATATGCAGAAAGGCTATGGCTGCAAAAAGATACCCCAAACGACTGAAGCTCCAACAGAGAAAGTGGGAAGTATCATATGTACGTTTAAAACTCTTGGTACAGCAGCAAGCCTACCTGGCCATGGAAGAAAGAGTACAACGGCACTAAGAAACAAACACAGAACAGCTGAGAAAACCCCTATATTACTGCTTAAGACTTGCAATATGGCCTGATCTTGACTGTGTGACTGGCATCATGGACTCTTTGAAACTGGAGGCCACTTTAAAGACAAATATGATGCCTTCAGGGCATAAATTGAAGGTTGGTGATCATTGGATTTTCCAGCAAGAAAATGATTCTAAGCATGCATCCAAGTGGACCAAAGCTTGGTTCAGAAATCAGCAATGGAATGACCTTGAGTCCACAGATTGAAATGCTGGATTTAAAGTAAGTTGTGGTGGTATGGAAACCAAGAAGCATTAATGAGCTGGAAGCTTTTGCACATGAGGAACGGACAAAGATGTCAGAATCTTGAAAGCACCAAATAGAAAGATTTATTTTCATGTTATGAAGTGTCAGGTATGGGCCAAGACGTACTGCCTGTTGAATAAATTTGGGACATTTGTGGAGATGATGATTTTTCATTTGAACTGTTGAGCTGTAAACTCATCAGTATGTATTGAACATGTAGTAATAAACTTTCTGCGGCTTTTTAAGGCCGTGGAGTTGTCACGCTTCCGGGTTTCCCCTCACACCGCCGTTCTCCACTTCCCAGAGCGCATCACCCGATGACGTCACCCCCACATGTTCCCAGTCGTCCAATCATACTTCACTCCCACGCCCCGCCTCTCCAGAATACTGATTGCTCGCACCTGCAGCTCTTTTCACAGGCTGCATTTAAACACCACACACACACACACACACTTACTTACTCCTCGCAAAGTTTTGCCAACCTTGTTTGCACTACTGAGCATTCTATTCTTTCTCTCTTGCCTCATCCCTGATTCTGGTTGTGCATTTGCTCGCCGACTCCTCTCTTTGTTTGCCCCTTTCATTTTGGTTGCCTTGTTGTCTGATCTCCTGGTTCTGACCTCTCTCCACTCTGATTGCCAGCCAGATTGTTTAATGAAATTCATCTGACTTTTAGCTCTGCACATGTCAAGCCAAGTTCTTGACAGGAGTCATGCACAAAACTTTTTGCAATTGCTTCACATGGCTTAGGGTTTGATTTTGCCACAGAAAAGAAGGTCAGGAAGGGACGATGACCAAAATGGCTTGTTGATAAAATGTGTTGATTGGGTCAAGACTCAGCTTTGGGGGCTTTTCATTGGGACTGTAATCTGTTCTTTATCTGCGACAAAACTGAGGACAAAAGCAAACAAAAAAAAAAAAATGAGCGAGCGGCAAGGGAAAGACCGTTGGGCTGTGGGACTCTGCCTGGCAAGTGATTATCTCCTGTGACATTTTCCATCTTTATAGGGCTGACAGTGGACCATTCTGAACAGACCTGTCTTTTATCGCCATTCAATCACAGGAATAAAAATTGGAGACTTAAAAGTAAATGTCTGGTGCTTAGTCTTGGCTTATATGATTGCGATTGAGAGAGAGAGAGAGAGATCAAGAACACGAATCAAGATCCTATGATAACAGATCATCTTTGGCTTACGGCTTTGCCTTCAAAGATCAAACAACACATAAGTACATAATGCGAACAATACCAATTTACTACTCAAAGCCGTGCTGGGGGAATAGGCAGATTACTGATGGGCTGGCTTTGCTTTTTTATGGACATATGATAATCAAAAATGTCTCTGTACATTTACCTTCCACAAGAAACCTCTCTGCAAGCTTTTGCCATACTGAGTACTACATTTGATGCAAAGAGGCTTTAGGAAAACTGTCAAGTTAATGCATTCTCATTGATTCAAGTCACACCGCAATACCTATCATTATATCCACAGTTCAGTCATGAGCACGTCTCCCATCTCAGAGGGTAACTCGGCTAAAACTGAAGTCGTAGTACTGACAAATCTCCTCAGATGTTATCGCAGATGAACAAAGTCTCAAAGACTTTGAAATGTGCATATGCATCTGGGGGGATTGAGAGGGCGAAATCAATACAACACTGCACTGCAATATTAAAGACTATATACACTCATCAAAAAAATAGTTCAGGAATCAACTGACAGGAATGAAACTTGGTGGGTAGGTTTGACATTGAGAGACATGCAAATGATTCAAGTTTCATGCTCAGCTGGGCATGTGATGGAAGCAAGGACGGGCCTTATCGCTCTACCTCACTGACTAGGTTGTCCTATTGTGCATGGTTTCCATTCCTACGTGCTGTTGTGATGGTAGCATCCTTTGCAAACGAAGTATGACTCCGAGAAGACTTTGAAAGCAATTCAAGCCGTTGGAAGAGTTTGAGAGGGCTCGCATCCGGTAAGCAGGATGGTCTTATCAAGGTATTGTGGACCATACTGGTCCTACCGCTATTACCACAGCACACTGTTGGTGGCAGTGGATACCTACACAAACCAGGGAGAATGGTTTGTTGTCACGCATCACATGTCCAGAATACCTGCTGTCATCAACACTCCACTCCTACTACAAAATCTGCGGGAATTGTGTGACAATATTCAAGCTGCATGGGATGGATTATTGCAGGACAACGCCATACTGACAAACACTGCTTCTGTATGTGTAGCTCAATAAATATTGCCCATATCGGTCTAAATTTATCATCATTTATTGTTCCTGGTAACCTTTATCTTCTTTCCCAATAGCACTGCAATCTAACACTTCCTTCTGGGTGCAAGTATTTATTTATTTATTTTTGATGATGAGTGCGGACTACTAGAGGGCGCTTTACGGCCCACTTGTGATCCGCAGCCCACAGATTGAGAAACCCTGCTTCAAACAATGCCACAGAAGAAGCTTTGGTTCCCTAAAGTGGTGGTTCTCAAACCAGTGCTCAGGGTCTACAGGTGGTCCACATTTTTTCGAAACAGAATATACCCATGATGCCTTGAGCAAAATTTGAATAAAGCAAAATGATGACTGTGAGATGACTGTCACATGCTGCTTATAGACCAATTAAAGAGCTCTTCTAAAACCAAGAATACAAGCAAAGAACCATCAAATAATATTGCTTTATTAATATCTCTGCTTCACTTCAATACCAAAACGCACATTTTATTTTAAGTTTAACAGAGAACATTTCTTTGGGAAGCACAATTTGTACTACAAACACATTATAGTGAGATGTCATAATGCAGTACTTAGTATGCATATTGCATCCTATAAATCTTCAGAAATTACGAAAGGATTGCAGTGTGGCTCAAGCATTGTGATAACATTGTATTGTAGGGCTTGTAATACCTCCAACCCCTAGTTTATTTCCACTTCCTTGTGGTAGTGGTCCTTGGAACAGGTGGCTTGTTAATTCTATCCCCATCTTGTTTCTCCCTCCTTCACACGCACTCAAGTGGTTTGCCAGAACACAAAGCCATTTCACCCTCAAAAGATCTGCACAAAGTGAGAACTCGACGAAAATGGAGCAGAAATCTCACAACACATTCCACTTTGCACACATTACCCACAGCATTGGCTGTTGAATTAAACCCCTCTCTAAATGGCAAAAAAAAAAACAACCAACCAAACACACATTTTCCCCTTCCCACCATTTCTATTTAAAGTTCGAGATTTATTAAATGGATTTGACATGGTCTGGTGTACTCAGTAATGGGACCGATCCATTATTATCACTGGAGGACCAGGGGGATGTGGGCACTCGTTCCTAAGCGATTTCGGCTCCTTTAGAAGAAGAGTGAGATCGGGTCATCCACATGGCTTGATGCTGCTCTGTTTGGAGCGGACCCGCTGGGAAATGTCCATTTGGACTTGGGGTCTTGGCAAAGCCTGGTGCCTGCACCCCCAAGCCTTTGAAGAGAATGGGACTCCATCAGGCTGAACACTAAAGGGGCTCAATTAGGAGAGCCCTCAATTAGAAAGCTGAGAGTACCGCAAGGCTTGGCCCACAGTGTTTTCCCAATATCCCAATTTACCCTTCAAGAGTACATGCCTTTTTAGCAAGCATTTCTCCTTTCACTCTCCTAATGCTAGCTCTCATGCTAGGATGGTAATTAGAGATGACAGCATGGAGTTTTACAATGCATTCACTCACACTGCGCACAAATGCGTGTGTGTGTGCGGAGTCAATATACAGCTCTGCAGGAATAGAGGCAGAGGATGGCAAGACAAGAAGATATGCATTCAGTGACTGCTAATATGAAAATAACAGCTTTGATGTGAAGATCTTGGGTTTGCAATAGTGTTGCCTACAGGGAAGCCTGAGTGTTAAGGCATATTGGCCCCAATACAGTGTACATGTCCAATAGCACTCAAATATATTGCAATAACCAAGCAGAATGCAAAATCTTTGTTTATTAATAAACCAGCGTTAATAAAACTGACAAAATCCTTTCACTAGTAGGCTGGCAGTTTTGTTTCTGCATCAAATGGTTGCTCTCTCTCTTGTTCACTGAGTGTGAAGCAGCAAGGTAAATATCTCATTTAACTAATATGTCATTCAGCCTTGCCAACTCTAACTAGAGCATGACATTACTTATGAGAACAAGTTTTCTGACTGTGTTATTTTTCATTGGACTGACTCCACTGCAATACTGCGACATGATCACAGTGCAATAATAGTGGCCTACTAATAGAGGAATAGTTTGTTGTCGTATTATTCATGTTTTAATATAATAAACAAAATATGTAAGTCATTTTAAGGCAAACAAGTTTGAACAGTCAGGGCTCCCTTTAAAAATCCTACTAGTGTTGTAGTTAAGACCACCTGCATCCAAGTCTGACTCAGGTATGAGACTAAACGTTTTGTTCAGAATATATAAAACTATATGAACTATATGAACTATGTAAAACTTGTTTGGAGTTAATTATACAACTAGTGTAATTAATTATACATTATTATACAATATTTGCATTGTGACCAAAAGCAATGGTGAGGTTATTCTCTGTTCCGTCCTTCTTTGGAACTTATTCAGAATCACCACACAAGATCCATTTTTATTATTAAATGAAAACACGGTAATAATAACTTCCAATCTGCTCTTCTGGGAAACCATTGAACATCGACAAACAAATAACACCCATTTAAGCCATCATGGAAATAACCAATTCTCAACCTGAATCTAATCCTTAACCAACAGATTTTATGTAAACATTTAAAGCAATGGTTTTCAGCCTGGGGGCTGGGATGCACAACGCTCGGTAACTGCTAAATCTGAATTCTCATTAGGTGAGGAAAAGGAAGGTTCAATCTGCAGAGGTGGTTGTTTGTGCATGCGATTGCAAAAGTTTGGAAAAAATTTTTTTTGTTATTCACATCATTGACAGGTGCCCGGTATGTTTTACTGTTTGATGATCATTTGTAGCCTTTCATGGACTTCATGTACCCTCACAATGACGGGATATTCCAGCAGGATAATGCACTGTGCCATCTGACCCAAGTTGTCCAGTACTGGTTCAAGGACCGTTACAGAGAGTTCCCACGAGCTCAGTCAAGGCATTCCACTATCATGTCTCGTTGGAACCCGGATAATTCACATCACCTTGCCATAAGCACACTGGCCAGTGTTCAACCTTACTCAAAAATAACACCTCACAGGTTCCCAAGCCGTCTGCTGAGGTAATGTAAACCCCATAATCAATTTACATACTTCTATCCCATGACTTTTGATATCTATCACTGTCCAAAAAAATCGTTATTTTCCATCCGGTGTTAATTGGCATAATATTATACCAGTTCTTGAAAGCACAGATTCTCAGTCTTATTCGTTGTCAAACATAGAGATAAATGGAGACTAGTTGGCTGTAATTTTGTCCAAGGCAATGTACAGCAAATGGAAAAATGGGTGGGTGTTGTCTGGTGTTCCATCTTTAGATATTTGAACCATTTGAATCGAAAAAGAGATTTTCAGTCTTTGTGTTTATGGACTTGTGTCATTAAAAAGCATCTCTCTTTTTGATGTGTCTGCGGGGTTGATGTGAGAGCGAATAAGCATTGGCATCTTTTAACCTGAGGTGACAAGCTGTGACAACAGATCAATAGCTATCTGTTTCCACAACACACCACAGCCATCTCATGACCCTGTGTAACTGACCTGTTTACAGCACCACACTCAAGTTTCAGGATCAAATGCATTTACATTTGTTTTTAATGTGCCATTCACTCCCCAGTCCATACACTCCATATATGGAAATTAATCAAAAATAACAAGTTTTGATTAATTAATTATTTTACGATCTCACATGATTTCACACATATCTACATATTCAGCTTTAGATTTAACTTTAAATATATAGCCAAAAGTATATGGACAGATGACTATCACACCCAAATATGCTCATCTGACATCCTATTTCAAAACCATGGACTTCCTTTTCCAGTTCTGAGTGCCAAGGGTGTGGCTTACACCTAAACTCGATAATTAGGAGGGGTTTCCACATACGTTTGGCCATATAGTACACTTCCAATGTCTTGCCAATCACTGTTGCCAGGTGGATCAGGTGGATATTTTAGAAGAAATCAATTTTGTTTTATATTAGTTCCTCTTACGTTATATATCTGCACTCACTGGCCATTATATGAGGAACGTTTGCACTTTGTAGTTTGGTACCACTTAATAATTATATGCAAAAGTTTAGATAGCCCTGTTCAAATTGCATCTTTTGTTAACACATCTTCTATAGAGAACACACTAAAATACGGTATTTTTCTTCACATTTAGTAAACAATTTATAGATAATGAATTGTTTAATGTATAATAAATGATATAAATTATAATGTGTAATATATAACAGCATGTTAGGGTGCTAGGTACTTATAAGAGTATATGAGGGACAGTGGTATTACAGTTCCTTCTCTGCTGGGCTCAGAGTAAGTAGGATTAGATCGGGTCATAAATTGCACAGAAATAGATTGGCCACAGTCTGTAACTACACTCATCATCAAAACAATAGCTGCACCCAGAAGGAAGTGTGGGATTGCAGTGCTATTGGGAAGGAAGATAAAGGTTACCAGGAACAATAAATGATGATAATTTCAGACTCATATGGGCAATATTTAGTACCTCTACATACAGAAGCAGTGTCTCTCAGTATGGTGTCGAGCCACCATGTTTGCTAACGCATACGTCTTGGCATGGAGTTGTAGAGGTTCCTTATGGTGTCAATAATCCATCCTTGTGTAGATCTCCTAAATATGCCAACAGTGTGCTATGGTAACATCCGGTGCGCAATACATCGATAAGACCATCCCACTTCCTGAGGCCCTATGATGTGACCTCTCTCTAACTGTTTGAATTGCTTTCGAACTCTTTTCTGTGGCATACTTTGCTTGCATAGGATGCTACCAACCCAGCAACACAAGTCAGAATGGAAAGCACACACAACAGGACAACTTATACAGCCAGTCAGGTACAGTGATTAAGGCCTGTCCTTCTTTATGTCACATGCGCGTCCGAGCCTGAAACTTGAATCATTAGTCTCATGCTGTCAAATCTACCCACCAAGTTTCATTCCTGTTGGTTGCTTCTTTTTGGGTGCAACTATTTGTTTGATGATGAGTGTATAAAGGTAAAAAAATACCTATATGTTTGTGATAAAATGACCAGTGAGTGTAGATACAAACTTGGGATTCAACAAGACGATGATTTATGCATGTACTTTGGGTTGCACATTTTAAACATCAGTTCCAGTCTTGTTTGCTATACACTATTCCTGCCCCCTGGCTGCATCATGCTGTGAACATAATATCATGGCTAGACCCTATCAAAAGCTACCATGGCTTTTAAGACACTTTCTTCTCAGTTAATAGCTACTGGAGCTTTTTCGCTTTCTCAAAGTCATGCAGGGTGAGTCCCTGATGGACCTATGAGCCTGTGGGATCAGACACCGCCATATTACATAACCATGATTCATTCTTTCTGTAAGTAAAGCAGAGTACATATTCTCTTGTGTTAAGTACTGAAAACCCGTTTCCTAAGGCTCTGAGCAAGCGGATCTCTCACGTGTTCCAGCCAAGGCCTATCCCATGATTTGCTAAAGTGTTTTCTGTGTGCTCCAGTCATGATTTCATCAGGGAGGAGAGAGCCGCAGGTAAACAGTGTACAGTAGATACGTGATAAGCACTGGAGGCTACATGGTGTTAAGGCGTTAGCAGGTCAACAAAAGCATTAACCTCTTTCCGAGATAACGGGGGGGGGAGATTTGTCAGCCTCATGTTGCATCTGGAAAGGCCCTGTTGATAATGGGAAGATAGCAACTACATCACTGCATGCACCTCGCTTTTAAGCTTGCTGGAGGCGATTTAATTTAACATGTTGTAAACAAACCTTGAGGAGCAAAATATAAACAATGAAACAAAACAGGACGACTTCGAAACAAACTATGTTCACCTGGTGTTCCCTGTTTTAAGTAAACACACTTTGAGAAAAAATGCTTTCCATAAACACTAAACCTGAAGTAAGATTTATTCACATTCACTAAAATCCTTACTTTATCTCGATACTCTATTCAAATGTAATTACACCACTGAAGATTGTAATTATATAGTGAGATATAAAATTAATTACATTTATATTATGTTCACATTCTGTATCACAGTAAAATGATTTGGTCTATTTTTAAATATGAATTCTTATTATATATTTGTAAATATAAGTATTTTGCTTAGTTTATATGACATATTTGACGGCTATATACATGTACACCATATAATAGACATTAATATAAATGTCTCATTCTATGAATGGGAAATGGGTCCAAAGCAGATGTTAATGATTGGCTAAAAGGAGTGATTGCATTTGGGTGTGCCAAAGGCCATAGTGTGAAGGAAGTAGCTGAATTTGCTGGTGGAACCGTATGGTCATACAGGTCTACCAGCAGTGGCTAAAATCCCAGTCTACAGGAAACTCTCCTCAGAGTTGTGCCAGGGAAGGCATCCACCAAATCTGGGCCAACTGTGCAATTCTTTGATGCAGAAGTGGCTTTGATGCAGGAGCGCAATAGCAGCTGTTATTCATGCTCATGCAGGCATTACACACTATTAGGTATGTTTCAGTCACAGGTGACTCTGTATATTTAGGGATACATAGGGATATGTATAATATGAACAAGTATATATAATAAACAAGTATAAAACAGCACCTTATTGTTATCACTGGTGTTAATCATGACTATATATGACTGTCTAGAGTATTAATGTAATAATGAAAGGGGTTATCCCAGAAGCTCTTAGCTTCTTATAATCTCTGAATATATATTTGCTTAGTTATTAATACTGCAGTACTAATCTTGTTCGCAAGTCCTTTATTCTGCCTTTGCCATCTGTATCCGTTTTGATTAGACTTCCACCTTCACACAGTCTTCTACTGCTATCTTTTATTCTGGATTCTTTCAGCTGCCTACTGCGATGCTCCAGAAACCCATCATTAACCTCACTAGCCGAAAGCAAATATTTTAACTGAATGTATTTTATAAAAGCAACAAACAGCAAAATGACACTACAATATCAGATTCTTCATGTTTTCTGATCACTACCATCAGGAAAGTCTACACGCACCCACACACAAACATGTGGTCACACACACACAACCACGCTTCCAGTTTCCTAAAGGAGCTTACACAAGCTTTTACACACTACTGTTGAATAATGCATGCAAGCTGCATTGATGTTTGCTCACTCCCCTGTGCCGTGCTTGATCACAGTGCTTCACAGTACCCAGAGGGAAAAGTACCCGTGTACTAACAGCAAGGCCAATCCTCTGCATATCATTATCGGCCTCTCTTATCAAATACGAGATTCCTGCTTATGCCGAACAAATGAGTGGAGCAGTTTTAGCCCCTAGCCTGTCCATCCTAAAAGTCTCTCTGCTTCAGTCACCGCAGGGGTTGTTTCACCACAGAAATATCCAGGCAAATAAATATTACAATAATCATTCTGTAACGTGTTATCTTGAACTGGACTGTAGAATTTGATTGTGTTGGTCGTAAGTGAACACTGGCCTACTACAAATACATAGCGCTTTAATGTGATAACCTTAATATGAACCAAAGATGTGCTGTTGAGGACATGACTAAAATGGTAGACATAGCACAATCAACTCTGGAACAACATAAAGATGATGTTAGCTAGGTCCAGAAATAATGAAAGTGTACTTCTCTGACACATCATTCACTAAGGAGAAAGGACTTGTGTAGAAGACAAGTCTCCATCAATGTCCAATGCTGCGCCAGTCTGGCCTCATCTGGAGATGCAGCCTTAATCCTCCAACGTAAAACATCTACCAATTTCTAGCTACCAACTAGCTACCATAGCTGTTTTTGAATTTTCAAGTGTTTTCAAATGTATTCCTTGTTAACACCTCAGGAGAGTAAGCCTATAGGCCTATGTCAATTTTATTCATGGGCGTAGGTTTGCATAGGGATGGTATACCAATATTTTGGGAGAATATTTTGGCTGTGAGAGTAGGGTCAAAGCTGCCATGAGTGCATTATGTTTGGCATGTGCATCCTTGCATCTCAAGTTTAAAGTTTGCTTTAGATAATTCCAAAGTGCTTCAGAAAGGCTAAGTTTCCAAGAACACGAATGCTAGACATGCTAGCATTTGATTTAGCTGAAAGGGAGGGCGCTACCTAAAGGATCATGACCTGGAAATATCACACTTACTGCCAGACACAGAGAATGTGAGCACTAATCAGTGTGGCCATTTATCAGTGCTGTTAGTCCATATACCTTAAGCATGGGTATGCGCCCTTGATTTTGTTGGCTAAGTATCCACTCATTAACTCTTACGGGTACCCAGAAATCAAAATTAGTCAGAATGCCCATCCTTACCTCTTATACTACTATATAGTAGCAGGATGTGTTTCATGTGTTTGCATTCCCCAAGTCGGTAGCAAAATTCATGTTGGCCAGCCAGGCTGTGGTTTTATGTCTTAATGTCTTAAGTTTACATTACAGGGTTCAAGGGGCACAAATCTAGTTTAGGCTTTCTGTCTTTTGCATATATGACAAATCAGATTATTTCCAAACTGTGTGAACACCAAATTGTCATGTTGTCAAATTTCAGGTTTCACCCACTTTCAAATGTGCTCCTAGACTGGGATGTAATGTGAATGAAGCCATGGTGATACCAAGAGAAGAAATCTACAGCAGCAGAAAAGGTATTCACATGACCCCTAATTATGGAACAATTTGCCAGTTATTATTATTATTATTATTATTTTCAATTTACTTAATTACATTATAATTTATTATTTGATTCGATTTCTTTTTATATTTTACAATATAATTTTCTTATTGTTCTCCTGTTTTCACTATTTACTATTAGTATTTATTTTTATTATATATTATATTATAGCATTTTTACTACTGACTTTGCATCAATTCTTATTTTTGTAATTTAATATTTAACATTTGGTTTTAATTATTTAAAAAGTATAAACAATCTAAAATTATAGTTTTATTTGCGATACTTTTGAAGTTGTTATATCATTGAAAACTGGATTTGACTTGATTAAAAAATGAGCTTGATATTTTCTGTTAAAACATCACTTCAGTCCCCAGTCATGTAGTACATATATGCAAACTAAGCAATGCAATAAGTGGAAGGTGGGGATTCTAAATCTACATAATTACATTACTTAGACTGCATGTGATGATTTCAGTCCAAATGATAACAGCTTTGTTCCACAGCCTGAACTGCTGTTTCAATAAAGCGCAATACAGAACAACCAATAAGAACAGAGGTCATTTACAGAGGTCATGTTAAACACAAAGTAATCAAAGCCTGTGTGATTCTAAGAAATAAAGAGCCGTAGCAAAATGGCCACATACAAATGAATTCTGACTGTTTTTGCTACAAGAGCCAACACCAGTGTTAAAGTGGACTTCAGGGAAAATAATACACATGTAGAACATGAGCTGTGTCACAACCGTGAGAACACGAGGATCAATTCTCCAAAGAGACGGACCTTCCTTGTCTATCTTTGTATCACTTTGCCGAGACCTCTCTTGCTCTCTCCTGCCATCCCCTCCCACTGCTCCAGTGTACACACTGGCCTGAGGCATTTAAAGGAGTTGTCTGTGTTGTGTGGCAGGCAGAGCCTGTGGTGAGTGTTATCCTCCGGCAGGCGCGCACCCTGAGGCAGCAGGGGTGACTCTGTAACCCCTATTTGCACAGGTTAATGTGCAAACACCCCGACACGAAGGCTTCAGGGGCAAAGCTAGCCTCTCTTCCTCCTTCCTTCACTCTCGCCTTCCTCCAGCACGGGGACATTACCATTCTATTCTCATTACTCCAACAGCGCCTGCCAAATTGCCTTGTGTTTCGGGATCATTGGAGCCTGTTCATTTCCAGCACCTGCGACCCAGCAGGTTTTAAAAACCTCCGTCTCACCCTTCTCCAGGGTTCATACAGCAACCCTACAGGGGACCGGGGAAAATGTGGTCCAAGGAACCAAAACATGAAGGTTTCCCTGTTGTTCTCCAGCTGAATAGAGAAATTCTTCTGCTTCCAGATACTTGAGGTTGTATATAAGTCATAGCAAGCTGTCTTTAAATCCAACACCTCCCAGATTGGATCTGGCCCCTACTTTGGTGGGTTTGACATTGGATTGCTCACATATGCAATAAATGTATGTGCTGATCTGACTGAGTTCTATGCATGGTAACTAAATTAATTGTATCCAATTTCTTTCTCCTCAGTTGCTACCCACTAGCTATATCTCTCCCATCATAAGATGCTACCAAGCAGGGAGGATGAGGGATAGCATGTGGATAGCATGAGCATGTTTTTGATCTGCTGCTAACACAACATCATAGGACAGTTCAAAGGAGAATGCTCGTTGGATCTGCTTGCACTGCATTGGGAGAGAGGGACGGCCATCTTGTCCACTGTGTGCACAAGGCCTGTTATGCTCTATTGGACTTTTGGCCATGGATGGCTATGACATGGCTGGCGATCAAACTTGTGACCTACTAAAAATAAGGCCAACACTTGACAGTTGCCCAACAGGTTTTATCGGGTTGGCATTGGGCTGGATTATGCGGACATTTTTCCAGACTATGTCATAGGACTTTACATATTAACACCACACGCGCTGGCTAAAAAGATTGTTCAGGTCCAAAATGCAAAATTAACATTCCACCGATGATAGTGACAATCACTCACATCCTTGTTCACACCCATGTTCACCACCTAAACGGCTGAGTTCTGTTTTTACTGAATATTCTTTCAATGCACTCTCATTCACGGATTCAACCACTCACGGGGGTACAAAAGCAAATGAAGCTACTAAATGTTCTATACGTTACATGTAATTACACTTTCCCACCTAATAGAGGTCACCAAATTTCACCAAAAGTGTAGCTTTAACAATAGGGGTCCAAAGAGCTGATCAATTTGTTGGTCTTATGTTAAGTAGTTAAGTTGTTAAGTTGTCTTATGTTCCATCCAGGATGGCTTCTGAATTTGTCCCCTTAATTATTGCCCACCAGTTTGCATATCTGAATACGGCAGTTGCGAAAATATAGTCTCGTGATTCAATACTGTACCACGTCTGCTTCCGAAGGCAAACATCATGAACAATAAAAAGAACTGACTATATTAACAGTGCAGCAGCTTAATAAACGTTCTTATTGACTGGCAGTCTATCCAGGGTGTTTCCTGCCTTCTGCCCAGTGAAAGCTGGGATAGGCTCCAGAACACCCCACGACCCAGAAGGATAAGCGGCTTAGAAGTTGAATGAATTAATGTATTTGGAGATATTATGAGATAAATATGGAGCTCTCTGAATTTGAAGGCTTTTATGTGGCCTCTGTATAGGAAGTGAGGCCCTATTATGGTCCTGTATAAAACATGCCTGGAATCACCAGTGCTTCAAAGGAGCTTAGCAATGTTGAGCAAAACTGGCTTATGATATCAAATGATTCTGGTATAGCAGAAAGAGCACTGCTCTGCAAAGAAGCTCAAACCCACATAGAATAGAACATTTGTTGCTTTAGAACCTTGTTCATTTACTCATTAATCTCATTAGGATTATTAAGAAGCCTCCCACTCGCATGCATGTCTAATGCACTGGTTAAATGTGCACTTTCTTCCATGACACATGAAGCTCACCACCCTCAGAGTTTACTGTTTCCTTTTAGAATGGAAAGCATCCATTATAAGCAATAGGTGTCACATATTCCACAGCTTCCACATTGGCAGGAATCGTAAGGACCAGAGAAAGATTTCCTCTCAGGTGATTTCTAAGTCCTTCTCCTTTATGAATTTATGAATATCCATGTCTTCATCCTGAGAGTGCACGCTTTTGTTTAGGCTGCTTTTGAGAACAGCATGTGCTTTCACTGTTTTCGCTAACTTTTCGGAGCGGCTGTGAAATACGTGAAAATAAAAGTCTATGATTAGGCCTAAATTTAATCCGTGCTCCACTAACAAGTGTTATGTTTCGTCAATAAATTATCAAAGCGGTGCGCTTCATTTTGTAGCTGCGCTCAAACCAAACACCCACTTGACGAGACCAGCTCACTTTAATGATTCCCCTCTTTCTGCCTCTTTGCAGCTGGGAAGGCTTTACTTTTATGTTATTCTGCTTTATTCAAGGCTTCGCTCTGTTTGTGTGTCTACCAATTTCTTGTAAGATCGATCCATGTTTAAAATGAGACCAGTGGGGAGAGGTTTAAGGACGAGCCTCTCATCTCCAGCTTAATGATGAGTCCATTTTAAGGCCGTCTTCATCTGCTAAGGATTCGGAAGAGGAACAGAAGATAAGCTTTGTTTGCCTAGCATTATAAAAAGCTAAGACAATGCCCACAGAGGGTTTACATAATGCTTCTGACCTAAATATGTCAAGCTGGAAGATTCTGCTAATGTGCAAAATACTGCACAACTGTTTTGTGAACCTTACTGTATATTCAAAAGAAGTGGTCTCAAGAACTCTCCCGAAAACCATTGTCTGTGAACACAGTTTACACTGCTGCATCCACAAAGGAAACTCGAATTTAGAAGACGAAAGCAGATATAAACAGTTTTTAGTAGCCCCACTGCCTTCTCTGGGCCCAAGCTCATTTGAAATGGAATGAATAAAAAAGGAAAACTTTCCTGTGGTCTGTCTAATCAAAAGTTGATATTCTTCAGGTATCAGGTCTTTCTAATGAAGCGACTGACAGTAAAAAACAGCTGTTTCAAATATAGTGGCCAGGCAAGGGAACTTATATGTATAAGGAGTCTGCTTAAAGTCTGGGCTTTTGGGCATTGCAGTGACTGACCTGTCCTGGCCAACACGGCCCCTGTCTTTTTACACAGCCAGCCAGCCAGCCAGCCAAATGTGTCTCAGCCACAGATCAAATAATTTGCCAAAGAACGCATTTGACAGAAGGCATAATGCCCTCCTCCCTTTGGCGGCAGGTACGCGACCCCCCTCTGAAAGCACATTCTCTCACTCATCCCCTTTCTGTGAGCCATTTTGCTTTCATCTTCCTCTCTCACAGTCCTCTTGTTTCCTGTGGGGCCGCGACTGACAGTTATTGTTCTGCCTTTCATAAAAATACAGTTCAAGAAATCTCTCTGTTCTCAGAAGGCACAGACGAGGCGAGGTTTGAAAGCAGACAACACAACACAAGCCAATATCACGCAGTGTCAGGTGGATGATAAAGTCACTGTGAAGTCGAGATGTGCCTTTGCACTTTATTTATTTATTTTACGCCGCGCTCGAATTAAGTCATCCCCTGCTCAGAGCGCTGGTGTTTCAGAGGCACCTGAGCATAGCGTTTGGCTTTGGTCAAATACAATACTGCAGTTTCTGTTTCATCGACTTCAGTTTAAAATGATATTAAGATAAGTCTTCATTTGGGGATTTTACTTTTGAAGAAAGAGGGGTGTTTTCTCCAAAAGTTTCAGGCAAAGAATAAAAAAGAACATACTGCTTTGGGAGACTATGTCCAAAAAACATTAACATAGTATCTTTGTGATTTTAGTGCGGTACAAATCTGTCATGTCAATGACTTTATACAAATGATAAATTTCCATGTCTACACTGTAAAATGTGTTTCAATGGTCCAACCTAAAATAATTACCTTAATTTGTTACAAACAAATTCTCACGCTGGACAAAGTCTGACTGATGCACGCTGAGCTAAAATCAAGGCTGGGTTTATTTAACAGGTTGACAGTCAGGCTCAAAAACAGAATCCAAGCAAACATAGTACAAGGGACAGGCAAAGTCATATACAAAGAGGCAGGCAGAAGTCAAAACCAAATAGGCAATCAGAACAGGGCAACCAAAAACAGAGGGTAGAAGAACAGAAGGGGTGAACCAGAGATCAAACAGAGTCAGAAAGTCAGAATCAGTGTCACTAGGATAGACCGCTCGGTAAGGCAACGGGTGTTGGCAATACTTCGCAATGGGTGTGTGTGAACCAGGAACTTATAAGCAAACGGACTAAATGAGATGCAGGTGTGAATAATTAGTACTCTGGAGGAACGAGGAAACAGGGCGTGACTGGGCGATGACGGACATGTGACTATGACATCATCGGTTAGTGGGTTCTGGGAGTTCAGAGGCAAAGGGGAAACCCGGAAGCGTGACACAAATGAATTAGGCTTATTCAACCTAAAAAAGGACTACGAACAATTGATTCTTTTAATCAAAGTAATTGTGAGTAATTATGAGTTGAGTAATATTTACTCAGTTGAAGTATATACGGCTTTTTACATTGTAGAAAAATTATAATAGACTTTTACCTACACCTTCAGAAAAAAAGGAAACCGTACAAATACAATTTAGTCAATAAGGTATAAACAATGTAAATGTGCTACAGTGGTCCTTAGATGCAACTATGTACCCTGAATTTTTTTTTTTTTTGTAATTTGATTGCATTTTTTCTAAAAACCGTTTAGAACTTCTTAAAATGAGAGTAAGCTCTGAAATGAACTGTAGAAATCATTCAAATGTTATATCAGTTCTGGTTATGTTTGTGTCATAGTGTGTGTGAAAGGAGTTCCACACGTTTTTCTTGGAGTGTGAAAAACACTTGCTTGTATTTTCTGTGGGCCAAATTAAACTGTTTACCCCAACCATCTGCCTAGGTCTTTAAGTTAATGCAGAGTGGTATTAGCATTGTCTATTAGCTTGAAAATTCACGGCCATTTATTGCCATGATTTGGGTGTCAAAAAACAAAAATGGCATATTTACTGAAATAGCATGGGATTAGTTTAACCTAAGGGTCATTTTACACTGTCATGTTGCTCGTACACAAGGATGATGGGACTATAAATACCTGCTGGGTGTGTGATGAGAAGAGGTGGTGCAGTGAATGTCTTGTTTGATGTGTGGAAAATGGGTCTAAAGCTTATGTAAATGATTGGCAAAAAGGAGTTATTGCTTTTGAGCGTGCCACAGGCCATAGTGTGAAGTGTATGGAAACGTACGGTCATACGGGTCTACCAGCAATGGCAAAAATCCCAGTCTACAGAATTGTGCCAGGCATTCACCAAATCTGGCCCAACTGCACAATTCTTTGATGCGAGAGTGGCTGAACATTGATGTGGCCTACATCCAGAAACTTGTCTAGTCCATGCTAAATTGAATCGCAGCTGCTGTTCGTGATTGTGTTTTTGTCCGGTGAGCTTATGTACGTTACCTCAACTCCCTATGGAAAGCGTAGCTTTAAATTCAAAGGCATATGATCATCAGTGTGTTTTATATTGCAGTTCTTTTATTAAAACTGAAAACGATCCATGTCTAAGAATACGTAATAGACAAGCAGCATTCTAATTCTCAGGCTGGACACAGTAGACAGAAGTGCAATCAAGTGGACGTTTTGTTTGCGCTGTTACACGTCATATTTATGCATTTACACAGAGATCTCTTACTCCATGCCAACTGCTCATAAACACTACCAACATTCTGTGGTGCTATTAATTTTAGTGCCGTAAGGTCCTCATGTGATCACCAGAGATTTCATGCCCACAAAGCTCTATGGCTCTTATCTACTCCACCTGTGTACTGAATTCAGCCTGTGAGGTCTCTCCCTGGTCCTCATTCTGCTTGTATGAAGCTAGTGCGGCTGTGTTAGCTGTCAGAGGAGATAAGGAGGTGAGAACAACAGCAGGTAAAGAAGACAGACAGCGCTGGAGCAGGCAGCAGACTGCACCTCTATTGAGCAGCGAACGATCAGAGAGTGAAATCGGACGTGTATGCCGGACCGCACAGCTCTCTGGCATCCATTATTGAGCGGTCTGGCTGCAGGTCGATCAAGTATCAAGCCTGCCTTTGCCAGATTTCGATCCTCTTCAGCAGCGCTGCAAGTGCAGCCGAGGAACAGGTGCTGTGACATTACAGGACGCTGCAAATTGCCTGTTTAAATCCAAAGCTGGAAACGAAATTTCGAAAACGTTTTGTCACATATTTTTGTATTTTAAGCAAGCAAGCAAATGCTTTTCTCCAGTCTTAAAGCATTGTGGATCTTCAGCTCTGACAGTATTGTACCCTTATACCCTGAAAACATTGGAAGGTCACAAATAATGGGTTAGACTCAAAAATGCACCCCGTTGATGTTTTTATTATGTTTATGCTTATGGTGAAAAACTTGGTAACCTCAGTCTATAAAAGTGATTAACTACTTACTAGAACTAGAGCAGAACTGAATATCCCTGGCTGTGATGGCCTGGAAGCCTGTCCAACGTGTTTCCGCCTATTAAATGCTGGGATGGGCTCCAGCACCTCCCGCAAGCCAGAAGGAAGTAGTAGTTTAGAAGAAGAATGAGAGTGAATACCTCTGGTGTTATAGAACTCAGCCAGAGGTGTAGTCTAAGCGACACAGGTATAGGTGTCAACGATATGTAAGAGATTCACTGGCCTTTACAACCAAATTCACACTAAAACTCAATTCTGAATGACCACTAAAATAAAACCATCATTGACATGTTTTACACGTTCGTTCAATAAATAAAAACTAAAAAAAACCAAATGGACAATTTAACTGCAAAAATGTCAGAATCTGCTGACTATGTTCTACAGCCTGAATATACTAGGGAGGTAGGGGAGGGTCAAACTGAGCAGAGAGCGAGAGAGAGAAGGAGAAAGATGGACAGAGATAGAGAGGTCTTGCGCTTGTTTTGTTGAGTTTGACGTTGCTTCATTTTAATATGCTATATAATAAAAAAATCAAAATAAAAAAAATAGCCAAAGTAGCCCAAGACCCACAAAGGGTTAATGCATTTACCTATTCAACGATCACGACATATTAACTTTTAAACTGGCAGTACCACACTGTATGCTTATGATGGGTAACCCCCCCTACCCCGCCACTTGAGCCACACAGTGGGCTATGTTTATGTGGTATGGCTCTTCCTCTCCTTGGAAGAAAAAGAGTAAGTGATTTATGAGAAAACTTTAACTTACTACAGAAAACAAAGGGAAGTGTAATATGTGACATAAAAATAACTGCAAATAAAACACCCCAAACCTCAAGAGACCCACCACCCAGAACTGATATAGTATACAACATACGTTAACAATATTAGCTTTGACTTTAGTAGATATGTTTCATATTTCTTTTTTTAGCATTGTGTATAAGGATCATGAAATTCTCTTTGAAATTCAAACTTTTCCTCTCATGAAACAAAATCCTAGGCTACTGTATGCCAGTAAATAATGTTTGTTTAAATCTGTTTTAGAGTAGCATGACTAGTATTAATCAAAATAATTTGGAAATTTAATTGACTAGACTATTTAAAACTAGACTAAAAGTTATTAAATTACTAGCAAGTAACTAAAACTAATCCCCATTTGAGCCAAAATACTATGACTAAACCTATGCCAAACTCAGCTGCCAGAATAACACTGATTAACAGCAAAACTCTAAAGCTTGTGTTATCTGACACACTGCTTGTTTGAGACTGATATATGTAAAAGAGCTCTATTCTGATTGGCTGTCCTGTACTGCACCTCTCTCAAAAAGCAGTCTGCACTTAGGCGGTTGATTTCATGACATCACAAGAACAGTGAATTCTAAATAAGACTTGTTTGCCGATTAGTTTCCATATATATTAATGTATGGACAGGGGGCTGAAACAACGTTTTAACAATGTTCAAACACAACATCAAACACAAAATGTGTTTCTCTTCACAATATAGTCCCTTTAATACCAACCATTGTCCAAAAAGAGATCAATCACTACCTGAATCCTGAATCTTGAGACGCAGAAAATGGAACCAACGCAACTTTGGAGGTATGATAAAAGTCTAAATACTGCACATTTCACAAAGACTTTTGTGCCATTGTCTTACTTCCTGGTGCGGGAAACATTGCACATAATGACCGTTTTAAAATGTATTCATTTAATAAATGAGGGGTGGTCTCTGACTTTTGCACAGCGCTGTATTAATTTTGACATGCACTATTAAGTAACCACTATAAATGATTTGGTAACTGTGCAACTAATGAGCACCTTGTGCAGCTCTAAGAGTGAAGAATGGGCTGAAGGGTTTCTAAAGGGTTTAAACACACACATTAATGGCTCATCAGCACAGGGGGTTGGTGTGTATCAACACTATGGTGCTCCAGCAGTGGCCAGGACACTAATTCCCATTGTGAGGCTGCAGATCAAAGGCTTCCAGCACTCTCACTTCACTTCCTCTCTCCTATCCTCACACGTGGCACCATTAAGAGAAGATCTGCCTCTACATCCGGACTGCTGCACTCTGCACTTTAATATACATATACAACTCCACACAATATAAGGTTTACAGATATGTAAGGTAATTCTGTGTGTGTGTGTGTGTGTGTGCGTTAGGATGTGTGTGTTTGTATTGTGTGAAATGTCACTCTTTGTGCACTGTGAGCTAATGTAACCAAAGACAAATTCCTTGTATGTGTGAATATAAATAAAAATAAATAAAGCTTGATTCTGATTCTGATCTTGGTGCTTCATTAAGATGGTGAAGGCCACCCCACCCCCCGCTTCCCCCAATGTGGGGACCACAGCGATACATACCCAAAGCTCTAGTCTACTGTTAGGAGAAAACAAGCAGCACATGCAGCTAAACAGTTCCAATACAGTGCTACACCCTGGCTAGGGGTGTCTGGTCTGGGGTCTTGGAAGTTAGACTGAGTTGCTTTTCTCTGTGCAATAACTACATACATTACATCAACATAGTCTTGCCAAATGTTAGCAAGCCTCTAATGTATTATTGTGTGTAGTAAGTTTTATTTTATGTTTATGTTTTATTAATGTGGTTTATTAAAGTTCAACATGAATAAAACACGGTGGCTGCTCCACATTAGGTTAGAAATCTGTGTATCCACAAAAGGTAGATCAAGACTGACCCTTGGAAGGCAAAAGCATGGAACAAAATGCATGTTGTCGTGTGTACAGACTCTAAACCTTTTTTACTCAATGCCACTTAGTGGTAGGATGTAGAAGAGAAGATATAAACTAGAAAGATGTTATTATAAACTAATATTATGAAATTAATTTGCAGAAACGCTAATGTGTGTTAAGTCCAGCAAAAAATTAGGCAACTGTTGAGTGCAAAAAGGATAGGCTTGAGACAATGGATTTGTAGGCATTTGGATCCCTGTATCTGGACTTCGCCACTGATGGGATATTGGCAGGCACAGTTTGCCGTGCAGCATTTATGTGCATGCTCTACAGGGTACAGCATTTAGCAAGCATTTATAATGGGAGGGGAAACTATTTAGGTTACATTGTACGCATGCATCATTGATGAGGAGAAGCCGAAGAAGACCCTGCTTTGATCTTACCTTAAACGTGCCAATAACAGTCCTCCTCTTCTTCACCAGTCTAACCTCACGGGAGGAGAGCCAGAACCTGTCAACAGAAAAGGAAATGGATCCTTGAGCTCACAAGAGCTAACAAGCTCACATGTACACGCACACACACACACACAGACACAGACACACACATACACAAACCCCTGTCCATAGCCATGGTGTGATGGATTCCGCTAACTTAGACCTCTGAGGCAGGCACTGAAACGCATCAAACGATCTGCTTCATCAGAGCTCTCCTGCCATTGATTAATACCACAACCCCCTTTTTTCAGCTGAAACATGAAAAGGAAATGTTATCAGCGCAGTGTATCCTGAGGGAAGGCTGCTGCTCACCTTGGCCAGTTCAGATAAAGCCAAGGCCTCTGTCTGCTCTGAGGCACCAAATGAGACGCCTTCTGCTTTGTGATTCCCTCCTAAACACAGTTGCAGACACGTTGTGTCGGATCCAGAGTTGCAGACCAAAGTAGGGACATACCTACTGACAGTATGGTTGTCTTCATTTTTTTCTGGTCATGTTTTAGACATCAAGACTATGAAATAACACCAATCAAAATATAAATCCACCAAAAGTGAAAAACAAATCAAAGCCACCTATTAATAGCTTGTGTGAAGCCAAACATGCCCTTCATGGTTTAGCCCCAATTTTTCCACTTAGCAAAGTTTTGGGATGCCTACGAAGCTCCATGGAATATCACTGTGTACTGCGTAGCAGACGCTCCAATGTTTTCAAGCAAGCTTGCGATGATGAATCTCACAGTGAGAGCACCTCTAAGACAAGGAGTAGGAGAAGGGATTCTCACAGGGAGCGAGGAACCACCAGCAAACAAATGGCAAAGAGGTGACTGGAGAGAAGAAAACCTGCGATCATATTGGCAGAGGCTGCTGCTCAGTGCCTCTACAGCTGGGTTAAGAATAGCCTCTGGGTGCATATTTATGGCAGCTTTCTCCTTCGAGCTGGCAATGTCTATGTGCATTCTGTATGGACCAGTATACAGAGTCTGTAGCGCGCATCCTTGATTGAAAATGATTCTCTCTTTCTTGTGCACAGGCACGAAACGAAAACAGCTACAGCAAATTTGGTTAACTCCAGTTTGGCTTGTGAAAGACTCCTCAATTTACATGAGACAATCAGTGCTTGTCATTGCTTTGTCACTACCTCTCCTTGTAAAAGACTGTATAGTGTGTTAACCTTGTCCATAGACATCTGTGTAGTATGCTGACAAGCAAGTAGTTAATGTCATGTACTGAGGTTTTGAATATTGTAGTGACAAGCATGACACCCAGAAGTGAAATGTCAGTTTTGCAATACAGTTTGGTTGAAGCTTACAGCAGTGTCCAGTTTGATACAACTTCAGATAATTCAGTCTGATGGACAGAAGTTTTAAAAAAAGAGGTAAACAAACCTTAACTCTTGGCCAACTCTTGTTTCGATGGCAAGTATGGTAGCTAGCACAATACCTTATTTCCCAGCTAGCAGGGAACATTCCCAGAACTTTGGCTAACGTTACCTACAAGTACTAATAAAGTTTTAAAGAAAACGTTTTAATGTAATGTTCAAAGAACATTTTGAAGATGCTCAAACATTACCCATAAGGTTATATGTTAACTAAGGCATAATGTTTAAACTGCAGCATTCAGATGATGTTTTGAGGATGTTGTCAGGACCACAGATTATGATAAAGGATTCATTCCCAGCACAACATTTGAAAAAAGGTTTATGGATGTTACTGAGACCACAGATGATAAAGTTTTTAGAGAACACTCTCCTACCTCTTAGATGTTTGAAGCTGTGTCAAACCTAGCATATCTTTATTTTCATGGATTTACTTTGGTACAATTCTCTACAAAAAATTCAGAATCATCTACACACCAGAAACTCAAGAATCAACTTACCCTCTACACCAGAGACTCGAGGTTCAACTAGGACTCGCATGAAATGACTTGTGGTGTTCTAACATGCTTTCTTTGGTCATTGGCCAATAAAGGCCCATTCTTTCATTGTCTAATTTAATTCCAGCCTTCTGATTTTGTAATAGCCTGTGTTTTAGCACTTCAAATGATCCTGACCGCAGTGCGATTTGCAGTGGCTAGACACTTGAAGAGATTTTAGATGACACTTTCTAAATGAGAAAATTAAATAGACTAAAATAATGGCCCAGTGATTCAAGGGCTGCAACTTATGTGGCCCGTATTAACCCTAAAACCTGACCTATTTGCCTCAACCATTACCATTTCACTGCTACCTCTGCCTCGCATATTGGTGGGTGGACCAACAGCCATTCATAAATTGTTCTTGTTTTTTTTTCATTATAATATTTGAGGCTTGCGTAACTCTTTAGCACTGCAACTAGAGTGTCGTGACGTGCCAATAGTAAGCAGATAACATCAAAAACACATGCATTTCTTTGTTCTGAGCAGTTTTCTGACTTTTGATTACCCAAACAACAGATACCTGAAAATGTGTATGTAGAAAACCAGGTATTTTTAGGTCAATGATTACATTTCATTTCTTTGGTTTTGTTTTCATTAGTTTTCATAGTTGGTTTCATAGTACGCTGTTAGTTGTAGCATGTGGAGAAAAAACAGGCTGGATCTAAACTCTATGTTGTACATCCAGTGTAAATGTTCTAACCTGTTCTAACATGGGCACAGACATGGAAAACACAGGGTTTTGTGTCACCTATGTTATAATATGGTCACAAAAAGGCCTAGGTCCCATTCCCCCAGCTAGGTCCCTGAAAGCTTTACTCTTTTTCAACCTTAAAGGTGAACCAGAGCATAGTTGCATCAGTACTCTGTAATGCTTATAAAAGCTACAGAGAGACAAAAGCTTATATAGATAAAGCATAAAAGGAATTCTCCCTTAGCACCACTACACCCCCTGCAATAGATTCAGATTTATACAGTCATGATATCTGGAGTGTTGTATAATGCAGACTTTAGTATGTTGTCATCCTCTTCTACATTTTAAGAAGCAAGAGATCTGAGAGAAAATGCATACAATATCAATGTGTTGGCAGTTTGCATAATGTAATGTCATGAAGTAACCTTCAAATGCAAATTGGGAATCATCCAGAGAGTGTGTAGAGGATTCAGAATACCAGTTGAGCAAAATAAAAGTGCTATATATGCAAAGAACAGGAACTGTACAATGTTTAGTTCAGGCAAAGAACAGTACTGAAAAAAACTGCCCACATTTCCATTCATATTCCACTCCATTCCATTTCGTAACAGTAAATGTAAAGTATTGCAAATGTACAGTACGTTGTATAATGTACATCAAAAGTTTGGGGCACAAATGTAAATTTTTGCACTGTTATAATGTTATATATAATATAATAAATTATAAATATGTAATATATCATAAAGCCAATGGATAACAATTGTTTGCCGGTACTTTCTAAGAACAACCCGGTCAAGACTGTAATACTCTGATGAGCATCCATGACAGTCATCAGTCCAGCATTCCCGTCCTGAAGCTAAGTAAACACAATAGTGTGAGCAAAAAGCAGTGACAATTACCTAAAAGAGCATCTAAATGAAGGTGAGGATTTATGCATGCTAGGTTTGCTTTTGCTCGGCGATTAGCTTTTAGCATCTGTTTCCCTGACACAAACACAGAAAGTGCATGTCTAGTAGCAGTTATGAGTAGCTTGAGAACAGCGTTCAGCATTAAAGAGTGAAGTCTATGATCGAGTCTCCTTCCCTTCATTCCTCGGTTCAACCACGCTACCCATCGCCAGCTCAACTAACCCACAGCCCAAGTCTGAGTCGGATCAACGACTTTTGATCCACTTGTACATATGTGTGACCCCAGACTGTTGCTGTCCAGTTTAAATCAAAAGAGGAGATACATTGGACTTTTAGTGGACATTGATAAGTTACTCATATAAACCTACTTAGAAAGTAAAACGTAATTTGTTTTCTCTTTGGCTTTATGTAACCAAAAAAAAAAAAAACTAGCTGCAGCATTCCACTTCATGATCAGTTGCGAACAGACTAATTTCTATTAAAAAAATCATTTTGGAAACTAGTTATCCCAGTGTGTAACTTTTTTGCCCACTATAGCTCTTGGAACAGCCTGTCCTATTAGGAGCTTTAGGAGCAATGGACCGAAAGGATTAGACACACTGTGTTTTGTGTCAGATAAAAACTACTAGCTACTCGCACTCACAATTTGAAATGTGTGGCCATGAAATAATTACTCATAAGTGTTTTCTTGAAGGCTTTGGTGACAGTTTGGTGAAGTTGCTGTATCGTGCAGTCTACTTCCGACAGTGCTTAGGGTAGTAGTATGCAATATGATAATTATATTGTGATAAATTACATCGCAGTGCTTTTCTGGGTATAAAATTTTCAGACGTCATCAGGATTTTTTAAGAATATGTGAATCATGAAAAACTGAAAGTCAGATCAACCACATTAGCTGCATTCCACCAACTTTCTTAACTACTATTTTCAAGCTACAAAGTACACAAACCATGCACTTATGTTTAAGCAGAGATAGCCAAGGTACAATATTCCTCCAGTAAACGCAGAAGTTCCTCCCTTTAGACCTCCACTTGAGAAAAAGTACAAAAGTATTTACCTTCAAATATGCTTGGAAAGTAACAGTAGCATGATTTATTCTGGCTCTAATGTCCTATTATCATTTCTGGAACAAGACTCTTAATGGTGAAGAGACTTCTAGTGTCTCTCTCAGTCCACCAGTCTTTAATAGAAGGTTGTTGATTACTCTGACACTGATGTCTATTCAAACGATCATAAGCACAAAACACTGAAGGAGAACAGTTTCCATTAGCTAGAACTTAGCTCTCTCCAACAGCTCAAAACAAGCTCAAAACGAAGTGTGTGGTGTACCCTGATTGGTGGACTCGGTTCACGCTTTCATTTTGGCATGTGTTAGCAAACATGGCAGCCCAACACCATACTGAGAGACACTGCTTCTGTATGTGTAGCTCAATAAATATTGCCCACATCAGTCCAAATTCAACATCATTTATTGTTCCTGGTAACCTTTTTCCTCTCTCCCAATAGCATTGCAATCCGACGCTTCCTCCTGGGTGCAGCTATTCTTTTGATGATCAGTGTATAGGCCAAAATGAAGAACTGATTTGGTATAACATAGTGGAGTATAAAGTAAGATATTTGAGTTTGAAATGTAGTAGAGTTAAATGAAATATTTGCCCAGAATGGGAATACTTCAATACAGATTATAGTACAGTAACTAACTACACTGAACTTTTTATACTTTATTAAATATTAAGCTTACTGTAATATAATATAGTAATATTAATACTCACTATAAGCAAATAAGTCATTGGCTTTATTCACATGTATTTGACTGAACTGAGACAGTCATCCAGCTCACAAAACGCCTATGACACAATCAAATATAATGACTGTGGAAAATTTGTGTAGGTAAATAATTGCAGTTATCACATAAGTCAAATAAAGGCAATCAGGTGATTATTCAGTAACTGAGACAGGCCGATGGATGGGTCAGTTGCATTGATTGCTGTTACAAATGAAACTTGCATAGACAAGAATTCCAACCCCTTTTCCAGCTTGAAGACTTGAACCAGAGAAACAGCCTTGCCTGAAGAGTAGACTTTGTGTGTCCAGTTCTCAGACATTACTGGCCAACTCGCTGGTCACTGGGGAGGCTCACTGTTGCCTGAACCACTGCAACTGTTGTTAATTTGTTCATAGACAGCCAGGAATAGCTGTCCTCCCATTGTCCTCGGGTACAGCACACAGAAAGCATGCACAGATCACATACATAATACTGAATAGACTATTACACATAGAGAATGTAATACAGCCAGTTCCTTTAATAGTAACCAAAGAGCTAATTGGATGTTTGCCTATTATGCCATAATCTATGTACTTATACATAACTTTGTAACTATTCTATTCATAATTTTAACTCACCTCTATTGTTTTGCTGGTACATTATTTTTGTTGTTAGAAAGCTGAACATTGTGGTATGTATCATGCATCATGGTAAACGAATCACATGCTAGCCTGTGTTGCTCCCTTCCAGATAAGGGGCTGTGAAATCAGCTGTGCGGCAGTCAAAGCAGTAAATAGGGGAGGGAAAGAAAACGAGGGAAGGAGGAGGGTGCTCCGGCATTCTGTGAAACACGTAGCACCTCTCTGTAATTTGTTATCTTTCGGAGATCCCATTTCCGATGTGTTGATGCAGCAGATAGATTCCCTCACCGTAACCATTTATCACCTGTCATGGAAAACCCGCTTCGCCCGCTTTCTTCCTCCTCAGAGAAGAAAAAAAAGGCTTTTTGAGAAGAGGCCCTTTAAGAGCAGAGGATTGCCTGAAACAGGCACAGATAAACTGTACATTTTTATCCAAATTAATCATCATGGCGTCTGTTTAATGAGAAGGGACAATGGAATGTTCTCCTTCTGACATAAATAAATATTAATAAACATTAAATTAACATGTGTAAAAAAAAAAAAGGGCAGAAAGTAGTAAGGGCAGGGCAGAAAGTAGTAAGCGTTAATGACGTAAGCACTCGCTGCATGCTCTCTCTAAATTTCCAACATAACGCCTCAGTTTAAGCTTACTTTTACCAACTACTCACAAGCCAGTACTGTTTTCATGCAGAGCACAAGAGTAGGCACGTTTGAAAGCCGTAGCTTTTGCCAGGTCGCCTTAATTCGCCACACAATAATGCCAATGAGCGCTGCGCTGTGAAAATCTCATAAACCGCTTTCAGAAAGTGAAAGCCACCCCGAGGAACTAATATTAATGACTGTGAAAAATGACCAATTTTATGTTAATGAAAATGACTATTTCTGAAAGCATAAATTATTTTGTGCAAAAATCATTTCCATGATAAATGGGGCTATTCAATTTATAAATTAAAAGATGATTAATTGCTTGTCGTGGAAAATAAAGGCAGTGAGCCTACTGTGCACGGTGGGTTAATTGTAAGGGGTGGTGGGGGGTAGTTGTTGGCGCCTTCTGTTCAGGAATATGAATCCATAACCTTTAAATGCTACATTTTATTATGAACTGGCAGCATACGTTCACTGCAAAGCAACCACGTTGTAAAATACAAGCACAGGACGCGCTGTCCTTTAAACCAAGACGACTCACTCAACTCAAAAGCCAAAAGTTTGGATACACCTAATGCATGTTTTCCATATTGAAGACTATGAGCTAAATGCTTACGCTTAAATGCTTCAAATGTGTTTCTGTGACAAATATATGCTCACTGGACAAAACGTTTTTAAAGAAAGGTACCAAATAGCGTGTTATACCTCCACAAGCATGAAAAACAGCTGTGATTTGATTTGACATGGACTGCACAAGTTTCTAGATGCAGGCCACATCAATGTCCAATCACTCTTGCCTCAAAGAAGTGTGTTGGGCCAGCAGTTGGGCCAGATTTGGTGGATGCCTTCCCCGGCATTTTACTCATTGTTCCAGGTAGTCCCACAGATTTTCAAGAGGATTCAAATCTGGGAATTTTGCGTGTCAGTCCAGACAAGTGAACGCTCCTGACTGTTTACCATGCCAATCAGTCATATTTGCAGTCCTGGGGATGCGAGAATTGTCATCTTGGAATACAGGGATAGGAATGTTATGTTCCTCGGTAAGATGATGAGCAAAAGACAAAACCTGGTTCTCCACCAGGTTAATGTAGGCGTTGTGGTTCGAATTGACTGTCACCTTAACCAAAGGAGCCATTTCTGCATAATAAAACACCCCCAGAACATCACAGAGGTGACTAATCTAGACCTTGTCTGGGCAGCTTATGAATAGTAAGGTTTTGTGAAGCGTACATAGGAATCTATTTCCAAAAAAACAATTTTAAATGCAAAGCAATGCATTGTTTTATATGCCTCTCAAGAAATAGAAGGTCTTAGCAAGAGATGCATGATGACATTGGAATCATATCAGTGTCAGCAAACAATATTATTAGCAGAACTGGATGCGGAATGTGTTCAGTCATATTGGAAAAGCTACATGCAAAAGCTACAAAACTACATCAAGGCAACTCAATCTAGAATATAACAGTTCTGATTTGTTGAACACATTTTTGGTGATTGCATAATTCATAAATTTGTCTTCACTTGCTTCTAAAATAGCGGAAAATAGTACACACAAAGAACAACTTCAATGAATAAATGTGCCCAAACTATTGACTGTTACGGTATGCACATATGTTAATATTGCACAACATTTTTAATGACTTCTGTTGGAAGAGAAAACTGTCCTTCAGCACCAAAAAACTTCCACTCAGTTCGACTTCCAGCGAGTTAGCCCTGCATCAAACACTAGTGACCATATAAGGGGACTGGCCCAAGAGCCCTTAACCTGTTCTGTCAGCTGTAAATAATTCATGGGTGTCCAGAGTGGTAAGCTGCCTCAGCTTGGGTAAATTCACATTGCAACAGTGTTTGATACAGTTATGATACCTTCCCTCTTACAGTATTACACTGCTGTATTAGGCCTGCATAAACTAGACTCTGTGCACACCAGGCCAAGCTTCACAGCTCTGATCCAAAACCCTCCAGATTGATTGAACTTACAGTTTTGCACTTCTGATGAAGCACAAGTAGGCAAGTCTTGAGTCTATCTGAGTCAGAAAACAGTTTTCAAAGTTCTCAAAGAAGCACATTTACAGAGCCCATATGACCTGGACAGTTTCCAGATCTCCTTAGGTGCGATTGCATGTTTTCTATAAGTAAATGAGCATTTGGATCTATCTGCAGAACGTCACTGGATCGATGCCAATCTAATTAACTGAATGATCCCGACAGTCATGTCAGTGCATATGCAATGGTGGCCATGGACACTGTGTGCTGAGGTGAGGTGTGATGCTAGTGCATAAGTGTGAATGAAAAATCCAGATTCTGAGCACAACATCTCCCATGCTCATCTCAAAGCGTTCAGTATGACTGGAGCTGAGCGCGTGCTGGGAGAGAATCAGTAAACAGGACGAGCTTCGGCTCACAGCCAAGTCAACAGAAAAGCTAAAGGAACGGTTCTGTGAAATGAGGCACAGGTAAAAGATGGGTGCTCATCACTGCCACCCCCTGTGTCATCGTCATTGTCTCTTTCTCTCTCTCTCTCACCACCTCACTGTCTCTCTGTCACACAGAACTAACTCAAACACACAGCAAGGCCTTTCCGTTTCCTCTCTCATTAATTCTGTCTTCTCTCTCTCAAGAGGGAGAGAGAGAGAGCGAGAGAGAGAGAGAGAGAGAGAGAGAGAGCGAGAGAGAGAGAGAGAGACAGACAGACAGACAGAAATAGAAGAAGAGAGAAAGAGAGTTAGAGAGAAAGACAGACAGAAATAGAGTAAGAGAGAGAGAGAGACAGACAGACAGACAGACAGACAGAGAGACAGAAATAGAGTAAGAGAGAGAAAGAAATGGAGAAAGAGGCGGGGACGGAGAAGGACAGTCAGATGCAGAGGCAGAGAGATACTTGGACAGAGAGAGTATGTGTAAGATAGAAAAGAGACAGAGTGTAAGATATCAAGAGAGAAAAAGAGAGAGAGAAAGATGAAGAAAGAGAGGAGGGAGAAAGACAGCCAGATGCAGAGGCAGAGAGACTCGTATAGAAAGAGACAAAGATAGACAGGTAGAGTATGTGTAAGAGAGAGAAGAGACTGAGTGTGAAGATATATATTAAGAGAGAGAGTGTGAGAGAAAGAGAGTCAGACTGAGAGGGGAAGAGAGAAAGAGAGGGAGCGTATGTGTAAGAGGGGAGAGTGAGTGTAAGATATCAAGAGAGAGAAAATGAGAGCCAGATGGAGCCAGGGAAAGATGGAGAAAGAGAGGAGGATGGAGAAAGGCTGTCAGAGGCAGAGTCAGAGAGAGAGGAAGAGAGAGAGAGAGAGAGTTTATGCAATATCAAGAAAGAAAGAGAGACAAGGTCAAAGAAAGAAAGGGAAAGATGTAAAGAGAGGGGATGTGTAAGAGGAGACATTGTGTGTACAAGATATCACAAAAGAAAGAGACAGAGAAAGAGAGAAGGAGCTTGAAAGATAGAGAAAGAGATTGAGAGAGAAAAAGGGACAGTCAGAGAGAGAGAATCAGAAAGAGAGAGAGAGAGAGAGAGAGAGAGAAAGAGAGACAAGGAATATCAAGAGAGACAAATAGAGAGAGCCTGAGACAGTGAGAAAAAGACAGACTAAGGGGAGGAGAGAGAAAGATTGATCTGCAGCTCTACATTAAATAACTGAACTGGCTGAAATGCATGAATCGGTTTTCAGCATTGCTGTAAGGGGCAGATAAACCCTGTAATTGCATCTCAGGGAGGTTTCACTGCAGAAAAACCCTCTCATGTAGCTTACGCATGTGTTCACGTCGCTCACTATCTTTAGCAGGAGCCACAAAAGAAGGCAGATTACTCTTTTCAGCAGCGCTAGCCTGGAGCCTCAGGATCTTTCGAGGGCTTTTATCTTCAGCGTTTCTCTGAATAGCAACCTTCCCCCGAAACACACGTCTACAGAATCATCAGTCCGTATCAGGTGAAGTTGAGACATCAAAGCCTTATAAAGTACTTAAAAACGCAGAAAGATAAAGAGCCAAACTTTGCCCTTCGCTGCATGTGCCGTCAACAGCGTGTTCAATTCGGTACATTAGCAAAACAACAAACAAGCCTCACGACTTACAGCCCTGCTTTCCTCTCTTCCTCTGCTTTCAAACAGGGAAAAAAGCATCCATCAGACAGAGCACAAAAGCCATCATGGACAGAGTAATGCGCCGTGCACTTGAAGAGTCTTATTAAAAGCATTTTGATGGCTTTGCGGCTAAACCGGAGGTGGCCAGTCGAAACCGTGCTGCCCATGCGCTGCACTGCAGGGGTGGCAGATGTAACAATATTTAAAATTATTACGACAAATGATGTCACATTGTGTATAGTATGTTTTTTTCTGAGCATATGATGGATATCACCATTGGCCAAACTTCCCTTACAGCTTAAATGGATTGAGTGCTGTGCTGCATGGGACAAAAACCAGTGTGTTTGTAAGCTTGTTTGTCACCTCTGTGATGTTCTGGGGTGCTTTCATTATGTGGAAATGTTTTTTTTTGGTTGAGGTGACAGTACATTTTAACCACATTGCCTATACTGAGCTGCTGGCCAACCAGGTTTTGTCTTTTGCTCATCAAAAGAACGGTTGCACTCAGAAGGAAGTGTTGGATTTCAATGCTATTGTAAAGGAAGATAAATGTTACTAGGAACAATAAATGATGACTGATATGAGTAAAATTTATTGAGCTTCACATACAGAAGTAGTATTTTTCAGTGACGCAACATGCCATACATCTCGGCATGGAGTTGTAGAGGTTCCTAATGGTGTCCTGTGATAATCCATCCCATGCAGCTTCAATTCTCTCACACAGTTCCTGCAGATTTTGTGGTAGGGGTGGAGGTGGAATGACACCAGGCCTTCTGGACGTGTAATGTGTGACAACAATCCTTTCATCTTGGCACAGACCATGAAGCCTCCACACACGGACAAAATGGGGACTCGTCACTGAAGCTGACTCGCTGCCATTCTAAGTCACTCCATGACAGTCTGGCATGACGCCTTTGCAGTCTTTGGCGATGTTGATGTCGTATTAAGGGCAGTTGAGTAACGGTCTGGGTGTACAGTGATTGCTTACATCACGTGTGCAGCCGAGCGTGAGACTTGAATCGTTTGCATGTCTCACAACGTCAAACCTACCCACCAAGTTTCATTCCTGTCGGTTGATTCCTTCTGGGCGCAGCTATTTGTGCACCTATTCTTTTGACGATGAGTGTATGCTCACCGAGGAACAAACAGTTCCTATCCCTGTATTTCAAGATGACAGTTCTCTCATTCACAGGGCTGAAAATATGACTGATTGGCATGATGAACATTCAGGAGCATTTTACACATCTGGCCCACAGATTTCCCATATTTGAATCTCTCCTCTTGAAAAATCTGTGGGACTACCTGGAACGAGTAGAACACCAGGGAAGGCATCCACCAAATCTGGTCCAACTGGAGAATTCTTTGATGCAAGAGTGACTGGACATTAATGTGGCCTACATCCAGAAACTTGTCCAGTCCATGCCAAATCGAATTACAGCTGTTATTGGTGTTTGTGGAGGTGTTGCACGCTGTTAGGTATGTTTCAGTCACAGATGACTTATACAGGGTGAAACCAAATGTTTAGTCAGAAAGCAAATGTTAGTAAGACAATGTTATACCGAACTCATCATTACCATTATTACCATCATTACCATCATCATTACAGGCAAGTGGACGCATGCTACCCATTAGTCTAATAGGGTGTTTCTCAACCCTGGTCCTGAAGGCACCCTGCCCTGCACATTGTAGAGGATCCCCCGCTTTAACACACCCCCTGCAACTCTGACAGGGTTTGTTAATGAGCTGATGAATCAGGTGAGTTAAGGGCAGGGAAGGGCCTAAAATGTACAGGGCAGGGTGCCTCCAGGACCAGGGTTGAGAAATTCTAGTCTAACACATTGTGGTAATGATGAGCTCTAAAATTAACATTTTGGTTTCTGACTTTTGACTCACCTACTTTAATGTTAAGCTACACGTTCATTGTCCGTGTCTAATTTTTTGCCCGGTGGACTTTATGTGTGACATTAATGCTTTCTCCAACTTAACAAACCTCCATCTTAAAAACGTCTTTGAAGTATTGTGATGTTATACCATATGTTTGCCATATTAACCATCCCTACTTTACTGCACAAGCCAACAAGCGTTCCATTTCAGTTCTCGGCTGACGTCAATGCAATTTCAGACAGTAGGATGGTTGCTCATTCTCTCAAGGGCAGAACGTCATGTTCGGCATGTAATGGCAAATTATGAGCTGGTAAAGGACTGCGGTTAAAGATTATTATGATGCAGTAAGCACAGTTCTAGTAGGGGCCTGCATTCTGGTTGAAAGCATCATTTATGGGGAGGAATCAGAAGAAAACAGATTGCTGCATCACTCCATGCCTCGTCTATATAAGACAGGTATATGTGAGAGGAAAAGATAAAATGTGAGTGAAAAACAAATGATGGTCTGAGGTATACGCAGGTGAGAAAAGGCTAGACGAGGATTTTCTTGGCGCTGACACAGAACAGGAGAGCGTGAGAGAGTGAGGAACTCTGCAATCCCCAGTCAATCCCTATTGAGCTCCTAGGGTTGATGAATTGTCATTAAGGAAGAGGAGCATTTAATACTCCAAAAAGGAGAACGAATACCAAGCGTAGCATTCAAGGACAGACCATTCTGAAATATTCAATTAATTTATTCACGCTGTTCTCAAGGCCATGGAATTATCTCAGGACAACTTGGTGAAAATAAATAAATAAATAAATACATAAATACATAAATAAATAAATAAATAAATAAAGGAGCAATTGCTGTGGTGTAAAACAGCATTGTTGCTCCCTTTCTCATTACCGGATACATTCTGTAAATGCGGCAGTGCAGTCGGCGCAGCACTCTAACTGGCATTGTGTACATGGCCTGGAGAAACAAAAAAGAAGTGCCACTACCAGGACAAAGCGGTGCTGAGAACAAGCCAGCCCAAAAAAAGCCTGTTTGCCATGTACCAGTTTTTATGGCTGTGCAAATTGCCAGTTTTGCCCCTGTTACAGACCGTTAGACATGCATGGCCTGAAGACAGCTTGAGGCGGAGAGGGGTGGGGTGGCCACTTTGCTGAATGCTAATTAAAAACCATGACACAGTTGATTCGGCTACATTCAGATGCAGTAAAATACACAGCGAGGCAGGCTCCTCTCTGATACGGCAGAATCCCTCTCTCCTCTGGCTGGTTTCTACAGTCACCGAATGCTGTTTACAGACTTGCGTGATGGATCTTTTGGAAAGCAGCTCCCTTTAGCTCTGCTTGACAGTGTGTTCTGAGCCTGGTCTTGAGCGAGACGGATGGCAGCCCTGTCGTTCTTTTCGCTTCTGCTGGAAGTCTCTGGCTCTGGATGTCTGCGCTCCCTGTGGATCCAGCTCAAAGGGACAGGCTCACACATACACGATCAGTAGAGCAACTGGCTTCAGGAGTCAGACTGGATATAAAAGAGCCATGACTTCGTAACAGTGGTCAGAGATTTGGACTGACTAAGGCATTGCCAGAAAGCCCTAATATTATTAACTACAATGCCTGCAAATTTGACCTACAGCTAAAATGACATATGGTGCATATTTGCACATCTCATGCAATATTCTGCAGCTAGACTAGTTTAACCAGGGGTGGTTCTGTAAGAAATCGGACTGGTGGATATATATAGGACATAAAGATATAATGTCATCAAATTACCACAGAAAGGCCAAATTAAACAGCTAAAATGGATCTTATCAGCTGGATATTCATATCTGTATTACATGACAGGCACAATAAACAAGAACAATAACAATAGCAATGCAATGCACAAATATGTCTCTTAGCAGGTTTTATAACATGGAGGTGGAATTAAACTACTAGGTCTACTATTACCGATTGAGTTTGAGTTCACAGAAAGTCATTCACTCTGCAGTTACAAACCCAATTTCAAAGTTGGGATGGTGTGTAAAATGCTAACAAAAACAAGCAAGCAGTGATTAGCAAACTCGGTTTTACTTGTATTAAAATGAAAGTGGTTTTAATCATTATGAACGTCTGTATGTGAAGATATGCACCTTTTAAATGTATTACCTGCAAAAAATTCCAAAAGGTTTACATAACATGTTTATGGCTGTTTTACATCACCTCTCCTTTTAAGATTTAATAAAGAGTTTGGGGACCTAAGACACCTACTGAGCCATGCCACTTTGCCATTCTTCTGTAACACTGCAAGTTTTCAGCTGTACAACCATACAGGGTCTTCATTGTTGTATTTTGAGCTTAATAAGACACTCGTTTTCAATGGAAGTCATGATGAAAGCTTGGACATCTCTAAAATAGACACTGTCTAGAAGGCAGCATATGTTGCTACAAAATGTGTTTAGCCTTAATGGTACACTCACAGATGTCCAGGTCACCCACTAATACTACCCCAATTACCATGACAGACTCTGACTTTTGAACTTTACGCTGGTAACAATCTGGATCATACTTTTCTTCTTTAGCCACTTCAATGCACATTTCTATTGTGCATCAGTCCATTTCAGATGAGCTTGAACCCAAAGAAAAGGGCAGCACTTCTGCACTTCTTCGACGCTGTACATACGCTGTTACTGACACCATTCTTGCAAAGTCCATGGGGTGACAGTCATCACAGCAACACAGCCTACTGCTGTCCAGTCTGAGGGATCGGATTTTACAGCCATACACTTGTGGTTTTTGGCCTTTTCCTGTACAAACAGTGATTTATCCAGTTTTTCAGAATGTTTTGATGATATTATGTACCGTAGAGCCTCAAATACGTAAACCCTTGCAATCCCAGGGATTGTTTTTAAACTGACAGATATTTGCTATATGCACTGATGAGCGGTTAGCCTCAACTCATCCTTGCTCATACAGAACTAGTACTTTCCTAAATGCTCCTTTTATATCCCAGCAGGATTGCAACACCTGTGTAAGATGTTTTCTGGACATTTCACAGTGTCTCTAGGCCTGTACCAACTTTTTTGGAACTTGTTACAGGCATCAATTGCAGAACGAATGCATATTAACAAAATATGTCTTCTTTGTTCAGTTTATGTTCAAATACAGGTCAAAGTAGATTTATATGTCACTGCTTTTTGTTTTTATATGCATTTTACCTACTGTCCCAAATTGGGTTTATATTACTGTCAAACTGCGAAAAAGGAAAACATTTCAGATTCGTACTGTATTACAGTCGCAGAACCCGTCAGTAAATACTTGAATTACAGCACCTCCCCAGATACAACTGACCTAGTTCAATAAGGGCATTTGCTGTGAGGTATTTGACATACACTACCGGTCAAACGTTTAGACACACCCAACTAAATGGAGGTATTTGGTGATCTTAAAAACTCTACAGGACTACACTTAACAGTTCCAACTGATGAGATCTCTGAAAACATAAATATTGTTGTAACTCACCGGAGTTTTAACCACAGCTGAACCCACTTAACTCCAGCATATAAACCCCTCAGTGTCACGTCCTCATTGAGAAGTTTTGCTAAACATTGTTTGCATTTCTGAGCGTTTCTCTGTTAGTGTTTTCTATCCTGGTTTCGATCTCCTTTGTCCCTGATTACCCCATTGCTATTTCCCTTACTGGCTTTATCTACTATTACTCCCTGGCTTTCGACCTCCGTTTTCGTTCATTGGATCTTCCTCTCGCCTAGCCCTTCTAACTTGTTTACCCTCGCTGCTTGTTTATCCTGGTTCTGACCTTTGCCTGTCCCTGACTTTGTTTTTTGCCTAGCCCTTCATGTTGATTCATGTGTTGCTGCTTTGCTGGATTGCTTGATTGTGTAATAAAACCAAATTGACTTTTAGCTCTGCTCACGTCGGTCCGAGTTCTTTGTTTCTGACAACTGTGATACACCACATATACTCTCAATGTATCATAATATTATATTTTTGCCATATTGCCACCTCTAATATAAATTTTATCTTTTTTTGGCACAATTTAAAAGTTCTGATTACCCTTTCAATTTATGGAATATTCATGCTGGACACCAATAGAATTGGTCCAAACTTGCTTAGAAAGCAATGTAAAGTCATTTTGGAGGTTTTTAAGGTGGACTGCACAATTCCATGAGTGCTATGTTACAGTTTGATGTCTTCACTTTTATTCTGAATGTATGTATGTCTAAGCTTTTGACTGATAGTGTGGTATTTTATGCTTAAATTACTTGGTAATTTGTCAAGTCAATCTTCTAAAATGTGCGTAAATTCATGTCAGTAACTTAAGACAGATGTTAGAAGCATGAGCATAAAGCTGGTTGCAAATCATTCTCCTTCAGATCCAGTAGTCAAAGCAGCTGTCCTAATCCACACTAAGACTACCGGCATGAATTCCTTTGGGTAACAGCAGTCGTTCCATTCTTTACTACACATGGCTCATAAATAGACTGGCAGCTTTCTAACGTAGCAAAGCTGCTGTCACAACCTGTCATCAAACTGTCAAGCTAGCACAAGGTTGCCGTCTTTGAAAATGAAAAAAACAAACTACCTGGACTAATCTCTATCCATTTCCATCAAAGATCTGACACTTGATGACTGACCTCTGAATTATGGTCCAAGCTTTGCTAACACATCTTAGCATCTTATTATTTTCTCTGTCTGCACTAGAACATTGAGCAAGCCAAGGTCTCCGCCACTCCGCCCTGGCCATAGCCTGCCGTGATTAATGGTGCATTCAATCCCTCTATTTGCTGTTGTCCATTTTGACAAATGGCACATCTCACTTCTAGGTGGGTCTGACAAATATAGCTCAAGAGAAGGCAAGCCAATCACACCAATTACCATCTGGACTCAGGTGTGAAAGCGATCAAAGTGGGTGGCCCCTGCAGTTTGGATAGCCATTCAGTGTCTTGGCCAAGCAGAGCTCATAAAACCTTATGGCGTAGAAATGGCTGGCTCTGGGGACTCAGCAGGGTGATTTCTGCCTGCTTCCTAACAGGAGCGCAGAGTCTCCGCTGCCCTTGGGATGCACTCAGGCTGGACAGTGGATTCGCTGGCCCAGTTCTGATGGAAAAGTGGAACATATAGGGTCCGTCCATCATAGGAGGCCAGACCGTCATGCCTTATGCACTGAATCGCATAAGAGACTTAATAAGACCATAGAAGATCATGAGAAAATAGAACAATACAATAACAGCAATGAAAAAGAAAGGTATCCTTAAGGCTGGTAATTTTGCAGAGCATGTTTAGCTAAGCGTGCTTTTGACAGCTTGTAATAAATAGAGAAGATAGGAGTAGCTCATATTCATACACTATACACTACACTACCTTTTGTAGACCACTCATCCAGTAACACTGGGACTCAAAAGAAGACATTTCTTTGTAAAGCACACTTTGTAAACATTTGTAAGCATTACTTTGTAAAACAAACACAAAGTTTCGGACATTCAACAATGTTTTTTTGTTATGTGGGATTTGTTCTTAGTTAAGGACAGAATTCACACACACCCAAGAACACAAAGGTCTGAACAGTTTTACAGTTTAAGAACAACAATCCGATGTCTTAGAAAAACCTTAGGAAGATATTGGTAAATGAAGCCCAATGTTCTTCATCTTCTTGAGGCTGTTTTTATAATTAGATTGCTAACTCCAGACACTGAAACACAAGAAAGTAAGTGGCTGAAAAAATATTGTGTTCCTCCAGGGAAGGTCACATCATCTCTGCTCTACCATCTCTTTATTAAAAGACTGAATAATGTCCAGCTGCAGAGGAGATTTAATTTACATCTCTAGATTAATTCCAGTCAGGTATATTTGTATGAGCCATAACCAGAGGCAGCCTCAGTTTTCTAAGAACTGCAATCCTGTTTATACTCTGTGAACACTGTGTACTCGGATGAGTACTCAGGATCATCCATCACGAACTGGAATGCAGTAAAAATATGAGGAACGCATTAATCTACTTTTAGATACGTACACTACCAGGCAAAGGTTTAGACCCTGCTACTCATAGAAGGCTTATTTTAGCTTATTGCTTTACTGTAGATTAACATCGAAGACATCAAACTATAAAATAGCACTCATGGAATTATGCAGTCCACCTTAAACAAACTCTATAATGGAACTTTATAGGAGGATAAAACAGCTTTCTTTACTTGCAACTGAGGTTTATATAACAAGATTTTTTCTAAGCAATTTGGGCCAATTCTATTGGTCTGTCCATCTTAAATATTCACTAAATTGAAGGGGTAACTAGAGCTTTTAAAGTATGCAAAAATATAATATTGTAATACATCAAGTGTAAGTGTGTCGAGTCTTTAAGATCACCGAAAACATCCATTTAGTTTGGTGTGTCTAAACTTTTGCCTGGTATTATGGATGTTGGGGATGCTTTGTGAGAACAGCTGCTCCATTTAGGAGAGTCATTTGCAACTAAGGTCAAAAGTAATCGAAAGCCGTTTTTCCTAGAGGCTATTTTCCATGTGCGAAAGGCTGCATACTCAACTAGGACAAGGGCTGACCACTTTTGCCCAAATCACCATAGTAACCTCACCCAGTGAGCTCTCCAACCAGAGCACTCCACTGGAACTTATTTTACCCTTCTACATTGCTCTATTTTTGGTACGTGTCAAGAGCAATTGTGAGCAGTGATGAAATTTAAAAGTGTATTCATCTTAAGAGCCACATTCGTTTTGCTCATCGTTCGCAGTCCTGATTGCTATGAAGGCTAAAATCACCCATGAACGTTACCCTCCAACTGCACAAAATGTGGCCCACGAAATTCTTGCACGAAATTTACTATCGAATTAACCATTCGTAGATGTGCATTGTTGACCAATAGCACAAACCGTATTGGCGACCTCTAAAGACTATATACCAGTGACTAGCACTGAAGATCCAAGGGGGGTCTTCTTCCCAACTGATCTTGGGGTAACAAGTACCAGTAATTGTCAATGCATCTTCCTGTAACTGTATCACAGTTTAGACTATTGTATTCACATGGCAGTTACTGATGTAGTAACATGTACATTTATGGCATTTAGCTGATGCTCTTATCCAGAGCTCCTTACAAGGTTAACCGTATTACATGTAGGCCAATGTAATGTTAGAAGTCTTGCACAAGGACTTTTTGGTGTAGGACAACATAATCACTAAGACCAGGAATTGAAACCCCAGTCACCCACATTGTGTAGTAACATTGCAGTGTCACCTGTTGTGCCACACCAACCCACAGTAAGAGTTTTGTTAGCTGCATAACTCATAAGGGAGCAAAAAAGACGATGGCAACTCGTCCTAGTTTGATTTCGCCATTACGGGCTCAGCTGGCTGCTGTCCAGGGTACTGAAGCCACAGTCACTGGTGAGATTCAGCACCCATCTTGTGGACAGCTGGCCTCCACATGGCCATAGTAAAGGGCCCCACAACAAGCATAAGCTGCAGATGACTAGCTCATGCACCTGCCGCCACTCAGCATTAGTCATTTGGTAGAAGCAAATGTGTGCACAAACAGAGTCTCTTGAACTCACAGCTCAGTTTCTTATGCCCACATGGACACAGATGTTGAAGACAGTGTCTATGGATCTGCAGCTGAACATTCTCCCCATATAGTGCTGCTTCCTTTTCACTTTGTTATAAATTGGTCCCTTCGGGCCATGACTCTGGTCACCTCTGAGAGTTTCTGGGGTTAGTGTTGGGCCTTCAACAAGAGCAAGAACTTGTAGAGGTCTCACTGTTTGGGGAAGCGTTTTTTTTTTTTTTGTTTCACTCCAACACGATGCAGGGTGGGTTCCAGTAATGGACAGTCTGTACAGAACCAGTGATCCACAATGCACATCATCTGCTTGGAAGGAGCCCAAGAAACAAACTCTGCTTGGCTCTGTACCACCTACGTTAGTCAAATGCACCCACACTTAACTTCGCCATTTGTCAGAAAGAGAATTTGCTCAGATCTGTAAACAAGCCGTATTGCTCAACAGCACTTTGGCATCTGTCACAAGCAGATTTATTTTTGCTCCATGTTGAGTTGATAATGTTTGACTGATTTCCCCAAAACATTTTTGCTTAATTATGACTTGCCATAATTTTGGATGTAGTTTCATCCTGCTGCTAGTGACTATCAACTTCAGACGAGTGCCGGGCAGCTTAAGCCCATTTGCATGTAATTTGATTTGAGTGGTCCACTGTCCACCAAAAGCGATTACACAATGTCCCCAGCAGGGGGAGTTTACATGAACAGCACGGCTCCTTCCCTTCTAATCCCTGCCAGTAATGCATCTCTCATGTTAATTACTAGGATATACTTACAGCAAGCGCACACCAGGGAGAACACCACACTTGTTTGCGAGATTCACAGCTCCATTGTATTGGATGGCTCAGAGCATCCATTCAGAATGTTATATTCCCTTTGTAGCCATCCGTCTGGCTAAACGGTCTTGCGGTGAATGTAAGCTCTGTTTTGGAAATCTTCAAGGCAAGTGTCTAATTCTCTTCAGGGAGCTGATTCTAATTCTCTTCAGTAGCTGACTTTGGTTTCAGTCTTTAATTGTGCTGTCCAAGTCTAGTCACAGCAAAAAAAAAAAAAAAAAAAATCACAGTTTCTGTTGGTTTCATGATGTCTTAATTCGAGGCAGGGAAGCTTTCTTTATTCCCTAAGTAATGACTAATTCAAAAGACGAGCTGGTAACAAAGTAGGCAGATACACATAGCATGGCTCCAGGATTGAAATCTGTCATAGTAAATCTATTTATTTTAGAGTAATCAGTCATGGGGATTCATTTCTTTACACAGAGGGAAAAGTAGTTCATTTTGCCTTCTAATGCATCCCTCGCATTAAGTAATTCAATCTCAAAGTGTATTTATTATTGAAAGGAAAAATGAGGGCGGCATCCATAAGGCTAAAAAAACAGGTCAGAAAATATTGAACACATTTTGAAAGAAAATGTTTTGACTCACATTAAATACTAACTAACTAACCAGACAATGTTTTCAATGGTTTGAAGCGATCAATGCTGGCTTTTGTAAAGCTTTCTACACTGAGTCACTTCATCTGTTTGTTTAATAACTTGTTTGTTAAGACCATTTAAAGCTTAATGTTTTGCCCTTTTGGATGTTTTTGTTGCCCGGGAATGTACATAAGTCTTTCAGGACAACTGATAAAAGCTTTATAAACATCTTTAAAGGCTTATTCCAGCAAATGTCAGTTCTCAAAACTTGCTATGCACATTAAGCACATTATTGTTCCGCAATATTGTATACATATTACAAATGTAACAATTACAAGTAGATTTAACTTCAGTAGTACTTTTATTGTACTTAATATAAGTTATAAGGTAAAATTGTATTTAAAAACAAAAAAAAATAAATAGTGTGTGTGTATGTGGGTGTTTCACTTCACGGATGGGTTAAATGCGGAAGACAAATTCCTCTGTGTGCAAATCACAAATGGCAAAAATGGCCCTAAACTCCCTACTCAGGGAATGATTGGCCTCACCTAATTTATTTTTTTTAATAATAAATAAATATAGGCCAAAAAGTATATTTTAATGTGCTAGAAATTTAATATTTACTTAAAATAAATGTATTAAGTGAATCTTAGTAGCGTCTCAGAATGGTACAGTTACAAGTTCTACTACAAGTTCTAATAAAGTTCCAAAGAAAATGTTTCAATCTAAAGTTCAAAGAACGTTTTAAATATGTTTAGAATTTTTTTTCAGAAAATAAATTATGTAATTTTACATAATGCAGACTCTACACAGCACAATTAAGTGCAATATTTAAAAAAATTAAAGCATATTATTAAGTATATTATATTATTAAGCATACAAAATTTAAGTATATATTTTTTAATAGTACTAATGATATATAGTTAACATACTAAGCACATAGTTCACACATAGCAAAAATAGCACACTTTCAATACATTAATCATGAATGGAAGGAAGTATACTAAGTACACTTAAATTCAGTATAATTCAGTGTACTCTTTTTCTCCTGGGAAGCAGCCTTTCTGACAGCTGACGGTGTTGGAATAACCCTTTATAAATGTTTAAGTGAGTTTCTATTAGCTGTGATGGAAGATGGGTGGGCTTATGAATGATCTAACATTCATATAATTCATAGATTTATGTCAGGAACTACCATGCATAGGGAAGAACTCAATATTCCACTCCTATCATTGCTCTGAAAAGACTTTTCTAACATAAAGGTAAGATGTTAATGATTGGTCTGATTAATGATTCTGGTCTGCTAGTGCTGTTCAGAAACTGATGCACCGCAACAACAGCTGTAGAGGCTGAGACAGCATTGTGGAGCTGCAACACTCGCGGTATTCTCACTGCTTCCTTTTGACACATTTGTGTGGTTTAAAAAGTGGAAGGCTTTAAAATGTTGATGCCAGCATCTGCATCACTAGGGAGCTACTCGTTCTTTTTTCTTCTTCTTTCTTCAGGCGAGGTTTTTTTTTTTTTTGTTAAGCTGCACTATGTAAAATTAAAAGATGTAGCATCCCAACTAGCAGGGAACGTTCCCAGAACTTTGGCTAAAGTTACCTACAAGTTCTAATGAACTTTTTAAAGAAAATGTTTCAATCTAAAGATCAAAGAACGTTTTAAAGATGTTTATCATTTCAGATAATGTTACTATAAGGTTAAATTTTAACTAAGAAAACTAGGTTTAACGGCAGCGTTTTGTGGGTGTTGTCAGGGCCACAGATTATGTTACATAATAACAATAGAAGAAATTGTTTTATGGATGTTACTGAGAGCTGAGAACGATCTCCTACCTTTAGAAAGAACGTTCTGGAAACCAAAAGTCCTGCTAAAAACATTTTACATTGCATTGCACATTCTCAGAACATTTCTAAATATGTCATTTTACATAGTGCAGATTCCGAACAGCACATCCTCTGAAACATGAAACATACTGTTATATGGCTGTTTATTCTTCTTCCTTTTCTTCTTTGTCTTCCTCTTCCTCTTGGTAAACATTTTTTGCCTATCTAGTCCTGCAGTTTTCAAGATATCAACACAGTTTCAACTACAAAATGTTCGGCCTGATCAGGAATGGTGTGCTTGTATACAGTTTTTTGATCTAATGCCCAGCTTCCGTNGTATACAGTTTTTTGATCTAATGCACAGCTTCCGTTCAGCAACATATTTATCTAAAATTGTACTGCTTGTACTAACCTCAGACACTCCTCCACGTGTCATTTATTCATCCCTTGTTCCTCCCAAAGCAACCGCAACCTAGCAGGAAGTGGAAACCACTTAAGCTGCGCAACAAATCTGCACTTCCTTCAGGAAATGCACTTTTCTAGTTTGACTAGAAGACTGTTGAGCAGAGAGAGAAAAGCAAACGCTGTGTGTTTTTATGTTAACACTCACAGGCTCAAAAAAAAAAAAAAAAAGCTTGAGCTCAATGTTTAGGTCTCAAATGCAGTCATTAAAAGCACAACTGACCGCATCAGATTCTGATTCTGATTGCAAATTGTTTTACACATCACATGGAATTACACATTTCCACCAGAGAGGTCTCCAAATCCCTTACAAAACTTACACAGTGTAGCTTCAAATTCTCCTCTTATAAAATTAATGTCTCAAAGCAAAGTAAACAGCAAATACCCTTTAAAAGAGAGAGAACAGGAGAGCTCAAACTTGAACAAGTACTCATCTCACTCCCTGCTCATAATGGAAAAATGAAATCGGAAAAAAAATGTAGCCCCACACATACTATGAGCAGGGTAAGGTATTATGAGGTATACAGGGTAACAGCTGGGGTTGATTTAAACACAGTGCAGTTGAGCGTCTGCTAGATAACATCCTCTATGCATCATACTTACTGGGGGCTGAAAAGATAATGGACATTTAGTTGACAAATCCTCTAGAGGTGTTCAGAGAAACGGCAGTGACAGACTCAAGGCTTTGTCAAGGAGGCTGAGCCAGGGACTCACAGCACACTCTCTGTAATAAAAGCCGAAAGCACTGATCCACATTAAACACTCAACATCCGTCACAACTAGGCAGGATGCACAGCACTGAGTTTCCATGCACCTGTCAATGTCCATCATGGCCCATCAAGGACATGGATATAGGCCAGTGGCTTGTGGCAGGGAATGTGCGTTCGAACACTAAAAGCCAGTATGTGTTCAATCTGTTATCATAAGGCTGTCTGGCAGGGCTGAGAGAAATGTAATGTAAGCCTGCTCCACTCTAAGGGTCTCTTACTTTCAAGATCAGAAGACCATTTGTAAAATCAAACTGCCAACAGCAGCACATAACAACAAGGCACCGAGTTCATCTGCAATAGGTGAGGGCAAATTATGTTGTGTGTCAGGTTATCCTTAAGAAGAAAGGCATGCTGGGATTGTACATTAATAACACAATGTAGATTTTGATTTTGATTTTGATTCCCGGCTTCTATGTATATTGTTATATTCCAATTGCTTAAACACAAACAACTCTATTCATCACTAACTTCATCACCAGGACAATGAAATGAAAAATCTGATTTATTTCAGCCATTACTCAGTAATGTGCACAAAAACGTTACTCAACACAGTGCACAGAAATATATATTTTTCTAGAACATTGAAAATTGTGACACAGCTTTTAATAGCAGCTTTTAAACTTCAATGAATCCTCAAAACTTTAAGCGGAACAAGCGGCAATTGTCCATCTTACCTTCAAGAGTTTTCTTGCAGTGCTCACACATGAAATGAGGTGCCCGTGGTTTGTCTTGATCACTGATAGGCCTCGTACATCTTAGCAGATGCTTTCACTGAGTACTTTTCTGCTCTTGTCCTAATAAATTGGCCACAGATGTCTAATCTAGACGTCCATGCAAATTAAACATGGCTATGTATCCACTATCCACTTACTCAGCTATAACATAAACTGAAATGGTTGTTTGAACACACCTGTATTTATGTGTACTTCTGGGCAGTCCCAGACGGTTCTATAAACTTCTAAAGAGTTCTCACAGTTTTAGAAGCTACTTGAAAAGTCTACTCAGCACTGAATGTATCACTAATGTTCTGGAACATAGATACCTCTTCGGGAACATCATTGTCTTGACCACAAAAGCAAAGTTTATGGGGACTGAATTTCTGTACATTTGAGGCCTAGTGAATGACAAGAAACAAGAAAAAATACAAATCTGTAATGTAGCGTAATTTCTTACTCAAGGCTTACTCAAACAAGCAGAAGCATTCTGGCGAAGGAGCACATTCTAAACGTTTAATGCCATATCTGTGGCTGTAAGTACAAGATAAGATTATTTGTGATGATCAAGTCTTTAACATCCTCACCAAGAAAAAGAAAAAGTATTTTTTTTCTCTGTTGTTATTTGTTTGGGGCAATAATAACATTTTAATAGCATTAGTGTGGGATTAGCTTAGACATCATTACCATAAACAAACAATTATACAGTTTGGTAACCCAGGTTTTTCAAGGCATTCTATATAGTGACTCAAAATGTGCTCTGGCAAAAAAGTGGAGAAGAATGGTAAAGGGTTACATTTGATGAATAGTTAGTGCCTTGTAGCTGTGTTGCTTTACAGGAAGAAAAAAAACACTGAAAGTGTGGACTGTAAATTGAATGAAAATTTAATTCACTGTGTAACTCACTGCGTAATTATATACATAATTACATAATTACATATCAATAATAGAATGAATCAATTGTTATAACTCTTGAGTTTCTAAGAGTTAAACCTCAATCTACAGAAATCCTCATTGGGGACTTGGACATGATGGCTTAATCTTAGTCATACAGTTACTTATTTATGTTTTTCATTGTAATCTTACAATACAGATGGTATTAATAGTGTTCATATTAGCAAGTATACTTCAAATCCAAACCAAATCTCAACATACAAGTTCTGTTTATGCTTTCAATTTCGGAGGCTCTACAGCACATTACACATGACACAACGCATGAAATGTCATGCAGCGCTTCTCATTACTGAACGCCTCACCATGAGATGTCCACTGGCAATGATGAGCCGAAGTTCTAAAATGAGAACTGTTTCCCAGAAATCAAAACCGAAGGCTCAGTAATTATCTTCTAGCACTTTCATAACTCATAATAAGTTTGTTATTAATGAAGGCTGAGATGAAAAGGCTGCCAGCAATTGTTATTTACAAATTGCCCCGGAAGGACAATGATAAGGGTTAATTAGCATTGTTTTCATCTTTTTTTGTGGGGGGTGAATGATTGTTCCTTCAGCTCCTGAGAAATGTATTCTAAATTATTAATATAGCACACAAATGATAAGCAATCTATTTAGGAGCACTTGGCAGAATCCACATGTTACAGGGCACACAGCAGTCATAAAAGAACATTCGTATGCAGCGCATGTCCTTAATCTCAATTCAAGGTTGTTGTTTGCCTGGGGTTTCCAGGATTTCAGCCCAGAATTGTTTTGATGAACCTCAGACCTTTCAGCTGCAATGTAAAATAGATAGCCTGCATAGGACAAAGTCTTTAAATAGAGGTTTTAAGAGTAGTTTTTCACAGTAGCGCCACATAAATTTCCCACACTTCAGGCCCAGGGTGCTCATACCCTCGGCAAATACTGAAGTGACAGCCTGAATTGTTCCAATGTATCACTTAGCTGCACAGTGTACTGTGTCACCTTCCTAATGTCACACATTAGCAGTGTGTTTAACCCGTTCAAACCTAACGCCTTCCTGGCGGTTCGTTCAGAAAGTTTGGTGATGTCTCCTTTAACCACCAAATTAGTTACGGCACATGCACATTGATGCTGGCATCGTGCTTAGTTCTCCCTTTTCATCTTCAGTCCTTTTTTTCATTCTCAGCCCTCTTATAGGATGACCACTGAAACATTACAGACTGCTTAAATGCGTATCTTTTGCTTCTTGGATATATATGTTTTACATATTATTATACATATATTATATTATACATATATTATTATTATTATTGTTGTAACACGCATTTAATGTCACACGCATTTATGACAGTTCAACAGTGGTATAAAGGCCCTTGCAAAGTTTTCATCTGTGGACTGCATTCTGGAATGCATTGTGGAACCAGAGCTCAATAAACCAACATCATATCCAGAGAGATCTCCTCTCTTCAATTGATACTATATACTATATATATAATTGATACTATTTATATATATATATATATAATGTTTGATGTTTCAGTTTTTTTTTTTTTTTTAAACTTTGTGGCTTTTTTGGCATCCCTTTTAGGTGTGTGAGTAATTTGTGCATACTTTAATTACAGAATTAGGATCAGTAATCAGTTATTATGGGACTAATTATTGGACTAATCAGAGTAAGAATGAAAGATGGTTGAGGTGCGATTCACTTTCCAATTTTGTTTTTCTTCTCAGTAAGGTGGCTTGGAACATGAACCATATAAAAAGAACAATACAAATTCTCAGCTTTGTTGGCTCCATTAATTAACAACGTTAACACTTTACATTAAGTACTGACTAATATGAAGTAGTTAACGCGAAATAATACATTCGTTAACATGAAGTAATACATTAACAATGGTTACACTGCTAAACTAATATTAGGTAAACAGAAAACAACTACATGTTTACTTTACCTTAGTTAACGATTGTTAATGTATTATTTCATGTTAGTTAGTCAGTATTTAATATAAAGTTTTACTAAAATAGTTATGCTGATCTCAAAGGTTTAATTCTTAGAAGCCGTTTTTGCTGGCAATAGCAAAGGAATGGTGTTAAATATTAATTACTAATGTACAATATTAATTATTTCTCATGTGATTTCTCTTCGGAGCTTCAGAGTTTCATTCAAATAGTCGTGACATTAAACACATTTCTGAAAGTGGTTCATTGGTGGTGGAAAGGGGATGGGGACGGGGTGGGGTGGTTTTCATTAATGCCCTTAACTAGGTAATAATGCCTCCCTCATTGTCAGGCTCTGCGGCAGGTAATTGGTTTTCATGGCCGGAGAGTCTAAATTTACTTATCAAAAGGCAGCACTAACAAAACCCCATCACATGGAGTGTATTTAAACGCACAGGCATGTGTGAGATGCACTCGTTACAAGGACACCTGTTCATTGCAACTATTGTGACTGCTGCTGAGATTTAGCTCCCTTTCAGAACTTCTATAGATGTGTGTCTTTTGCTTCTTGACTCCTGACAAATGGCTCTCAGTTTGCTTCTGTAGAACTGACTACATAACATAAAAAACTTGCACAGCTATGAGGCAAGGTCGAGACAGCAATTCAGACATGAGCTGACGAGTTTGTGCTTATAGCAGGTTACAGAATGTGATGAAATTTTGGCTATAAGATTAAAACAAGGACAGCATTTTTTTGTTTTTTTGTTTAGCCATAGCCTGTTATCTCTTTTATTTCCCAGTTACATTCATTTTGTGCTTTAAAGTGATGGCAAAAAAAACCATATTTCTAAATATGTTACTTTTATCATACAGTATCAGGAAGCAAGATTACTGTGCAACTCAGTTTGAGATAAGTGTCTAATGGTTTTAAGCCAGTTGTTTATGAACTCACAAGTCAAAAAATTGGTCACCTTGAGTGTTTAAGGTGGTAGTAAATTCAGGCTCCTGCAGATGGCATTGCACGAGGATGAAGGAGCTATAAATACCTGCGGGGTGTGTGACAGAATTGTGTGTGACTGAGAAGAGGTGGTACAGTGCAGTGAATGTCTTGTTCTATGTGTGGAAAATGGGTCCAAAGCAGATGTTAATGGTTGGCAAAAGGGAGTGATTGGATTTTGGCATGCCAAAGACCATAGTGTGAAGGAAGTAGCTGTAGGGGTATGGATGTCATACGGGTCTACCAGCAGTGGTAAAAATCCCAGTCTACAGGAAACTCTCCTCAGAATTGTGCCACGGAAGGCATCCACCAAATCTGGCACAACTGCACAATTCTTTGATGCAGCAGTGGCTGAACATCGATGTGGCCTACATTCAGAAACTTGTTCAATACATGCCAAATCCAATCACCACAGTTATTGGTGTTTGTGGAGGTATGACATGCTATTAGGTACGTTTCAGCCACAGGTGACTCATTTTTAGTCCAGTGAGCATATATTGACAATCATAAATATAAGCATTGTATTACACATTGTACGTCAACATCATACAGTATATTGCAATATACGTATTATGCAAAATAATATTTTCTATACGATAATGTTTAATACTGGTAGTCAAAGACTAATTGAGTATGATGTGTGCCTGAGGATACTTAAGATGCTTGCCACTGCTGGTTGACCCGTATGATGGTATGCTTCCAAACACCTGCAAATTCAGCTACTTCCTTCACACTATGGATTTTGGCTCGCCCAACTACAATCACTCATTTTAGCCAATCATTAACATCTGCTTTGGAGCCATTTCCACACATGTAACGAGATAGTCACTACACTGTACCACCTCTTCGTAGTCTATGAATCCTGTCGCACACCCCACAGGTATTTATAGCCCAATCATCTGCGTGCAGTACCAAGTTACTACCACCTTAAACATCTTGGTTTCTGACTTTTGACTTATGTACTTCAATGCTAAGCTGCACTTTCACTGTCTGTGTCCCGTTGGTGCTTTAATACACACCGGTGATTATGCATGAAAAGCAAAGCAAGGTAATAAAAGAAGATTGGATCAAACTGTTCGACCTTCTTCACTGGGCAGAACACTTCTATCACCCTGGGAGATGAGCAAGAGATAAGCGAGAAAAGAGTTGAGGAGCGAGAAAATGATAGAGGAGCAGAAAATGTGTCTGCGCTGTAGAACGCGGAGTTGATTCTGTGCAAGTGGGACTGCTGTGCTCCCCCACTGCTGCGTCAGGGAGACTGAACTGTATTTGAATTGAGAGCACTCTTTTTTTGGGCTCACATCCGCATCTGTCCCCTATTTCGGCTCACATCACAATGACAGTAATGGATGCCTCGCGTTAGCAATCAGACTTTCATGCTCAGGCCAGTTGCGGTCAGGCCCACCAGCACTCTTTAGACAATCAAAAGGTCTGTCGATGGGGTATAACTTTGAAACCAAGCAGGTAACTTTCATCTTCTTTTCATCTTCTGTGGCAAAAGGGCTCCGCTAAAGGTACAAAAGTGAGAGGATGAAAAACGAAAAACAGCTTGGCTTATCCCAGTTAGGGCACTTAAGGGAAGCGGAATGGGGAACACACGAGCTGTGTTTATCAGCTTCTTTCTCTCTTCTGCCCACAGCAGGTTAGCATCAGCATGATATGCCACTAATACTAAAGCAAATGGGAAAGTTAGCATGAGCCATGCAAACTCCAGCATAATGTCTTGCAGAGAGCAGCTCCAGCCTGATAGACAGGCCCAGCCCTGTCTCAGTCAAATTAAGCCTGTCCTCATTTGTTTTTGCGAATAGAAAATACATGATGAAAGGCATGAATAAACTTCACAGCAACAGTACTTAATCATCTGCAAAAGTTGAAGACAAAAGCGTTTTGCAATCTGACTGGAATCATTTCTTACTCGCAGCTCTGTGGAGAGCACAGATTCTTTCAACTTACCCCACGTTTGTGTTAGTAAATAGAAGAGAAGATAAAACCTAGTGTACTGAATATAAAGCGAGTAAAAATGTAACCGGCATTTGTAAAAAGTGTTGCTAGCTGGTTGCTAGGTGTTGCTGAAAATGAATAGGAGTCTTGGGATGAATGAGAGATGAATAAATGACACAGACAGGTGTGCCAGTATGTCTGTGGCTTAGAGTTTGGGGCTCTGCCCTGAATAAGAACATACAGTTTGGTGGCTGTTGGGTAAAGGAACCAATAGGGTTTGAAATGGGGTTAAAATTAATGGGATTGGGTGATGGAGGGAAAAATACAAACTAATGAGTGCTGGTCAGTCCAACATTGAATTTGTGCCCTGAGATAGTGTATGTGAAACGGTGTCTGTTAGTCAAGCAAAAGCACAGTAGATAAGTGTGTACTTTTCACCCCATTCATTCTTAAAAAGCTGTACACTGGCACACCATTCCCAATCAGACCGGACATTCCATAGTTGGAACAGTGTTGATATCTTGGAAAAACTGCGGGACTAGTTAGTGAACAAAACAAATATACAGAGACAAAGAAGAAGAAGAAGAATATACTGTCGGATAACAACAGTGTTGCACATTGCACAATGACTAATTCAGTGCATGACCCACTACGTAATCATACATTTACTTTGCAACAGTATAGCAAAATGAAAGTAATGTTTCCCAATGTCTAAAGGCTAACAGTCTGAACCTGCTTTCATACTCAGCTGTCCACTGATCTGACCATCTAAAGCATTCTTGTTTGCCTTCAGATTGCTTTGGGAATTGGCTAGTGTGAATTACCAGGGTAAAGTGGTGTGTCATTAACAGTGCAAACATAATGGCTGCAACTTTTCTGACCATCAAATATTTTATGCTCCAATTTTGCTCCTACAGTACCCCTGCCTTGCACATTTCACTGTTTCCTCTGCTCAACTGATCCAACTAATCAGCAAATCAAACAGCTGTTCCCGAGCTCATTAAATATCGAAACTGTGCAGAGCAGGAGCACTCCATGACTATGACAGACAGTAATGGATTGATTCAAAGGGGGGTAAAATACTTTTTGATTGGTAGTGCTTTATTTATAGGCAATTATGATTCATACGTTAATATAGCCTGCTTAGTGTGGCTAATAAAAATCTGCCAAAATTGTCTATAAAGAAATCAGTATTGGCCATAGAAATTCATGACTGGTGCACCTGTACTTGGGGGGAAAACATGCCCATCATTTCTATATTATTAAATTAGGTTTGCAGCAAATGATCATGTGTATAATTGAACTAAACTGCTGAATAGTTTTTAGATTAATCAACTTTCGAAATAATAAAAAAATAGTGCCAATGTTTTATTTTATTGATGCAATTCTGAAGAAAAATATTTCAACACATTACTGCCAAAAGTTGCTAAAACCATGTTCACATCTGAGCGTAAATTTAATATATATTTTTTTGTAGATGGTTTATTGACGAAATCCAACAGTACTTCTGGCACTTTGAGTGCTGCAATCAGCGTGGCGTGTGAATCTTGGAGCTGGAGGCGAAGCAATTGGAATTTTCAAAAATTGTAGCTTTTCATTATGAGCATTCCTCTAGACGAAGTGAGAAGTGAATTTATTTTTTTTTCTGAGGTTTGATTGGGCTACTAATCTGCCTCCATCTCACACGCTCTTCTTCCTTAACGCCTCATCCATAGTAAACCCTTGCAACACACGGTCTGTAATACACGCACACACCCCTGCAGAGCCCACAACCATCAGCAGAATCCATCATGTGGACAGAATTGCTGAGTGGCTATTACTCCTCTGCAGCCTCCATAAAACCAGGCAATTAAATGCTATTGGGCCATTCTGCTCTGTCTTATAGCACAGAGCCCCGGTCACAGGCTGCCAATGGAGATGGAAAATTAAAGACTGTGACAGTTACTGTGAAATTGCAACTGATGAAGTGGACCCATCTCGCCAGGGCCTGTGAAACACCACTTTGTCTTCAAAGGAAATTAGAGCTATATACAGAATCCTACACTTATCGATTTTTGTGACAGCCCAATCAGCGAGCTTAGGATAACAGGTAAGCGTGAACCTGATCGTAAACTGTAAAATGCCCTATATCACTGCTTGCCAAAGTATGTCATCACAAATCAAAACAGGTTAACCCCTTAAACAGCCAGGACTCCAGGGGTGACTCTATGACTGTATATACATGGTGTCAGCATTGTGTGGCCAAGGCCATTTCACAATGTCCATAAAACCCCAAAATGGTCACAAAAGACCCATAAAACAAGATGTTACCTATTTATTTGTTCCTGAGCAAACGTTATAATATTTATATCGGATGAACTGACACCCTCAAAAGCATATTTTTATGCACACAGAGCAGTATAGAGTACTGAAAATGCTTTAAACAATATTCAAGGCATCATTAATATGTTCATGTCTACACATAAAGTCAAACGACGGTCTAATGAAGCTGAAGTTGGCTTATGCTACAACTGTTGTGCCTTTTGATGCACAGCAGATAACCTCAGCCTTGTCATGGTCTGCCTGTTTAAAACGTACCTACTCTCCCTCAGAGATATTCTGTTGTTCAAACATAGCAAACACCCTGAACAGAATAACTAAATGTTGCATCTGATGAGCATTAGCAAACTGCTCAACATGCTCTGCCACACTGACAGAGTGGCTAACATTAACTAGCAACTAAATGGCTAGGACCATTTATTTATTTATTTATTTATTTTATTATTATTATTTATTTTATCATTCAGTTTGCTTACATTTTTCATCCAAGATGATAAGTTCCAAAACAATTGGTCACCTAACGTTTTTAAGGTGGTAGTAACTTCAGACTCCTGCAGATGGTGTTGCACCAGGAAGATGGGGCTATAAATAGTTGCAGGGTGTGCAGCGGGATTCATAAATTGAGAAGAGGTGGTACAGTGCCGTGAACGTTTCGTTCGAAGTGTGTCACAAAACAGATGACTGGCAAAAAGGAGTGATTGCAGGAGTGAGCCATCCACCAAATCTGGCCCAACTGCATAATTTTCTGACTTAAGAGCGGCTGAACATTGATGGGGCCTACATCCACAAACTTGTCCGGTCCATGCCAAAACGAATCACAGCTGTTATTTGTGCTTGTGGAGTTAGTACATACTATTAGGTACTTTTTTGTCCAGTGAGTTATATTCCATGACATGATGGCAAATACAGTCTTTTAATAGGCCAATAATAGCAAGAGAAATCAGAAAAGTTACTTGTGATAACAAATACAAAATACAAAACACCAGCTCTGTTTACACAGCTCCATGCACATCAGAATTCCTGGCAATGAATGCACAAAATATTACAACCATACTGCAATACAAGAAATCTTGGGCATCACCTAGTGTGGCCAAACAGTTTTCTGATTGACCCAACACCAAGTAATATGGTGTTTTAAGGGGTTTAGGGCAATGACTTACAACCAGAGATAGGAACTCAAGTCACACTTAAGTTGCATGTTGACAACAACCAAAAAAGTTGGCTAGCATGTAGTTTGGATAGCACATATGCTAGCCATCTAGCACAATAACTAATATAGCTGAAGTTGTCCTCTAAACTAGTTAAAGGTTTAGTAAGTTACAGATTGCATTTCTATTAAGGCCCATAAAACACATTTTAAAATGTTCTCTGATGGCTGCATAGAGGGTATTGGAACCCCCCTATGGTTCATAGAATGAAATACAAACAGCTGGTTAGCTGCAATATGTTTTATGGGCCTTAATAGAAAAATATTTTAGAGAAGGCCTTAATAGAGAAGTCGTTCTGCCTCTTCCTTTTCAACATTGCATTCACTGCATTTTTCTGTAAGGAAAGGGTTCATTTTTGAAGCCATGTCAAATCTTTAGGTTTTAGTAGGGGCTAGTTTTGTACAATGCAGCGCTTAAAGCTAAAAAAACACACTAAACACTAAACTTTAAACTACCATCAGCCATCAGTCTAACAATGCTTACTCACGTCTTTTGAGAGTTTGGAAAAAATCCATTTTACTCAATACTTATTACTGGACGTTCCGTCCACTTCATCACTCTAGGGCCGGTCCAATACCCTCATCATCGCTTCTGTTCAAATAGATAACTCAAATCAAAACTACACATTGAAACACAATGGCCTCAGAGAAAGCATTAAATATTTATAACACCATGAAGAAAATGAATGGAAACAGGAAATTGCCAACAGAACGCACCTGGTTAAACTGCCTGACCTTATAGTAAAATTGAAATCAGCTTGGTTCAGCATCTTCATTGCCACCACTCCAGGCTGCAGGTGTTTTTGCAGTGAATTATTACAAACCATTTCCTAAGAGCCATGTTCCTGACGAGTCTGATTTGTTTGATTCCCTGCACACTTTTAGGAGCACTGACCCTTTACAATGTTTTGAGAAAGGAAAATAACTTTCCTCTTTTATTCTTACCCGATCATAACTTCCTTTCCAGAACTCGGTTTTTCTTCTGTTTTACAGATTACAGCAAATCGCCCATTCAATTCCTGCTGCACTGTGTTACTGTCTACCACCTTCCAACAGATCTCTCAATACTTGAAACTGAGTCGTCAACGCTGCACACATCGTAACTAAACAGAGAGTTTTATGACCGAGGTTGTTACATCATAACTAAATGGTGAGTTTTACGACTACAAATGTTGTGCAGCATCAGCTCAAAAGCTGTTACAGCAGGTCTTTAAAGCAAAGGGCTCAGATATAGATGCCTCATGAAACTCTCGTCATAAGTTTTAGATGATGGTGACATCCAAGTCAACCTACAGCTACTGATAGAAGGTCTTACTTTTAGCTTAATGCTTTACCTTAGAACAAAAGATGAGAACAAGAAGTAAGAAAAGAAGAAGTAAAACAATATATACAAAATATATATTAGAGGTGGCGATATGGCAAAAATTTTATATAGTGATACATCAACGTGGTACACTACCAGTCAAAAGTTTAAAAAAGGATGCCATTGGTTATCTTAAAAACTCTACAGGCTTATATTTAACAGTTCCACCTGATGAGATGTCCGAAACAAGACATATCCTGATATACCACATATACTCTTGATGCATCACAATAATATTTTTGCCATATTGCCATTTCTAATATATATCTTGTTACGCAAAAAACTGTTAGCTCTTGTTTTGAAAAGTTTAAAGCTCTAGTTACCAATTTTGTGAAACAACTACTAAACAATTGAATGAATATTTATGATGGATAGACCATTAGAATTGCACCAAAATGGCTTAGAAAAAAACTTGTCATATCAACCTCCATTGCAAGTCAATAAAGCTGTTTTATCCTCCTGTGAAGTTACATTTTGGAGGTGTATTAAGGTGACGGCATAATTCTGCACGAGTGCCATTTTATAGTTTGATGTCTTCATTAAGATAATATTATTAAGATATCTTCATTAAGATAATAAATAAAGAAATCTTCCATGAGTAGCCGTGTCTAAACTTTCAACTGGTACTGTATATCAGGATATGTATTGTTTCAGACATCTCATCAGTTGGAACTGCTAAGCGTTAGCCTGTAGAGTCTTTACGATGGTGAAAAATATCCATTTAGTTCAGTGTGTCTTAAGGTTTGACTGGCACTGTATATACTCCAAGGATTCCAGACACTTTCTGAACTTGAACTTGTGCATCATCTATGATCAGTTCATGTTTGCCTTGTTACGCACCTGTCTCTCTTTGAGCACAGATGTGCAGGGACATGTATTAGTGTTGTGTACTGGACTGTGCTCCTGATCCCCAGAGGGCGGAAACAAAGAACTGCTCCCTCTCCTGCCCCAGAGAACACTGCCAACCAACCAGTCGATTTCTCTCCTGCCACGTCGGAAAAAAGACCCATTCATTAATGCCTGGCCCTTGTGTTCCTCATGCCTAAAAATAACCCCCTAATCAAGGGGAATGTAGGTACATAACGCAGCAAAGCATGACGAGCCCATAGCTCCAGCTAATGCTTGAACGGCGTCACGTCTCATTAGTAGAGCAAACGGTATTACATTTCTTATATACCTCTGTTCCACTGGCCTATACACTAGGTGATACAATGTGTTTGAACTAAAGGGAGGTATTTTTAAAGTACATTCACAACAGCATGTGAATTGGCTGCGGTGTTGGGACCATGGGACCATCAGCAGAGCACACAAATAGAGCAACTGACTGTCACTTAGTATGAAAGTGGGACAACAAGCCTTAAAAAAAGGACAGTACCGTATAATGTATTCCTTGTGTGATCAAAATTGAGCTCTTGGCACTGTCTAGTTTCTTCCTGCAGTCAGTCACAGTTCATAACCAGCCTACCCGTCAAAAGCGTGCTATAGGGGTTGTCAGCAGATATTGTAGATGTACACAAGCATTCAAAAGTTTGGAATCACTTTCAGTTTTTGTAATTTCACATACAATAATAATTTGGGTTAACAATGTGGGTTTAAGTCATATAAACTCTTCATCAAATCAAATCAGTGTATTAAGATTTCTGTGAACAAGAAGATACAAAATGATATACTGTAATTCTGTATTTACATGAATTTACACTAGGATATCTGCACTGTGATTTAATCTACAGTTTTGAAATATGATTCATCCTGGATGCTAATTTTACTATAACTTAATTCTTAATGCTAGTAAGCTTTCAATCATGTTAGAATCTTCTACAGCCCTCTTCTACAGGATTCTGAGCACATTCTGAGAAACAGCACTTCTGATTGTTAGTTACAGCTTGCCAGTGTTGCACAGAATTAGTTTATTACAATCAGTTTATGCACCAATCAGCAACAAAGTTGTTATTTATATTGTTGAAATCCATAACTGCAAAAGCTGCTCTGGGCTCTAAATTGTCTAACTGTGTAGTGTATTTTAGACAGTGTTGGAAGGATTATTTTAAAAATGTATTCCATTAGAGATTACTGATTACCTGTTAAAACTGTAATTGTAACCAAAGCCAAATGATTACTGTAATAATAGTAATGTAATCTGATTACTTTCAGTTACTTTTGGACTACTTGACTAAAATTAAAGATGTACAGTATAACTAAATTAAGAATAAAAGAAAACTTAAAACATGTCAAACACAAAACCTGCATCTGTTATATGAAACAGAATGCTAGATTAAAAGTGACTTATATAATGTGGCTCACACTAATATCACTAACGGTGATCAATATCACATTTAGCAAAATGGCCAAATCTAAGGGGAAATTAAAACATAAAACTTGCAAATTTATATAACAGATTACTGTTTTTTTTTTTACTGTTACCATACTTTTGGTTCCTGATTATGTAATTCTGTTGCATGTATTACATTGCTACCTAAACCTGCTGTTAGACAACATGAAATCAGGAGCAGAATGTGGAGAAACTTACTTACAGACAATTTACTGCTACATTTATAGACATTTGTCTTATTAAGGTTTCCTCCCCTTTTCTTCATCCAACAGCCCATTGTGCTATAGCATGCCACAAGCAATATAATTCATATTAAAGGAACACAAATAGTCTATTCAGTTTCTTCAATGTCTAAAGTCAAACTGAACTAGGCTAGCCAAATCGCTGTCTTTTTCTAATCACTCTGTGTTGTCTTTACCCTACAGCTCAACAGGTGACTTTCCCGCTTGATAAAAGTTACATACTGTCACGCTTCCGGGTTTTCCCGGCTCCTCCGCTCCCCCAGACTCAACTTCCCAGAGGGCATCGCTCGATGACATCACACCCACATGTCCCCAGTCATCCAATCAGCCCCGCTCTAGGTCTCCTGAGTTTTAACCCAGCTGTATCCAATTAGCTCCAGTATATATGCCTCTCACAAACACTTCCTCACTGCGAAGTTTTGCCAAACCTATTTTTCGATTCTGAGCGTTTTCACTCTGTGTATTCTGATTCTGGCTTTTGACTCCCTTTGTTTTTTGACCTCCTCTTTTGCTTATCCCTTGCTGGCTTTCTCTTTTACCTACTCTCTGGCTATTGACCTCTCTCTCGTTTCTTTGACCATTCTCTTGCCTAGCCCTTCCACTGTGGTTACCTCGCTGCCTGTCTACCCTGGTTTTGATTTGACCTTTGACTTCGATCTCGCCTTCTCCCTCAATGTTGTTTGTGTTTTGTTGCTGTGCTCAATTACTCGCTTGTTTAATAAAGTCCATCTGGCTTTTAGCTCTGAGCATGTCGTTCCTGGTTCTTTGTTCCTGACACACACTATATCTACATAAACGTAGCTAGCAAGTTAAAATTTAGTGACCTAATGACAATAATTAAGTGAAATGGCACATTTAACAAAATCAATATAAATGCCTTAACAAATTATTGGTTTTAATTAAATATTCTTATCATATATTTTCTCTGTTGATTTCTGAAATGTCAGTTAATAAAGATTTGTGGCTGGTATCTAAGGGAAAAGAGAGAGAGATGCAAGTTACTTTCTTGGACTTCTAGCCACAAATGGATGAAGCATTTTACTAAAGAAACCTAGATGTTTGCACCATGTCTGCATGTTCCTGATTAAATTTCGATTTCTGAAGTATTAGCTAGCTCCCAGTTTATTTTGTTATTTGTTGAAGTCGATCTGTTAACAAAGATTTGTGTTGGATGGCACCACATTACCTAGCTGTAGCTACCATGTCTGCGAGTTTCTGTTTAGATTTAGCAATGCTTTGGGCCTCTGAAAAAAAATGCAATGGAGAAATACTAATGGTGCGGGCAATCTGGCAAAATATCACTGGATAATGCTTTTTCACATTTAAGTGGTTTCAATCAAACTTCCTCAACAAAAATAGAATGAGGGAGCAAATACAAAAATACTGCAATGAACAGTGTTTATTTAAAAAAAAAACTTGTGCAATAAAACAGACAGTTTCTTTGGATCTCAGGATCGACAACAGTCACAAAGACCAATAACTCAAAGTTCCAGTTTATCGAAAGGTTAATAGAATAGAACTCTCTCTCTCTCTCTCTGTCTCTCTCTGTCTCTCTGTCTCTCTCTCTCTCTCTCTCTCTCTGTCTCTCTGTCTCTCTCTCTCTCTCTCTGCTTCTCTCTCTCTGTCTTTCCCTCTGTCTCTCTCTCTCTCTCTCTCTGCTTCTCTCTCTCTCCCTCTCCCTCTCCCTCTCCCTCTGTCTCTCTCTCTCTCTCTCTCTCTCTCTCTCTCTCTCTCTCATGCTGTCCTGTAGTTCCAGGCCACTGATGCACAGTAGCTTTGAGTTGGGCAAGTCAACCCCTCTGTTCTCTCGAGTGTGACCCTAACCTATTCTAAGAGGAAAGGCATTGATCCCTCCATCCGTTTACCCTCAGCACTTCTCGTGCTGTTTTCTTCTCCCCTGACCTTGAGGACTGGAATCAAGTGACTTTTTACTGACTTGTTAGCAGCTGATTGCTATTATATTGCATCCAATGCAGAAGCTGCAAAAAAAAAAAAAAAAAAGACACAGCTCCAAAACCTCTATTGTGTGATATGCCCCATTTAGTGCTTTGTACATCATGAGGTACTGGATCACTAAGTAGTAACAGATCTGGCAGGTAGAAGGATGGAACAGAATGAAGGAAAAAATAAATAAAAACCTGGGCAATTTTTTTTTTTAAAACATGCTTTAGATAAGCAGCTCAATGGCCTCAGCGAACATTCCACATAACATAAGTATGTTAACAAAGTTATTAAAGGGGAATTTTACTGAATTCAGTGAACAAAATGTCTGTCTGCTTAAATGATTACAATGTAAAAGACAATTTGATGTAGTGTAATTTGTTTTGATCCATTCTACATAAAAGAATCAGAATTGCTCAAAGTTGTGATGACAGGAATCAGATGTACAAAGAGTTGTACATGCTTCAGCTGCCCGAAGTTAGCTCATGAAGAGGTTTGATTAGGCCTGCCAGAAAGTTACCTTAAATCCAAACCTTCACCCAATGAGAGAGCAAACATATTTTATATTAAAATAGTTAATATGCTAAATTTATATATCGTCACTGTCTAAAGAAAACAAGTATCTCCAAAATGGTATCTTTATAGGAGAGGACAAAAACCTAATCGAACTTTAATGCAAGTCAATGGAACCAGACTTTTTTTCCAAGCGATTTTAGGCCATTTCTGTTGGTCTGTTCATCGTGGAATTTTCACACAATGTAAACGGCGACTGCTGTTCAAATGATGCATAAAAGTAAAAATCAACAGCAATGATATGATTATTTTTTAATAACAAAATATAGTGCAAAGTTAAGAAATACATTTTTAAAATCTATTGCCTACTTTCTTTATTTGTAGATCGTTGGCGGTCAGTTCACCGATATTGAACTTTGGCCTTACAACATGAGTTTTACCACCCATGCTCTACGAGCTAAACCAGAGAAAGCTAATACATGAATGCCCAAAGCTCAAAGCCTGAGACATTGCATTGTGACAGCTCTCAAATACGACTGAAATTGGTAGTGTAGCACCCAAACAAGACTCAGATTTACCATTGTGTCACTATTATGTATCACTTCTTTGTCCATTGTTATCCACTTGCTTATTAAATGACAGTTGCTCTTTATATGTGAGAACATTTCATTCTGATAGTTACAAAATGGTCATTTGGGATAGTAAATATAATGACTATTTTTGCTTTGTAGACATTGTGACCACTAAATCCTATCGCCATCATTGAAATGAATGAAATTCAAAGAAATTCAAATCTCTAGTTTCTAAACAGCACACAATTTCGCATCAAACTACTATGAAATGACTTTGGTTGCATGTCATGAGTGATGCAGAAAGTTTTGAAAAATTAGTGAAATTCTGCTTTAAGAAACACACGTTCTCTCGTACATGGGTGTCCCCAAATCCACTTGTTAGACGCACTCTTAGGAAGAACTTAACAAACAGCTTGCACATTGAATAGTTTGATATTATGAAGCAGTTGTTTTGTTCAGTATTAATAAGCTCTTTTGATTGATGCTCACAGACACTAAGTGGATGCGACTTGCGAGTAATATATTTTATTCTTGTGTTTTAACCACCATGTTTGCCCAAAAAATTGGTAGTTCAAAAAAGAGTTGACCATGACATTAGATGTACATGTATGCCTGCCAAAGCTAGTTAGTTGGTCAAATTTATTATCACAGGGGTATATCGAGTTGTTTGTAGACAACAGTTTTATGGTTTTTCAATAGTATTCAATTCAAATACATTCCGGATCCTATGGTGCGGGATCAAGATGCAGTGTGTTTCATTGCAAATGAAGCGCTGGGCTTATTCTAAACAGAAAGCAGGATTGTTCCCCAGGATTTCTACCTTAAGTTTGTGACTGTGCCTAATAAAAACAAACCCTTTGCCAACAGAATCTGCCATCTGGATGTGTATGTAATGTTTTTGGGGCCAAATATGGGAAGGCGGGGGTCGTCTCAAGCACAGGTGTTCATCTCAACTGTACTATTTAGACCAAAAGACATTTTTTTTGTAAATCCACCAAATCAATGCATGCTCACAGCAGCCATGGACTTGTCCTATTTGGAGTAATTAGGAACCAAAACATAATGCGACCTAGCCTGCCATGTTGTGGTCTTCTGCGCTGGTCATGAATGCCTTGAGATTTGCAAAAATTGGCAAAAATAAGAAGCTTTTCCTTGAGGGTTCTTTCTTTTCTTTTTTCCTGATTACTTTGAATCATGCTGAAAAAGGCTTTTTGAAAGACGCTCTATGGCTTACAGCATGTGAACTGGAGAGGACTGCACCTTCATCATTTGGACCCACAGCTCTCAAGGCTGTTTCATTTTCTGAATGCAGTTTTGAGATAGAAATGTTAGCCCTGGGCCAACATTTACCTACTGATGTAAGTCTTCTTTTTTTCTTCTTTCTGTTCACAATACAGACAAAATAGCTTTATTGGTGGTGTACTCTTGTTTTGCATTGAATATTTCGTAATCACATTTACAGTACCAGTCAAAGGTTTACAACTAAGTGGATGTTTTCGGGTATCTTAAAGACTCTACAGGCTTACACTTAACAGTTCCAGCTGATGAGATGTCTGAAACAAGACATGTCCTGATATACCGCATACACTCAAGATGTATCACAATATTATTATTTTTGCCATATTGCCACCTCTAATATACATTTTGTTGCGCAAAAAAACTTTTAGCTCTTGTTTTGAATTTTACAGGTCTATCCTTTCAATTTAGTGAATATTCATGATGGACAGATCAATAGAATTGGCGCCAAAATGGCTTAAAAATAAATCTTGTTAAGAAAGCTGTTTTATCCTCCATTTAAAGCTCCATTTAGGAGGATTTTAAGGTGACTGCATAATTCTGTGAGTGCTATTATTATAGTTTGATGTCTTCACTTTTATTTTAAAGCAAAACACTAAGCAAGAAATAAGGGAAACCTTCTATGAGTCTCCGTGTCTAAACCTTTGACTGGTAAAGTGTACATTTTTGGAAGAAATATAGAATTGGTGGCTGGAGGCATAGAGCCTTTTTTACTGTGCTCTCGCTTGGTTCAACTAGTAAACATCCATGAAAATCATCCGTAGGCATGAGACAGAAGCTTTTCATGCCAATTCCATTTAAAACGGTAGCACATCTAAATCAGCATTCTGTCCAAACTGCCTGAAGTAAAACCGCCTCTTACCTGGGCGCAGGCCGTGGGAATTCTTATCTATTTACCAGCTGAATTGCAAACAATCTGAAGAAATTCCATCAAAGAAACAATTCTGCATGCAGCATTTTCCCCACCCTTCTCCAGCACCCTTTATCAAATTCTACACTATGTCTCAGAGATACCCAGAACCTTCTCCCTGGCTTAGCTGTGTTTCTGGAGAAAGCGGAGGATTAGCATGATTGATGTAATGTAACCGGTGATGTAATGTACCCTTGCCCAGTGCTCTCTTTCTTTATCAGGCTCAGTTCACCCAGTATATGCAGCACCAGCAGCAGCAGCCAAGTGCAGTGAATGTAAAGCAGCTTCTTTTTAAAGTGACCCTTGAGGTGGTCGTTGGAAACATGTGCTGCCTGTGCTCACTCACGCTTGAATGCTCCAGGAGCATTAATATGATCGACATGCTCCTATGCTTGCAAATAATCGGTATCATTCATGTGCAGCTTTGCCATCATATTTACAGAGATGGGCTTTGGGAATGATGGTGTATGATGTTTTTCATTTCATGGGCAGATATGTACTGTATGCATGAACAGATGGTATCCTAGTGATCGCAGATTTCAGCAGACTATAGTCAAGCATAAGGTGGTGATCTATTATTAATTTGATACACCAAGTGCAATGACTTCATATTTGGATATGCCAATATCAAGCAGGCAAGAAAGCATATGTGATCAGAAAGGAACTCAGAGTGTGTGGCAGATAGCCAGTGGCTTTAATATGAACAGTGTGGTATACACTGAAAAGAAGAAGAAATGGGATCTACTGCAAAAAAGACAATATGGATGTGTGACAGTAAGTGCGCTGATGTTCCAACTAAACATAAAAATACTGTGCTTAATACAAACTCTAAGTAGCCAAAGCACTTGAGGAGAAACTACTTCATGCAGAGTTCAATATTTTTTTCTTATTTTCATTATGAACCTATTGTGCTTTTCCATTGTCCCTATTTCTTTAGTGTGTTATATAGCTTTTTGTGGATGTAAATGGGCTGCAAAGTTCTAAAGGCCAAGCTCATGCCAGCTCATTTTCTCAGCTGCCGAAAAAAAAGATTTTTCTCTGTTACAAGATGACATCATCGTGTAACACAGTCCTTATTGCCTGCCTACCAGCAAGCTTGGTACACCTTTACACAATGCATAGAGAGCTAAAACAGCAAAAACCTACCAGTCCTGCTCCATGACCAACTTGTGGTCCATTGTTCTACCAGATTTTCAGGATTAAACTCTGGCTCAAACTGATACAGCAGAACCAACACCATTGTATGACTAGCCATAGTCGTGTCGGGGGAACACAAGAAATCTGGGCTCATCGGCAGGGGAGGCTTAAAGACTAAGGGACTCAATCAAAGAGTTTCAGATAGAGGGTAAATACAGACATAAATACTGAAAAATATTGTGTTTTGGGAAAGTTGAAGAAACCAAAAAATACAAATCTTAACACTGAAAATAAGCATAATTGGTTCCCTGGCAATTGAAACTGATATGAAAGTTTCAGTTTAAAATGAATAGCTTGTCCGGAGCCACTAACTGATAGGTCCATTGTTTGTTTGTTTAGATTCTATGTGCACACTTGTTGCTTACAATGTCATAACCCTGAAGTCTTTGTGATGTGACTTGATAACTTTTTCTTGCAGCATTTACACGCAGCCGTGCTAGATGGGAATCTCCAGTGGAAATAAACTTTCCTGTTAATCAGTTTTTGTGTCTTCATTGTCTCAGATTAAATTAAAAAATAGAATTAACTGCAGTATAATCGCAATAATGCACCTGAGGTCCTCCTCTACGGTACGGCACTACCTCTTGTGTGTTACTGTGTTAATTATACAGCGCTTGTTTTACACGTCAAGCCATCAGTTTTTTTGTCTGTAATCAATGTTGTCAGTGACTAATTTGTTGAAGCCTGAAGGAGTACATGGATAGAACAGAAAGATGCACTTTTTTCTTATATAATATTAGAAATAACTAGCTAATATCTATGTGGAAATACAACACAAGTGGATAAAGAGGCTTGCGTCTAAATTCCTCTATTCAGCTCTTAATAATGCTTCCAGGAGAGACAGAATGCATGGTGAGAAAGCTGAATCAGGCAAGACAGAGATTAAAATAAGAAGGGCCTACAATGTGGGTAGATCAGGAATAATGGCAGTTTTCATGGTTATTGGGCATTTTCACAAGCGAAAGCATCAAAAGCACGCAAGTCGATTCAACGTGGGGTGGCATTTGCCCGCAGGCCATCAGTGAAAAGTGGAAATGAGGTTGTCTTTGTCAACAGCATTCTAAAAGACAAGCCTCATTTACCAAATTGAGCCAACTGTGTTTGCCGGCCAAATGAGCAGCGCAAGTGCCTCTGCGAAGCAAATGGCGCTGGGCCACCACACAAAGGAACACCCTTTCAGGTAGAGATCCCATGCCTTTTCGAATTTGATAGGAATTTGGAGAAAATGAGGGTTTAGTGTAGCCACAATTGCCTCTATGATGAGTCCTCGTTCTTCAGTTACCAAAGCCCTCTCTTAAATGCTATCAGTTGTGAAGTAATGCAGCCGATAGTAATCAGTGAGCAGATATGGGTTGATTCTAGTGTATTCTGGTGTCTCAGTCATGACAACAATGTGATACAATTAAGGGGTTCTCGTGGAGAGGGGAAACAACCTACTGCCGGGGCATGTCTAGCCATGTTACTTCTCATTAGGAGGAGGAGCAGCACAGAATAATAACAAAGCTTTTTCTCAAAGGCATGACATCCTGCTCTATAGGGCCACCATCCTAAAGAGATGGTGCAGTAATTGTGGCTATGAAACCTTTTGTTGCTACTTAACCAAGTGAACTCATTAGCTAGATTTTTTGCTCCCCTCCATTTTAGCATCTAGTCTACCCAAACAGCAGGTTAGGACCTTGTGAAAGTATATATATGAACCCAACAAATTGTCACTGTCCAAAGGAAAACATGCATCTCCTTTTTTGTGGATTTGTACTTTTGGGCATCATTTGACAACAGCAGTGGTCATTTACATAGTGTGAATTTTCATGATGAATGGACCAACAGAAATGGCTCAAATTCACTTGGAAAAAGTCTGGTTCCATTGACTTGCATTGAAATTAAATTAGGTTTTTGCCCCCTCCTATAAAGTTGCCATTTTGGAGATACTTGTTTTTCTTTGGGCAGCAACATGTTCTCACATGTTCTCTACTCCTTAACCCCCTAGAAGATGCTTTACTTTTGTTTTGCTATACTATTCAACTATAATTATGTAAATATAAAAGGACTTTCAAAAAATGAAATGAATGAATAGGAATAATCACATTATGTTGTGTTGTTATTTAGGCATTATAGCATTATTAAAGTCATATGAACACAGAGTTCACATGAACTGAACATGAAACAATTTTTATCATTGATATCCAGTTAGAGCAACAATGGCTTCGTGTTGAAACCAATGAATATAGGCATATCATACACGTTTTACCCAGAAGGAATCAACCGACAGGAATGAAACTTGATGGATAGGTTTGACATTATGAGACATGCAAATGAATGTGACGCAAGCAAGGATGGGCCTTATCACTGTACCTCTGATCAATGACTATGTAAGGTAATCCTGTTGCGTGTGCTTTTCATTCTGACACATGCGGTCAGTGTTGGCAGCATCCCTTGCAGGTGAAGTATGCCTGGGAGAAGAGTTCGAAAGCAATTCAAGTAGTTGGAAGAGTTGGAGAGGGGTCGCATCTAAGGGGCACTGGGAAGCGGGATGGTATTTTGTGACATACCAGTCATGTGGATATAATCATAGCACGCTGTTGGTGGCAGTGGATATAAAAAGGCACACACCAGCAACATGATGGATCTGGGAGACCTACAAGGAGAGGTGAACTGACCAATTTTCCAACATGTGTGGAGTGACCCCACAGCCACAACTGCATCATGAGTTATTCTATTTGTGCCAGCACGACTGTGAGACGGCTGCAGGACGCAGGACTATATGCACGCAGACCGTTCCAACAACTGCCCTTAATGTCAACAACTGCCTCATGTAAGCTTCACCAAAGACTGCAATGGTGTTGTGCCAGACTGTCATGGAGTGGCAGCGGGTCGTCTTCAGTGATGAGTCACAGTTTTGTCTTGGTGGAGACGACCAACAAATCCGTGTGTGGAGGCACCATGGTGAGCAAGGTCACCAGAAAGCCTGGTGGCAATCCAACTCCACCCCTACCGCACCATCTGCAGGAACTGTGTGAGAATATTCAAGCTGCATGGGATGGATTATCACAGGACACCATTAGGAACCTCTACAAAATGTTGTATTAGCAAACATGGTGGCCCGACACCATACTGAGACATTACTTCTGTATGTGTAGCTCAATAAATATTGCTCATATCAATCTAAATTTATCATCATTTATTGTTCCTGTAACCTTTAGCTTCCTTCCCAATAATTGCAATCTGACTCTTCCTCCTGGGTGTAACAATTCTTTTGACGATGAGTGTATATTAACAATGCTTAAAATATGTAAACATGAAGTTGTTACATGTTCACTTAACATTAGTTAAGCATTGTAACCATTATTAATGTATTACCTCATGTAAACTAATGCATTACCTAATTTTAGTTAGTCAACACTTAAGGTAAAGTGTGTCCAAATTTCTTCTGTTTACGAACACAAATGTTTAGTATGTTCACTTTCGGCAGAACTGTTCCACAATTTTCAATGAGAGAGAAATCATTAATATTGAAATTCACCATGCTTTGGTCATCACAAGCAACATATGTGACTTGACTAAGGGTTAAAGACAGCCCCTAATAACTCATATTGTACACATACTTCATACATATCCTCCCACCATGCTCACATAAAGACTTGCACCACAGCATTCATTACACTCACTCAGGTCATATTCAGCCAGTCTGTGATCCAGATGATATATTTCCGTTCCTGCACCTTCACAAGGTCACGCTTCTGCTTGAATAAAAGATTTATTCACACCCAAAGGGGGCCAAGTGCGAGTCCATATGGCTTACCCATTTAACAGGAACACTTGTAAGATAAAAGAGATTGAACCGTGTGTGTTTATGGCCCAACTTACGCTGACTTTTTTTTTCTGAGCCCCGTTAAAGGGATGAACGTTTCACAGTGTATTGTTGCTGTATTGTATTACCTTAAGAGCAGATATTGTAGGGTGTTGCTTTATCTCCCTGCAACAACTCAGCTGGATCTAGTACACGGACCAACAGGGGAAAATAATCAGCAAGAAAACTCTCCTCTTCAAATGCATGAGGCGGCTGATCTCTAATCTAATGCTGGCAATTAGGACTGTAAGAGATAGTGGGGAAGCAGCTCCACGCATGCTTAAGTAGCAAGGGGGTCTAGACGGTGCTTTGCTGGACCGATTAGCTGTTAATATCAACATACGGTGGATACAACGTTATTCAGCAGGTCAAACTTTCATGCAGTCTGTTTGATGGGGTCTGTCTGCTGTGGTCCGCTGCACACCTAATGGCTATTCAGGAGGGGGGAAAGCCTGCCATTATTCCTTTATTGGGACACAATTAAACTAGCCTCTGCTTCCCACGCTTATGACCAGCCAGGTCTGTGCACGCATCACAGTGAGTCAGTTTGAAATTCAGTGCTGATGATTGCTCTGCAAGGCATTAATGTATGTAATATACATATATATATATATATATATATATATATATATATATATATATATATAT
>CM067482.1:26156460-26203092 GCA_034552555.1 Semaprochilodus insignis
TGATTGCTCTGCAAGGCATTAATATATATATATATATATATTACTCATATATAAGCAATTGCTCATATATAAGCAAATGAGCAAATCCCAAAATAACAACTGTTCAAAACAGAGTTGGTTTTCAAACTGTTTGGGCCTAATTATCACTAAAAAGCCTTCAGAGTTCAATTTTAAAGTTCCCAAAGTTGCAACATGCCTGGAGGGCCTAAGAGCAGATGAGCAACAACAAACAAGCAAACAAAAAACATTCTGACAACTAATAGTCGTTTTTTTACAGTAATAACACTTGTTTTAATGAACATTACCTGGTATTTGTGTTCCTCTTTATTGTTTGTCAACTTATTGATACTATAATCAGGATTATTACAGGTTTTAAAATGTCATTACATTTTATTTTTTATTTCAGTTTTTACATTTTAGCTTCAGTTCGTTTAAAAGTGACTGGTACTGTACTTTGCAAGAATATATGATAAGTACATTTAAAATCATTAAAAAACATTTATTAAATGCATTTTTGGCAATTTATACACTATTATACACTACAAAAATATGTAATATGTATATTGATTAATACTTATACGTGTTGATATATACTTATTTTAATATATATGATATATATAATTAGTATCTAATAAATATATATGGAATATGTGTATCTTGGTAATCACTCAGGACGTGGGAAAACTATTTTAATGCACAATAATGTAAAGTCATTTTGGTCCAAAATTTTTTGGACTATTTATTATAAAATTTTGACACACTATAAAAAGCAGTTGCCATTTTCAAATCATATAAGCAAAAACACTTTGCCGTGACAAATTGAACACTAATGCTGCGTTCATGACCAAGTTTGAACCGGGAAGTTAAGGAAAGATAAGGAAGTAGGAAAAATCTAACTTGTAATTCTCACTCATAAATCTGGAGTTTCTCAAAAGCATCCTTTTTCTTTTTTTCTTCCAATTTCAACATTTCATGAACTATTTGATGAGAAAAGCACAAAGCTCAAAACATGACACAAGTTACTAATCTTACAACTATTTAGGCTATAGTTATAGGCTATAAAAGACAATATCATTTAATGCTAAAAAGGTATTTGATTGTCATATGAGGAGAAGGAGAGGGTTCAGGTTGTGGCCGGTGTAAAAAAAATTGTGCATATCACTAATTTAGTGATAGAGAGCAAAGGCGACTTGGACATCATTAAAACTGAATTGTCTGATTGGCTCTACAGTCACCACAGGGAATGTAAACTTATATATTGTGGCTGTCCAAAGAAAAACAAGCATCTGATGGTCCAAAATGGCAACTTTACAGGAGAGGGCAAAACCTCATTTTATTCCAACACAAGTCAATGGAACCAAGCAATTTCAAGCCATTTCTGTTGGTCCATGTCACTGGAAAGTTTACACAATGTAAACGAACAGCTGGGGTTTTATAAATGATGCATAAAAGTAAAAATCAACAAAAATTGAGATACTGATTTCTTTGGACAGCAACAATATATCAGTTACAGATGGAAGTGATCTGATAACAAGCATCGAATTTGCCTGAAACAGCACAGGCATGGTTTGATTTCATGCTAAAAGGTGGGGTAGCAGAGTATTTGACAGCTCACTGTTTAAGTGATGCACTTCAACTGAAATATCGGGTCCTTGTCAATAATCAAGATTTCGCTAACCAAATCAGCACAGGTGTAGCTGTTTGCTGCCGTTTCCTGCACTGAGACAACCGTAGACCGGATGTAGATAGCGGCTTTGCTTCAAATAACTTACACCTACATGACTAGCCACTGCTCAAGCATAGCAAGAGGGAGGTATAAAAGATTGGCTTCCAGGTGATAATTAAAAATTCCATCGCTGACAGGCCACACCGCGCCAGAGATGCAATCGTCTTAACAGCAGCTTGTTTCTCCGTGGGGGAGAAGAGTAATATGATTATGCTTTCAGAGAATCAATTCAGCTCTGTTCCAGGGGGGAGTGCTTGTGTGGAATAAGCTGTTCGATTGAGCTTGAGAAACAAAGGGAAGTCTATGTTTTTGAAGGTCCCTCTTTTATGTTCTCCACATCTGGTGTCTTTGTAGCCCCTGCATGTGCAATAACTATTGATAAGCCCCTGTTTTTTTCCCTTCCCTAAGCAGAGACAGCCTTGTCAGGCTTTGGCCCTGGTAACCTCCCTCTTCCTATACGCAGTCATAGCAAGCTGTCTCATAAACAACCACGAAAATAGTTTTAATGAAGCTTTCTTCATCAGGTGGCTGGGCAGAATAGGCAGCGTGTCTATAATTCGAAGCTGCAAGGATTCTATCCATGCCTCAAGGTCAGACTCTGCAGTAAAATGGAGCTTCTGAGATGCCTCCTACACACACATTAGCTACATCTACTGCTACAGCATGATACAGAAGGAAAGGTTATGACCCAGAAGCTACAATCGCTATACTTCACACAGCGAAATGTTTGCACAGCACCTAACTTCCCATGTATATATGTAAATTAAAAAAAAAAAGTTTAAACAATGAAGCTGCCAAGAGGATATGCAATGTTTGAAAACACTAAATGCGTTTGGACCAAGGGTGAGTTGCTATTTCCAACTTCGGAATTCCAAAATGGTAGTATGTGCTCCAGATGCACAGAGCTCATTGATTCTAATGGTAGAACAACTAGGCATTGTAACATCAGGGCTCATTTTTAACATACACATCAGGGCTCCCAAATGTCTAAGCACCATCTTTTTATTCCTTATGATGTCTAACAATGTAAAAAAGCAAAGGCAATTTGTAATATAGCTGCCTGACAAGCATAAATTTGGTATCAAATTTCAGTATATTAGTTCCATTCCTATCTTAGTTTTTAATTTTATTTCAAATGGCAAAGCAACAGCTGTACTGATGCATTGTGAAAATGCAGTTTGATGATTTAATTTCAAATACGTCTCGTGTCGTACCACATTGGTTAATGGAAAGTACAATGCAAAACACAATAGTAAGTACCATTCATTCAGTTCTGTCATGCCTGCTGGTTCTCCTCTCACCTCCGATCTCCCGGACTCCATTTCCCATAACCCACAACCCGATGACATCACTGTCACATGTCCGCCATCTCCCAATCCCGTTCTGTTCTCTAGATCAGAGTCTCCTGAGTATTGATCACATCTCTTGTTAATTCGGTCTGTTTGTATAAATGCTCCTCTCTCCCACTGACCCATTGTGAAGTATTGCCACTCCGTGCATACTGAGCGTTTCTCCCTGTTGTTATTCTTGTTAGCGTCTCTGGTTTGACTCTCTTTTGACTTTCTGGTTTACTCTTTTGTCTTTTCCCTTTTGGTACTGTTGCTGGTCTGGTTTGTTGCCTGGTTTTGACTTCTGCCTATTTTCTTTCTCTGACTCTGCCCTTGCGCCTTGGTTATGTCTGCTTTGATCTTGTTGCTGCTGTGTTGTACTACCAGTCTGTTTAATATACATTGCTTTGCTTTTAGCTCAGCATGCGTCACAATCTGTCTGTCCATCAACAAAAGTTCATGTATATACTGTCATATCTAGAACCTTTGGTAAAACTACATACAATTACAAAAAAACAAAACAAATACATTCATTTAAAAAATATATTTCACAAATACTTTATTGGGCCATTATTATACTTTATATATGTGATATGCAATGACACAGGGCTAATGGTTGGTGAAACATTGTAGAAGCTATATAATAAAATTTAAGTTGAGATGAAAGACTTTGATTCTTCAACAGAACATGAACTAAACTGAAACCATCACATAGCTATGGATTTACATCAGGCAACTTCAATTGAGATGGCTGAACTGTCAGCTAGAAAACCCACGGTTAGCTAGAAAATCTGCATGATTCATGCGTTGAAAAGGCTACAGCTCAGTTAGAACTAGAAACCATTATAAAAAGTAAAGCTCAGTGTTCAGAGAATTCGCTCACTGAACAGATTAAGTATACATGTTTGATTTATACATTGTTTACAGAAGTAAATGCTTTAACTTATATTCAATCACTTGATGACAATTGGAATATTCAACAAAACGGACATTAGCAAACTCAGTCTTCCCACAGACATAGGTCAGCCTGAAATCTAGTCTCTTACATATAACCTGCAATCAATAGTGACTATGTCTTGATGCTATCACTTGGACGTGATGCCATAGACAAGCCATTTTTGGTTCCCACCCTGCTGAAAAGTCAGTTCTTTAATTTCATTTTGAGTTAAATGAAAAGAAAACGGGACACCTAACAACCATGCCAGACTTAGTACACTATAAAAAACTGTGACCATCAGATAAACAGTACTTCACACTTTCATCTTCATGAAAACCAAGATCCACCCTTGCTTCAGATGTGAAAAAATGCACAGGTGTTTCTGTCCATCCTTCCACTGTGCGAAGACAACTCAATGCTATGCATTTGAAAGGGTGTGCAGCTGTCAAGACACTGTTACTGAGAAAAGGAAATAAAGGGAGAAAAAAAATTAGAGCTGAAGCATTGAAAATGGAGATCTGAGATACTCTACTGTTAGAGTTTTATGGGATGGTGAGTCTAAATTTGCAACTGTGGTTACTGTGATCACGAGAAGAAAATGTATCCAACTGAGACTCCCTACAGAATTCTTTGAAAGGTGAAAGTAAGTCTCCTGAAATGAATGAAAGCTGTAATAAAGGCACTAAACACTGAAACCTTTGATACTAAATTCATTCATCTTCCAAGCCACTTTATCCTTCTGGGTCACGGGGTGCTGAGGTCTATTCCAGAGCTTACTAGGCAGAAGGCAGGAAACACCCTGGACAGGGCAACAGACCATTGTAGGGCAGACATACACATTCACACACACTGACCCCTAGGGGGCAATTTAGCATCTCCAGTCAGCCTGACTGCATGTTTGGAGTGTGGAAGGAAAGCCATGCAGACACAAGGAGAACATACACATTTCACACAGGAGGGACCCTAAACGACCTGGCCAAGACTTGAACCCAGACCCTTCTGTGCCGCCTGATGCTCAAATGAAAGGGTGGTCTCTGACTTTTGCACAGAATGGCATGTGTGCTTTTTTCAGCACAAGAACCACTTTCAATATTATGTGGCTGTTCTCAACCTTAAAACACCTCAGCTTCCTCAACCTTGATTGTGTCATTTGAGGGGCTGAATCTGCTGTGAACATCTCAGCTCCTACACTAATTCCACATCAGAGACAGGTATCCGCCTGAGTGGACAGCATAAGTCATATTAATGGCTGCTGTTTTTGTTTTCCATCAGCACGGCCCTGCGATGTTTTAAACCCTGCGTGAAAGGTAAATCTGTCGGCTTTAATTAAAACGGCATCTTTTAGCCTTTCGTCCCAGTGACATAATGGTCCTCAAACTTCCTGGGAGAAAACAGAGGAGGGCTGACCCCAAGGAAACATATCTCTAAGGAATGTTAGAACATCCAAAGCAAGTCGGTATGTTCTCAACATTTATGACCTGGTTGGGAATGTTTGTGGCAGAAGTCTCTATGCAGACCAAACATCTGGTGTGATGCTGGGTCGGGTAGCTGTAATTATTGCAGACAATAACAAAAGCACTCTGTAAGTTGATACTAATTATTTCTCACTTGAAGCCCATTGAGCAGAGAAATTCTATCAATAGTGTGGATTTTAAACTTTCAATTAAAAGCACATTTGTGTTTGCAAGTAGAAAATTAAATATCTTATTATGATTTGAATATGATTTATTGTGTATATAGTCTTGACATTGAAACAAATGTGCAGACTCTGGTGAATGCCAATGTAATTTGTTACTATGCAATTAACCATATAATTAAATACATAATTGCAAGATTACATATAATCTAGCAAAGAACGAAAGTAACAACTCCTAAAGGGTTAATGTGGAAACTCTCCCGTGTGGTTCCCTGACAATCAAATTAAAACGAAACATTTGTTAATGATGCAAACTCTAGTGAGCTGACTACAGTCCATTTCTCTCGGAATGGTGAATGATAATGAAATATCGTGGTGCCATTTTCAGTTAGCCAAGTCGTTTATCTTGTTTAAGCTCCGAGCAGCGCAATGCAAAGGTTAAGCGGGATCTAGTGAGATCCTGCTTATTTCGTATATCCCGCGCTCTCAGGAAATGAGAGGCAAGTCATCAATGGCCTCTTGTCTGTCTTCATTGCTGTTAATGACGGTGTGAAACTCAATCAGGGAAGGCAATTCATTTTGTTTTGCATGCTAATCGTTTCGTGGGCCCTTCACCCCTTTTTGGCCCTTGTTTAAATAATGCATTTGCGGGTTGGAGAGACGAGTGAACCTGAGAGAGGCAAAGTTGACGCATCAGATCTATGGAAAAACGTCAGTATTGATCACATCATTACTGCGCAGCAGTGCATCAATATATAAACATGTGTGCTGTGACATTTGAGCAGATCGATAACTTATTCTGGCTTCTGTCAAGTGCTCCGGAAAAAGGGCACGCAATATGTTCTGTGGCGCTAAAACAATTGGGGGATATTTTTGGCCTATGCTGTTAATTTCAGCCCCTCTTATGAGCCCTTATCAGACCTTTCCAAAGGGATACAAATCACTCTTTTCTATGATATAAAGGTTTGGTTCTATTACTTTAGAGATAGTCCCATAATAACTGAGAAAGTTCAGTAACATCAAAAATGAAGCTAAGCTCTCCGGACAAGAAATGAGTCACCTTGCGTGTTTAAGGTGGTAGTAACTTCAGGCAACTTCCTGCGGACAGCATCGCAGGAGGATGATGGGGCTATTAATACCTGCGGAGTGTGTGACGGGGTTCATAAACTGAGAAGAGGTGGTACAGTGCAGTGAATGTCTCGTTCCATGTGTAGAAAATGGGTCCAATGCAGATGTTAATGGTTGGCTAAAAGCAGTGGTTGCATTTGGGTGTGCCAAAGGCCATAGTGTGAAGGAAGTAGCTGAATTTGCTGGTGCCTGGAAGCGTATGGTCATAGGAGTCTACCAGCAGTGGCTAAAATCCCAGTCTACAGGAAACTCTCCTCAGAATTGTGCCAGGGAAGGCATCCACCAAATCTGGCTCAACTGAGCAGTTCTATGATTCAAGAGAGGCTGAACGTTGATCTGGCCTACACCCAGAAACTTCATTCCGTGTCAAATCAAATCACAGCTGTTATTCATGTTTATGGAGGTATTACACATTATTAGGTACATCATTTTTTGACCGGTGAGCTTATGATCAAGTTAAAAATCAGGGGATCAAATTTGTGTTATTGGTCTTACATTATTAGTTATTATTGTATATACAGTTCTAAAAATGATAAAATGGCTCCAACCCTTTGAACAGTAGTGTATGTGGTGGTGCAAGTGCAAACGGTTAATGGCAAAGTAATGGCAATGGTTTGGCAGAAAAATCACATTTACACTAATTTCCCATATAACCCATACATAGTTGATTCAGCCAAGCCAAACTATGATCCATTATTTTTTCAAACTGGAGCTATTAGGCTAATGCTGTTCATACACACTATAACAGACAAGTCACTAAAATCTTCTCTGAACTCACTCAAGTCACTAGAGCTCTTCTCTGTTCATGCAGAGTCAATGCAGTAGTGCTGGGCAAAGTAAGACCAGCACTAATCTGAAGACACCAAACTTGGCAGACTGACTACATCTGTGTACACTGTGCACATTACATTTACGGTGCCAAAAAGAGTCATGTCATCCCCTAATGGCAATTGTTTCCTTAAGGTGGTTCCTGAGATGTACAACCATCCTCTAAAGGTTCAAAGCTAAGAACCGTTTATGAAGAAGAGAAGTGCATACTTATGTGAGTTCCTTTTAAGGACATATATCATGACCAACAAAGGGTGCCCTACAGGAAGCAGGACATTGGCCATTTGCCTCTGGAGACAGACATAAACTGGCCCGCATCCCTTCATGTCCTCGGATCTTTAAGCAATTGAGAAATAGCGCTCATTTGTGGCCCCGAACCATTATCCCATCATGACAAAGAGCTCCAATGTAGCCTGGCCAAGTCTAATAAACATCCTTTATGAGGCCCGGGATTAACAGGCGTTTGAATAAGCAGAAGGCGCCATTGATTTCATGAACAGCACAGTGTATTTACACTTTCCACTATCTGTTATCACAGACAAGGCTGCCATTATTGTGCTATGCGTGGGCCACTTATGACACTAGTTCTATGAGAGATGTTCTATTAAGCGTGAATCGCATCGGGGGAGGCCAGAGCAGAACAGGCTTCATCTGTCCATGCTAGCTTTCAGACCCATTGACACCGCTCTTTAGCCCCCATCTCAGGAAACATCTGAACTGACTGCTGATCGGGTTGTTACAAAGAGAAAAGAGAAGTGAAGAAGGAAGTTTTACAATCAAGCAGTTCATGCCCATCACTTCAGGACTATGGAGAGTTCCTTGCCAGCCCATCTCTCACTCAGCAGGCATCTTCCAGCATGATTAAATTGATTTTGCGCACAGAAAAACACCCAAAAAAAACAGGAAATGTTGACACTTTATGGCTTTGTATGGAGACAAAGCGGAGGAGGCACCGATATAGGCTTGATTATGATGAACGTCTTTTCGGCTGACCTTTAACCACAAAGCAATGTAATCAAAGATCCTGGAGAAGTGCCATCAAGACCATTTACAGGAGAGAGCTGGCAGCAGCAGCAGAAGCAGCAAACTCACCGACATAGCTCTTCTTCCCAACACAACACCACCATCCACAGATTCAAAGCCAGAGTGGGTAATCAGGAGAGTTGGGAGAATTCCTGGTGGGCTGGTAGTGCTTTGGGATGCTTACTGTGAGCTAATGAATAAACTCATGCATAAAAGCACAAGAACTCTCAGACAAACTATAATAGTTAAGTCCAAGTATGTATATGAAGTAATTTAAGGGTTAAACCAGCAGCCTCCACCTTATGTTGTACACTTCCGGATTGCTGAGCACTACTCCTATAGGGGATAAAGATAAAGTGATGCCGAAGTTCTTAGTCTTATTTGTCGCTCCACCATAAATGATGTAGCACTCATCGCTTGTTAGGGATCTAACTGCTGCACTATTTAAGGTGGAACAGAAATTCCCATAGGAAGCTAACATCAGCCTTGTGCTATTATCAAACTTGAGTATGGCAATGTGGAGTTGGTTACCACAACAGACAGTGCTCTATTGAGTTTATTACAGTTTTCACAATTTCAATATGTGAGTTATGTGAAGATGGCCAGCAGAGGCAAGAACGGCAGAAAGCAAAGATATGAAAAAGCTAGATAAGGAGGATGAGGAGATATCCGAGCTGGTGGGCAGCGAAATGGTAGCAGTACATGAGTTATATAAGCTCCTTAGCTAACATTAGCATTATTTACTAATACTTAGCAAACTGACTGTCACATAAGACAAAAAAATCACTATATATATTTCATCACTATATAGCCTTCTTGTTTATCTCAGTATATAATACACAGAATGAAGAAAAGGTAAGAGTAAGAAAAGAAGAAGATGGCAATGCAAACGTTTTAGAAAAAGTTGTGTTCCACCAAGGAAATACTGTCAGAGTTTAAGATGGTCTGGTTTGCACCATCTACCTCTGATTGGACTAGGTAGCACTGATTTAGACTATTCTGCCTTTCAAGAAATATACAATACTGTGATGAAGTCAGAGATACTCTTTTTCATTTCATTTCCAATCAAAATGATCATTAAGAACAAATTATTCATTTGAGGAGACTAGATGAGATTTTAAAAATCTGTTATATCTTCTCCACTTTTGTCTTTAATAGTAATAGTTCAACAGGACATTAAATAAAGACAGTCAGAGTGGTCTCTTATCCAGAGCAACTTACAGTTTGATCATTTGTTACAGATGTAGGCAAGGATGTTGATTAGGAGTTTTGCCCATAGATTCTAAGTAGTATCACGTAGGGTGCTTGACCAGGTAGGGGATTGAACCCCAGTCTACAGCATGGGAGGTGCTACCCTGGCACATAAGAAAGTGTGTACCACTTTAATCTTTACTGAAATCTCTTTAGATCAACATGACTCATATGCAGGGGCGTCACCAGGGATTTGCAGGGCCGTCGCCACCACCAGCACATTGAAGCCTTATTTAATTAAGACAAAGAATTTAATATTGTTTTCTTTTTGTCATTATAAAATTGTGGTTATTATTATTATTATTATTACTATTGTTGTTATAATGAAAAGACTAGAAACATATTTTAACAGCCTTATGCTAATGTGTTTGAGGTGATTGATGGGGAATATCTGTAGTAATCCAGAGAATCCAGGATTGTTTAAGTTAGTTGTTATAGTCTAAACCTGGCAGGCCTGTGACTGTTAAGCACAATGAGATGACTGACCACTCAATGGAATTTATTGATCTAGCCACTGCCATTTCTGGAGGGTTATCATCTACGTGTTGTCTTCTTAAGCTGTGATCTTTGCTAAACCTGTGGTCACTCATGGCCAAGCATTTCTGTTCACCCATTTGAGCTAGATTGACAGAAACAATCATCTCCTGTTGCGGCTTTAATGATGCGTGTCTCCACCGTCCTTAGCCATTAGCGCCTCTTTCCCTGTTTAGATCCTCGTATCTGCCTTGCCAGGTGACCTTTTGCGTGTGTTTATGAAACAGGTCTAAAAAAAAGACTTTTTGTATTTTGTCTGTATCCAGAAATTCACAGTTTAGTTTTAAGAATGCAAAATGGCTAAATCTATCTATCTATCTATCTATCTATCTATCTATCTATCTATCTATCTATCTATGTAATAATAATATTACCCTATTAGTCATAGGTCCCACATACCCCCATCCACACCACAGTGCACCCATGCTCATTGCTACCCAGCCCCGCACATAAAGAACATAAATATACCTATAAAGTTAATAATTCAAGCTTACCTTTAGATGTCTTCGCAAAGTTGGCAGGATTCTTTGCCCTGCAATTAAAGGAGAAAACATTAGTATCATTACACACTGTAAGTGTGCTCCATTAAAGGCAGCTCAGACTGGGGCCTAACACTGGTCACAGATGATCCCTGAGATCACTGGAAGTATTTGCCTAAAATCCTGCATATGTGCTGGAGGTACAACATTCATCATTCGCAGTTTGTGAATGTGTGTGGTTGAGGAATTAAGGAGGAATTCCATAGATTTTTCAAAACTAGTAGTGGAATGAATGTAGAGCTCTGGCTGTAGATGACAGTTCCATTTTGCATGGAGTATTATTCAGAAAAAAAAACAAAAAAAACAAAGGGAATCGGTAGGATGAGCAACATAGTGGAAGCTGACTGAGATGAACTAATGAGCTAAAATACCATCTAACCTGTGCGCCACACAATGCTAATGGAGACTCATCATCCTCTACAGGTGTTTTATCCTCTTCAGTGGATGATGTGCCAACATATTAGTTGTTCCAAGTAACATATCGTCGCTGTCCGATGAAAAACATGTATCTCCATTTTCTTGATTTTTACTTTTATGCATCATTTGAACATAGCAGCTACTGTTTACAATGTGTGAAAATTTCATGATGAATGGACCAACAGAAATTCTGCTTGGAAAAAAGTTTGGTTCCATTGAGGTACATTAAAATTACTATTTCTCCTGTAAATGCCATTTTGGAGATGTTTTTCTTTGGGCAGCGTTGATATTTAACAGTTTAACATAGCCTAGCATTTTTACATTCAAACCCCTTTAGCTTTTCACCTCAATCCCCTCTGAATGACTGTTTTCACATACACTCATCATCAAAAGAATAGTTGCATCCAGAAGGAATCAACCGACAGGAATGAAACTTGGTGGGAAGGTTTGACATTGTGAAACACGCGAACAATTCATGTTTCATGCCCAGGCACGCATGTGACTTAAGCAAGGACGGGCTTTATCGTTTTACCTGACTAACAACCACAGTTGCGGACATTCAGCGGACATTCACCTACATGATGCATTTTGCCAGGACCATTGGCAGACGCCTGCATGACGCAGGGCTACATGCACGCAGACCATTACGATGATCGGCCCACGTCAAACATCGCCAAAGTCTGCAGTGGTGTCGTTGCCAGCCTGTCATGGAGTAACTTTTGTCTTGGAGTCCCACTTTTGTCTTGCTGGAGACTACCAACGAATCTGTGTGCGGAGGCACCATGGTCAGTGCCAAGATGAAGGGTTTGTTATCATGCGTCACATGTCCAGAAGGTCTGGTGTCACTCCACCTCCACCCCTACCGCACAATCTGTAGGAACTGTGTGAGAATGTTCAAGCTGCATGGGATGGATTATCATAGGACACCATTAAGAGCCTCTACAACTCCATGCCAAGACGTCTGGCAAGTTGCGTTAGCAAACATGGCGGCCTGACGCCTGAGAGACACTAATGTACTGTATGTGTAGCTCAATAAATATTGCTCATATCAGATATCAGATTTATCATCGTTTGTTGTTCCTGGTCACCTTTATCTTCCCTCTGAATAGCATTGCAGTCTGACACTTCCTTCTGGGTGCGACTATTCTTTTGACGATGAGTGCATTACCTATTGAATTTTGCAGACATTTTGAAAAAACTGTGGAATTCCACTTTAAATTCTGCAAACTGTCGCCAGATCAACCCGATGCTTTATTTCCTGTTTTATGTCAAGGCATACACGTGGAAGCATTCAAAGATGTGCATATACATCTTGCAAACAAATGTACGGTTGGGACATAACAAATCGTTTCAACGCTCGTATTATGAGGAACAATTTCATGACACAACAAAAGCATGATTTAGTTCCCCATATTTAAAGGATTCTAGGCCTATTCATGAGCAAAAAAAACCCCGAAAGAGCTTACACTCCGCATAATCCACAGCGTCTTTCATGTTCTGCTAAGATTACATTATGCTATTCTATTTGGCAGTTATGTCAACACATTTTGCTTTTTGTGTGCCGTCTACACATTGTACGTACGTTTTGTCGGGTCTGCATTGAATAGGCACCGTATGTGCATTTTATCTGGCCTCCTTTGTGAAAGACACTGTAACCACATCATTGTGAAAGTGGAACAGTGCCTGAGCAAATAAAGGATCCATCCATTAACTCATTCCTTCATTCAGCTACTAAAAAATGACGCTGTAACAAGTTCCCATTTATTCACTTTTCCATATTTCTCATAGTCCAGTGGAGAACTGGAGCATCCATTCTGCACTGGAAATGTAATTCAAATACTGAATTTCATTGATTAAAATATGTACAATATATTATGCAATCATGCGATTATGTAATCATGTCATAATCATGTAAAAAATATATATTAAACAGAAATGTTGCCAAAAGTGGTTACACTGATGTAATGTACACTATATTGCCAAAGGTTTGGCTACATCTCAATGCATCTCAATGCAGTATATATTATTTACTAATCTTAATAGTATGAGTTCGGCTATATTAATATACTACATTACTTCCTGTTATATCTAACAGGTGTCACTGCACTACATTGCTGTGTCACTGCAAGTTATACCATGCTGGATTCTGAAGGCTGCTTTGGTGGGGGCTCTCTGTTAACATACTACCAAATAAATCCAATATTAATTTGAATATATTTATTTTTACAGCCTCTTTTGACAGATATGGGTTGAATTCGCATTATACATTATACATGGTATTCCTGCCACCACCACAGCCACCGTCACATCACTGTTTGCTGTTTTTTTTTTTTTTTTAATTTCCATATGTGAGAAGCTCCTACCTTTCCATTTCCCAATGCATTGTGGGACAACAGTGTCCATCATTACCATACTCAACCTGGTTGTAAGTGTGCATTGTTGATTTGTATATACTCAACTCTTCCAACTAATTACATACTACATACTTGTTAGTATAACTAATTAGTATTAGTATTAAGTGCACAACTGAGGCACATCCAGTGTGGAGACCTCTCCTAATTCCTCAATTCAGGAGTTTCAGCCACACACAAGGGCTAGCAGTTTCATAAAATCAAGCACATAGTCATGAGATCTCCACAGACAAACACAGTCTGTCACAGTTTGACATGGGTCATGCTGAAGAGCTCAGTGACTGTAAACATCACAGGCCATCTTTGAGTTGAGTGAAATGCCTGCCCTGTTAGATCTGCCCCGGTAAACTGTAAGTGTTCACAAAGCAGTACACCACAAAAACACGCAGATCGAGGTTGCTGAGTGCATAGCACAGAAAAATCATCTATCCTCTGTTGCATCACTGACTGCCACACTGCCTCCGCAGGAAACAACATCAGCACAAGAAACTTTATGAAATTGGTTTAGATGGTCGAATAGCTAGACACAAGAGTAAGATCACGGCGCACAATGCCAAGCTTTTGCTAAGTTTTGTGGAAAGGAGTGTTCTCCGGAATGATAAATTACCCAGTCTGATGGACGGGTCTGGGTTTAGATGTCTTGAGAATGCTACCTACCTAGCTGGGTGAATGAGGGCTGATGATCTGGGGTTATTTTCCAAGGTTTTGAGCTCTGCCCCTTAGTTCCAGTGAAGGGCAATGTTAGGATAATGATACAGCATTCAAATACATTTTATACAATTGTCTGCTTCTGTGGCTGTGGTTTGGAGGAGGCTCTTTCCTGTTCCAGCATGTCTGTGTGCCTGTGCACAAAGTGAAATCTGGTTTGGTGAGTTCAGTGTGACTTTTACCACTTTGAACACCTCTGGGATTAAATAAACGTTGATCGTGCGCCAAGACGTCCTCGAATTGCAAAAGCGGGCAACTTACTGATACCCATGGTTCTTGAGACACCTAACGAGCTCATGTAAGTATGATTGGCAGTTGTCCACATACTTTTGGCCACATAGTGTACATTGGAATGATGTACACATCAAACGTGTAAATGCAATGCTTTACTTTAAGTACGGTCCAAGACTGAATAACAATATTGCTACATGTAATAGGCTTATGTAAATATTAAGCCTTTAATGTTGAGGCAAATTCCAGCCTTGTACTCTACTCTTTTCATATGTCCCTAAAATATGTACACTATGCCTGTAATGCCGACCGGAATTACCACAGATAAACAAAACTGTCTGTTCTACATTTTATTCCACTCTTTTTCCCTTTAATAACAAGACTTCTCAATGCTGTTGTTACATAAGCTCACCTGACAAAAAATGAGTCACCTTGCATGTTTAAGTTTGAGAAGAGAAGGGATTCATAGATCGAGAAGACGTGGTACAGTGCACTGAATGTCTAGTTCGATGTGTGGAAAATGGGTCTTAAAGCAGATGTTAATGATTGGCTAAAAGGAGCGATTGCATTTGGGTGTACCAAAGACCACAGTGTAACGGAAGTAGCTGAAATTGCAGGTGTATGGAAGCATACGGTCATACCAGCAGTGGCTAAAGTCCCAGTCTACAGGAAATTCTCTTCAGAACTGTGCCAGGGAAGGCATTCGCCAAATGTCACCCAACTGTGCAATTCTTAGACGCGAGAGTGGCTAAACACTGGCGTGGCCTCCATCCAGAAACTTGTCCAGTTCATGCCTAATCGAATCGCAGCTGTTACTCATGCTCATGGAGGTATTACATTAGATACGTTTCAGTCCCAGGTGACTCATTTGTTGTCCCGTGTGCATATGTTAAGAACATGATTTATTAACATCAAGGATATGGAAAGTTTGTGCCATAAACTGCTATTTCAAGCTAAAACAACACATGAATACTGCATACTGTATTCTGAACGTACTTCCGATTCTCTGATGAAACAAGCCTTTTTATAATAATATGTATTCTGTGCTGAATCTGTTTGCATGCTTTAGAACATTTCCAATGTATCCAACAATGTATCCAACAGTAGAACAGCATGGAGCTCTAAATACTTATATATAGTAAATAGTTTATATAGTGATAGACAGATTACCAGTTTTTCCTTAAAGTTAATGGGAATAAAGACAAGGTCTCTCAATGTATTGCTGACAACATGCTTGATAAACGGATAAGATCCGTACCTCGATACCTTCAAGCTTTAAGTACAGCTCAACTTGACCCGCCATCCCTCAAAATGCATCGAAAACAAGCACCCAAATTCTTCTGTCCTGGCACCCAGATGGTGGAATGAATTTCCATTGACTGCCCACAGCTGACTCTCTCGCAGTCTTTAAACACAGACTGAGCACTCATTTCTTTGTAAAGCACTTAAGTGAGTAAACACTAATAAATGCATATATTGAAATGCTTTTAACGTTTATGCACTTATACTGAGATTAACGTTTCTTCTCTCTAGGTATGAGCAATGGCTTGGGATTGCTAGGTAGTGCACTTCTGTTGTATATAACTTTGTATTCTTCTTTCTAGGTATTAACAATGGCCCTTGTTGGGGCAGCATCTGAGCTCCAGGTGAGTTCTAGACTCTAACCTTCTTGTACTAGCTAGGAAACATTCTCTGACGGAACACTAAGCACCGTTGTAAGTTGCTCTGGATAAGAGCGTCTGCTAAATGCCTTAAAAGTAAATGCAAATGTAAGATAGAGAGAGTAAACTTGCACTGCACATGTAGAGTTAACCATAGAGAGAGCCATACTATACCGCTACCGCAAACTGAAAACTCTGAATCTACACACTGATTTTACAAAGGCCGAATATAAATATTCATGTGCCGTAATTTGTCTTTTGGCAGACCAAAATAAGTTTTAGGAGCTATCGTCTAATTCTAAGAATGAATCAGCAGCAAGGTGCTTGGTGTTGAACTTAAACATCTCCTTCTACAATGCACACGAGCACATATTTTTGTGAATAACTGCTGTACTGAAGAAAGGATTTAGGAAGGCCTGGCTACAATCTGTGTTATGATAATAGCCTTTTGCATGATTTATGTTCGATACAATTGCGACCATAAATCACTCAGCTGACCTTCTGGCATCTACAGATGTAAACGAGATAGTAAATATTCAATTGTTTTATTTATTGATGAATTGGCAAGAAGATGGATGGTCCGCAATGCTTCAAGAGGTTTGCTCCGTTCTAGAAAGCTTATTGTTGAGCGTGCTTTATGGAAGAGATCCAAAATAATTTTCAGAAATGCACTCTGTTAAATGAAAAAAACGTCTGTTCGTAGATTATATAGCATCGGTGGAAACAGCTGTGAGAAATGTGCAATAAATCTGCGTACTCACTGAAAACCTTTGGTGAGCTACATGAAAGTTCTTTCATGCTGTGCTGGGAAGCACCTCGCTAACTACTTTTGAAACTTTCTGCTAACTGTGAAGCCTCACTAGCATAAACAAGCAGCCCTAAATCCGTCTTTTCATGCTCTGAACCACAGTTTGGTGTAAATAGTGTTTGCAGTGATAACCACTATGTCGGATAATCATGTGGAAATCATCTGTATTTAACGCATCACTTCATACCAAGGACATTTTGAAAGAACCCTGGGCAGTCATATGCCTTCTTTTTTCACAGATCATGTGGTAGACACGATAAAACATAAACAATTCCTTTTTTTCTACACTTTCTTTTTTCTATCATTCTGACACACTTTAATCTGCACCCCAGCTGTACATACTTTGATCCAGAGGTCTACACTTGCTAAAGTTCTTCTCATTGGTTCTCATTTGGTGTTCTTGAAGTCTTCGACAGTTCTTCACGACTGTAAGCACTCTTTGGTCAGCCATGCTGTGGTGTGCAGGGTCTCTTGATAAGCTCCCCAAAGCATTCTCTTTATTTTGATTGACAGGTCTCTAGTCTTTATTTCTGAGAGGCAGCTAACAGATTCTGGATTCAGCTTCCACATCTAGAAAGACCTTTTTGTTAACTCTTATCTAGTCAAGATACAATGGAGTGACCAACTGTCTAAGTACTACCGGTCCTCTGTAATGGCTGTAATTTATTTCAGATCCAGTGCACTTATCTCATAGGGACTGGCTCATATTATTCAACTTCCTATGAATCCTCTATTCATAATGTGTTATAAATGCATTTATAAGGCATTATATAGATTAAGGTTGTATAATTGGTCTTAAGTAGTTATACATACATACATTACATACATAACACTCTATAACACAAGAGTATATGACTTCATAAAGTCAGGTTCCATAACACCTTATACTGGTCCAGAATGCAGCAGCTCGACTCGTCTTCAATCTTCCCAAGTTCACCCATGTGACTCCACTGCTGCGCTCCCTTCACGGGCTTCCTGTAGCTGGCCGCATCAGATTTAAAACGGACCAGCCCCTCCCTACCTTATGGCAATGGTCAAGAGTCGATCTGTACCTCGAGCCCTTCGAGGTTCAAGCACAGCTCGTCTCGATCTGCCATCCCAGAAAACGCATGGAAGACAAGCGTCCAGACTCTTCTCTGTCCTGGCTCCCAGATGGTGGAATGAACTCCCACTGGCTGTCCGAACAGCTGAGTCTCTCGCAGTCTTCAAGCGCAGGCTGAAGACCCATCTCTTTGTAAAGCACTTAAATGAGTGAGCACTAGTAGACGCGTATGCTGAAATGCCTTGTTGTTGTACTTATAGTTGTGTATGCTGAAATGCCTTGTTGTTGCACTTATACTCACCATGACCTGTCTTCTCTCTAGGTATGAGCACTGGGTTGGGTTGCCAGGTAGCGCACTTATGCTATATATATCTGTGTATTATTCTCTCTAGGTAGCAGCACTGGCCCTTGTTCGGGCAGTATCTGAGCTCAGGGTGAGTTTAGACTCCTAACTTACTTATACTAGCTGGGAAATATTATCCGACAGAACGCTAAGCACGGTTGTAAGTCGCTCTGGATAAGAGCGTCTGCTAAATGCCATAAATGGAAATGTAAATGGAAATGTAAATATCAGTTCATTAAAACGTTTGTAGACACTAATGTTATAGAGCTTTATGCCAGGTCACTACAGGTTTATGTGAAGAGAGATAATTGCATCTAACTGTTAATACTTGTAAGAGTTTAGCTACTTAAAGCTAGTTTAAAGTCACTGCTAGCAATATTAGCAATATTCCTAAACAACTGCTGCTTTAGTTTACTACTGTTACCTACTAGCTAACATAAAGCAGCTCTCTGTGCCGCTAACCACTTAGCTTTGGTTTCTAAGTGCTTTGGTTTCCAACTTGCTTATACCTGATTCTTACCTTTGTAACAGATTTGAGACCTTTGTGTACACCTAGGTCTGCTGTGATGCTGAAATTATGACCCAACCTTGTTATAGTGTGTTATGGTGCTTTGCATCATTCAAGTTTACAATGTTCTTACGAACAGGTATTATAATGCATTTTGAAACCTGACCTTATAAAGCTACATACTCTATTTGATAAAGTGGTATGCATGTTACATGCTTGTGCAAGATATTATAATCGATTATATATGCCATAACACCTTATGAATACATTTATAAAGCATTACGTATACAGGATTCATAGGAAGCGTTACCAGAAAATCTTGAAGGCTTCCATATACAAGAGGATCTTTCTTCAACTACACTTTAGCATACACATTTACCACATAAGCTTTTTTTTACTAGTGCTTTACTGCTACTTTCCCACTTAACTTTCCATACAGTAGTGTCCTAATGATTTAATTTTGAGCTTTGATTACTCACCATTCTATCGATTTAGCAGGGGGATGGGGGTTGTAAAGGACTGGTTAATTTTTTTTATATTGATGCCTGACATTTTCAATATTTTATAGAACGTTCAATAACGAAATCTTATCAAAATCGAATGTGCTGGAGAAAAAAACTTTGCTTAAAAAAGTTATGACTTATTGGACTGCATGGGACTAGATGGAAGCAGACTATTTTTCTTTGTTATTGTTTATATAGGGAAGGTCATTTTACAGAGCTGGATACTGAAAGTAAATAAAAGAAATCAATTACAGCCATCCCACAGAAATGGAAGTGTGGTCACGATACATGAAAGGCATTTCCTCCATCTATTCCACAGAAATACAGACTTGCTCAGATAAAACCATCATTGTGTACCACTCAACATTAGCTCCTAATTAGCTCCCAGATCAGCTCACGATAGTTCAAACACCACGTTCGTGATGGTCTTTCTTAAAGGAGTGTGTAAATGGAGAGATCAATAAAATGCTTTTCAAAAAGCAGGTTGACCCTCCAGTAGCGATCTATGGGTAGCACATTAGTCCTGTTTGACGACAGGCACGTTTTTGAATGATTAATGGTGCATGTGTTCGAAATGAAGACTTATTGATGTGACCTTTGGATCCCAGTTTTTGGCGGAAATGAACTGACATCCTTTTGCTTGAATTATCGCTCCTGACATTTCCATCTGCCCATCTTGCTTCTCTGAACAGAAAAGCAGGAAGAGGCAATGTGATAAAAAGCCCCCCATTTCCATTTCTCTGCCCCACCCGCATGCCCCATTTATAGAAAGACGAATAGGAATTAAAGTTGGCCATTTCCGAATAGTAAAAAAGACTTCAGTTTTGCCACAAAAGCATGGTGTAATTCTACGTTACTGTTTTTCTCCCACTGAAACAAAGCAGATAAATTGTTTTCAGAAGTGTGGATTGCACGCTTTCAATCGATACCACATTGGTGCTCTTGAGTAGTCGAGTGGATATTGTATTATGGTTTTTATTTAATGAAAAGCTGTTGTGCTTACAGCTGTTTTGCAGAAAGGAAAAAAAAAAAACTTCATTTACATTTTTGCCACATTTCCACAAAACGAGTGGGGAAAAAAGAACATGTTGATACACATGTAAACTCAATATAAATTGTTATTAATTATGCTAATTACATAATAAAAATGTGCAATTACACGGTTACATGTATATAGTCCAGGAAAATGAAGGTAACAACTCTTAACGTCTAAGAAATAAGCCTAATTCTAGTTCATGGAGTTCACCTACATTATGCATATTCATATCACTATTCTTTGTGAAGATTGACACCCAATTTAGAACAAATTCAGCCTTTACAGATAAAAACAACCATATTAATTCTGTATTTTACTGCCATCTTAATTGAACCATCAATTATTGCTCGTCATTGTTGACAAGTAAAGGGAAGATAACATTATGTGACAAAGTACCATCATCCTGCTGCCCAAGGGCAACTACCGACACTGACACCAACGTTTGTGTGGGGAATAAAAAATGACTCCAGGGGCCGTCTGAAATTGTATTCGTTTGGCTGATGGGCTTTTAATGACCGAAATCTCCCTCTCTTTCCGATTATGCACCCAAAGGAGAAACCTGGGGGGCTATCTGGTATTCCAACAGCATTCGTGCCACACAGGGGGGAGGAGAAGAAAAGAGTGTTGAGAGGCAGCTTTTTTTCTTGTGAAACCCTCAAGACAAATTGATTTAAACAAGCACAGATGCTTCCATTTGCCACATCTGCATTTCCACTCCTCTCTTTACAAGTGCAGATGAGTATTGATCAGCGCCCGGTTCCCTATGCATCTATCTGTCCATTTATCTACTGTATATTTGTCTCTGTCGGATGCGTTTGAGTGTAAGGAACCAGAAGCTCTAGGCTGGTTAATTTGACTTCCTCTGTTGCAAGGTACAGGTTCCTAACAGGTCAATAAATTTTGCAGCCCTTCTGATTGAGCTGATTGCTTTTAGACCACTCAGGTGTCATGGCAATGTAAATGCGCTATCACTCACAGTACAGAAGGACTGGAAATGGATACGCTCTGTGTTTTTTTGTTCGTAGGAAATAGATCAGTATGGTGAAACGTAAGGTGACCTACAGGTACCCCAACTATGGACGAAGGAAAAGGAAGCAAGAAATGTCAAGGTTGTGCAAAGGCCATGCAACTGAAAATAGCACTCTCACTTTGTTTCTCCTGTTGTCTCAACATGCCTGTCGTTGCTTCTTCTTGGAATACTTTGCTTCAAGTTTTCTGACAGAGGAATCTTTTTCCGACAGACTCTTAACAGGAGCATATTTCCAGGATAGATATGATTTTCCATTCTGAGGTCAAGACAAGATAGTTAATGTTTAGAGCACCGTGCAAGTCCGAGGCCACCATGTATGGATTACATTTCCAGTCCAAATGGCCACTAAGCACTAATTATTCTTGTTTCAGGAGAAATTTCAGAGGAGATCAGATCGTGGACCTCTTCAGGATCAGCGCCATTACCATCACGGGTCAGAATGTTGAGCTGGTAGATACCTACAAATACCTGGGTGTCCTGCTCGACAACAAACTGGACTGGAAGGCCAACACAGAGACTGTGTACAAGAAGGGGATGAGCAGACTCTACTTTTTGAGAAGGCTCAGGTCTTTCAATGTGTGCTGCAAGAGGTTGGAAATCTTCTACCAGTCTGTCTTCTTTGCGGCAGTTTGCTGGGGAGGCAGCATTAGAGGAGCAGATGCTAATGAGCTCAACAAGCTGATCAGGAAGGCTGGCTCAGTTCTGGGCTGCCCACTGGATGGTTTCGAGCTGGTGGTCGAAAGGAGGTCACTTAACAAACTCACTGCTATCCTGGACAATATATCACACCCCCTTCATGACCTTCTGGTCAGACAGCGGAGCACAGCAACAGACTCATACAGCTCCGCTGTAGCAAAGAAAGGTAGATAATTTGTACCAACAGCGATCACACTGTACAACACCTCTTCACTGTGCCGGGACATTATTGGACACTAACTGAGCACCAGCTGGACATTACACTTTCCATACTCTGTCACTCATCACTGTGCAGTGCCACTTTTGTCATGACCTGTAAGATTGCACATTTATTTATAATACCTTCTGTACTCTTGTTTACAGTGTATAGCTACCCGTTACTGTCATCTGACTTTCTGATTGGACGGTTTTAGATGACTTGTGAATGTGGAAATACACAGCTGCACTGTTCTCCTGCATAATATTTATGCTTTATGCTTTGTTTATTGTACATAGACTCTTCATGGTAATTATACTTTCAAGGCATTATACTTTACATAGTCACTATTTTCATTGCATACCATTAGACTTTTATAACAGTTGTACTTCCATCCCACTCATAGTGGTGCTTATTATTATTATTATTATTAGAGTACTTCTTTTTCTTCTTCTCTTTATGTACATATTCTATTATTGTATTATTGTTCTTTACTGCACTCGGGCTGCTGCAATACGTCACTTTCCCTCTGGGATTAATAAAGTGATCTATCTATCTATCTATCTATCTATCTATCTATCTATCTATCTATCAAATTCTTGACAAGTTTGCAAGACCTAGAAGATCACTGAAAACAGTCACCATCAGATAAGCTTAATTAAAGTTTTCATCTTTGTGAGAGAGGAGAAACTCAAGCTCCAATTTTGCTTGTCCATCGTTCCACTGCAAGAAAACAATTCAGTAAATGGGTCTGAAAGGATGTGTAACTGTCAAGAAACCATTACTGAGAACATTATGAACTTTTGCAAACCAAAGAAGCAGCTGATGTAATCAGACCAGTGGACTGACCATCCCCGAACCCAGATTGAACATCATGGAAAGTGTTTGGGATTACTTGGGTCATAAGAGGCAAAAAATATCACCAATGTCCAAGCCTGAACTTTGGAGGTATCCCCACAGGTTAACAAAAGGATTGTATTTTTTGTTTAATTGTTCAGTCTTAACATATGCCTCGTGCTTTTTTCTGATGCTGAAAATTAATAACTTGTACAGAATAGCCATTTTGAATGAAAGAAAAAAAAAGAAAAAATGAAAGAAATGACGGGTGGTCTTTTGCATTGTACTGTGTGTTGAGTATAAATTACATATTGTACAAATTGGTCTGACCAAGCAGGCCCTCTAATAACATATCTCTAGAAAGCATAAGTGACGTTACATGTATTTATAAGGATTCATAGGGGATTTATAAGGAAAGAACCCCAAATGTTTGAGTGTGGCTGCATACACAGCATAAGCCTCCACATACCCACCCAACTTTACTCTGATGGGATGTACCCTGATATATGGTTCTGGGTTCTGATAGTCATAGTGGCTTATCACTATACTATACATTATTTTGATTTTCTGAAATATTTTTATTTTCAGTACTATATTGAAATTGCTACACCATGTTATTTTTAATACTAGTTGGTGCCTTAAGCTACGGATCTTTCCACTGTATGATCAAACTGCTTCTATTTAATCTCACTTATAAACTTTGTACAGTCTGGTATCATAGTTTCACTATTCATGATCTCCCTGAGGAGGACAGATTCCCCTTTGAGTCTTGGCTTCCTCTCAGTGTTTCTTCTTCATGCTCTGTGAGAGTTTTTTTCTGCCACTGTCTTCTCCGACTTGCTCATTAGGTGTCTGTCCTACATTCATATAAAGTGCTGTATGCATAAAATTGAACTGAATCGATTGTTTTTGACAAGTAACGATTTGATGACCAAAACAAAGCTCTCCCTCTAGTTTAACCTAGCAATGCTGGGGGTTTTCATGTTACAAAGATCACTGCATGTTACAGTCTACGAGACGATGGCAATAAAATCTCTAGCCGACAGTAAGATATAATTTATCATGTGCGCTGCAATTCAGACTGTACAATAAAGATTCTCTGACAGCAGGCCTACGGTGCAAGGAAATGAAAGCATTCTGCTCGGATCATCCATCAGGCCTTCCTGACTATAAAGCGTAGTTAATAAAGATGCACCATAAAAGACTTTGCATGCCACATGTGGATGAACATTTTGTAACATCTATTGTGCTTCAGACTCCTTCACTGAATAATATGTTCAGAGAGTACTGAAAGACAAATTAGGCAAAACTTGGTGAGTGACATGTTTTCCAAGGATGCAGACGAAATTACTATTGTTGGTGGTAGTAACTTCAGGCTCCTGCAGATGGCGATGCACAAGGATGATGCGGATATAAATATCTGCAGAGCATGTGACAGGATTCATAGATTGAGAAGAGGTAGTATAGTGCAGTGAATGTCTTGTTCCATGTGTGGAATGAAAGCGTACGTTCATAAGGGTCTACCAGCAGTGGCTAAAATCCCAGTCTGCAGGACATTCTCCTCGGAACTGTGCCAGGGAACGCATCCACCAAATCTGGCCCAACTGTGCAATTCTTTGATGCAAGAGTGTCTGAACATTGATGTGGCCAACATCCAGAAACTTGTCCAGTCCATGCCAAATCCAATCACAGCTGTTGTTCATGCTTGTGGAGGTGTTAGGTACGTATAAGGTGACATTTTTTCGTCTGGTGAGTTTATCTTCATCAGTACAATGCTGATTGTAACCTAGACCTAAACACTGAGGCTTCTTCTGAGCTTGTACGTGTGACTTTAATGCATAAAGGCATACGACGGCGTTTGACACAGTAATCTGAGTTAGCTCGGATCAACAAATCAGATTATGAAGTCAGAGAGAGCTGGATTTTAGCTCAGTAATCAGTTTTCTCAGTGCATGTATACTCTTACTGTGCAAAAACAGACCACAGGACCAGAAATAAGCAAGCAGCGTTTAACACACCAGCCATGAGCTGGCAACAAAATACTTTTGGAGTGAAACTGAAACCTACTATAAGCTTGATGACAGATTTAAATATTCCTAATCTTCTAGATAATGTATCTAGATATTATCAGGTAAAATGACTGGGGAAGAAACACAGCATGAAGTTTGAGTTTTACATTACGGTTATGTCTCTCCCAGTGAGTTCTGGTTGCAAATCAGATTTGATTATTGCCTGACTCATGTAGACCCAGAGTTTTCCCATTATCTGATTACTCAAGTGCATGTAAACATGCTTGATTTTCACCAGATATCGATTTAGCGCATGTAAACGCATTGTTTATACTTAAGTTATATATATACACATAGGCAAAAATCTGGGGTGGCAGGGGGTAGCGCAGCTGCTTTACGGCAAGAAGGGCCTGAGCTCAGTTCCCGGCTGGGGGGTCCAGGATCCTTTCTGAATGGAGTCTGCTTGTTCTCCCTGTGTCTGCATGGAATTCCTCCCACAGTCTTAAGACATGCAGTCAGGTGAATTGGAGGTGCTTAATTGTCCCAGGTGTGTATGAATATGTATGTTTGTGTGTCTGCCCTTCAACTGTCCATGGTGTTTTCTTCCTTTTGCTCAATGAGGACTAGGATAGGCTCTGGCAACCCACTAGTGGCTTAGAAGATAAATGAATGAATGAAAGAATAACAAAAACATTGAAATATGTGAAAAATTGACACATTTTACAACCCTGTTCAAACTTTCACTGAAGTCTATATCTCTTCCCTGATTTTCTGCAATGCCGTGCAATGAATATCCAAACAGTGATTCTGGTATTCTAATACTGGCACCTGGAATAGTTAATCGAGCACAGGAGTACCTGTGGACAAGAATAAGCTTCTGCTGTGGAATCACTGCTGTGGAGTCTAACACAATATCAAAAAAACTATGACTTAGGATCAGTTACCTGTCATTCATGTGTTTTGAACACATTGGAGGTAATCCTAGATCCCCCCTATTCCAAGACCCTAAAAACATATGCGTCCAGAGTAGATGTTCCATTTGTTCTGCAAAGAACGTATCTGTCCTGAAAAGATGGCCCGTTGTGAGTAGGCCCAACAGCTCTGACTGTGACTAACAGGACCAGAGAGCTTTCCAAGCACATCCTCTGCAGCCAGAGAAAATACCCACCGCCGTGAGTGGACACAGCAAACCGGCTGCTTTCTTCTGCTATCAGCTTATGCAGATGGTGGTGCCAATTACACGATTCGGAGGACTTTTTTTCCCCTGTAATCCAAAGCATTTATTTATTTATTTATTTTGTTCTCTTGCTGCTGCACTCGAGGATAATAATGCACCTGCTGATTTAAAGGATCTCATCACAGACAAAATAAGAGATGTCTCATGCCAGCATCGCATGGACAGCAACCGAAAAGACGTGACGGAAATGCTAAAGCTGCTCCTTCTTCTTCTCCAAACCATCTGCACTCTTTTATTCTATGCGGCACAGAGTGTCCCTACCTTCGGGGACCTGTAATGAAATTAAAATAGCATGAAAGAAAAATGTGAAGGGTTTATTCCAGCGGTATAATGGCTGCATGACTACATCGCCAAAGTTTAATTTGATAGTAACTAATTCTTAATAGGGAAAATCGCTCTTCCACAAATAGTTAATGAGAAAAGTTGTATCCTTCATTAATCACAGTCAATTTGGGAAAACAAAGCGCAGGTATCTGATCCATATTAATGGCATAAGTTACTACACGGAAAGCAATTTCACAAAATGATGCACTGACCCTAAAGTGCAATGTCGAGTCGAGTTTGTGTCCTTTCTGGAGAGGAGGGAAGCACAATTATTTATTGGGAAAGGTTCATGGAAGTGTTTGTTCCAGATACTGTCACTCTCTGGGCCAGATGGTGATGCATGAGAATGCACCACTCCAAATGTAGCCCAAATGCACTCCTAATACACTCACAATTGAAAAAAAAGTTGCACGCAGAAGGAATCAGCTGACAAGAATGAAGCTTAGTGGGCAAGTTTGACATCATGAGACATGTGAATGATTCAATTTTCACGCACGGCCACGCATGTGGCATAAGTAAGGACGGGCCTTATCACCTGACTGACTATATAAGGTCGCCCTATTGTGCGTGCTTTCCATTCTGACATGTGATGTTGTGTTGGTAGCATCCTTTGTGAGCGAGGTATGCCTCAGAGAAGAGATTCAAAGCAATTTGAGCAGTCAGAAGAGTTGGAGAGGGGTCGCACCGTAGGGCTCTAGAAAGCAGATGGTCTTACCGATGTACTGTGCACTATACCAGTCGTGTGGATATTACCGCAGCATGCTGTTGGCGGCTGTGGATATAAGAATGCAGGCAACAGTGACACAAAGGATCTGGGAGACCTTCACGAACCATAAAGGAGGAGGGAGAACCGACGGACTGTCCGTCATACGGGGAGTCATGATTGCGGACATTTAGTGAGCAGTGATGCCCTCCATGAGTCATCCTGTTAGTGCCAGCACCATTGACAGACGGCTGAGCGGCTGGTTACGACGACTGCCATTACCATGTCAACGTCACCAAATATTGCAATGGTGCACGCATCCAGAAGGCCTGGTGTCATGGTGTGGGAAGCAATTTTGTTGAATGCCAGATCACCTTTGGTCTTCATTACAGGCACTTTGACAGGCTGTTGAGCTAATGAGGTCCTGCAACCTTTTCTGCACGCACACTCTGGGTGCTCTATTCCAACAGTACAATGCTTGTCCACATACTGCTGCCGTCTCAAGAGCTTGCCTTGAAGACACAGATACTATGCCATGGCCAGCTGCATTGCTAGACCTGTCCCAGATTGAAAATGTGTGGATGCTATCAGCACTCCACCCCTACTGCAAAATCTGCAGGAACTGTGTGAAAATATTCAAGATGCATGGGATGGATTATCACAGGACACCAATTAGGAACCTCTACAACTTCATGCCAAGATATACGGCATGTTGCGTTAGCAAATATGGCAGCCCAACTCAATACAGAGAGACACTACTTCTGTATATGTAGCTCAATAAATATTGCCCGTATCAGTCTAAATGTATCACCATTTATTGTTCCTGGTAACCTTTATCTTCCTTCTCAATACCATTGCAATCCCACACTTCCTTCTGGGTGCGACTTCAATATTCAATTCTACTTTTTTTTTTAAATGTCTGTACAATTTAATTAATGCAATATAAGCAAAATCATTCAGAGTAGATGATATACTCTATTCTACATAATATATATTATACTGATTATACTGATAATATTACCAGCACTCCATGTAGAGACTCAAGGACAGCACTAAAGGATTATGAATAGGAGGGTATGAACGGTCACTTTAAGTGCCTTGGAACTGCACCGTAAATAGGTACGCATGCATGGTGGTTAGCTTTGGGTTGTAGTCTGTACATTCTACCCACTGCTGCTATCCTGGTTTGTGATGATTGGAGTGTGGCTGCTCCTATGTTCAACATAAATGATCCCCAATAACCGCATTAACTTTCTCCTGCATGTTTCTGTTTGCATCTTTGTCCATGGAAGCGTTTGCCCATCACCCCTGATTCATTACAAGGGCTAAGCCTATATTAAGGGGTGCTGGGGGCATACTTACGGAGGCCGAGAAGTGCAAAACAAATTAACATTTCAGAAAACAAAATTACCAAAATCCCCCACGAAACAGTGTGACTGACGAGGGTCCGCAACGAGCACTTCATGTGTGTTAAACCTACCCTTTCCGTCAGAATTCACAGTTTGTAAAATTGTTTCGGTACTGGTAAAAGTGTTTCACGTCTTGTAAATTTGTTTTTACTTCAGTAATTTTGTTTTCTGAAATGGTAATTTGTTTTGTACTTCTCGGCCACCATACATACTGCCGCAGAAGGTTACTTTTTATTGCCACATATTGTTCATTCACTTTTAGAGCGGCAATAGGTGGAAAATTTATTTTAAAAATTGCTATATAGCACACTGGCGCACTGAAGACATGCTGATGACATTCAGATCTGCTTGGCCCTCAGCCCAAACAATTATTGCCCCCTTGACTCACTCTTCAAGTGCCTTGAGTACATCACTAACTGGATAGAACAAAACTTTCTGCAGATAATACACAGATTATTATATTTTTGGGAATAGCAATGAATGACACAGACTAGCTGCTTATCTGGATTCAAGAGCCCTAAGATCTGGTGTTCTAATGGACTTTGATCACAGTTTTAGCATCACGTCAAAGCAATAAACAAATCATCCTATCATTACCAGCATCCTATCACTTTCAGAACATCAACAGAATTAGAGGTTTTCTGTCTAAACCAGACTTGGAGAACCCATGCCTTTATTTCTAGCAGAATCGATTAGTGTAATGGTCTCCTGGACTGGACATCCCATTAAAGACAATCAAGCAGCTTCAGCTGATTCACAATGCAGCTCCCAGGGTTCTCACTAGGAGTAGAATAAGGAAATATCATACCCATTCTTAAAGCCCTACCCAGGATACCAGTATGTTACAGAATAGACTTTAAGGTACTGTTACCTTAATAATAAATCACTGAAGGGTGTAAGACCAGCTTATTTACCTGATATGCTACGGCAATATGAGCCGAGCAGAACTCTCGGAACATTAAGAACTAGTCGGTTAGTCCTGCCTAAGGTAAACAACTAAACATGAAGAGGCAGCATTTTGTTACTAAGCTGCTCTTAAATGGAACCAGATGACAGAGAGCATTGGAAGATCCCCAACACTAGGCACTGTTAAATCCTGGCTGAAGGCGTTCCTGGGTAAGCAGTTTTAAAACACTGTTAACTTACAACATTTTTTTCAATTTTTATTCATTATAGTTTAATTTATTATAGTTTCATTTTATTTCTTTTTAAACAAATTAATTATTAAATAATGAAATCATGTTTGTTTAATGTTTTAATCATGTTTGAATTAAGTTACAATCATGTTTCATTCCTGTTCTCTTAGATTTTTACATTTGAAGTTGTATTTTCTCATTTGTAAAGCACTTAGAAGGACTGCACTGTACCAAAGGTGCTATATGAATAAGCTTGCCTTGCCTTGCCTTGCATTGCCTTGCCTATCACAGATTAAAATCTGACTCAAATACTGTCCACCTACACAGATCACAGATCAAACATAGATATTAATATCACCCAGTACCTGTCTGATCTCTCCTAGATATGTTATTCAGACTAGCTCCGTACAGTTTCAGTATGTGCAACCAGATGGTGATGATTGTACTATAGTAGCACTTACAGTTTTGATGTCATAGTGACATATAACAGCACAAAAGTTATACTTTCTCATTTTTTATTTAGACTCACAAATGAAGATATATAAGGGGAATAAAATGATAACAGATCAGCTTCTTCAGCTCTGTTAGTCGTATTCAGCTTCTTTGTCTCCCTGTCCTTGCCTGTGCTTGGCAACATGTTATCTAAGTATGTGAACTCAAACTCGAGGACAAGAAGAATCAATTAATTAGTTTTTTTTCTGTTTGAACTTCTACAGAGCTGCCACCACTTAATTACCATCTACAGACTGAAGAATTCAGGGGCGACCACCACAACACCATTCATTCATCTTTTAAGCCATTTATCCTTCTGGGTCATGGGAGGTGCTGGAGTCTATTCCATTGGGCAGAAGGCAGTAAACACCATGGACAGGCTGTAAGTCCACCTCAGGGCAGACACATAGACATATACATTCACTCACACACGCATGCATGCTTGCACCTAGGGAGCAATTTAGCATCTCCAATTAGCCTGACCACATGTCCTTTAATGGTGGGAGGAAATCGGAACACCTGGAAGAAACCCATGCAGACATGGGGAGAACATGCACACTCCACACAGAAAGGACCCCGGACGCCCCAGCTGGGAATTGAACCCAGGCTCTTCGTGCAGTGAGGCGACAGTGCTGCCCATTGGCCACTGTGCCACGTATCACAACACCAGTATTAGTTATATATAGTAAAACAATATATCACTGTTACTATTACTAGCGTTCATGCTTTATGCTTACGTACTTGTTAACAGTCTGTGTGCTTGTCTGGTGTATTCAGTATGTTACATGTCATACGTGTGTGCACTCACCAAGACAAAGTCCTTGTATGTGTAGCATGCTTGGTGAGATAAAGAGATGCTGAATCTGATTCTCATTACGGCCTATCTCCATGTCTTTATCTCATGTGAACTTAGCTAGCTAACAAGCAACCACGCAACAGCTAGCTGTACTGACCACAATTAGCAAAAATCCATATTGTAGTTAGACATCTTCCTCCGTGCCTACATAATGACTCAGACTGCTTGTATTTTGAATAAGGGCCAATCTTATTAGCTTTATTATACTTTGCAAAGTGAGTGGCACCAGAGAGCCCCTTCCAGGTCTGATATGGTTGGCGTACAGATGACAAGGTAAGATATGATTGGCTGAGGCCAAAAAATAAAGCAACAGATTTTGTCAAAAATGTAGCACTGCAATAGTTGACAAGTATTTTCTACAGTTTTTGGAATAGAATTAATTCATTATTGAAAGTTTGATTTTAATCTGCTTATTGTGAAGTATACATTTTCCCGCAGGATGGAATACAGTGATGCAACCAAACATCAAATGGTGCTACACTTCCATCATTCCGTAATATGACACAATGGATTGAGCTGAATGTGACCAACAAGGTAAAAATATCCATTTCTGATCCATTTTGGTTAACCTGAAGTACTCTCAACAACACAAAATGTGAGAACAAACGCGAATATTGCAGTGAATATTGACAACTTGGTGTAAAATGACAATGCTGTTACCACACTGCATTCATGAAAAGTAGATACGCAGATTTAAATTAAATTCTGTTTCAATTAAATGTTATGAGATTTTTTCCATGCAAGCATGCAATGGCCCCTAAACTGTGCTGCCTAAGTAACTACATATGCATGTCCACATTGGGCGGCCGTCTGTATGCTACTGTGTTTTCACTACCGGAAAGATGCATTGAATGCACTATGATTTTGTTCCCATGTTAGTGTGCACACTCATTCAGACCACGGTTGAGTTAGACCTTATTACTGATGTCTTTAATCAGAATAACAATAGGACAGGACTGATGTGTGACCTATATTCCTATTCATGCAGAGAATATATAAACAAAAAAGCAACAACAGCATTGAGAAGTCACAGTGTACATTAAACGACAGAAATAGCCTTAAAAAATAGTAACCAAATATAATCAGCCACACTCTCAATCTCCAAACATTTCTCATCCGATCCTTTTTCCTTGATCATCTGAAAGAAGCAAATGCGGTTTCCAAGTACATATCTCATATACTAGGCTTGCAGAGCAGGTTTTATACATGACATGCATGCTTTTTTAGGGCAAATGTGCCCTATTTATGCCTGAAACCTGGCGCAAAAGGCTTAGTAAATCCGGCTCTCAGTCACTTTGGCTGGAGCACACGGGCAGTGCAGCGTGTGCAGTTGAAAAAGGAATGGATGAGACCCGAAAAGTATTCCAGCTCTCACATCACCCCACCCCCAGCCCACCGAAAGAAGAAGAGACAACAATGAAAAATCCCCTCTCTGAAGTGTCTAATCCTAAGGTGCTCCATCACAGGTGAGACATGCATCAATTCTCTTTTGAAAGCACAAGACGAAGTGCTCGCTGCTCTCGTCCGACAGCTCAAATCCCGTGAGACGAATCAAACAGAGAGCGTTCCACCCTTTCACAGATGAAAGCATTTTATCCAAAGCAAGAAGGGAAAAAAAAGCACCAAAACATTTTCACTGAAACTGGAAAAGTATATAAACAACTCTCTTCTATTACGGCAAGCCAATAAATTGGGCGAGCGATATCAGCTACCCAACACTTATCCCATTAAGGAAGTTTCCATAACACGTATATTTTTCCTTTAAATAAGCCAATTACATTTTCTGCAAGGAAGCACACACGGAGCAAATCCATTACTGTTTCATTTTTGGCAAATAACAAAAGGTGAATTCAAGACTGGAATTTAAAACCCATCACTGGTATGAGTTATCCCCCCCCGAAGCATGCGATGCTGTTGCTGTGTACTCACTCCACTCTGCGTGCTGTTCACACAAAACTTATGAGTCAAGGTACATGCAGTCTCCTCCAAAAATACTGGAACAGCATGGGCAGAATATGCCTCCTTATACTGTTCTGGCAGGATATGCCTCCTCACACTGTAGCTTCTTCACCAGCTTCTTCTTTGATATGTCCTATTCTGCCTTAAATGGCAGCAGTTACAATCTGACACAATGGCACATACTGCTGCACCATTTAAGGTAGAACAGGAAAATTCAAACAAGAAAAAGTCCCCTGTTGGAAAAATACACACCAATCCTCAAAAGAATTGATGCACCCAGAAAGATGTGTGGGATTGCAGTGCTATTGGGAAGGAAGATAAAGATTACCAGGAATAAATGATGATACATGTAGACTGATATGGGCAATATTGATTGAGCTACACATACAGAAGTAGTGTCTCTCAGTATGGCGTTGGGCCGCCATGTTTGCTAACTCAACATGCCAAACTCACGTCTCAGCATGGAGTTGTAGAGGTCCCTAATGGTGTCCTGTGATAATCCATCCCAAGCAACTTGAATATTCTCACACAGTTCCTGCAGATGGTGCGGTAGGGGTTGAGGTGGAGTGACAACAGGCCTTCTGGACGTGTGACACGTGACAACAAACCGTTCATCTTGGTGCTGACCACAGTGCCTCCACACATGGACTGGTTGGTCGTCTCCACCAAGACAAAAGTATAACTCGTTGCTGAAGACGTGCCGCTGCCATTCTGTCACTCCATGACAGTCTGGCATGACACCACTGCAGTCTTTGGCGACGCTGACGTGGTGTTAAGGGCAGTTGTTGTAACGGTCTGCATGTATGTAGTCCTGTGTTGTGCGGCAATGGCTAAAAGAATGACTCATGGAGGGTCTCACTGTTTGCTGAATGTTCGCAATCGTGAATGTTGGGTCAGTAAGGTACAGCGATAAGGTCAAACCTTCCCACCAAGTTTCATTCCTGTGGGTCGATTCCTTCTGGGTGCAACTATTAGTGCAACTATTTTTTTGACAATGAGTGTATATAGAAGGTATGCAGTGACATCATTTTTTCAGTGAAATATGCGTCCTCAGCGGAATACTCCTCCTCAGTCGGACTGAACAGCAAAACATTTTGCAACAAGGCTGGGGTTATTAGGGGAAACTGGTGAAAACCGGTAATTCAGGACTTATCTGCTTTCATTAAAGACAGCTGGACTCGACAGTAAATATAAATTCTTATGGTCATCGAGATCTTTAACATTTCTTCATCACAAATATAATGTTCTTCGTCCTAAATATAACTTCTATATCTACAAAGCTGGGGTTGTCCTGGCCTGCTAACACTATTTGTGTTTGTAGAAGGCTCGTAGTCATGGATGTATTTTATTTAATAAATGCTGACAAAAACTTTACAGTTACACAAAACATATATGGAAATGAAAGATGCTAAACATTTAATTGATTAAAAGTCAGTGCAGTATATAACAGAAGCAAAATCCGGCATCCCTGACACAAAACGGTAACTGCAAATCCAGGTTTCAGTGCCCAGATTTCAGTTGTTTCTGCAGCCACACATATGAAGCTGAAGTCAGCTTCTTCAGCAACTTCTTGTACCAAAATGCCTCGTTCCACCTTAAAAGGTGCAGCAGTTACAATCTGACACAATGGCACATACCGCTGCATCATTTAAGGTAGAACAGGAAAATACAAACAGCTCACTGGTGGACAAATGATTGCAATGTTTGCAATGCCAAACATTATGTCTGTTTATGAGTTGTTGTACTATTTATGTGACTTCGGAATGATTTGCCCCATCCATAGAGACTCAGTCTTATATGACTAGAAATATCGACCAAGATGGCCACCAAGTGGACAGACCTTTCTATGAGGACTTGGTGATTACTCAAATAAAAGAATCTAAAATGGAAAAAAACAAAATGCTGTCTCAAAACAGCATTAATACATTTCTCTGAAAGGCATTAAAATGACTTCAAATGCATTGCACTGAATTTGTTGATACAAGCAGATACACTGGTAATGCATATTTTACCATCTTTGTCTCACTACTTCAAGCATTGTTTTATGTACAGCATACTGTTTTATGTACATCTGAAAGCTTCCTTATCGTCTATTTCAGTACAGTATTCTGGACTATGCATGGCTTGTTACTGTTCAGTTAAGCCTCCATCTACAAAAGGACCAAAAGTTATTGCTCAATTACTCAACTATCAAAACAATCAAAAGATTACACAGTTATTTCTTTAGTCAATATTAACAGCCCTAATCAGTATCAAGATTCAGATAAATTATCAGATAAATTGTCACCATTTGGACAGATGTTTAGGTTTGACCGATATTTCAAACTAATATTTGCTTTCATAATGTATTTGCTTAATTTCGGTAGAGTACATTCATTTATTTTACATTTATGTAAAATTTACATTTAAAATATTACAGATGGACGTCAGCACACAGTTCCCATATCAATGCATCCCTGCCTCAAATTACAGATTGCACTGAGTATGAAACAATGTTATGAATGGACAACAGTCACTTTATCAGACTTGTTCAACTGTCAAACAGACTAAAGTGGAAAGACTGACCTCCAATTCTTGGTTATCCCCATCACTGAGGGCCTCTACTGGAGCCACAACCTCTTCTTTCAAAAGTAATCAAAAGTGCCTTCACCTCTTGAGAATGCAGAGGATCATCAACCTGCCCACCAATATGCTCCCCGGCTTCTACATATGATCTGCTGCATCAGATTCTACCTTTCAAACTCACCATGTCTAACCACAAGACCCTACAGTGAGTAGAGTGAGTAGTAATTCATTGCTGGACCTTCACGTTCACTCATACACACTTACAACAAAAGCTGGTTGAGGAAATCTCATATCAGAGACCCTACACACTCCAGTGATGTCAAATCTAGAGCCATACTATTAGACTTAGGAAGAGTCTGCATTGTTTAGCCATCAAATTGACCACTAGTTGATGGACTTCAACCTTATCAGCACATCGGCACTTGCTTTTTGCAGCATCCCACCGTGCTGGATCTATGGAAAAGAAGCAATCGTATTGAACATACCTGTGGCAGTAAAAACTCTTATTAGCAAGGGAGCTATTTCAGCAAATGGCCTACGAGCTCCATATGATTTATAATTTACCTTCTCGCTCAACCCCTGTAACCTACACCCTGTAATCTTACTTCTAACGCCACCTGTCAATGCGTCTGTACGAAAACAGATCATTTAGTGTAAAACTGGTTAGAATTTAAAGAAAAAGAGAGCCATTGTTGAACTGTCTAATTTCAGTGAAAGTTTCATTTGCCATTTGTGATGAAGAGACTACATGCTATAAGCTGAAAGACTAAATGTGAGGTTCATTAAACCTTTTTGGTCATGCAACAGAGATTTCGCCGCACTGCAGCATATTCGGTAACTGGACATTGCAAGCAGACCTGTAGCAACAGCAAATGAATTTACTTGGTCACTGTCCCTCACAAGCCAGCAACACTGACAGAGGGAAAGTTAAACGCTAAATAGCTTTGCCCTGTTTTGAGCCATACATCACAATTTTAAGCAGCTGACCCCTGATATCCTGCCGGGGATAGTCATGACCACGCTCAGAGCAATAGAGCAAGAGATGTGCCCTTCCCTCAAAGAGCAACTTGATGGTAAATGGCCAAAATTAATTAAGAAGACATTTATTAAATATGAAACTGCTTGCTGCCCTAGTACAAAAACAGTAACACTTTACAGTAAGGGTTGACTAACTATCATGAAGTAGTTGTTACATGTTTAATAAAAGTTAGTTAACCACTGTTAATCTATTATTTTATGTTAACTTATGCATTACTTCATGTTAGTTAGTCAACACTTGATATAGAGTCACCACAAAAACTTTCTCTGCTTTGTATGGGGTGTAGGAACAATAATGATTGCGATGCAGTTCACTGCTCACTGTTCTCTGTGCAACTGTGTACCTGCTGCTTTTCGGGTTGTCTTGAGACTCTTTTCAAGAGACTGCTAGCTTTCCTTTTACCAATACGCTGAAAGAAGTCTTTTATGGTGCACCTGTTTGGGGACAATTAGTTGATCTTTCCAGCTGCATATTATCAAGACATGTTAACTAATGCATTGCTTCATGTTAGTCAACACTTGATATAGTGTCACCATAAAAAATACATATCTTACATTTTTATATATATTGTAATTCCTGCACCCATTAAACCGTCGCTATAGAAGTCATCTGTGATTTCTTAAAAAGTAAAATGTACTTTCATCTACTGAACATTATTTTGTGTTTTATTTCTATTGTCTTTATTTGTATCCAGCCACTAATATCTTAAAATACAGTACTGTACTGTGGTGGTGTGGTCGCGAGTGGTCGGAGTAATGAGGCTGCCACAAGGAATTCTGAGAGACACTCCGGTTGTGTCCAATTGAACTCCAGAAGTTTCAAAAAGAAAAAGAAAAAGAAAAGGAAAGGAAAAGAACATAAAATAGTTTCAGGTCCTTTCAACCTGTAATAATACTTTCCATTGGGACTAGGACATTTCTGGGTTTAGGACGCCATCAAGTCCCCCTCAACTACGCGTGTGCACCTAGCTGCACTTTAGCCCGACTGTTCACCATCTTCCCTCATGCCTCTTTCATACCCCATAAGCCCCTCCCACAACATGGAGCATACCATCAATGGGGTTACCCGAAAGAGCATGGGACAGAACGTCAATTCCCACAGTTCACTTGGTCATTGACATTCTATACATTCAACATCTGAGCTCATACAATAATTATCTTATGTACACGTCCAGGTTTTACACATAAAGCTAGCTTACTGAATTATAATATTAACTAAATGTTACCCAGGTGTAGGAGTAGTAGGATGTAACTAGTGATGTGTCTGGCGCCTTGACATCATCACATGTACTTATTTTTTTACAGTGCCCTTTACAAATATTGGCACCCCTACTAAATATGAGTAAGACAGACTGCAAAAAAAGTCAGCATATTTTTTATCACTTATCTATTTGATATTTCATTCAAAGTATTGACCAAATTCTAACCTTAATTTGAAGTTCAGTGATTGAAAGGAAAATAAAGTCTTATCATGAATTTTTGTCATATCTGTGTGCGCGCCACAATAGTTGGCATCCCTTTATCCTTCGGAATCTCTCTGCAAAGATAACAACTCTGAGTCTTCTTCTATAATATTTAATAAGTCTGGACAACACTTGACCAAAGATCTGAGAGCATTCCTCCACACAGAATCTCACCATATCCTTCAGATTCTGAGATCTATGCATGTGGACTCTCTTTTTCAGCTCATCCCGCAGGGGTTAGGTCTGGGCAGATGGACGGCCATGGAAAAACCTTCTGTGGCCTGGGAAACATTTCTGTATTGACTTTGAGTATTGAGTCTTTAATAAAATGATCCTTAGTTTGAGTGACCTCTGAGTCTCTGTTGAGTATTATTTTGATACATTTCCACCAAGATTTCCAGTGCATATTTCCATTTTACACCATTAAATACAAACAAAATTTTATTCTGCAAATGAATAACAGCTCTGAGACATCTGCAGTTTGAAATGATTTGCCTTTTGCAGCACTGTGGTTCAGTTTAGCCCACTTCTCTTGGCAAACCACACTCAATTCCCCAAGGTTGCGATGTTCTCTCTCTTGGACAATTTCAAAATCTTCCTTATTGTTCAGTGGGACTGAAGTCAGGGAATTGACTAGGCAAGCACCCGGCAAACACTTCCTTTAGAAACATGTGTTGGGTTCTTCTGGGTACATGTTTGGGGTTGTTGTCTTGTTGAAACATCCATCTTCACGCCTTTCTTGACTGACTAGATTAAACTTTCTAAAAACTCCAATACTTCCAGAACAGCTTGCCATTGTCATTCCCTCGATGGTTGTGTAATACCCCAGAGAAGCAGCTCCCATATCATGGTGCTCCCACATTCATACTTCACAGTAAGTATCAAATGTACAACCCTTCTTTCTCCAAACATTAACTACTGCTAAAGACTTCTGTTTTTGTGTTGTCTGACCAGAGCACAGTGTTCTAAAAGAGTTCTGATTCGGCAAAAAAATTGTACTGGCCTGCATGTTTAAGGTCTTTGCTAAGGGTCTTTTCCAGTTGAGTGTTGTTTTATAATGTTTATAATGTTATAATGATGTATATATGCCTATATATATATATATATATATATATATATATATATATATATATATATATATCTGATATATAATGAACACTGATATAATACAATGGGTTTTTCATGTGTATGTACATGTGTATGTAAATTGTGTTATGCACAATTTATATTTGACTATATTTGATGTATATACAATGAACATTGATATATATGGAATAAACTTTGAGATATATGGAATAACATTGATATATATACAATAACAACTTAATAAAATGGTCTATGTGCACAGTTTGTTCATGAAATGCATTCATATTTAAAGGGTCAGTATTAAGTTAATAGTTACTGGAAATAAATGCTACTTTAATTTGGCACTAGGTACTACTGCGTGGCAGGAAGAGCTCAGGAGCAGGTTACATCGATTCTCAACAACAAAAGGTTTATAGACATTATTACAAATGCATGTAGTAACAGTGCTCCTAGCGCACAGCCGTCGTTTGGGCATGTAGAGGATATGCATTTACGACAGGGTCCGACCCCTGGAACAGGGTTGTAAACCTTCAGGTTAAAGGTCAAATACTTGCAGTGCCTAGTGGCAATATATATATATATATATATATATATATATATAAAAATAACAAAAACAAGTGTTTGTCTGAATACAGTGTAATGACAATAATCCTAAATTACAACTGAATTACAATATATGGTGACCTGCTTAATGTGCTTACTTGGCCTCATTTTTTGTTTAGCCGCTGTTGCTGACGACCTTGTGTGCAGCGCTGTGACTGCAGCTGAAGTCTTTATTTCCGAGGTTGTGAAAAAAACTCCTGTGCTATCTGGTCTTTCCGAATGAACACATATTCCACATGACAGCACATTATTTTAACCCTCCCATAGTCTAAAGCTGCTACAACAAATAGCTTCTCCTAAGATATGATTTACCTCATTCCTTTTGTTATTCTTGTCACCTAATATCTGATTTAACCGAGATCCACCACTCTGTTGCATCACCTCTTTTAACATTGTTGAAGTGTTTGAGAACTGAGGAGACTAATAGCTGTAGTTCCAAAACTGAAATGTTTTCCCATTTGGCTTGATACAGAATATTAGCTGCTCAACAGTTTGGGGTCTGCTTTGCTGTAATTTCCCTGTCATAATGTTACAAATGTTTTCAGTGGGTGACCGGTCTAGACTGCAGGTTACTTTAGCAGCTGGACAGAGCCATGCTGCTCTTATATGTACAAAATGTGATTTGTGATTGTCTTGCTGAATTAGGCAAGGCATTCTGTGAAAAAGACACTGTCTGGATGGCAGCATATGTTTCTGCAAAACCTGCATATCGTTCACAGAGGATGTGGCATCCAATTTCAAATTTTGGTTCTGCTGGACCACAGGACACAGGTTTCTGGATCCTGTTTATAGAAGGTTTCATCTTTGCATGATAGACTTTGGAACAAACTGTATTCACAGATTTCCGAGGTGCTCCTGAGTCCATGCAGTGATTTAAACTACTGATGCAGTGCTGCTGAAGGGCCTGAAGATCATGTCCATCCATTACTGTTTTTTGGCTTTTGGCAATTGCATGCACAGATTTCTCTGGAGTCTCTTATTCAGTTCATCATATTATGCACCATAGATGATAAAATCCCCAAGTTTGCTATTTTACATTGAGTAATGATGGTCTTGAATTGCTGCGCTAGTTGTCTTTCACAGAATGGTGAAACCCTCTTCATCTTTCTTTGTGAAAGACAACCTCTCTTTGATGTTTTTTTTATTACCAGTCAAGTTACCGACATGTTTCCAAATAACCTAAATAGTTGTCAGATGTTTTAGCATTACACAACATTATCAGACCTTTGTTGCCCCAGTTGCAAATACGTTTCAATACCATTTTCAGTATTTCAATAATATGTTTCAATGTTAACAATTGGTGAATTTGTACTATTGTCATTGAACACAGGGGTTTAAATGAGTTGTGCATCACTGCATTCTGTTTTAGTTTACAATTAGCATGTTTAAATTGTCTATCTACCCGTCTAAACAGAATACAGCCAATATGGTATGCGGCAAATATCCAGAACAACAGAAAATTGGTTACAAAAATCCCCAGAGTAAATAAATGCTTGCCAATAATCACCAGTATGTATTCAGAAAGTACTATTACAGGTATATTCCTTTCACACATACACACACACACACACACCCCACATATCACTCCATTACAAAACCAGTGAGTCGACCTTGGGCAATTTACTCTTTTTACACTGCATTCATTTTTTAAAACTGGCCTATCTGCCAGCAGAGGTATCTCAGCTTTTCCCCAGTATGACTGACATGATTATAGGTTTTGCCTAATAACATGCTGGAAGCTACGATTTCAACTATCTAAGCTGCAGCAACCCACTGACGCGGAGCAACACAGTGGTGAGAGGTAAAAGCTCAGGCTTTATTATGCAGCACATGTCCGTCCTATGCAATGCCACCAGACGGATGGCACACACAGGGTCAAACTACAGTTTTACAAGTGAGGAGTAATAATTAAATGAGCAAAAAGGGGCAAAGCAGCTCATAAATGGTGATATTATGGACTAGGCCCTTAAAAATATGTGCCCATTACATTAATTAGTGCACTGTCGTAAGGCCCAGGCCTGGGTCATGATAAATGGAAAACTACATCAGGGGGAAAGCAGGGGCCAGTAATGCAGCAGGCATCACAGCAACTGTTTCCTTTTCATTTATGGCAACCTTGTAATTAATCAGCTAGTGACTGGGTGGGGGGATTATGTTTATGCAGCCAAAATGTCACTGATACTTTGAGGTGCTGGACTTGATTCTGTGGAGATTCTACCAGACCGCTTGCGCTGTACAAATACAAATCCAGCCTTGGGCACTCTGAAAATTATGCTAATAAAAGATGAAATATGAGGGTGATGTTTTTTTCACCCCGGTCTTCAGCTAAGGCTGTTTTATCCCGTCAGTAATTGACTTGATGGGGTTTATGGAGTGAATTCTAAATCTTCTTTATAACTAAAAGCTTAGTGCCTCCCTAATAAAGGACGACCACCTTATGTAACCCATGAAGAATAATCATAAACACCAGTTCTTCTAAAGCCGGTCTCTTTACATTTAGCGTGTTTAGCTTAATCCACCCAAATATGTTTGCTTTATTTCACTCTCTCAGTATTATCTTAAATATCAAGATGCATTGAGTCGCATCGGATTATTTGATGAAACAGGCTCACGTGAACTTCTTTCCACAAGCATGGTTTATGATTTAAATTAGACAACCTAGCATCCAATAATATTGAAAACACATGCACATCTGCTCTGTGAAGTTTGCAATGAGGCATATTAACAATTAAGGTGGAAATAAACTGCAAATCACAACAGCTGCAATTTTATCTATAGCCTACATTATCAAGCCACTGTCCTAAGCTTTAAGTGGGCAAATTTAACCTAATTTTAACCTATTAACATGGAGCTTGCAAAGTGCCTGTAGATGAGCTGGAGCAATCAAAAGCAACCCATCAGTGTGGGATCTGTATGGCAGCACAACCACCACTGTCGTTATTAAGCTAGTATTCGAGCCTCAAGCCAGACAAGCTGGATATGTGAGTTTGTATCCAATAATTGCAAGCAGGGTAGCACAATATATCGTTTCAGCATTAACATTGCAATGTGCGCGTGTGCAATACTCACATCATAGGACATGCAATGCCTAGTATGGTAAATTAAATGAAAAATGTCATGCTACAACTTTTCTGCTGTTTGATACAAAAGAAAAACTTGCACGGCTCCGGACCGATTTAAGCCTTCTCAGATACACAAAGAAGAGTAGTCACATCACTCCCCTGCTTCAGTGTTTGGTACACTGAAAGCAATTATAGAACATTAAAGTTAGAAAAGATGGAAAAGATGGTGCACAGTGATAAAAAGTAATTATTATTATTATTATTATAATTATTTTTCACCCCAATTACTTGACAGTAAATAATGTTTTCTAAATATCGATGTCATCTGGTAAAAAAATTCGGAATATTTTTTCATATCACTATATACATATCACAGGGGAAAAAAACTGCAATGTCACTTAATTGCAAGTTAAATTCTGCTCACAATATTTATTCATTCATTAATTTCTATTCTGAACAATTTGTCCTTCTGGGTCTTGGGGGGTGCTGGAGCCTATCCCACCGCTCATTAATAATTTTGCCCTACTAGCAACTGAGGAAACTCCCAACTAGTCACTGTTACTCCGATACCAAGTCTGATGAAATCGACACCAAACCAGTCAGCTAACTCAGTTAGCCACTTATATTTAACCCAGAGCCCTGTCGATGTATAGTAGCCCACTTCTGGGTTGTCCACCTACAATACATACGATAAGCAAAACTGCCAGTCAGGCGGGGGTAGTCATTCACCAGCAAACTGCATTCATGTAAACAGAAACATCCATGAGGACGCCATTGCTCTGTTTATGGAATAGATCCTGAGGGTTATTCATAGCTATAAAACATAATATATTATACCATGTCAAGAAGGAAATAGAAAGGTAGGACAAGGACACACTCCACATCCATAACTCGGCCATAATTTGCCTACTGAGGAATGTTTACGTGCAGCTGGCTGGAATATAATAAATATACAATAGGGTTATTTTCCTGTAACAATAGCCACTGATGAATGTACACATATTCCAACAGTGGACAGACATAGTCTTGATAAATGAGCGCTGCGCCCCACATGCAGCCTTATTTATTTCACTGTGAGTGAGGAAGGATTTTAAGTAGCTATTGCTAATTGCTTACCAAAGCGATGCTGCACACAGTACATGGATTTATATGGATGGCTGTAACATTTGCTCAGCGAAAGACTTGAGTAGGAGCTGCTTGCAAGAGAGACACAGGAAGAGAGAGAGAGAGAGAGAGCGAGCAAGAGAGCATCTCCACATTCTATTCCTACAACCTCCCACACAATTAACAAAGCAAATTTCACAGCTCTGTGTACAATTAATCACTCGCCACACTCCCTCCAACATGAACGCATCAGCATACGCCCACAAAAAAACAATGCGGCAGGAGGTGGACACCGGGGGCTGTTCTGACATTTAACCGGCTGCCTATTAAAAATTTTCATCGTTTTTGTTTTGCTGTCGCCACTTTAAACCTTTGCATTATTGCTTTATCACACAATACTGTCTGACAGTCTCAGGAGGCCGAAGCCCGCTGAAGCCCAAAATGAATGGATTTCACGGTGGGTACATAGGTCCAGCTTCAAGTGAGTTGATCTGCTGATTTGAATTTAGTCACACCTTGTTATTATTACTACTATTACAAGTGTTTACCTAACAGTGTGTGATCGTATGTTTGCTTTTGACTCAGCATATGTGTGCTAATAAGCACATAAGAATGGCCTCGTCAACAGCTTTTGACATAACTCTTAATTTCAGGAGGGATTCGTTTTACATGGGGAGGTGGGGTAATGCAGTTTTACTACAGGGCGTGACTGAATTTTATGAATCAATCCAGACTTTTCTGGTGCTGTTAGGTGAAGTCAACATTACTCTCATGGACACACAGTGTACCATTAAAATCAAATCAAGTTCATTTAACTGAATCCAGACTCAGCTTAACCAAAAACACCTTTACTGACACAGCAACGGCACCACATTTTAGTCAAAGACTTGGTTTAAAGGCTTGGCATTCCCATGTCTGGGAAAACGGTCCTATGGGATAAATGCAGTGGGGAAAACAAGGTGGATGGATATAATTCAAATACGCCACACATATCCACTGAATCAAAAGAGTAGAATCAGCATGCATGGAATGCTACCTCAATGTAAAATTCTGCTTTATTACAGGACATCTGTAAAAATGTATGACTGATTCGCACAAGATAAGAAATCCCAGCATAAATGACTGAGATGGGTGTGACTACCTGATTTACACACTGCAGTCACCTCCAAAAAACAGGTGCCTACCAGCCAAACCAGTCCAACAACCAAAACTATCCAACTAACAGTGTTCTGTGACCAATGATAAAGTAAAGAATGATAACCAATATTACAACCCACTCATATTAATAATCAAATTTTAGTTTGAAACTTAGCAGGCTACATGTCAATAACATGTATGTAGGCTATAGGCTAGGCCACACATTGACCTAAGAATGAGGAGGCCTTTGGCTCGTCTTCTGGATGTGAGTGTTGTACAAGTTGAACGACCTGTGGTATATGTGTCATGTATGATATGATGATGCTCAATGGCTCCTCAAGCGCCTCCGTACTTGGGAAAAACCACAAAACACAGGATATGATGGAATATTTACCTACATGTCAATTTGCATGGGGGTTAATATGACCTGAGGGTCACAGAAGGTCAAAAGATCTGGAATCTTGCACAGTGGGTACCAATGACTGATGTGGTGCACTGAAATGGGCCTAAAATCACTAAGAAACGCCAGTAGTAACTACATTACCCCACCTTCCCATGTAAAACTAATCCCATCCAAAAATGACTTTAGGCTGTACTTGTTGACTACAATGAATCAGAACTTCCTTATTTTGCACATTCATTTTGCATGCTTTGTTTATAAGCATGGCTTTGCATTGCTAGACATACAAGGGAGACTTTATCCTGCACTGCTTTTGGATGGCCCACTGGTGTTTCTGGCAGGTGACGGGCACAGTGGCTCTGCTGTGTGCTAATGGAAAAGAAGGAGGAACAGATTAAAGCAGGAGGCAGCACCTGTGGGGGTCACTGCCGTGAGAGCCGTGGGAGGGTTAAGGTGGACAGTCGAGCCAGACAAGGGGGTTGATGATGCTGGCTGTCGGGGTCCCACAGGAGAGACACTCACGTCTGAGCGCACCAATAGCTTCACACTATTAGCAGCAGTCCAGCTGCAGCTTTCACGTATGCCCTCCAGTGCTCTATGTGCCCACAGAGATGTGTCGTGAAAACCTGCCTGCCAAAGTCTCCTCTCCGAGCCCAGGGATTGCCACCCTTGGGGGTTCGAGAGGCTTAGGA
>CM067482.1:26206108-26262670 GCA_034552555.1 Semaprochilodus insignis
TATATATAGTTTGAGTCCTATTAAGCTCTGTACGAGGTCAGTTAGCATCCTCTTGATTCTACGATCCACCAACAGCAAAGCAAATGACAATAGTAAATTATATAAATCTGCACTCATTATGGGCGTGTTTATCTATAAACAGTGCAATCATCAAAGCTAAATCCGAAAATGATGGTAACTGAGTGGATGGTATTTGCTCCACTTCTCAAAGCTTCAGTGATGTGTTCAGGGGCTGGCATCGAACTCTGCCTGGCAGTGTAAGTAGAGCAATGATGCTTGTTTGATTGCATTTCAAATTAGCCCAACTATGCGGCTTTGGGTCAAGTCTGGAGAAACCAGCTACAAGACAAATTTCTTCCTGCCACAGAAAGCTACAAAGCTTATTGAGTAAGGCCATTCGTCTAACATTGAACGAAGATTTAATGCTGCGCCATGCACATTTTTCTTGGGTAGCTTTCCGCATTCTGTCTACCCAGTCCCTACATTTCCCCCTGCATCTTTAGATTCCGTTTGTGCTTGCAGATTATACAAACTTGCCTTTAGATTACAGGATGCTCCTTTGCTGTTACATTCCAATTCATCTCTTGCGGGAGAGCAGAACAACCTTACTTCATCATATAGGCATGCGTAGTTAGTTTGGGGGAAAAAAAAACTTTTAAAAGTTGAAAGCCCAAAGCTCATTATTGATCCATCTACCCATACATGGAGGATGCCTCAAACAGAGTTGACAAGTAGGACACTGGTAAGGGAGGGGAAATTAGAGGAGAGAGAGAACAGACTTTCCATATACCCATCCTTTCCTCTCTGGCATGCACCGCACACTGTAATTGACGGGCATGGCACGACGAACAAGGAGTCGTTGTTATTTTGCGGAATACGTTTGGCTCTGACTGCACAGGAGCAGTGGCCTGAAAAAAGGCTAAAATAAAACAGAGCCAAGAAGGCTGGGAATCCTCGGGCTCCTTTAAACATAATCGGAACTGCCGTCTGTGAACGTGCAACGTTAGCGCTCTGTGCAAAAAGTCTGTCTGGGGGACTCTCTCTCATGACAGCCCTTTGACCCAAAACTATTCGGGGACTCGTGGACTTTCTGACACCTTCGGTTCAGCGGGTGATGGAGAACATATGCGCTGCCAGAGCGCCTTGAGAAAGAACCCTGTAGCAAAAAAAATGACAGATGGGTGTAAGGGAAAGGTATTAGAAAAATTACATTTCCTACAGTGAAGCAGCGGAGACAGCAACAGACTGTGTGAGCCTTCTGAATTGTGGCTGGTCAGGGGACTTGTGTGGTATATTGTATAGTGCAGATTTGATAGTGACATTAGATGGCATGCTTTACAAATCTGTTTAGTCTGTCACACTGCAAAAACCACAATTATCTTAAATTTTTTGGATATATCTTAATATAGAAAATTCTAATTTTGAGATTGATGCATGCTTATTTTAAGGTTATTTGACTTATTTCCAGATGTCATTTTAGTAAGACAAATTTTCTCATTATATTTAAAGATCTTTTTTTTTACTTGAACTTCCTTGAAACAAGCCAAATTATCTGCCAATAAATGAAGAAAAACTGGTTTACAAAAATCACTTAAAGCTAGGAAAAGGATATGGAAATAAGTAAAATAATCCTACAGAGTAGTCTTAAACTATCTCAACATTAGATTTTCATCTCAAAATGAGAACTAGTAAAATGTATCTGGAAATAAGTAAAATAATCTTTTAAATTATATTAAAACAATCTTGAAATGAGAATTTAATCTCAAAATGACAACTAGTAAAAAGTATCTGGAAATAAGTAAAATAATCATAAAAATTAGCTTAAAACAATTTTAAAATGTGAATTTCATCTATACATGAGAACTAGCAAAAAGTATCTGGCAATAAGTAAAATAATCTTTAAAATTAGCATAAAACAATCTCGAAATGAGAATTTCATCTCAAACTGAGATCTAAGAAAAAGTATCTGGAAATAAATAAATTAATTGTAAAAATTAGCTTAAAACTATCTCAAAATGTGAATTTCATCTATACATGAGAACTAGCAAAAAGTATCTAGCAATGAGTAAAGTAATCTTATAAATTAGCTTAAAGCAATCTCAAAATGAGAATTTTATCTCAAAATGAAATCTAAGAAAAAGGAAACAAATAAAATAATCTTAAAAATTTGCATTAATGAACTAATAGCATTAGCATATTTTGCAGTGTACAACAGCTTTGTCTAACAGTTGGATTGTTATGGAAAACCTTGCCAGCTGATCAGTGTTCCTGCAGCTACTTACGTTGTAAAGTAAATAGAAAGCATTTCATATTTGTGTTTCATCTTGCGAAGCTCATGCTAGTAAGAATCTGAACTGCAGGGATTTGAAGGAGAAAAAGAATATCGCATGGGGGTAAACTGAAATAACTGCAAGGGCCGAGGATGCACTGCAGATGCTTGGTGCTATTTCAGTGCCCAGGTGTGTAGAGCAAGAGAATGAACTCTGAGCCCTGAGGAGAAGTCTCCGGCTATGCTACAGATTCCATTTTCACCCCCGAGAATCATTGCCATAGGGTTGTCTATTCAGATTCCGGTCCAGAAGGGTTTTTAACGATATTAACGTGGAGCCATTTTCAGCTCTCTTTTGTGCCATCTCTTGTCAACGTGATGGCTTCTTCATGCCAACGTAAAGATGTGCATTGAAAAGTACAGTCCGATTTGCAGGGCATTGATCTTTGAATGGCTTTACAATAAATTCCTTGCAAAGTGCCCTGCCCGTGACTCCCCTCTCCTTTGTACTTATATGAGAGGGAACAGAAAAGGTGACCATGCTGCGAAACTGACAATAGGTGGTGTATGATCCGACATGTTCGTCTCAAAATCCGAGTCCACCCAATTTCAGGCTTGACTGCCCCGGCACGACTCGTGCATTTCTTTAAAATATTCCTGGAAAACATTTATCTAATCCCTTTCATGGTTTCATGCTCACACTGGCTCTACAGTGTACTACTGGACTGACACTGATGTCTGTGTACGGGCACCATTCCTGCATTTGCCCATTTTGAATGGCAAACCAATAGCTGTGTTTGTGCAAGTCCCGCATTCAGTCAGTTAAACACCACTAATGAAAAGAACAAAACACCAAGTTGTCATCAACAAGCTTTTGTCTGGGATCGTGCTTCACTTTTTTTTCACTTTCCAGTCTACTTTCCCTCTTTTAAGTACGCCAATCCCAATTTGAATAATTGAACTTCAAAGGGATCTTGTTTTTTTAAGCCACTGTGGTGTGCTTTTGCAGAGAATGGCTGTCGTCCTGCACTGAAAATGGTCCCTCCGCCTTATCTCTATAGACAGACTTCTGCTTGTATATGCTATGGTGATTTGGAAATCTTGTTACCGCAACAATTTGAGCTGTGGATGCAGCTGCTTCATTGAGTATACATCTCACCAATAAAGCATGGTGAAATATATTTTTAACTGTCCTTGCTAGCTGAGTGAGATTAAAACAACACAGAAACTCAATTCAGTAAACAAGAACCTTTGGCTGGGTAGTAAAATGAAAAAAAAAAAAAAGTAATGGATTAATGAATACACAGCCGGGCTGCATGATACGGACAAAGTACTAGTCTTGTAGAGCTGGCCTGAATCATCTGAATACTCGAATATGCCTTTGTTATGTTAGAGGTTATTTTTCTATTTAGTGTTTGGAAGGTCTCAAAAATTGTAGCCTAAAATAAAGTTTTGGCAGCCATCGTTAATAAATGGCAAGTGTTAAAAATGAATAAATTACAGCTAGTTTAATTAAATGCGTTAGAAATTAAGGTATCCACTGAAGATAAAAAGATCAAAGTATTGTGATCCTTAGCCAAGCACCGCTATGCGTCAAATTTACCCTGCCTCCAACATCGTAAGTACTTCAAGGGAGAAAAGTATGGAAAAAAATGTGGTGGTTCAGAATGGGTTGTGTTTTGATGGACACTGCTAAAAAATATATATATATATCCTGACAGGTAACATAATCTTAAATCTAGTTGATATGTCTTTAAATTCTCATTTTGAGGTTGTTGTAAGCTTGTTTTAAGATCATTCAACTTATTTTCTGATATTTTTTTACTTGTAATATCACATTAGAAATGTTTTCTTACTATACTGTCAGATAATTTTGCTCATTTTAAGAAAATTTGCTTGAAACAAGCCCAATTATCTGCCAATATAGTAAGAAAATATGCCTTACAAAAATCACTTACGGAAAAATATGTCTGGAAATATGCAAAATAATCTTTAAAAGAGCACAAAGCAATCTCAAATTTAAAATTTCAATATATAACAACAAGGTATAAGATAATTTTACTTGCCAGGATATCATCAGTGCAAGAGGGCTCTCTAGCAAAGACGGTGTGACTAGAACACTGATTACATTGGAAGCAAATCTATTTTATTAAACTAAAAACACCTCAAATATTAGGTAACTGTAGTAAGTATTCAAGTACACATTCAGAGATGTCAACAAGCATTCAAGGCCTGTAAATTGCATTTGGACCAGGTTCACATTATTCGGATTATATTCATATTCATGCCTCATACTGCAATCTTACATATGCCCTGCAAACCGTACTGAGGATATGATATGCAAAATCACATGAATTCCATGATTCATCCAAACACCCACCCACAGAAACTCATCTGATTCACCAAGGTTTGGCCAAAATACTAAATAATCTGTATATAATCTGGGCCTATCTGTGATATCACTATTGCCAAAACCAAAGTCACGATAACGATTAACAAACAATGTATTGTGCAGCCCTAATACACAGCTACACCTTGTACCACTTTCTTTTCCTAAAGCAGTAATGTAGTGTTGAATACTAAGATGCAGACACAGATCAAAATCTGGGATCTAAAAAAATTCATGCCACTGCCTCACACTAGGACGTGGCTCACTTACTACTGGCTCAGCCAATTGTCCTTAAATACTGACCACAGTCTTCGTGCTGTTAGATATGCAGGAGTCGTAAGGTTACGTCCCTCGTCAGAACACAAACTGTAAAAGGTCAGTGCATTTTTCCTAGTCAATTCTTGTCTCGCTACACTACACAAAGTCAATACTCATTGAGGTCAACGCGAATATCAGGCAAAATGCAAGGAAGTGCTGTTTTTTTGGTTTTCCCCTTCATTCTCCACGACCTGAGAAAATAAATAATTCATTTAATCCATAAACAGCCTGGGCAGACCTCCTCCTGTGGACCAGGGCCCAGAGTAAGTCAGAGGCTTTGAAATATGCAGCGTTTTGGCGAGTGTGACGTCTGTCCAAAATGGCCTCATTAGAACAAAAGCCCCTTGCCAGTTCCAATGTCCTCTTCCTCATAACAGGCTCATCCAGTGCACCACACACACGCTACCGGCCCCAGAAAGCCTCATTGTGCGCTCTCGCTGGGGTGGCGGGCTCAAATAATGAGAAATATTAATTCAGACGGTGGAGGTCGTGGTTGGGTTTTTAAAAGCCGATCAGGCTGGAGCTCTTTTCTTTTTTTTTTTTTTCTCATGCATATGCGTCTGCAAGGCCTAGAGACATTAACAGCACTTTACGAGATGTGCAGCTTGTGTTGCATTTATTGTGCTGAAAAAAGAGAGGCTTTCAATATTGCTTTTTAATGGCAGGTTAGAGATTTGAGAGGGCAAAAACTATTTTCCTTTAGATGGTCAAATTCTGCTTGGGCTACTACATGTCCTAAACATGTATAAGCTTGCGTAATGTGAAAAGGGGAAGAAAAAGATATATGCTGAAACACTGGTTGAAATGGAGTAAGCATGAATACACCCCTAGACTCACACAGATTGATGTTGCCTAGACTAATGCTAAACATAAAGTGTGTGTGTGTGTGTGTGTGTGCGTGTGTGTGTGCGTGTGCGTGTGTGTGTTTGTGTGTTAGATTCAAATCAGGAACTGTCTCTAAGGATATCACTCAGAAGGGAAACAGAGAAGATATCACTTCTTGGTCGACTGCAATAAGGGAATACCTTATAGTCTTACTCAAGAGTCAAAACACATGGAAAGGCAAAAGTACTTCACATATGAAAGAACCTAGAAAACACTGTCTGGTGCCATTGCATCCAGTGAATACTCCATACACGGAGCTACCAGTTCTTCCCAGGCTATACAACTGCTTCACATATTATCCTAACAAACACAGATATGGATTCATGAGCTGATCTGTTCTGTGCACATGTGCACAAGAAAAGCAAGAACAAACACTGACAGGCAGACAGACAGACAGACAAGCAGATAAGCAGATTAAGTATTCAAAGTGGTTTCCCAGAGTGTGACATACCCTTTTCCATTTTCCCAAGTGTCCCAATGGTCTCATTTCCTGTAGGCACCTATAGTTGAATTCTAAAGTCATTCTGCTATATGGCTATTTATTAATTATCATTCATTCATTTCTTTATTTAAAGAAAAGCAAATGGATATGGCTTTGAATCTTACTTCTCACGTGTGGCAGTTTTGAGGTCCTCCACAAGGAGGGACCCTTTAAAGTGTGCATCACTTAAAGAGAAGAACTTTTGAAACTACATCTGAAGTTTTTTTTAATGCTGTTTTACTCAGCAGTATATAACAAAACAGATTTTTATGAAAGCAGTTCATGTTTAAAAATGACTTTATAGCCTACTTTATGATATAACCAACTCATAATCATTTTGCCCTGTGAAGGACTGGGCGGCCTGTCCAGGGTGTTTCCTGCCTTTTGACCAAGGACCACCGGGATAAGCTCCAAAAGAACCCAAAAGGAGTCACGATACGGAGTGATATTCAGTTTATAATTAAATCTTCCCAGATAGATAGATAGATAGATAGATAGATAGATAGATAGATAGATAGAAAAAGCATAAACGACAAAAAGTTTCACATTTATCAATGAGGTGGTAAAAGGTAGAGTGTGAAAAAAAGTGAAGACGCAGTTGGTGTAGCGATTACTTTCCTTCTTCCTTTTAACTACAAAGCAGAATGGATGGAAATTGGCAGCTAAACACTGCTACAAGGCTACGTGGGAGTCTTTCTCCATCTGCCTGCACAGATGGGGAGAACTTGCTGCTGAAAGACCAGCATGAGCTAGTCACACAACTTCAAACACTGGGTCAGAGCAAATATTTAAAAGATGGGGAAATGTCTCTGGAATGAAGGACACATGCCTCTTCAACATAACCGTGCCCATTCCGTGTCAAACGTGAATGAAGCTAAAGAAAAAGCTGATTTTAGCACTGCTCGGAATATCAGAGCGTTCTGACTGTCAATGTACTGGAATTGCCCGCTTGTTCATTTCCCAAATTGCAATTATCTGATTGGCCTATTGCCGCCGGGGGAGCAGGAAACAGGGATGCAGAGATGGATGCTGGGTATTTGGGAATCAGGCTTGGACTCTCTCTGTGGGAAATCAATGGTGTTTGTTTAATTATTGGGTGAATGTAATCAGTGGCACTGCTGTAATTACTACCACTGGCCAGCAGTCATTACAAAATCATTTGTATCAAGCCATCTCACAGTCTGGATTAATTAATAACCGCCTCTCGTAATTGTTTCTGAATCGAAAATGCTAAATATTTACACAAGACATCTCTTTCTTGGTTTTCGTTCATCTTGCTTTTGTCCGGCCTCGCACACAGTACGAGAAGCATCCGCTCTTGAGCTTTGCATTCGCTTGCTGTACGAACAGAGTGTCCTTTAACTTTATGGATTTGTCGATGATTGCTTCTGACAGGAGTCACTAAGCGTGCCTCCACTGGAAGCCATTCTAAGTTCAGGATTAGCAGCGGTAATTGACAAGGACGTTGTATCAAAAGGATTAATTTCACACATACATAGAAGGGGTGGGGAATATATAGAGATATATGACTCCAATATACCCCCCCTTTAAGGTGACTTCTGCGGTGACTGGAGAGGTTAGGGCTCACGGCCTGAAATGAAACCTGCCAGCCGAGAGCGTATTAAGTTAATGATACAATTCTTTCTAATTGCAGACAGATGGAATCGTCACTGGAGCAAATCATTTTTTGCTCCTTAATCACACATCAATTAACAAGCTTAGTCTGCCTCAGACCTGACTGGCTGCTAAAACCGTAGATACGCCCAACCATTTTGGCCCACAATAGCCTCGATGGTCTCATACTAAACATTCTGTGCGTCGACTTGTTACAGACAAGTAGAGGAAGCGAATGAGCTGAAGCGTTTTGTAAACACGCCTCTTCTCTTCCAGCGGTTCCCTTGACATGATATCTCCGCGATTTAAAACAACCCATCCCAGGCAGCTCAGGGCCTCGGAGCCTGAACTTTAAACCGCAGCCTCTCAGGAGCTGCCACACGATACAAAAGGTCTACTAAGCACACAGTTGAGCTTCTGGATTGGTATTTAAAGCTTGGCAAATGCAAGGGAAGAGTCCGAGTCCAAGAATCGGGAAAAAACATCACTCTCAGCAGATCCCGTGAGCTTTGTCGGAGAACAAGGAACGCTGCTGGCCATACAGTTGAATGCCTTCGGAGAAGACAGAGTTGTAGTTCGTCTTCCAAAGAGAAAAAGCATTCGAAAAAGAAGTCCACCTCCAAGACAATTACAGCAAATGCCTGCAGCAGAGCCTCAATTCCCACCCTTTGAGATTTCAGCCACTATCCAGTTGGATCTGCTGAACTGATGCTGGAGCAAACCTTCACCTGCAAAGACTCATCTCAAGCAGGAGGCAATCAATCCACGGATTCCAAAATGTCCGAAAAAAAGTCTTGATTTCAATTTCAGCCTGCAAACTGCTGAAAATTCACAGGGTGTCAGCAAGCACATGCATTCTGACACTGTGTGATGGACTGGAGGTTGACTTTGATGCGGTTGATTGACAGGTGCCTATAGAGCTTCTATAAGTGGAAAAGCAGAGCTGCCCTCTCAGCTTATCTGGGTTGTCACTCCATTGGTCCGACATGACAGGACCCGTCCTTGGCCCCTCCTTTTCTCTCTCTTCTCACTTGCTGTCCTTTTTCCCTTTTCCCCAGCTAAAATAAACAATTCCGTACCACGCTCCTCCTATCCTGAGTGGTCTGAAATGATCCCTGGCTGTTGTCTGGCTGTCTGTAAATCTCTTTTGATTTATTCATTTCTTCCAATTCTGCAGCTTTATAGAGCAATCAATCGGCCTGTTAGCCCGCACCCGATCAAACGCTAGCTGATAAGACAAATGTTCTTTGTCACTGAGTAGTATATAACTGGGGCTTTTTTGGTCCTCCATCGATTGCTGATTTCCTCTGCTCAGCAACGCTTTTCAAGCTGTAGGCCATTCGAAATTTATCTCATGTTATCAGCCAACCAATCACTCTCTTGCCTGCTTTCTCTCTCGCTCTGTCTCTCTCACTCACTCACACGCGCGCACAAAGTACCGATTTGTTCCTCACACAGTCACATAATGTTTCATGAGTCGGCTGTTATGGCTTTACTGAGGCCAAATGCAGATGTCTTGAACAGACACCCCACAATGTAGCTTGCGCAGCATTGAGCAAATGAACAGAAGAGACACTGTTGATTGACTTTAGCCCAATTAGCTAATCCCTGATACTGCGGCCCATCATGCCAAAGTTCAGCTGTGGCGCTGTGACACTCCACAAGTGCTGTGTTTTAGGCCAGCTTGCTACCTCAGGGCAGAATTCTGGAGCCAGTGATCTTCCACAGCCCTAAAGAAAGAGCTCTCCGGCTCCACCTACTGGACACACAAGGCTAAACGCGAGAGTTTAGCTGCTGCAGTCAGACTGTATCAAGAAGGGTGGGTAAGTGGTGAAGGGGTGAAAGTGTGATGCAGCTGAGTGCGGGAGCGAGGGGCATGGGTTCAAGCAATTCTCTCCCTTCTTTCCTTCCCTTTCTCGTTCTTTCTTCCTAGCCGGATATTGTGCGAGGCCAGCACGGCTTTTCAGTAGGTGAACACCAATCAGTTCGGAGCCTGCACAACATTTATCAAACAGATTGAACCCGTGACAGAACGGGCCATAGCTGCATGTAAGGCAGACGAACAAGAAATGGCTCGTTTGAGCTGTATAATTTTTTGGGGCCCTTCCTGCACAATGAGATCCGCTTCATCCTGATGTGTCCTTGGTTTCAGGCACGTCATCTCCTTGTGATGAGTTGGGCAAATTGAGAACGCTGATCCACGTGCACGTCAGTTGGCGGGGCAGGGGAGCAATAGAGAGCTGCCCAAAAGGGAGCTCAGCATTATCATAGATGGGAATGTCAAACGAACCATATTCAACTCTGTGGCAACATTAGTAGCCAGTTGGATGCCACTGAAAGGTTGTTAGCGCAGACTCCAATTCTCCAGGCGTATCTGATAGAGAATGGGCCTGTTAGCCATTTCAGTGCTTTCATTAGGGTGACATTGGTCCTTGACCGTCTATATCCGCATTCCAATTTCTTTTTAAGTGCCACTGGTCCCTGCCCAGAGTACTGTAAATGCAAATGCGGAGCTTGGCTTAATTACCTAGGCTTTTGTGACAGCAATAAACAGAGAACCCTGCGTATAACTCAGTCACTGCTGGCATTACACACGGGCAAATCCCCTAGATTGAAATATTATGTAAATCATTAATTACCACATAGAATAACACAAGCTTGTTGGTTTCTTGCTATCGCCGTTGGGGTTACCTTTTAATTATGCACTCAGATGATAAATGAATGCAAAGATAACTTAGAGGAAGTGAGATGACAGTCCTGATTGAACCAGGTCTGCCGGTGTCAGTAACTGGAGAGAGGGGAAACACAAATCTGCATGCATATTATCAGCAAAGGTAAAAAGGAGGACAGTGCTAAGGCACGGTTCTAAATATGGAGTATGCAGCTATGCTTGTATCTTTAAATTAGCATCAAGGCTTTTTGGATAGCGATCTAGAACTCCTCTTTCTCATGTGCTTTTAAGACCGCTCTGCCTGGAGTGCTGGAGTGCTGCATGCATGTTTCTCCCTGTTGGTAGTCCATGCATGGTTTTGCTGTTTTAGCCAAAGCGGAGCTTTTCACATCTAATGTCCGTCTGCCGCATTATTGATCTACATTTACATAAATTTCACTGTGTTGCTGTGTGCTTTTAATGGATAGGCCGACTCCCTGGCAAGGGGGGAGACAGAAAATGTTATCTGGCCTCTCAGACGTAGCAAGGTAAAGCGCTTTGAATCCGTGCCCAAGACGAATGCCACAAGGAGCGAGGGAGGAGTAAGCAGCAGAGAGGTGTGATCTACCTACAGAGAGATTACAGTGTAGCCCTGAGCTTTCGTCTTACGCTGTGTGGGGAGGCGATGCTGCATCACCAACCATATGACAGCGTTCAGAGTGGGAGAGAGGAACTAGCTATGATTTATATGGCAGCAGAAACTCAGTGCTAAGGACACCTCCACCCCCATGGCAGATTTTTTAATATTGTGCCAATATCTCTGCGCTCATGGCCAATGCTCTCGTCTGACTTTGACAAATCAGGCACCTTAAAAAAAAATTATATATATATATGACAATAACCTTCATGGCGCCTCTATGAAGTGAGAAGAAGCAGATAAGTAGGAGAGTGCTGCAAGGAAAAAAAATGTAAAAAATAATAATGACAAACGTAAAATAGTCAAGAAGAGTCACTGCAAAAAAAGACATTGTTTCTAGACATTTGCACAGTGGCATCAGCTTCTATGGGCTATAACGGCATCTCAAACAGTGCAGCCGTAAAGTTTTCCCAATGCACAGAACAATAATAGATAGATTTCGGGTTTTGTGCAGGCTGTATTAAACTCAGCGAGACAGCAAATGCAAACTGGGCACGGAGAAATCGGATCTTTCTGGCTTCAGGGACCAGGCTGCTGCTGGATTTAACAAGGATTTTCTGCTTTACACCAAACCAAGTGCAATATCCATCGAGCTGACCCGAAAACCTATTCTAGCTGTCCAGTTTTTGGACCACTCGGGCCTTGGATACACTTAAGCCCTGAGCACTGGAACATCCCTGCAGTAATGCAATCGTTTCCTTAAATTTGATTTCAGGATTATTTAATTGCATGCTATCTCTGCAAGAGTGAGCAAGACCAGACAGTCCAACAAACAAGCACAGAATAAATATGAGTGCCTACAGTACTGGGAATAGCTGAAACTGTTGCTTAAATGTTAAAAAAAGACAGCTAATCCACTGCCCTCAAGATAAATGCCATTATTAAAATTTTACTAGGCTCATGGTACACTCATGAATACAGTGATGTTTGAGTTTGCGGACCGAAGTGTGACCAAGAATCAAACTGCATTGGGTACTTCCATAAAAATGTATATGTATGTATATCGTCGCTGTCCAAAGAAAAACAAGTATCTCCAACATGGCGACTTTACAGTAGAGGGCAAAAACCTCATTTGATTTTAATGTAAGTCAACAGAACCAGATTTTTTTTCCCAAGCAATTTTGGGTCATTTCTGTTGCTCCATTCACCAATTTGAAACTGAAAATTTGAAATTTTCACACAATGTAAACAGCAGCTGCTGTGATCAAATAGGCATAAAATGCATAAAAGCAAAAATTGTCAAAAATGGAAATATATATGTGTCTTCTTTGGACAGCTACGGTATGTAAAATAAATGTATTTCAAATGTAAAATGTGGAGAATAACAAATACCCAATGATTGTGAACAAATGTCACAGTATTTCACAGTGAGTTATAAGTACATCTATGGTCATCTATACAATACTCTACATACATGCTAAAGAGAATGTTACCCAATTAAAGTCACTTATTGCCTCAGGGAAACTGTTTGGTTTCTGATACAGATTTGACCGTGAGTGCCATTAAAGCCAATAAACCTTTGATGATGTAAACCAATAAACCATAATTATGCAGTTGCGAAGATTTCTTAAATACACCCAAAAAAGTGCAATCAGAACCAATATTTCTAATAACAAATGACATCTTAGAACTCCTCTATTAATAATACTGGTCTTGATTTCACTTTTTATGACTTTTATGACATCAGATATCATTAAACTGTTCATCGTTTTCCCATAAACTTTGACTTTCCTTAAAGAATGGAACTTTCCTAAAGAAGTCTCTGATACCAAATTTACTCTAAAAAGTACAATGAACAGTAATCCGTAAATCATGCAAGTATCAGTATCAGTATCAATTTTCCCATTGACTTCTCAATCAGTAAGGCAAAACATGACAAATTACACGCACACAAATAATCACATTATGGAAAAATCATATCATGGCTCATCCTATTGTATAATACATCACTAAGACCTGCAATTAAAGCTAAAGATTCTGCAAATAGCATTAGAAACATAATATGCAACTGCACCATGTAAAATGCCATTCTTTTAAAAAATCAAATATGAAAAATTACAAGTATCAAAAGCTGCATGTTATGAAACACATCCCAAGAGTCCAAAACTCTTATTTTTTAATTTAATTAATAAATAGTACAAGCTGATGATAGTCCTTGACCTTATCTATGCGAGTAAATATGGAAACAGCAGCAGTATCCATATGTGACCAAATAATCTTGGCACAAACAAAACAGAATAGCTATTCGTTGTTGTTTGAGTAAGGCATCAGCTCCTGGCATGAGATCAGTAGACCGATGCTCTGTGGGTCAAAGTGTTCCATGTGATAATGTTGTGACTGATGCAGAGCCTATGAACTAATTCATTTACCTGACACCCTTAATAGCCAGTCCCAACCTGCTCCTCTGGTCGAGCCAAAGCCACATCCGGCACCCTCTCCTAGACCTTAAAAGAAGTAGTGCTCATTTCAGACATGCAGGCAAACTTACCCAGTTAGAGCAGCCCAGTTAGTGATGTCGCTCTTGGCTCTTTGATGCTGGCTCCTAGCGCTCTTCTCCTCTGATCCCAAAGGAAGCTTCTCGTCTCTCGTCGATGCTGTATCGATCTTTTGGCCACAAAGTGTTATACGGCCTGTTGTTGCCACCGTTTAGAAGGGAGCTCCTACCAGCCTGCCTGTCGCGGCTGCAATGTGGAAAGCTGCACCTTGCTTCTCTCTCTCTCTCTTGCTCTCGTTCTCTCTCCTCCTCCCTCTCGCACAGTATCTCAGTGTCTCCCTCTCTTCAGCGCTGGGCTCCCTCTCTCCCCTCTGCTCACATTGACACACCCCCTCTTCTCCAGCTTCATTCTCTCTCACCCTCACTATCCCCCCTTTACCCTTCCCCCCCAATCATCTTGTTCTCCCTTTCGCTCGCTGTATTGATCTCTCTCCGTGCTGACGCTCTCCTCGTGCAGCCCCTAGTGGGTGTTCCACTAGTTGTCTGTAGCCAGTCCAGACTTAATCTCGCAAGGCTTAGCTCAGCACCGCTCCTACTGACATAGAGAGAGAGAGAGAGAGAGAGGGAGAAAGAGAGAGAGAGAAGGAGAAAAAGAGAGAGAGAAAGAGACATAGAGAGAGAAAGAGACAGACAGAGAGGGAGAGGTAAAATCCTGAAAGGTTCCATGATGGGTTCTTTGCAGTGACGCCACACAAGAATCTTTCAATCAGTTCTTCAAATGACCGTTTTTCTGAATGAGATGAGCACGAGAACCCTTTATTGAAGTTTAGAGAATCTTCACATATTGTAAAGGTTCTATAGAATATGAAAAGCTTTGATCCAAGCCAAGAAAGTTTTGGCACTCGTTATATTTAAGAGTGTACATGAGAGAGAGAAAGGCTAAGAGACAGAACTCTCCATGATGTTTTTCATTCTTTCTCAGTTTCTCTCTTTCTTTTTCTTTCTCTCTTGCGGGCAAAGTGCAATCTGTGCCGTCAGCTGGGCAGCAGCACCCCCGCTTAGGCGAAACGGAGAGGCACATTAATGTTTCAGCAGGCAGTCCCAGGCAAATGAATACAAGTGGGGAAGGTGATGTCTTATTCCCACTGGGTGTCCCTTCAGAAACCGAAATTGGTGGAAGACCTTTGCAGCCCCTCCTGGGGGTGATGTGAATTTATAGTCTGTTGATATGCATCACCATAAACCCCTCGTGCAGCCTATGTGGTGGTGCAGCATCAGCAGTGGCGCCTATGGCTACAGGACCTCTAACATCATTACCAGCAGCTGAACAAACATACCTCTGTCTCTGTAGTATTGCACAGTATCAACCACAGCATCAGTGGGCTGTGCTCAAAAAGTAGCTTGGTGATCTGTAAAGATACCCCAGTACATACCATAATGGCCGTACTAGTCCACAAGTATTTTCATTTTTGATGCTTTGGATCTGCACTCCAGCATGGGTGTGGAAATGAAACAATTGTCATATAGCTAAAGTGCAGAATACCAGTTTTAACAGGCATATCTACACCGATGAGTCACTTCATTAAGTGCACCTGGCTTGTAACTACACTCTTTGGCCATTTTACCAGCTCCACTCATGAGATTACAGTTTGTAGTCCACCTGTTTCTCTGCATTTGTCTGCCCCTTTACCTCTTTCACCAATGTTCAACACTTCTACAGGACCACAAGTGAGCATGTACACTTATCATCGAAAAAGAGCTGCACCCAGAAGGAATCAAGCGACAGGAATGAAACTTGGTGGGTACGTTTGACATCATGAGACATGCAAATAATTGAAGTTTCATGCTCAGCATCTGATGTAAGCAAGACCATTACAGTGACTGCCCCTAACACCAACGACTGCAATGGTGTCGGGCCTGACTGTCATGGAGTAACTTGGAATGGCAGCAGGTCATCTTCAGTGACGAGCACGGTGGTCAGCGCCAAGATGAACGGTTTGTTGTAACGCGTCACACATCCAGAAGGCCTGGTGTCACTCCACCTCCACCCCTACCGCACAATCTGCAGGAACTGTGTGAGAATATTCAAGCTGTATGGGATGGATTATCACAGGACACCATTAGGAACCTATACAACTCCATGCCGAGCCACTCCAAACATGGCAGCCCAACGCCCTACTAAGAGACACTACTTCTGTATGAATAGCTCCGTAACAATTGCTCATATCAGTCTAAATTTATCATCATTTATCTTCCTTTTGAATAGCATTGCAATCTTTGCAATTCCTTCTGGGTGCAGCTATTCCTTTGATGAGTGTATGTGGTGGAACATTTAAGTGGATTACACATCCACACAGTACTCTCACTCACTGTCCACTTTCTGATGTAGAGAAACAGATGAACTGGTCATTGTAAACTCGAGCAGTTACCTATGTGGTAATTGGTAATTAATGAAGTGACCCGTTGGTGTGCCATGAGATGGTGTACCATGCCATTTCTGGAAAACAATTAATTGGGCAAAGCAATATGAGCATAAATAATACATTATTATTGGTGCTCGGTTGCAGTTCCTGATTGTCATCTGACTGTTATTTTGATGATTATCTGAAAGCTGTACCCTTTACACATCACAAGTTGCTGGGTACCTTCCCTGACGATGCTGTGCCAGGTCTGCAACAGAATCATTTTTAGCTCCTGCTTGTTTCAGTAGGTGAAATGTGACTCACCCGGCCAGTTAAGAACACACATTATTTTGCCCTGAACAAGAGCTTCATAGTTACTATAATTCTACCGATTCTTCAAACTTTCAGTTGTTGAGATGTAAACAGTCATTCAGACTGATTTAATGTGAAGTGGTCCATTCTAGAGTAACTTGTTTCAGAACTGTTTTAGGAAGCGCTTGCCTGAAGCGTTTAGTGCCTCACGGGAAGCCAATACATGATATGGTTACAAATAAGCCACCTGTTCTGATACACTGCTGTTTTATGATAATTTATATAAACATATGAAAAGTGCTGCGGTTCCAGCAAATTCCACCTAATGTAGGTGTTAACACTGTAACATTCAAACTAGGCTTTTACACTTTAACTTCATCTGGGTGATGGCTGAGGAGGGTGATGTAATTGGGATATCATCAGTACTTGACATTTAGCCTAACAGAAAGGTTTCAAAAGTGGTAATCATTCATTCATTCATTCATTCATCTTCTAAACCACTGATACTTTGGGGTTTCGGGGTTGCTGGAGCCTATCATTGGGCGGAAGGCAGGAAACCCAGGAAAGGCCAACGGTGCATCGTAGGGCAGGCACACAGACATACACCTAGGACATACACGCAATCACACCTAGGGGTCAAGGAACCTGGGCCCCAACCAGGAATCGAACCCAGGTCCTTCTTGCTGACAGCACTACCCACTGCGTGCCGCCCCAGGTGGTAATCTTCACATTTGGAAAGAGAACTGAGCTACAGAGGACTAGTTTAAAATGACACTAAATAGTATACACATGTCATTTTAGTTCCCTTTTACTTATACAAGACCATTATAAAAAGCATATAAGCTAAGAGACAGTAAATTATTTTAAAACAAGACAATACCATTCCTATTTTTAGATACCACCCAGGTCTTCTTCAGTGCTTCACTGATTGTTTCATTTGAAGTCTTGTGTTCTGGAATACAGAGCCAAAAGGTGCAAAAATCATGTCCCTGTCCAGTTTCTTAGGAACTGTAAGTCCACAACTTTTGCCTGAGATGTCTCTGTTGTGCTTACGTGAGGCCACTTTCTAATAATAACAGACATCTTGAATACCTGTAGTGTGATCAATAATTAATCACTCCTGTAGTTTCTTGGTTTTAGTCTCTTGTTGTTGTGTGGAGCTTTGTGCAGTGTGCTGCGTTCTGAGTGTTAACTCAGCAGAAAGTCAGCTGCAGAAAAAGACTGCTGCCGGTGTGCACTAACCTGGGCCAGAGGTGTGGAGAGCCGGCATAATGTCATCTGTCAACACAGCTCCTCAGAACAGCCTTAAAACCACTGTTGAAATCATAGAATGTGTTTAAGGCTGTATGTATATATATATATATATCTATAAGATGGCAAGAACAAAAGTTATTGGGGTGGTGGACCAGTCTCTGGTAGTCTTACGGTAGTGTGTGCTTTTTACACATGTCGGTGTCACTGCTAGGTTGAAAGTGGTCCACCTCCCAAAAATCACACATAGACTTAGTTCTAATTGGAGCTACAAGGGAGGGGTTCCTTAGGAGGTGGTCTTAGGAGGTCCATTAGGAGGTAGTCCTAGATCACATACATATGCAATTCAATGGCATGAGACCTTAATTAAAAAGCTCTGCATTTTTTGAGCATTTTTGAGCAGTTGTTCTCTGATACATTAACATGGTATTTACATGTATGTAGGTATATATATAAATATATACATATATGAATAAATATATACATATCTATCTATTTATCTATCTATCTATCGATCTATCTATCTATCTATCTATTTATTTATTTATTTATTTATTATTATTATTATTATTATGTCTACAGAGAGGGTTTATGACTTTGGTCAGGTGAAAAATGCCCAGATGTGGTTTTACATGCTCATTTACTTCTATAAGATTTTGGTCCTAGAATGAAACTGTTTCATTCTAGCTGTTTCGCCTTATATGGTGTACTCATGATTACCTCTGTTCTTATTGGCTGGCTCAGAAGTAACATGTCTAACTCAGGCAGATAAATAAAACAAACCTCAACAACAACACAAAGTAAGTTGTTACTCTCTATGAAGCTGAAGTTTAAGACCATGTGCTTCAGCCGGCAAAAAGTGGATAAATTACACAGCATGATAGCTAATAACAGGTTGCTGTTGTGCCGGTAGTTAAGGTGGAATTGCAGATTTCCTCCCTTCAAAAGTGCAGAGCAAGCTAACACCTTGGGATCTTGTGTGCACTAGTGTTGGTGCGTGCACTAGTGTTGGCTTCCTGTTAGCCAGCTGAAGGGTATTAAAAGTGTCAACAACCCCTTAACAGCCTGGAAAAGTAGATTTCTCAATGTATAATCCACCATTGCTCCTGATCCCTTGTCGTTGCTTCTGCGGGGCTGAAACTTGAGCTGTTACACCTACATTTTGGGCCATCATTTTGAGTGGAGTCAGGACTGTTACGTAACATAGGATTTTGGAAACGGCTTGTTTTTCTGCTCTCTTTTACAAACACAGGATTTGTATTTGAAGGAGGAGACAACAGTGTTTAAGGTTCACGGTATGTCAGTTCTATGTATTGGACTTGATGTACAATGTATGTACAATGTACTATGTAAGTACAGGTTTCCATTCTGTGGCCTTTAAGTGAGTGCCAGTAAATTCCACTAATAAGGAACAGGCCAGAGTTGTTCGGAACAAATTATCTGCTAGTTGGCTCGTTTGTTGTTGTTCACAATGCACATGGTTCACTGCGGGTTACATGCGGGTCGTTTTAGGGCGCAGGTTCATTCATATTAATGACAGACAGAAGTCAGTTACTGCCATGAATGTGAAACATCAAGTTAGAAAAATCAGATCTAGGCAAAAAATCTGAATTGAGCAAAGAGGCCTGTAATGTCAATGTAGGCTAATAAAGTGGTCAGTGAGATTATTCATGTAGAACAGATTTATTAGCAACATACGTACAATATCTTTAATAAATTGCTTACGTATGAAACAATTAGGTATCTATAACAGTCAGGCATCTAAAACAATCAGGCATCTATAACAGTACTGAAGTTAACTGAAACACCTACAAAGCTCTTTAAAAAAGATCTTGAAAGCTGGAGCTATACTTCAACTGTTTAAATTGCCAACTTAATTATTTATGATTCACAGTCAGTTTTATGTCAAACATTTCCATTTTTCCATTCCATTTTCATTTCAGCCAGTTACATAAGTGGATCTGCAGGCCTACAGATGTTACAATACCTCAGGTTTTTAATGCATATACTTTTTGCCATTCTGAATCTATGAGGACAGCTCTTTCCTCTGTCTGGTCTCCACACTTGGGACAGGTCTATACATTTAACCAGACGAGGTTTCTAAAACCTTTGTGTGAATCCCTGCAGCAAGAGCTGTGAGGGAGCCGTCTGCTTTGACATACCAAGGTCCAGGCCATAGTCCTTCCTACAGGCACAGCTTATTTATGTATTATTAAGGTCCTGCCCTTTGTTCAGCATGAGGAACACCCTCGACAATGTGTTGTTTTGCTGCATTCAAGCACTCATCACTGTACATACAAGATGGTTAACTAAATACAGCATCACTCCATTTGAGTGCTTGTTCCAAGATACGTCCATTATGTGGAGAAAGAAAGCAAAGAGATATTGTAGAGTCCAGTTACTAACTTGCACAGAGCCGGGGACGTGTGGCCATGTGCAGAGCCCATTGGGAGAACGCCAGACATGTATGTATTGCTTAATGGGCTGTGTTGTGTTGCGGGGATATTGAGTGTGGTAGTGGTACAGTGTTAGGTGCCTACCCTTCTGTTGTAGTGTGTGGCTATTGATGACCTGCCTGCTATCGAGCTGTTCAGTTGTATCTTTTTAAGGCTGGGTGTAAAGTTATAAGCAGCTATCTCTGCTGCCTTAGAGTCACTGTGTTGTCCCCTCCGGCTATAAATAGTAGTGTTCCTCATAAACCATTTCTCCGGATCTCAATGCTTTTTGGGTGGTGGGTGTATCTATGAACAAGCACCCAGACAAATGAATAGTTTACTAGTTAAGCATCTGCTTCATACAACCTTCCAATGAAAAACTGACTTGGTAATCAGGGTACAAGAGCAGTAAAAGCTTGTGGGTGTGTCCCAGGTACGCACTTCTATACTGATTCCAACTATTTTTTGAGTATGTAGTATAGTTACAAGTGTCAAAGTTGAGTATACTCAAAAATCCACAATGCACACTTTGAACCATTTGATTTTTGAGTATGGTAGTAATGGTCACATGCTGTCCCACAAAGCCAACAAAAAATGGAAAGGGAGGAGCTCCTCACGTCACAGTTCAACCCAACCTGATCACCCAGGCATATTTGGCATGACAATATTTTTTTCCCCAGACACTGCCAGGTTTTTAATTTTCAGAGACTCTTCTTTTGGGAGCGGGTCTCTGTCATTTTTCACCCATGGAAGAGGTGAAAGTTTGCATATACACCTCACAAATTTGTGTATCATCTAGAATCCCAGATTTCCCACTGGCAAATAAAACTTTAACCACTGTTGAAGTGAAATTTAAGAGTAGGAAAATGTATTTTTTTCCCGCTTACCAATTAAACAAAGCATAAGGCTATATCAACCTACTGTGAGCTCACTCTAAGTGCCGGACTACCAATTTCCCTTCAGTTCCAGCCCGAATTACTTATTTTCCACAGAAATCGCCTGAAGACAGAGTATCTAAAATGTTTTATGGTCTAAGAAAAAAAAAAAAAAGTCTCCTCCTGGCTTATATCTATAAATAATAATAATAAAAAAAGCTGGCATAACTACCATAAGCTAAAAGCTACATTGCGTGGACAAGGTAAGTTAGCCCACTAGCAAGTCCTCAATGAATGGGGGAGAATGGAGCTAAACGACAAAATACAAAATGTTAATTACATTGCCATTACATTACAAAGGAGTAATTGTCCTCTCTGCAAATTCTCTGGCCCCACATCTCTTCTCCGTGCTCCTTGATGACCGCTGGTTGTTGTACCAACCATTGTAAAAAGATAGTGGCACTAGACCATGTAGTTTGCATTCAATATACATTTATATTTAGGTAGCTGTGCTAAATAGAAGCCCAAATGGTTTTATATATATGTTGAAAATACATGCATACATACAAATATATAAATACAGTAAAATATGTGCTTGGGTCTTAAGCATTAAGCCACCCCCTTGTTATAGAAGAACATAGCCTTTCTAATAACCTGCACTGTTTCACTATTACATTATTGGCCTACATCAGCAAATTAAATTACCCTTAAATTAAGCTGCAAGCCCTATAACTTACAGACCCTGTCTCTACAGCAGTGTTTGTAGGACTTAACATTAAAAGGCAGTACCTTAAAATCTAGACAGTATTTACTATATAATCTCCCTAATTAAGAACACCTTGGTTGTACTCCACTCCACCCCCATTTGGTTATGCCAACATTTACAGCCAATATATAAGTACACATTTAGAGACTGTAATTCTAGGTTGAGCGGTCCCCCACCCCCAAAAAAAGATATGAAGCCAGGATGTTTATGTAGTCAGAAACTGACCATGGACAAAGGCCTGGAGGATGGCTAATACAAACTCTGCCTCAACAAATTGACTATAGTCTCTAAAATTGGCCTAGCAGTGCTGGTGTTTCTAGTAAAATAGCAGTGAGCTAGTACACACTAACCAGTATGAGTATTTGTGCAATGGACAGCATGTGAAAACATGCACTGAAACAACATTTAAATAAATGTATTCAAATATGGTTATTGCCAAAAGTAAGTACACTGAATGAGAAATTATGTTGACATATTTCATTTATATAGAAAAGGGAATTCCATTTTTTTCTAATTTTGCATGGTCATTCAGAGTGGTTCGATGTGAAACGTGTACAGAATTGTTTACAGAATGGTTCACAGTGTTGATAGGAAACAGATGTCAGAAGCATTTAATGCCACTTAATGCTACCCCACAGAAAGCTATTACATGAAAATGTTAATACCGGGGTGTCCAGTCTTCTCTGCAAAGGGTTGGTAACGATCCAAGTTTTTATTCCAGCAAAGTGGGAGCTCACCTGATCAGTTGTTTGAAGCCTGACCAACTGACTAAGCAAATGGAACCAGGTGTGCCCCTGCTTGTTTGGAATGAAAACCTTCAGGCACAGTGGCCTGTTGCAGACAAAATAAGAAAAAACCCTGTTGCAGTACTACTCCCTGATGTTTGAGACACAAAATATTGGCTTAAAACACATTTCAATGCATTCATAGCAGAGAGGTACATGTAGGGCACTGTAGAGCAAAATAGTCCCCCAAAGGAAATTTACGATAATTGAATTATTTCATTGTTTTTCGTTTTATAAAATGTTTGTGGTCAGCATGAGAATGAGAAAACTGAAGAAATAAAAGGCATCAAAAGGGCAAGAAGAAGAAACCTTAAGAGGAGTGGCACCGAATGGCACTTACCTTAAACTACAAGCCTTCACTGGGATTTAAAAATGAACTGAGTGATAATTAATGCTGTCCATTAATGTTCTTCCTTGACTAGCATACCAATGCAGCACATACACATTACACAATACATAATCCTTGGCGTTTGCCAAGGTCTTTCATATTTCCTAAACCCAACATCATTAGCAGGCTTTCATTTCATGCAACTTCATACAAGCCAACTCAGTTTATCTCATTTGTTATTCATGAAAGTATCAAAACTACTTATGATAGATGTCTGGAATGCAGACTGTCCGGCACAACCAATAACTGCAATTGACGTATTCATTAATCTCTACTACAGAATGCAATGCAGCCATACTTTTCATTTTGATGTATTCTTTTTCTGATACTTAATGAATATATGCATCAGAGAAAATGTATGTGTTAAGAGAGATGTTGATGCTAGAGGGTTCAAAGCTAGTTTCCACCAATGGCTGAAATCCAGTGCAAATGCTACTCTAGTATTTCCATAACTAGATGTACTCTTTTCATTCCCAGCACTGTGAGGAGGTTGCTGTTGCAAACTCTGACAGGGTGATTAAGACCCACGTACCAAACTCTCCAGAGGCAAAACAGAGTCTAAATGACCTTGAAGACCTATGCAGCATTGATCCGATGCAACCAATTAACCAGTTCAACAACTGATGCTTCATATGATCAATAGCTCGCTCCAAACAGTTACTGCCACCTTTTACCATAACGTATCATTTACCAAAGTACTGCACTGGGGAGACCACTTGTCTCTTGGGCACTTGTGGAAGATGTGTTGGGTCCAACAGGAAAAGGTCATTTCATAATCACTGCTGATAAATAAATATTGCCCTTGTCTACACAACTTCAAATAATTTGGAATCACTTGTAATAAGCGATGATAATAAATAATGATAATAATAATAATAAATAATAATAACGTAAAGCCATTGGTCTGGGCAGCGACCATTTATTCATATTCATTTATTCAAAATACTAACATTAGAATAAACAAAAACAACAAATAAACAGTACATTGTGGTTTTATATGTGTTATGCTTACCATTTCCATCCCTCTCCTTAAGGATGTCCAGTATTTACAGTTATGATCCAATACCTAGTTTATCTAATCAGTCCTTAGTAAATTAAATAATGTGTGCTGCATATATTATTTTAACTAACATGTCAGTAACTACTAAAATAAAATGTTTTATAAGAAATATGATTTTCAAAAAGAAAACTGAGGACATTTTCAGTTTGGCAGTCTATATTCCATATAAATATCCAATGTATTTGTCTGTGAAATAAAAGGGGAGGGTCAGTTCCAGTTTCTTGTAGTTTGACCATGGTAACTCTTATACTGTAATAAATTATGTTGAAGGAAATCATACAGTGGCCTATCATGGTGAGTAAAGCTCTGTAGTCTCTCCTAGTCTTCACTAGATCACTAGGACCTTGTCAGTTGGTGCTGCCTAAGGTATAAACTAAACATGGAGGGGCAGTTGAATAGAAGTAGTTAAATAGAACCAGTTAACAGAGAGCATTAGAAAAGCCCTGACACTAGACATAAGGGTGCAACAATAATCGACTTAATTGGCTAAAATCACCGACCAAATTATTTGGCAACTGATCTGACATTCCTTCATTTCAGTTCACAGCAGAGAGTAGACAGACAGCAGAATGCACAAGGACAGAACACACTTTTTCAGTAAAATTTTAATTTAGATTCATTTTTTAAAATACATTATTAGGGGAAAGCTGATTTAGTTTTGTTATACTATTTGCTGCTACTCTGCTGTCACATCTTGCCCCTGTTTGTCTCCATTTTCTCTGGTTTTCTGTTTCTGTCTCTTTTTCTCTTGTCATTTCCATGTGCTGTTGGTTGTCCTGTCCCATGTGCTTCTGTTTGTTTTGGTTATTGCTCCTCCCTGTCTCCGCCCTCTTGTCAGGCCCCTCACCTGTCCTTAGTTTGTAGCTCCGCCCCTTCCCAGGTGTTCCTTGTTAGTCCTTGTTCATTTACACTCCCTGCTGTTCCCTTTGTTCTTGCTTGGTGTTTTGTCTCCATGTCAGTTGTTTTTGTAACCCTATTCCCAGTTGTTTTGTAGTGTATTAGTGTCTTTGGTTTTGTTTTAATTTGTGTCCATTAAAGACTTGCTTTTGCATCCTGCCACCTCGTCCTGTCCCCACGTGACATCTGCACATTTTTGTGCAATTTGACTTATGTTTTGTATTAGCCGGAAAGTTCATTAAAACAGTGGATTTGCGAATACAGTATTCATCTTTTTTCATTGGTGCATTGTTAGTCAGCAAATCCATAAAACAGCCTCAAGCTAAATTTAAAAGCTGATAGCTGCATAAGAGTTATTTGTTAATGAGCGATTCATAATCCGATTAATCAGTTATTCACTCCAATAATCGACAGATTATAGCACTAGTAGAGGTGTAAGTTGTGTATGTACTTGTGTTGTGTTGCACTTATATTGCACTTATAATGACCTTTTCTTTTCTATAGTGTGAGCACTGGGCTGGGGTTGCCAGGTAGTGCTCTTTTTGCTCTATATGTGTGTATTGATTTATCTAGGTATCAGCACTGGCCCCTTGTTCGGGCAGTGTCTGAGCTCATGGTGAGTTTTAGGCTCTGAACTTCCTGTACTAGCTGGGATATTATCCAACGGAACACTAAGCACAGTTGTAAGTCACTCTGGATAAGAGCGTCTGCTAAATGCCTTAAATGTAAATGTAAAAGTAAATGTAAATTATTCGACTATAAAAATAGTCATTTGTTGCAGAACTACTAGACCCTTAAATCAGGGCAGAAACATTTCGATATGAGCAGCTTTTAGCTCAGTTTAAAATACTGTAATTCTACAACACTTCTATACCTTTTAAACTGGTCTTCTACTGTTAAACTCATATTTTAATTTCTATTCTCCTAAACCTTTTACATTTTAACTTGGATTAACTTCGTATTTTCCCTTTGTAAAGCACTTTGAATGACTACAATGTGTGAAAGGTGCTATATAAATAAACTGCTTTGCCTGGAGATTTTAATGTCAATACAACCTTAAATCACCTTTATCCCAAATGTATTGTGAATATACATCACACTGACATTTACACTGACATATGTGTGGTTAATGTAACGGGAAGGTGAGAACACAGAGCATCCCCTCAGCCATTGTAACTCACTCCCGGCTGCTTGTGCGTGATGGGAGAAGAGAGAAAGACACTGCTGCCAGGGGAGCTGCTGACTGAGTCCGTGGTTAACGGTTCTCCGAGTAGCATGCAGACGAATGCATTACAATAGTCCTTTAAAAGATTTATCTTTCTTGCTTCTGCCTTCACAAGATTTATCGATCATTTCGTTTTCTTTTAGAAACAGTCACTAAAAAGGAACCAACATTTGTGTTGTGGACTCACTTGACACTTGCTAGCTTTTAATTGAGTCTTACACAGCAATATCCTCTAAAACTAGACAAGCAAGAGGTTGGTGGTTAGTGAATAGCAGCAGCCAGCCCCAAAACAAGCACAATGTAAGATTTTATTTACAGTTAGAAATAGTTCAAAGACACACTACTTAATAATAATATCAACTGTTGTACCATCTTCCATAGAGTATTACTAAACCCCAATGTTTTGGAAACTGAAAACCAAGCAATACATTTTATGTATACGCATGTACCAGAAATCTGGAAAAACGGGTTGGATCCAATAAAGAATAGCCGAGATGTTCAGCATTTGGAGCTTGGCGTGCTGGTAATGTACTAGTTGTCTACATGCAATATATGGTATTTATTCAGTCATTTTTCTTGGAATTCCAAGGAGCAGGGCTGATGCCTCCATTAAAATTCCCATGAAACCAGTTTGAGAAGGGAGTTTTGCATTAGCCTCTGCCATACTGACTGAGGGCAAAAGCAGGCTATGATCGATACACTCTGCTCATCATTTCACATGCAGGACTGCCAATGCCAATAATCCAATTATAGCAGCAGCCACAGATACACTGTGACTATCAGAAAGGGTTGGTGACACAGAGATACTGGATTGGTATGAGAATGGTAGCATTACTTCAAGCAGACTCCAAAACATATGTCTCTGAAACCGTGGCTATATTTTGAGTGCATTAAAGAAATCACAATTTAGGACTGACTTACCCGAGGCTTTTTTTTTTCTAAGCCATTGCTTAAGTCCTCATCCACCTTGATCATATCAATGGAGCCAGCATACAACCTTGAAAGGCAGCCATTTTCAAAATCGGATGAAAGCTGAGTGCGCTAATTGGCTTATCGGAAGCCTGCAGCCAAAAGTGGAAGCCAAATATCAAAGTTATTTGTCCTCCATTTGAATTCTGTTTTAAACATGCCCTCACCAACTTTGCCTCAGTAGTGCTTAACATGACTGGTTAATATTATTTTCCCTGCTCGCTAGTTCACGGTAATGAAATCAAATATCAAAGTATGGTTTAGAGCTGGCAAACAGCATTGCAATTTGATGAAAGATTATGGGAAATGAGTTTTGTCTTTTTAATGACATAAATTGAGTCTAATTTGGCCAGAGACTTAAATTAACATGGCAAAAAAGTTCAGTTTATTTCAGGTCGACTTTACGCTTGAGATCAGAAATGAAAGGCTATTTAAAGTAGCAAAATTACATCAGCAGACGTTTGAACAGATCAACCCAGTTTGAACAGATTGTACTAGTTTGAAATAAGATCTCAGTGATTTTTGGGCAAGTTGCTGGGGAATTGGACTATTTGTTGACTCCAACCCCTCCTTGCCTTGCCTGGCCTCCAAAGGATCATTCGGCAAACCTGAGCTATTTACAGTAATGGAATGGCTCTTTAGATCGGGGGGGATTCCTCCTAAGGGAATAGCATAGCATAATTTAGGCTGTTTCACAGTACAAGGGGAAGATGGGCCTGTGAAAAGCCTTTTTTTCCGAATGGAACTTCACCATCAGCCAGATTAGCCACAGCAAGCTAATTGGCTAACCAAGCAAACTTTGTACTGCATAATGTTTTTGGAGATATTTGAAAACTGAATAATTGTTTTGACTGGCTATGAGCTTTGCTATGAAATTGTTGTGTATTGCCTTTATTTTATCTATGTGTACATTAGCTATGCTAACTAGCAAGCTAGCAATGTAATGAAGTTCCCTTTGAAGGCTTACTGAATTCCACACTTCACTTGAGCTAATAAAGTAATGGAATGGCTCGTAAGATACAGCAGCGGAAAAGCCAAGGGAAAGTTAATGAGGGCTTGTTGGGAAACTGTACTGGAAGGGATCGTGAGTCTTGTTCAGCTTGATTGCCAAGCACAATACAGTGTAGGTAGAGTGCAATATTGGTGGATCAAAAAAGCCCTATATCTTTCAAGTCAATGCAGAAGAATAACAAAAACCCAAGGCCCATAAAATAAAGCAACTTTACTGATCCAGCCCTTTTCCTGACATTGCACACCAACAGCATCAAAGCATTCAAATGGACTGAGTAGATCATTATTTCAAGATACAGTTTTTGACTGTTGTAAAACCCCTTCAGGTTTTCTCCTCCTCTCCTTGGTCCACTTTCCTTACTCTGGCAAGTGAAGTACGGCTCACAGAAGATGCTACAACTAAGGGAACATCATTAAAACATTGCCTTTAAACATAGCGCTCTCCACATGACATGCAAAATGACTCTTGCCTAATTAAAATAATGGTGTTTGCAATGCAAATCAGCTGCTGCTCCCACACCTCCTCAATTAAATGATGACAGCAAATGGACTGGTAATTTCTTTAAGGTCAGCAGAGGGCTTGCTGTTTTGCACGCCAAGGGCCTACAAATTCACCACTGTTTGGACCTCCGCTCACCGATTCTGCCCTGAATCTTGCTGCTAAGGCCACTTCAGCTTTCTGAAAGTCAAGACGGAGTCTATTTTTGTCTTCTAATTAAGTCACATCCTCTATGCATTGCTATTATTCTTTGATATGGATTATTATTATTTTACCATGTAACAAGGCTGCCATTTTCATACAACACTGCTTTAGGGCTCTTAATCATAATATGTAAGGTCTAGTCGGATGGGATGCTTTTCCAATCTCAGGAAATGTCACACATTTGATTGCTCATTTAAAGGTGGAGTATACTATTAAAATCCAATACACTTTTTGTCAGATCCGGTGAATATCTCCTCACGGTCCACTAGCTGTCTTTTTAATGTGCACACTGGAAAAAAATCTAGTGTTCTGGTGGGACATAAACAAAGAGGCTCATACTGGGAGGTAGGGGGTGCGAGGTGAGGGGGGCTACATTTGGAGCTTCACACGCAGGGAGGGTCAAGGAGGAGAGATGACTGAAAACAACTGAATGTGAACAAAACATCTGAATCCCAAGAACAAATATTCAGGCAAGCGGTGAAAAGCCATGTGAACACCAGGGACTCGTTTTGACAGTGAAGAAAGCTCAGAGAGGCTGAAGTCAGCTGAAGTCAGCGGAGGTACATGCATGAAAGTGCTGCACTGTTTAAGGTGGAATGAGAAAATCCAAACAATAACCCTGGACAGGTAGACCAAGGCACTAGCATGGAAGTACTGCACAATTAAATTTAACAATTTACTAATAATTTTTTCATTTAAATCATATAGTCTGCCTATAAAGTATAAGGTATAAGGTGTAACAGTACATCAAAAACAACAGTGTATGATTATGGTAATGGTATAAATAGAGAATGGGAAATAAGATAATATGTTATCATGATCAGCAATTCACAATATGCTTTTCTGAGTATACCATGGTTTGTTATAATCACATTTAGACTAAAGGAAAGACCAATAGTAGAAAAACTCAAAGCAATAACAGCACATGCATCCTAATACATAAAGTACAAGTACAAGTAGGTGATTTATTATCAGTCCGCTATAACTGTATCTTCTTTTATTAATTTACTTTTATCCCTTGTTAGTAAGGTGTGCTCCCAAGTGGTGTAACTATTTAAGCAGTGGCCCTGTTGTCTACCTTGCGTGGGAAGGATGGCAAAAAGAGATGCAGTGGCTGCCTTCACAGAAGTTCACAAAACAATTGTTTGTTAGTTTCTCCTGTTCCTTCTGAAATATTTAATGCAAAAGCTGAAATATAAAAGACGCTATACTAATTGCCTTCTTACATGTAGTGCTCCTGTTTCACTAGTGCACACTAGCCCATTCCAATATGCTTGCATGAACCACATGTTATAAAAAAAGGACTATATTGTGACATACTGTATACCAGAGGTTATATTTCATATTGCCCCCCCACCACCCTACTCCTTAAAAACATGTGCACAAACATACAAATTGAGCCAGACCCTTTTTTCCACCAAATATTAGAACCTACATGGCACCACATGCACAATGTATAAGCTCAGTTATAAGCGAGCTTACACATGTTTTTACCATAATTCTCCACTACCTCCACCTGGTCGTGTTTATAGGTGCCACCTCTGCATTGCTCTGACACCATCCAGCAGCACTCCAGGGAAATTCCTGCCAAGTAAGTCAGTACTATACAAAGAGGCGATCAAGTCGACAAGCTGCTGGCTGCCTGCCGCCACATTTTCCTGCAACAGATGGAGGGCTAGATTGAGAAGCCACAGTTATTTAGAGAGAGAGGGTGGCGTTTCTAACTCAGGTAATGTCATCATGAGACTCGCCATGAAGAAGCCTGAGAGGACCGCAGTGTGTTTTTGTGTCCATCACTGATCGGAAACATCCTGTGTTTGTACTATTCCAGTAGGAGCGTCAGTGTGAATGATGCATGAATTTTCCAACAGCTCTTGCCTTGTAACCCTTGTAACCATTTCGCAGTTGCCTGCTATTCAAATGTAATTATGGAAAAGTTATGGAATGGCATTTTTAAGTCAATATCGCAAGCAGTGGATTACATTTAAAGTTGCAAGAAGAAGGAAATGTACTCTGAAATGATCTGGATTTCTGTATTGATTACTGATAATTTGATTAATTACACTTCCATTCACATACTTGACAACAAAAATGTGTTCCGTTTACACCTATGGTAAATGTCATCAAGATCCATCACTGACTATGGGTTGAGTCATCTGATCATAATCCAGTAATAATGCATTTATTTTGTAATGCATCACATCCAGGCAAACACCATCTGAAAAGGTGTAAACTGGATACATTTTTATTTTGGCTCGATCTAAAAAGCTTCCCATGAGCCAACTACAATAATGTAACATCTCTTAAGTATTAAGTCTATGAGCAGATTTAACAGCAGCGCTTATTATTTAACTCTAAGAAGTCAAGGGTTAATGCAACTGCATAATCACATATTTAACTGCATAGCAAGTTATGCTGTGAATTACAACTACAATTCTACAGTCTACATTCTGTAATGACAGGTTTGATTCTGCCCATCCAACTTTTTCCTATTTGTTTCAGTATAAAAAAATTAGGTGGACTAATGCCCTTACGTCCATCGAGAGCTGGGATAGGCTCCACCATCCCATGCAACCCAGAAGGATGAGTGGGTTAGAAGATAAAATTCCAATTGACAGAAAATATCTTACCTTCTACTTAGAAGCAGAAATGTGGTATCTGCTGAGAGTTTTGAGTCTGCTGTTTCAACAGAATTTTTCTGCTTGATTCAATGAGCTACAAATGACAAATAATCAGGGTACAATGTTGATGGTTTTGATATTGCCTGAATTAACTGCACATTCTACTTCCATTTGGTTTTGTTGCCTTAGCTGTTTTTCATTAGCTCAGGCCTGCGATGTTCTTTTTGATCCCGGCCCCACTGTATTCAGTACGTTCAACATCACTGCTGCGGTTTTATCCAGGGGCAAAGTCACTTGAAGTTGGACAGTAGAACAATGGTGTTTCAGTCATCTGGACAAGAGATGTTGTTGTTTTTACAACTGCTTTATGTGCAAATATGACATGTAGATTATGGTCAGCATGTTATCGCCGGCACCTAAATCATTCATTAGCTCCATTTGCATTTGGTGACGCGTGCAGCTGATCGGGAAACAGGCTATCAGCTGGATTAGGAAAGCAACACGATATGCTACACAAAGCGCAGTCACCCCACATTAGATCGCCCCGACCTCTAAGCCAAACGTTTCATCACTGCCTACCATAATTAGACTCATTGGAAATGCAAATGGGTCTCCCCTGATGCACAAGTGGGTTGTGTAGAAAAACATGGATGTGTAGAGGCAGCCTCAACACCAACCGCTTCTTCTCAGTTTATAGGCTTGAAGATTTGCGGGGAATTACAAATGCATGGCACATAAATCCCTATTCCACGGCTATGGCTGGAAATTATTTATTGTTGCCAGCTAATTTCACTCGTGAGATTCCCCCTCCTCAAATCTCTCAGAAACACATCTCTCATCAAGTCATGGTGTGAGGCACAATAACGCAGCTTCACTGTTCGCCGAATGGGGAAATAATAGGTTGCGCATTTCTGCCAGCATTCTAAAATGAGAAAAGGCTTTTGTATCTTGGCACTTGCTCCTCTCCTCTTGGCCCTCCCTGCACAGACAGAGCTCCCCCTGAGCTGCTATCTCTGCCCTCAAGCTTTCCACCCAGTGTAATGTTTCCCAGCTCTGGACGTTTGCCGCGTTCATCCGACACCCCAGAGAGTCCCTCACTGGGGGTATTTTTCCAAAGGTAAGGCCGTCTCATGCATGGACCACAACCGAATACAAAACCCGGCCACCGGGTGACATTCTGAAACTTGTAATGCAGACAGTGCTCAGCTTATGTCCATATCTCACCTGTTTATTATGTCATTAAGCCAAGATATATATCATCGCTATCTAAAGAAAAACAGGTATCTCCAAAAGGGCAACTTTACAGAAGAGGGCAAAAACCTGATTTAATTTTAATGTAAGTCAATGGAACCAGAATTTTTACCAAGCAATTTTGGTCCATATTTGTTGGTCCATTCATCATGAGGTTTTCACACAATATAAACGGTAGCTGCTGTGTTGAAATGATGCATAAAAGTCAAAATCCACAAACATGGAGATACATGCTTTTTATTGGACAGTGAAGATATGCCGAAGCAATTCTTCACCCAAAAATACTTACGTGGCAAAAACTGTATTAGTCTGTTGGCATTATACACAGTAAATAACTAGCTAATACGCTTTCATGAATTGTTTGCCATGTGAGCTTTTTATCTGACCATTAAAGAACAGGGTGAAAAGGGGATTAACAAAGTATGCAGAGAATCAGATGGACTACAGTCTGTAATTGTAGAACTACAAAGGGCTCCTATATGGTAAGCTGAGCTGATAAAAATAACAATGAGTGTCGATACAAGTACCTAATAAAGTGGCCAGTGGGTGTATATGCAGACTTAACGTTGTAACCATTTCAGCATATTATAATTTCAGTGATCAGAAGATTTTGTCAAAACTAACTTTTGTAAAATATTAACATTGATGGGTGATTGCACAGGACCTGCTTGACTTTATATGAAGAGAACTGTGTTTCACGGATGTCAAGTTTAAATATGGGAGGCCCACAAGGTTTGCTCATTTAAAGGTTTGATCTGAGTGGCCAATGCCAAACAGCAGAGGATTACTCTTCCTTGTATTAGAGAATATGTGGTTACGTGTTGCTTACATTAAGCACGTCCTAATTCATGCAGTAGTTTCAGTAGGGAGACAATAAAAAGTGAGCATCTGTAGGCTCTGACCAAGGAAAGACAGCTCTATGTTTCATTTATGTTCTAAGGGAGAAAGTGCAATGCACCGTAGTGAGAGGAAATCACACAACGATTGTGTAAAATGACAAAGAAGGATATGCTGCCCATCAGCGTGGTGGATAGTGCTTTTGAGAACTGCTGAGACTAGCATCTTTGGCCAGCTACTTGTGCATACCAACCCAACAGACTGCGTAGACTGACTCATGTGGGGCCTTTTCTCAACTAGAATGACAAGGACATTTAGTCACTTGACACAGTGCCAAAGTATGCTACACACTTTTTGTCGCTTCTGTTACGCTACAGCATACAAATGGGTTTGACAGCTGACTGTTAGCTTATATACATGGTGTCTCCAAAGTAAGAAATCACACATATACAATGAAAATGGTTTGGCAGATGGTGATCCAATTTTACACACAAGCTGTGCCAGAAGGGGGAAACCTGTCAGGCCATGGAACTAACATGGTGGCCATTTTGAATGCCACCACCTTGGATTACACATAAGTTTTTCAAATGGGAAGGTAGGTATATGACACATCAAGCTGGTAGAGAAGAAAAAAGAATGCTGTGCTTCATGTTAATGTAAGTTTATTTGTTCTCTTGTTTAAACAGTGATTTTATGTGAAACCAGTAAATTAACGAGTAGGCCTATAGAATGTGTTCAATATGCTGTCCACCTTGTGTTAAGGCTATCCTTTTCTCCCATTCCTGATAAACTTTCACCAAAATATCTGGCTGAATGCTGCACAAGCCCAGACATCAATAATTCTGTCTTTAAGATGAACAACATACAGGATCTTTACAGAGCAAACAAGTGCCTTGATATGACCCCACAGATAGAAACCCAAAAGGGTTAAATCAGGAGAATGTGTTGACCACTGAACTGGACTCCTACGACCAATCCACTTTTGGGAAACCGCACATCAAAATAGCCTCTGACAACGTGACTGTAATGAGGCGGGCTGCCATATTGTTGGAAGAATTCAGGAAATGTTCCAATTGCACAGGTGGGCCAGATTTGGTGGATGCCTTCCCTGGCACAATTCTGAGGAGAATTTCCCTATAGACTGGGATTTTAGCCACTGCTGGTAGACCCGTATGACTGTACACATTCATACACTTGCAGTTTCAGCTACTTCCTTCACACTTATTAGCCAATCATTGACATCTGCTTTGGACCCATTTTCCACACATGGAACGAGACATTCCCTGCACTTTACCACCTCTTCTCAATCTATCAATGCTATCACTCACCCCCAGGTTAGCCCGAACATCCTCGTTCAACACTATCTGCAGGAGCCTGAAGTTACTATCACCTTAAACATTTTTTTTTTGTCCAGTAAGCTTATTAAAGCAACATGTGGCATTCTCAATACTCCACTGCACACCACGAGGGGATAATAACAATGAAAATACATTAAAAAAAGAACAATTATGTTAGTTGAACATTAAAAACAATATTAAGTCGCTTTGGGGCAAAACACTGAGCTTGTTTTTAGGGACACGCTCCTAAAGCAATTCAGGTGGGTGGAATGAAAATGTGGGGTTAGCTTATAAACAGTGCAATTTTGCTACACTCTTGAAAATACACTCATTAAAACAATAGTTGCACCCAGAAGGAAGTGTCATATTGCAGTGCTATTTGGAAAGAAGATAAAGGTTACCAGGAACAATAAATGATGATAAATTTAGACTGATATGGGGAATATTTATGGAGCTACACATACAGAAGTAGTGTCTTTCAGTATGGCATTGGACCAGACATCTCAGCATGGAGTTGTAGAGGTTCCCGGTGTCCTGTTATAATCCATCCCATGCAGCTTGAATATTCTCACACAGTTTCTGCAGATTCTGTGTTACGGGTTGAGGTGGAGTGACACCAGGCCTTCTGGACACGTGACAACAAGCTGTTCATCTTGCCATTGACCACAGTGCATCCAGACATGGCTTCAGTGGCCGCCTTCACAAAGACAAAAGCGGGACTTGTCACTGAAGATGACCCGCTGCCATTCTGAGACACTCCAGACACCACTGCAGCCTTTTGCCAACATTGAGGTTGTGTTAAATTCAGTCGTCGTAACGGTCTGCGTGCATATAGTCCTACATCGTGCAGTTGTCTGCCAATGGTGCTGGCACTAACAGAATGATTCATAGAGGGCATCACTTCTCGCTGAATGTCCACAATCGTGGCTGTTGTGCCAGTCAGGTACAGTGATAAGGCCCGTCCTTGTCACATGCGCGGTTGAGTGTGAAACTTGAGTAATTTGCCTGTCTCACAATGTCAAACCCACCCACCAAGTTTTCTTCATTCCTGTTAGTTGATTGTTTCTGAGTGCAACTATCTGTGCAGCTAATCATTTGATGATGAGTGTATATAAACAAAACATAAAATATAAACTCCACCCTGAATCAAGCACATATGGGTATTTATGCCTATGCTGGGATTATTAGTTTTGTCTTATTTGTAATAACTTTAAACCACTGACAACACATAAACAGGATATTTTCAGTGGTGACCAGGTAAGGTCAATCATGTCATGGTCAATGTCAATGTCTCTCATTCAGGAGATAGTGGGAATGCAGGAGACTGTGCAGGTGCCTTCATGACACAAACCACAGCTTGCAGCACTGTCTGTAAGAGCTACCCAGCAAAAATATGTGAATGTGTTATAGGAACATAAATCATCACAACTTACTTCTGGTGGCACACCCTGGAAGGCATAAGGGCCCACTGAGGACCTACCCTGAACATTCAGTTCCCCCCATTTTCCACATTCCTGCTATGGTCTTCATTACAGTAACAATAAAAGTGAAGTGTGAATGTATTCCAGTGGACGAACGACAACTATAGGGGGCTGTTAGCATTTCACAAATGAGATCATTTCCACATTCATTTTTCTCGGTGTGTTATTCCTTTGTGGTTGCCATTGGTTGATAAGTCATTAATTAATTAACGCGTTCATTATGTAGAAATGTTCTACTTGTTTCTAATCATGAGAAGACTTAGCATTCCTATGAAATGTTTATGGAAGTTAATGTTTGGTTTGATTTGATAACGTCACACATTTGCCAACATAAATGCTCTGTTGCTTGTTCCAGCAGGCTCCCAAACACTGCCAGCGGCTTTTGCTCAAACGCCTGCAACGAGAATAACAATAACATTTATGCCGTTGTCTTCTGAATGCACATCATCAAAAAGATACAGCTTTTGATAATAATTAAACCTGTTTCATAACTGAACTCTTTGTTGGTTCAAAGTCAACCACAGTGCGACCCGCTCTTTGTTGCCAGTGTGTTTTTGAAGTCCAGCCGCTCTCGCTGAGTTCTCGGCTGAAAAATAACCACTTGTGATGCAGGCGGCACAGTGGAGCCGGCAGCAGCTCCTGCTGAGACGTTTGACGAGGCTGATGACTGCAAGCCACCACTATTAATATTTACCAGCTTGGCTGATGTTAGAGATGTTTACCCAATATCAATGACTGCTATTAAACATACAGCGCTGGTTAACAAATGTGTAATGTGAAAAGCTGACGTCAAATCAACAGTACCAGTATTCCTCAGCTCATGGTCATTGGGGGCACAGGCATGGAAATGAGCCACAGGGAATGTTTTTGCCTTGTGCCGCTGTTCTTGTGACATAACCCTGTGCATCTGAAATGGTAATGGCCTTGTTTATTAAACTCAAAAGAAACAGCAGAATGCTGTAACAGTGGAAAGGGAATACTTTCTTTGGGTCCTATTTAGCTCATATTTTTCTCATTTTTCATCGTTTCTCATCCTAATAATAAATATTCTGTGTGTGGATATGTGCCTGCTATTTCCATGCTAAAGTTTAGACCGAATGGATGTGTAGGAATGAACTGTTTAACCAGTTCACAGTATAGCCTGAAGGCACTTCAAGGCTCCTCCAGATGACGTTGCCTGAGGATGATGGGGCTATAAATACCTGCGGGGTGTGTGATGGGATTCATAGATTGAGAAGTGGTGGTACAGTGCATTGTATGTCTCGTTCCATGTGTGGAAAATGGGTCGCAAAGCATGATCGACAAAAAGGAGTGATAGCATTTGGGTGTAGTGTGAAGGAAGTAGCTGAATTTGCAGGTGTATGAAAGCGTATGGTCATATGGTCTACCAGCAGTGGCAAAAATCCCAGTCTACAAAAAACTCTCCTCAGAATTGTGCCAGGGAAGGCATCCACCAAATCTGGCCCAACTGCTTTGATGCAAGAGTGGCTGAAGACTGATGTGGCCTACATCAAGAAACGTATCCAGTCCATGCCAATCCAATTGCAGCTGTTTGTGCTTGTGGAGGTTATTAGATATGCTATTAGATACGTATCTAATAATAATGAAAGATTTTAATATGATAGCAGCAATATGTCTTTTTGCAACTGTCACTTCAAGGTTCTGAGTAGATGGATACAGCTAACTCAGTTCACTACTACAGCTAACTACAGTCACAAGCCCTGTTTAATGTACTAGAGTACTGCGCTACATTAGTTTAATTAATTCCTCTGCCTGGGCTAATAGGCTCTGTCCAAGCAGAGACATGAGTGGCTTCCTCCTGTCTGTCTGGCACCCTGCTGGACACCCGTCTGCGTTTTAGTCACGTTGACTGGATGCCCCAAAAGATTGCAATCGATAGCAGGCACCTTTGTCCCACTAAATGTCCTCCGATCAATACAAACTGGTTCATTACAAATGTTTCAGGGCCTGAATAGATCCACACAGCTCAGGGAAAGTGCCTGCGGTCTGATATGCCCAAGCACCACTGGATTAATCTCAATGTCATTCAGCTTTCTTGAGCTGGGATACAGAAACATATCTTACATGCAGCAGAGAACAGGCTCAAGGGGATGTTTCATGAGTTAAACGAGAAATGAATACACACGTCTAGAGAACTGACTTCTACTGCTGATCTCGTTCTAGAAATGTGTCTTTTTTATTCTGTGTGGGCTAAGCAAGTTTCCAGCCAAAGATTTCTATAATTATTAGTATTAAAATGCAATAGTCTATTTCTATTTTAACCTTGGTTCCAAAACAAAGAGTAATATCACAATGTTCAAGACCAGAACTACTACGAACTTCATATGAAAGTTCAACGTTCATGGATTCACCACAGAGAAATATTCCAATGTATCTATTAACATCAAATTAACATCAACTTAACATCAAATGAAATCTAATGGCTATATTAATCTCAACTTGTGTGTTTAAGGTGGTAGTAGCTTCAGGATCCTGCAGATAGCACTGCACAAAGATGATCAGTCTATAAATATCTGCAGGGTGTGCAACAGGATACAGTCACAGGATTGAGAAGAGGTGGTACAGCACAGTGAATGTCTCATTCCATGTGTGGAAAATGGGATGTGTCCAAAGCAGATGTTGGTGATTGGCAAAAAGGAAGGATTGCATTTGGGCGTACCAAAGGCCATAGAGTGAAGGAAGTATTTGAATATCGTCACTGTCCAAAGAAAAACATGTAACTCCATTTTAGTCGATTTTTACTTTTCTGCATTATCTGAACACAGCAGCTGCCGTTTACACTGTGTGAAAATTTCATGATGAGTGGACCAACGGAAATGGCCCAAAATCACTTGGAAAGACGTCTGGTTCCATTGACTTACATTAAAATGAAGCTAGGTTTTTGGCCTCTCCTGTAAAGTTGCCATTTTGGAGATGCCTGTTTTTCTTTAGACAGTGACGATATGAAGGTGTATGGAAGCATACGGTCATACGGGTCTACCAAAGAGAAAATTCTCTTTTTTAATTGTGGCAGGGAAGGCATCCACCAAATCTGGCCCAACTGTGTAATTCTTGTATGCAAGAGTGGCAGAGCACTGATGTGGCCAACATCCAGAAACTTGTCCAGTCCATTGCAAATCCAATCACAGCTGTTATTGGTGCTCATGGAGGTATTATGCACTAAGGGAAGGTTTCAGTCACAAGTGACAGATTTTTTTTTTTGTCCAGTGAGCTTGTATTAACATTAAATGAAATGTTTTCATCAGTGTAAAACATGTTAAGCAAATCAATCTACAATTAAACATGGCCTTTTCCACTTTGCAAAAGCTCTGCATAGTTCAGTCACTGAGATCTAAACAAAGTCCTACACGTGTCGAGTATTTATATATGCACTGTTTGATAAAACCAAACCTCAAACTTTAATACTACTGTAAAACAGGGTCTCAGGCACCAAGCAGCATATTTGTAACCACTTTGTGCAATAGCCTGCTCTGAGAAAGCTTTTGAAGATGTTCAAGTCAGATGTCAAATTCCTATCAGCACCACTGTTAACAGTTCTCACTGGGAGATTTTCTCTAAAATAGTACATTTCACATCAAACTTCCCAGCATGACTTTGTTTACATTCTAATGTTGCAATTATGGATTTTATTCATCTGTAAATCTGACTTTAACAGTAAGTCAATGACATACAGTTATAACACATTCATTAATTAGCATGTTTATTTCCAAATGCAAAATGGGCTAAGGCTTACGCCGATTGTTTCAAGCAGCATATTTACAGGACCTGTTTTCATGAAGCAGACCAACCTACACAAAAACCACACCAAGTTCATCCACGTGAACTCTAACCCCATAAATCTGTGAACCTCAGAGGTGTGAGCCAATAGAAAACAAGCCAATGCAATGTAGTGTCTTCTATCTGAAACTAAATGTAGAATCTGCTCAGTATTCAACATGGTGCTGCTTGTCACTCACAGTGACAAAAACAAGCTGTTTTAACCAGGTAGCATTAGTTATTCATAGAGCTATATGTTTCCTTCAAAACCACATTCCCTTAAAATCATATGAGGACCACCCACACTCACTTGATTTTCGTTTTGCCTCCCAGGGAAGAAAATTGCTAGCAGTCAAAAATATTCAGACATAAAACGTTGTCCAAAATACCCAGCCATTTTCATCATCTATATTGCACACTCTTGGAGAAGATATAATGAAATAATTAAGCTAGCCAGGTAGTGACAAAATGACATACCAGAGAAAACTGGACATTTTATGCTAAATGTGGCACAAGGGTTGCAGTTTATATGGTATAAACTAATTCTGACTCCCCACCATTTTTGGGTTTTACATTTTTGCAACTGCTATACAATCAGGTCCATAAATATTTGGACATTTGGACATAAACTCCATCTAAGGCTAAATACTGGCACGAGACCGATAGAGAACAAGTACCGTAAGGGAAAGTTGAAAAGAACTTTGAAGAGAGAGTTCAACAGGGCGTGAAATCGTTAAGAGGTAAACGAGTGGGGTCCGCACAGTCTGCCCGGTGGATTCAACCCGGCGGTCGTCCTCGTTGGGGTCGCGCGAGCTTCCCCCTCCGCTGGCCCTCCGTCGGGCGCATTTCCTCCGTGGCGGTGCGCCGCGACCGTCTCAGGTTTGGCTTGGAAGGGTCAGGGGGCGCAGGTGGCTCGTGAGTCTCGGCCTCAAGCTTTACAGCGCCCTCCCGTCACGACTTCGCCGCTTACCCCTGGGCCGCGGGCGAGTACCTCCGCGCCTTCTCTCCCCGCAGGATTTTCTCTGCACACCACTACAGTGGACTTGAAATCAAGCAGTCAGGATATGATTAAAGAGTAGACTTTTAAACTTAATTCAAGTGTTACACAATGACTGTATTTGTAAAAATTTGGTCAATTTGTTAAATCCCTTGAATCACACCTGAAAGTCTACACTTCAATCACGTATTTAATTGCTTCATTTCAAATCCACTGTGGTTGTACACAGAGGCAAAATTACACAAATTGAATCTGCTATACACACTGCTGTAATGGTACACTAATGCAAAAAGTAAAGCACTCTGTAAAACAGATTCACACCATTGTGCCAAGTGGGAGTAGGCTAACTCATAAGTTTGAGTTACGATAGGCAAACCACTGCTGTATCACTTCAGGAAGGAGCTGATTTGACCTCTAAATGATAAGCTTATAGAGTTGCTTGCACCATTTATAGTTTGTCATCGTTGTGCATCTATGTTAGCTTCCATAAGCTGGACCAAAATTCCAACCAGGACTTCTTTTAGCTTTCCTGGTCACCCATTCTGGCATTGGTTATTGAATGCAACTATTCATCTGAATAGTATATCCCTGAAGAGGTTAGATCCAAATCCAACTCTGACTCTAATATTTAGATGCCCTTGATGACATTCCTGGTTGGGAGTATTAGATTAGTATTGAAGCTAAGCTGTGCAGGGTAGAACAGATAGAATCGCCAAGATCAGGACCTCTGTTGTATATGCTAATGAGCATGACTTTGTCCATCTGGATCAAATTAGCATACACGATTTGATTAGTCTAAAAACAAAATGTCAGCATAATTAGCCCATTTGAATAAAGCATTACATGTATCTAAAGGCAGAGTATTGAATGCTTTGCCACACTGTAGTACTGGAAAAGCACTGCAGCTTCGATACATTGTGCAACACTAATTTTAAGTGATTGCAAGTCATTCTCTCCATCCACTGGGTTCTAATAAAGCATTTCTTTTTGTGTGTTTAGCACCCAGACCCTTTTCTTCTCTACTTCAAACCCAGGAGAAGAAAAGGAAAACATGAATAGATGGAAAAGGAAGCATATAGAAGGAAATCACTTATGACTTGGAGGAACCACTAGAGAAGCTCTAGTAAACTAATTGGTTTTTGCTTTGTCATAAAAAGAGGAGATGCATCATGTGTTGTGTGAGGCTCGCCATCACTGGCACTGTCAGAGTGAGCCACAGCTTCAGTGAGCTTTTCAGCCTCCAGTGGGGATTTCTATTGAGGCTGCTAATATAAAAGATGGGGTGGGGGTTGGCCGAGCTCACACAGGCTTTCAGAACAGCTCTGCAGCAGCCAGAGAGAATCTTTTAAGAGCACTTCACATACACACACTCACATGCACATGGTGCGCATGCATACACAGAAGCACACACAACCACAAATGCGCGCACACACACACAAACGCACACACACACAAACACACAGGATAAAAAGACATTAGAATTGACTAGTCATTTAAACCAAACCAACCATTCTTAAAATGTAGTGAATGTGAGAATGTGTTTAGAATGTTACAATGTAAAAAAGAACACCTGTTTCCAGCCTATACATGTCTATTACATCTGTAGAAATGTCACCTTCTCCACATTTTGAAATACGATCTTTATTTATGAAAGTATATCATCAGTACAATGACAATACATATTTCAAACATGTTGCCGGTGTATAAAAAAACATCTGCCATATGGACATAAACTTAAGGTTTATAATTACTGACTGTAGCTCCTCATTTCTATTTAATCTATTGCTCCGCAATTGATCAGCTCCACTTTACCTCATCAATCAATGGAAAGAGACCACTGTAGGACCACCACTGACCAGATATAATCTGGGTGATCAATCATTCTCAGCACAGCTTTGATGGTAGTGGCATGTTGGTGTGTATGGCACTGGTACAAGTGAACCAGGATTGCTGGGTTTTTTATTGTTACTATTGGGTGAAGAATAGTCTGCCAACCAAAATATACAGCCAACCATATGGTAAAAAATATACGTAAATTAAATAAATAAATTAATTTCTATGACATGCAAAATATATATGCAATATATGTCAATACATGTGTATATAGGTATATATTCCAAATTGAAAATATTCTGAAACTGTGACAATATGATCTCAGTCATACATATACAATATTTAAATAAAGTATATATATATATAAATGTAGGGGAGGGCAAAAACCTAATTTAACTTTAATGTAAGTTAAATGGAACCACACTTTTTTCAAAACAATTTTGGGCCATTTCTGTCGGTCCATTTATAAAGACATTTTCACACAATGCTGTGAGCAAATCATGCATAAAGGGACAAATCAACAAAAATGAAGATACATGTTTTTCGCTGGACAGCGACTATATATACATATATATATTAGACTAGAAACTATCACTGTAACTCATTTATTAAGCACAACAAGTAAACATCCACAGTGCAGGCTAGAAAAACTAAGTGAACCGTCAGAAACTTTAGAAAGACCTGAACACCTTGTGATCATTAAGAGAACAATGAATTCAATGTACCAAAACATTTTACAGAAGAATGCCAGGGCAGCAGTCCATGACCTCAAGGTGAGGAGATGTTTGGTGATGCAACAAGACAATGACCCAAAGCGCACAAGTAAATCTAAACTAAACAGTGGTTGAAAAACAGAAGAATTTTGGAATTGTCGTAAGCCTATCAAGATGCTGTGATATATCCTGTAGAGAGCTGTGCAAGCAAGGCATCCCAGAAAAACTGATGCACTGAAACACATTCACACGGAGGACCGGTCCAAAATTCCTCCTCATTGTTGTGAAAATCTTATTTGCAGCTAGAGGAAACATTTGGTGGAGGGCAATTGCTGAGAAAGGGGGGTCTACAGGTTTACTTATTTTTTTGCCTGCACCGTGGAGGCTTACTCAGTGTGCTTAATAAAAGACAAAAAGTACAATTGCTTATGTGTCATTAGTTTAGTTATATTGTTTTTGTCTATAATTCTGACTTAAGACAATAATCAAACCACATTTCATTTGTAATCAATGCTAAAAGGGGGGTTCACTTACTTTTTCTTACAGCTGTATGATGTTAAGTCTACTGTTTACCAATAGATGGTTGCTAAATGTACTCAAAATTACACAATGGCACCTACCTAGCTATCTAGCTGATAGTGTTTGTAGCTGATCGGATCAACTTTATAAGTTCCAAAGAATGAAACTGGTTAATTATGTCAGGCTGAGGCTTTCAGTAGCTTAAGAAGCATGTTACCAAATTTCATAGGACGTCATTGAAAACATCAACAGTGTTGCACAGAGGTAAACCAGTTCACGTTTTCTAGATAAACTTTGTCGTATCTACCACCAGTCTCTTAAAAATAGTAGATAATAGGAGGCAACTGCATTCAAAATGGACAGAACAGATTACTGTTGTCAAATGGGCAGCATCAGTGTTCATTTTCAAAGGTTCATATTGTTAATTTAACAGTTTTATTATGGCCTCCAAAGCCAGAAAGAATCAAAAGACATTTCAATATAATATTGTTATCCAAAACTGACAAGCATGGATTGCTAAAACAGCCATGAACTACTACACCCTGCTGTGTATCTCGAGTCAACGAGTATAGGCAAATCTAATAGTAAGTACACCTAATAAACTGGCAAGTGTGTAATTTTTCTGTTTACAATTCTGCATTATCTGCACAATACCTTCTTTAGATCAGAGATCCTTACAGACTCATCAAGTTTACAAGGGTGCTCATTCTTAAAAAGCCAAAAAGTGTGGTGGTGCATGCACAAATGCAGAATTCATGAATATGTGCTACGGTAAATAGTGTGGGGCATTTAAAAGGGCCACAGGTCAAACTGAAATCCTGCTGTTTATGTAGATTGACTTCCTTAATCAAAGCCATACATGTTCCACATTCCGCAAGTGAACTCACTGTCAGCTCAGGGGAGATACATATTTACATTAAGGAGTTTGAATAATGAATGCTTTAAATAGTCTCCATGGAACCAGCCAGCCCAACAGGAATCACTAAATTTAATGCTTGGAGGGCTGACGGAAGACTGCTGAAGAAGATACTTCTGGAAGTGATGATCTCATTTACCTTGCATTTGTTTAGTCTCATTTCCTCATATTACTGCTGATAACTTCATATATATAAATGAGTAATGAGGAATATAAAGTACAGGAATGAGAGATTTTATTATGTTCTGAGTAGCCTCTTCCTTCAACCTAACACTTTAAAATAACTGAATTGCTGTTTTAAGACTGATGGATCTGCTGTTTGGAGTTCTTTCTGTCGGGCTGTTATATAACACTGCAATGCTGGGTAAATTTCAATGTCTCACACTTCCCTCCAAAACTGTGTTTATTATCTTAATCAGCAGATCACATTACCGCCATGGGCAGTTTATTTTTTTGGGGGGGCAAGCATCCAGTTAATTAGCAGCTACTGGCTTTGTAAGGTTTACATGGGTGTAAGGATATTACAAGGGTGTGATAATGTCCCTCTATGCTGAAGTGTTAAAGTCCCAGGGAACAGTAAGCAGTAAAATATAAAAAATCTTTTTATGACATTAAACTTGAGTGTGATATGAAACATCCAGTAAAGCCTGAAATATTTAAAGATATAAAGTTGATAAAACATGGCTTGTAAAAAAAATGCTGGACAGACCTGTGTGAGAACTTTGTGGGTGTGGCTAATGAATAGATTGATTGAAAGCTCTCTGTCCCACACTCCTAGCCTGTGCCACCACTCCTAGCCTAGCCTGTGCCGTAGATGGATAGAGGGATGAAGCAACGAGCAAAGGAATGGAAGAACAGACAGACGTACAGATAGACGGACAAACAAACAAAGCAACAAGTGAAGGAAGGAATGGACAAACAGACAACTACAAACAGGTGGTCTAACTTGCGAGCTTTTGGTTACGTTGAGTTAGCTTTAGCTCACTAAGCTCTCTGAGTCTAAAACTATTTTGTGTGTGGGGGGGAAACATCAGCCTTGTGATTGACATGAGGAATGCTTACAAAGGCACATTAAGACTGCCCAGTTTCCTTTGAGAGGACAGTGATATGGTAAAATAGCTATTTATTAGGTTTTGAAACATTGTTGGCCATCTGATGGATGGCAGTGGCCTAAATGATGCTTTAAATCTCATACACTCACTTGATATATTTGTACCATCATCACATCATGCACTACAATGTCAGTGTCACTGTTTTGCTGATAACGGTCCAAATGGGCCAAATAACATCTGGTTAGTGGCGGTCCTATAGTGGTCTCCTTCCATTGATGGACCAGATATAGAGAAGCTGATAAACTGTACAGCAACAGATGGACTACAGTCAGTTATCATGAACCTACTAAGTAAGGAAGTTGCTGGCCAACAAATGTAGATGTTGACAAGGTTGGCGTTGCTAATACTCTGGCAACTCAGTGCAGTCTAAAATGACCCAGATTAGGTTATTTATCAATCCATCATCTTGTTTTGAGTGTTTATTTTGGTGTAAAGTGTAATACATGATGAAAGTACAATGCAATACAGTGTCCGTTCTAATATAAAATACAATGATGGAATGACCTAATAATCAGCAACCTTAAATATAGAGACAAATAATACCTTAAGCCTGGCCACACCCTAAACGAGATTGAAAAAGTGAGAGATCCCACACATGTTGATGTTTGATGTTTTTCACCAATTTTCCTGTCCTTGATCATCATCAGTCATCTTAGTCCCCACAGTAAACAATCTGCCCTGAATGAAACACCACACGCCTTTCCGATATGCACGCCCGACCAAGAGCTCAGATCCTCAAAACCTTGCAGAAATTTCCTGCGAACTGCTACACTGCAATGTTACACTAGATGTAAAGAAACACAGCGGATAACAGGGAAGCCATTGCTATGCTAGTGGTAAGTGCATTCTGCTCAGAACAAGCCAAAAAAAAAAAAGAAGAGGATGTGGATAAAGCTCATAGCACACACTGTAAAGACTCTCATGCTGTTGTCGCAGCTCCAAGTTTATCCTCTTCTTCAGTCAACCTCACTCGTGATCTAGCCGCCATGCTTTTAGCTTCCTCCATACCCACCAAGTTCTGTACTGCTCGGCTCTCATCGGTTGACGGTCTTTTCAGGTCTGGCGTCAACATTGCATTTCACAACAGAGAATTGGCATCCACCTCACTGCACAGGATACTGAGTCGTCCACCACGCGCTACAGGATACCGAGTTGTCCACCACACACTACAGGACACTGAGTCGTCCACCACACACTACAGGATACTGAGTTGTCCATTCCGCACACTACAGGATACTGAGTTGTCCATTCCACACTACAGTATACTGAGTCGTCCACCACACACTACAGGATACTGAGTTGTCCATTCCGCACACTACAGGATACTGAGTTGTTCATTCCACACCACAGGATACTGAGTCGTCCACCACACACTACAGGATACTGAGTTGTCCATCCCACACTACAGGACACTGAGTTGTCCACCACACACTACAGGACACTGAGTCATCCACTACACACTACAGGATACTGAGTGGTCCACCACACACCACAGGACACTGAGTCGTCCACTACACACTACAGGATACTGAGTCGTCCACCACACACTACAGGATACTGAGTCGTCCACCACACACTACAGGACACTGAGTTATCCATTCCACACTACAGTATACTGAGTCGTCCACCACACACTACAGGACACTGAGATGTCCATTCCACACTACAGTATACTGAGTATACTGGCAAGATAATCGTTGAAGATCAACCAGATATCTGCAGATTTTTTAAGATAGCAAATCGGCCTGATTATCCTGTAGTGTGGGACAGGCCTTAGCTCGTAAATTTATATGCCCTTAGTTACAGATGTTCTGTTATGCGAGTTGTAAGCATAATGAGTTGGTTCAGTTTCTAATGAAAAAGAAAATTAATTCTTTTATGTTTGTGCTGGGAAATAGGTTAGCGAAGGCCTTGTAATTGCTTTGAACTTTGAAAGTCCATGTATTTAATTCTCCATACAGTCGTTCAGTGAAACCTGTTTGGATTCTCTGGAGGGACAGCCTGCTAATTTAAGTCAAGCTCTATTAACCTGACCTCTTGCAGTCTGAGAGGCATCAATAATAACAAGACCTGAGACTAGCATTACGCTGCTGGGATTGAACAGGTGTGGGAGAGAACAAAGAATCGACAGAATTATTGCAAGATCGGCTCTATTACAGCAACCAGAAATCTACAATAATAATAATAAAAATAGCAGATAATATCTTAAATTATTGACGACTTTTCATACATGTAGAGCACAAAGTGCTTTGCAATAAAACAGTAAGGTTTTAAGTAAAAGCAGGAGCATATGTGAGCATAGTAATAATATATAATAAAAAGCAGTATAGAAAAAGGAAAACTGGTTGCACCATTAGTTGTGAAAGGTAATAGCTTGTGACTAGTAACAAGTTCCACAGTTTGGAAGTGTAACAACAGACAAACAAGCCAGTCAAAAGTTTAGACTCACCCAACTAAATGGATGTTGTTGGTTATGTTAAAGACTCTACAGGCTTACACTTAATGGTTCCAACTGATGAGAGTCTGAAACAATACATATCCTGATATACCACATATACTCTCGATGTATCACAGTATCATATTTCTGCCATATCACCACCTGTAATATATAATTTGTTGAGCAAAAAAACATTTACCTCTTTTATTTTTTGGACAATTTAAAAGCTCTAGTTACCCTCTTAGTTTTGAATATTCAGGATGCACAGACCAACAAAACTTACCCAAAACTGCTTAGAAAAAGTCTTGTTATATCAGCATCCATTGCAAGTTAAGACAGCTGTTTTATCCTCCTGTAAAGTTCCATTTTGGAGGGTTTTTAAGGTGGACTGCATAATTCCATTAGTGTTATTTTATAATGTAATGTCTTTACATTTATTCTAAAGCAAAGCATTAAGCTAAAAATAAGACAAAAACATATTAAACTTTAACTTTTGACTGGTTCTGTAGACAGATATCCAGCGACAACTTAAAGACAAAAAATGACTGTAAAAGAGAACTCCTCATAAATAGGTAGCAAAGCTGATTATCGAAACACAATACCTTAGCAGTCTGTCTTACAATCGGTTTGTCACGCGACGGGACTCTTCCTCTGCCTCTGCCGAGTCCGGAGACTACACTCCCCATGATTCCCCGCTCCTTGACTACAACACCACGAGTGCTATCTCCACCAATCAGGAACAGCTTCCCCGCCCTACTTCATTAGAGTTCTGATTAACCTCACCTGTCTTCCATTTACTTGTTGTGTATATATACCTGCCCTTGTCAATAACACTTTGTGAAGTATTGCCGACCCTAGTGTTGCTTACCGAGCGGTTTTCTATTGTCATCTATATTCCCATGTATGACCCTCTATTGCCCTTTGGTTTTCATCTTTTGCCTCTCCCTCTTGTTTGATCGCCTGATTTCTTATTATCCTGGTTTTGACCCTAGCCTGTATCTGGCTTTATGCATTTTGCACTATTTTGCACAATACACTGGTGATTTAAGTGTACCACTTCTATACAATGACCTGTATTATTACTGTTATACTGAATTATGTACACTATGTGTATGATACATGTATACGTATGGGAGATACTTGAGTCTATAATTGGCTGCTATTGCACAATATTCTCATTTGCAGTAATATTACACAATGTACATACGTTCTGTTACTATACCTTTCAAACGTGCATTAAATACAAATGCACACAGACTGTATAGTATACTGCCTATGCAGTATATTATATATTTTCTTAATTTATATATGTACATATAGGCTCATATAGGCTCATGGGGATTCTGTGGGGCAATGCAGACAAGTGAGTGCTCCTGAATATTCATCATGCCAATCAGTCACATTTCTCTCTCCACCAATCAGGAACAGCTTCCCCGCCCTACTTCATCAGAGTTCTTATTGTCCTGGTTTTGACCCTAGCCTGTATCTGGATTTATGCCTCGTCTTGCCCATGTCTGTTTTGGTCGCTCTGGTTTTGCCATTCGGTTTGTTTGCTGAATCGACTCACTCACGACCCCGCATTAAACTCTTGTTACATTTTAGCTCCGCGAGCGTCTCGTTCGTCAGTCCAGCGTCCAAAGTCTTCCCTGTTACACATCTAAATTACTTCCATACAGTCGTATGCAAAATGTGTGTGCCCCTGGTCAAATGACATGTTTTGTTGTCTTTTAAGTTGACACATCTTCTACAAAGAACACACTTCTGGTCATTTGAATGCACTAATGCTCATTTGTTGAGAAATAGAAATTAAACATAAATTTTTAAATGTTATTTTTTTTTTCTGATATCTGAAACTGACATTCTGCACTAAAATGATCACAAAATGTCATACTTAATTTTGCTAAGTTTCACATGGAAAATCAAGGGGACATTCCAACTTTCCCATAAGATGCATGTATGCATGTTATTAATATCAGCGCTTCTTTATTAGCCTGTAATCTGTTATTGTCCATAAATACAACCACCACTTGCATCATTTCTGGTTTAAGCCACACCCAATTCCGTTTGTAATTTAAAAGAAAATATAATTCAGGAATCGGTCTTGAAATGAATTATCAGTATTGCCACTGACATTTGAAATGAATTAAAGGGCAACCGGCCCTATCAGGTCACCAGTGTAGTTCTTTCATGTGAACTCATCCTCAACACAAAGTCTTCACACTTCTCCAGTCAGGCAGACGATACAGGAATGTGAAATCAGGGACCACCAGATTACAGAACAGGCCCCCGGGCTATCAGGGCTCTAAACACCTCGCGCCCAATGGCCCTCCCCCTAACCACCATTTCACCTCATCTGACCAGTAATATAATTGACGCTCAGTCCTTTCTCTCTCAAGATAACCACTAGCACATTACTGACTGCTTAACTGCACAGATTGCAGATTTTGCACAATACACTGGTGATTTAAGTGTACCACTTCTATACAATGACCTGTATTATTACTGTTATACTGAATTATGTACACTATGTGTATGATACATGTATACGTATGGGAGATACTTGAGTGTATAATTGGCTGCTATTGCACAATATTCTCATTTGCAGTAATATTACACAATGTACATACGTTCTGTTACTATACCTTTCAAACGTGCATTAAATACAAATGCACACAGACTGTATAGTATACTGCCTATGCGGTATATTATATATTTTCTTAATTTATATATTTACATATAGGCTCATATAGGCTCATGGGGATTCTGTGGGCCAATCCAGACAAGTGAGTGCTCCTGAATATTCATCATGCCAATCAGTCACATTTGCAGCCTTGTGAACATGAGAATCGTCATCTTGCAAAACAGGGATAGGAATGTTATGTTCCTCGGTAAGATGATAAGCAAAAGACAAAAACTGGTTTTCCAGCAGCTGAGTGTAGGCATTGTGTTTCAAACTGACTGCAACCTCAACCAAAGGACCCATTTGCACATAATTAAAACACCCCCAGAGCTTATACACTCCTCATCATAAAAATAAGGCCTGGTATCACTCCACCTCCACCCCTGCTGCAAAGTCTGCAGGAACTGTGTGAAAATATTCAAGCTGCATGGGATGGATTATCACAGGACACCATTAGGAACCTCTACAACTCCATGCCGAGAAATCTGGCATGTCGCGTTAGCAGACATGGCAGCCCGACATCATCCTGAGAGACACTACTTCTGTATGTGTAGCTTAATAAATATTGCCCATATCACTCTAAATTCATCATCATTTATTGTTCATGGTAACCTTAATTTTCCATTCCAAATATCATGGTAACCCAACAGTTCCTTCTGGGTTATACAGGCTATTCTTTTGGCAATGAGTGTATTGCTGTATAATACTGTATTGCATTTGCACTGCATTTATTAGCAACTTGTCGGGAGCTAGTGCAGAGTAAGAATTTCATTGTACAATGCAACTGCTTGTTTTTCTGGGCATATGACAACAAACTCCTAAATCATAAATCTATTGAAGTTTTTGTTAGAATCCTTCCTGCTCCATTTTGTAAAAGTCTTAGGAGAACTGGGACGCCCCATAAAGCAGCATCCAATTCTGCTTGTAACAAATGCATGTACTGACTTTTCTACAACGCTCCAGAACAAAAAAAAGATCTGGCTTGGTGTAAATAAAATGTGGAAGTAAATACGACCACTGCTTCTGATGGATGGGTGTCCATGGTGGCTGAAAACAGTGTGTGAAAAAGAGCAAGAGAACGAGAGAGGTCATCCGACGGCAAAATGGACAAGGGCAGCACAACTGTGGCTCATCTCATTGAAATCACACAGACGGTAATTAATGTGGCCACTGGGACTCTGCTGTGGTGTGAGGTCTGCTGCTGCACGGTCCAGCATTCTGCCCTTGAGGCGTATTGATGCTGAGCATAGGCCCTGCTGTGAGTGAACAGCACCATCAATGCCGCTGTCCACAGCCAAGGTCATTACTCATTCCAGACGTGGTACCATAGCTTGCATGAGTGGGCCACTTCTTTCGGAAAAGCCTCTTGATTTCCAATCTTTGCAAGTAAAATAAAGGTGCCAAAAAGAGTTCTTTGTAGCGATGCCATGAAAGAACCATTTTTGATTCCCCTAAGATCCTTTCTGTTGAGTGGTTTCAACTGACTCCTTTAAAGAGAGGAACTGAATGTTGATGTCCTATGGTAACACTCCAGAGAATCTATTTTAGCACCTTTGTTTTTAAGAGATTACCACCAGTAACTCGTGGATGGAGGCTTTCAAGATGAGCCTTCAAATGACTTGAGGAAGAAAAACAAAATTAATCCGACTGTCTTGCTGGGTGGAGATGATGGGACTACCTACTGTTTGTACAGTGTGTAGTAAAAACAGTGTTCGCCATTAAAACAGGAAAGATGAGGTTTTCTCTTTATTGTGGGACTTTGATCTCTCATGTGTCATCTAGTCCTGTTTGAAGATGATGAGGGACAAGGAGAATGCTTTTTCTTCTATAGCCTAGAAAGACCTAGCGCAAATGAAAGGGCTGCTAATGCGGCTGGTCCATAAGCATGCAGGTGTTTATCTTTGATTTCAGTTGAAAGCTTTTTTTTTTACTTACCTAATGAAGGACTGTAATATAATCCTCAGAGGGTTAAACCACAACACAGCACAAAGGGGTCCACATTGCCCCCTAGTGCAGTGCCCATAGCAAGACAGATCAGAAATGTCTTGATTGACCTTTGTCTTGTCGACAGTCTTGTTAAAATTACATCTGATCCTATGGTTGCATAAATAGGGGTACAGTGTTTGTATCATCCAGTCCACAACCTGAAATGCTTTATTCAATTTATTGGCCGTTTACACAATGGCTCTATTTCATAAGTGCTCTAATTCTTGTAAAGGTCAGGACACACCAACCAAACAAATTACACACACACACACACACACACACACACACACACACACACACACACACAAAAATAATAAAATATAAAAATAAATAACAAAATTGGTGTGCCAGATTGTGTTTGAATGTTGGGGGAATAATCCTCATTCGCTCTGATTCTTGGTTCAAGACATTCTAAAGAAAACTGCAGAATGGTTATGTTAGCATTTGTTTGGCATGTGCTCTGGCCTTAAAGAGGAATTCCCTGATTTCTCTAAATATCTCCATTAATAAGTCATTGCGATGTAAACATTAAGGTTATTCAGGGTGGTTTGAAGAAATGCTGGATTCAACCATTCAGTGGTGGTCAGTGGTGGAGAGGTACATCCAGAGTTGTGTAAGGAAGATGCATATGTATATATAAACAGCTTTTTGGCCTTTTTGGACATTGCAACTCATGGTTTCTATCACCATTCCTATCACCACAAGTACAAACACTTTAAACACAAGGATAAAGCTATTCATATTTATATTTTCTGAAAAATATAAAAGCTGGAAAAAAAAGACTCAACGTTCTAAACCTGGACACAAGAACATATTTACAGTGATGGTTCGGTTTGCCGGACTGAGTGACCATCATAGTAATCAACATAGTAATGGCTTAAAGGACCTAGCCCTTTACTTACGTGTGACCCTTCAAACTGAGGAGCAGGGCACTCGCAGGGCCAGTGGTTGTCCTACTTTAAAGGAGGCCAGGAGGTTAGACTGGGACTTCACAATCAGTGCTTTGACAACTGCAAACCTAATTATGTGTGTGTGTGTGTGTGTGTGTGTGTGAAAGCTGACCCGCCTGTAGGCACGAATGAGAGCCCGTCAATGTGCCGTCCTTGACTGGGCAGGCTCAAGGTCAGGCAATGAGGACTGCCGCACTTTATCAGGCGCCCATTTCACTGGCACCCATTCACTGGGCAATAAGGCAGACGAAGCAAAAACCATCGCCCCCTGAAAATGTAAAACCTATCCTGACAAAGTTACTGATCATCCGGAAGGCCACAGAGTGTAAAGGGCCGAAGCATAAAGGCATTCGATAAAGAAAATGAGAAACTAATAAAGGAAGGTCTGTTGAATTCACATTACCTTTAGCTGAAGATTTCCTGCACTGGTTGGAGAGTTTGTTCAGCAGGATAGTCATTTGGGTGGCTTGAAAAGCCTCAGTTTTAAATGCGATGAAGAAGTGAAGTGTAAATCCTCTTAGGTGGATTTCTCCTCTATGGGTGACTTGCTTTTCTTTTGCCAACAGAAGACATTTCAGGAAAATAACCATCCTTGCAATCCATTTTTTCGTTAACATATGGGAACAAACAAACCATGACAATGTATTAACTGGACATCATAAGAATTAAGGTTATGAAGGTGTTCTGTGATGATCCAAAGCCTTCAGTAGTTTAGCACACAGAATGAAAGACACTCCAATCTCATCAGCCTCAGGTATATGAAGAAGCCTGCCACTGTTCTGAATTGAGTATATGCAGGGGAGTGTTTCAGACTATCAGTGACAGTCCAAATAGGTGAGGAAAATGCATAGAATATAAAGTCACATCATAGCCAGGGATCTGTGCACAGGCTGAAGCACAAAACCTGTAATGCGGTTAGACTAAAGTGATGATGAAAAAAGGTTTTTCTTCTGTATTGAAATACTTTTAGGAGTACTTGAGCAATGTTTTGTAAAATGAGTTCATTTATGCAAAGGGGAAAAAAGCTTAGTGCTGACATTCATATTGCTCGTCTTAAGACGTTTTGCAATCCTTAAGCATTGCCAAAGCATCTACATTTCACAGATCATTGTGATAGACTACCATTATGAGCAAATACTGTAGAGTTCAGTCACTTGGATTGTTAGTCTGATTGAACCAATCTCCACAACATCTAAAATGAACTGTTAATCATTTGAATTCTGGTCTTAACACATGACCGCACTGTTCAGAATCTACTGCATTGCGTATACCAACAGCGGCAGAGGCTGAGGCAGCAAAGTTGATCTATAGCTTAGGCAGTGTTATTGCTGCCTCCATTTGATACACATAATATTATGTGTTTCTTTCACCAATGTAAGGCCCAACTGCCAGAGTGTGTGGTTTCATAAATCATAAACTTTCACTTATACTACAGATGCCAACGTCTACACCACTAGAGGGCCTGCTCGAAGAGGTTAGATGCCCACTTTGCTTCTGTGTTGCCTGTAAACCATAATACCACAAATGCTCAGTCCACATCTTTTATATAGAAGCTTCTGTGTTTTCTTTAAATCTCAGTGTTGTGGTATCTCGCTTTTGGCTTGTTCAGTCATGGACCTTCTGGAGGCATGGCTATGTGGAGTAGTGACTGCAGAGCCCCCAGGGGGAATGGAGGATGTGCAGTAAGAGAGACTTAAATTTAATCGCATTTAATGCAAATTCAAACTGAAAGCAGTGGTTTGTAAATCTACTATGACCTGTGTTTAAACAACAACAGCACAAAGTAGTTATTATTATTACTAAATAGTTTGAATTAATTACTTATTTAATTATCATCATCACATATTTTATCAGATACCCAAAAAAACCCAACAATGACAACATGATACTGGCCATTATACGCTCATCATCAAAAGAATAGTTGCACAAATAGTTGCACCCAGAAGGAATCAACCAACAGGAATCAAACTTGGTGGGTAGGTTTGACATTGTGAGACATGCAAATGATTCAAGTTTCAAGCTCTGCCGCACACATGACATAAGCAAGCAGGGGCTTATCGCTGTACCTGACTGACCCAACAGTCACGACTGCATGCACACAGACCGTTACGGCGACTACCCTTAACACCAACAATGCCAAAGACTGCAATGGTGTTGTGCCAGACTGTCATGGAGTGATTCAGAACTGCAGCAGGTCGTGTTCAGTGACGAGTCCTGCTTTTGTCTTAGTGGGAGACCAACAAATCCATGTGTGGAGGCACTGTGGTCGGCAACAACTAGAAGAGTATGTTGTCATGCG